>CM055124.1:140263650-140904650 GCA_029206835.1 Rana muscosa | reverse complement strand
AAGACAGTTTCAGGCAGGCAGGCAGGCAGGCAGGCGACTCAGTGAGCTGCAGTTCATTTAATGTTCAAATGTTACAGGGGTGATAACCCTTCTCTATGTTTTCCAAAAAGCTTTAAAATAGATTTTTTTGGCTGGAGCTACACTTACAAAATGTACCAGTTCTAAATTACAACAGATTCTACTTAAGAACAAACTTACAGTCCCTGTCTTGTTTGCACCGCCTGTATCATTAAAATCACTGCTCCCAAAAAACGTCATTGATACATGTCCCCTGGGGCAGGACCCGGGTCCCCAAACCCTTTTTAGGACAATAACTTGCATATTAGCCTTTAAAATTCGCACTTTTGATTTCTCAGGTTTGAGTCCCATAGGCTTTGACGGTGTTTGAATGTTTGCACGAACTTTCAGTCCGTTCGCATGTTCTTGATGCGAACCGATCCAGGGAGTGTTGGGGCCATCCCTACCTGCTAGATGTACCAGGTGTCGCCAACTCAATCTGATTGGTTAAAGCCAGAGGCGTAACTAGAATCTTCAGGGCCCCGGTGCAAGAAACCATGAAGCCCCCCCCCCCACCACAGACATTGCTAGGTCTACCAAAGATCTCGGGCTAGAGCCCATAGCAGTGTAGCAAGCAAGTAAAGAAAGTCATACGCTTGGGCGGGTATACACATGTATACAATATACGTGTGTATATATATATATATATATATATATATATATATATATATATATATAGTTACATATCTGAGTGCGGATCTTCCCAGAGAGCCCCTCCTTACATCAGGGTCGCCAGAGAGCCAATTCATTACATAAGGGTGCCCAAAGAGCCTCCCCCACATACATCAGGGTCCCCAGAGAGCCCTCCCTTACATCAGGCTCCCCAGAGAGCCTCCCCCCATACATCAGAGTCCCCAGAGTCTCCCCCCCATACATCAGTTTCCCCAAAGAGCCTCCTCCCCTTACATCAGGGTCCCCAGAGAGCCCCCCTTACATCAGGGTCCCCAGAGAGCCCCCCTTACATCAGGGTCCCCAGAGAGCCTCTCCCATACATCAGGGTCCCCAGAGAGCCCTTCCTTACATCAGGGTCCCAAAGAGCCTCCCCCTTACATCAGGGTCCCCAGAGAGCCCCCCCATACATCAGGGTCCCCAGAGAGCCCCATACATCAGGGTCCCCAGAGAGCCCCCCCATACATCAGGGTCTCCAGAGAGCCCCCCCATACATCAGGGTCTCCAGAGAGCCTCACATACAGCAAGGTCCACAGAGAGCCCCCCCTTACATCAGGGTTCCCAGAGAGCCCCCCCATACATCATAGTTCCCAGAGCCCCCCATACATTAGGGTCCCCAGAGAGCTCCCCCATACATGAGGATTCCCAGAGCCCCCTCCCATACATCAGGGTCCCCAGAGCTCCCCCCATACATCAGGGTCCCCAGAGAGTCCCCCCATACATTAGGCTCCACAGAGAGCCCCCCATACATCATGGTTCCCAGAGCCCCTTCCATACATCAGGGTCCCCAGAGAGCCCCCCCATACATCAGGGTCCCTAGAGAGCCCCCCATACATCAGGGTCCCCAGAGAGCCCCCCATACATCAGGGTCCCCAGAGAGCCCCCCATACATTAGGGTTCCCAGAGCCCCCCCATACATCAGGGTTCCCAGAGCCCTCCCATACATCAGGGTCTCCAGAGAGCCCCCCCATACATCAGGGTTCACAGAGAGCCCCCCCATACATCAGGGTTCACAGAGAGCCCCCCCATACATCAGGGTTCACAGAGAGCCCCCCCATACATCAGAGTCCTCAGACAGCCCCCCATACATCAGGGTTCACAGAGAGCCCCCCCATACATCAGGGTTCACAGAGAGCCCCCCCATACATCAGGGTTCACAGAGAGCCCCCCCATACATCAGGGTTCACAGACTTAAACATCCCCCCCCAGAGGTTCCCCTGTACCTGGCTGGCTGTGCACCTCCAACCCCCAGAACAGGGGGAGGTGGGAGGTGGCGATCGGTAGCTCTATGATGTCCATGGGCAGGGGGGATCTCCCTGGGGCTTGTAATTCTCTTCCTGGGTCTGTACAGTGGAGAGGGGGAGGGGCCTCTGACCCGAGCAACTCACTTGTACACTGAAGAATGAAACTTGTAGCTGCCCGGGTCAGAGGCCCCTCCCCCCTCCACTGAATACACGCTGAAGGAGAAATACAAGCCCCAGGGCAGGGAGATGCCGCAAGCACCATACAGCTGCAGATCGCTGCCTTCCACTCCCCCCACTGCATCCCCCAAACTTAAAGCCAGAGATGCAGGGGGAAATGCCGGGTCTTGGGCCCCCCCCACAGCGGCAGAACGGCAGGGTCCAGTCGCAACTGCGACTGCAGCGACCCTGAAATTATCTTACTAAGATAGCTCAAGGGCCCCCTGGAGCTGAACGCGGGATCGCAATTGCGACTCTCACAACCTTTCACGCTATGCGCCTGGTTAAAGCTACAGTATCGAGGCCATTTACTATAAGCTGCAGGCACCAGCACTGTTGATTCTGAAGGGAATTACCGCTCAGATATGACTGTTGAATGTTGATCTGCTCACTGGATCCAAAGCTGTGGGTGCAGGCAATTGCATGTGATAATGCAGGAATTGAAGAAATGCTTGGATAGCCGCACTCCAAAAAATAATTATTTATTTAAAAAACAAGGTCACACGAACACATGTCACAGCAAAAAACACAGCAAAGAAAGTTGACGCGTTTCACACTGCGATTCAGTGCTTATTCATAGCTATATACATATATATATAGCTATATACATAAAATGCACATCGAATTTATACTCCTATTCACATGACTAATGGAAAAATAATCAAAGCTCCAATTGGTTAATTAGTGGATTGATAGGTGTTCCCTGTAAAAGTAATTAGGGTAAGTGATGTGATTGCAAAAAAGACACACACCTGTATGAAAAAGAAAAGAGAACCATTCAAAAAGACAATATAGACACATGAATGATATGTATTATAATTAGGGCTGTTACTGATTAAAATTTTCGTGTTCGATTAATGGTTTTTTTTTTTTATCGATTAATCGACTAATTTCGATTAATTATAACGCACATAGATCCAACTACTTTTAGCTGATCTCCTTGCAGGCCGATTCCCAGTGCAGCTACCAACCGCTGGAAAAATGGATAGCAGGATACAAAAAACACACAAAGGCAGCGCTCGATGGGAATAGCATTAAAACTTTTATAGTCTTCAAGTAGGTAACAAAATAAATATTTCACTGGAGATAAAATCGATGTAGCTACATAAACTGTAAAAATGGTGCGAGTAATACCAAACGATAGCAAAAGCAGTCATAAAAACATGTAGCTAAGTATCATACTGGTATACAACGATACCCACTGCTGAATCCAGATGAGAAGGGGCTACCATCAGTCCGTCGGCATGTAGATGTCCCGTGAAGGGAACTATCACAACTACCAGTGGATGGCTGTAGAATCCCAGGTTGATAGAGGGAAGTGTGGCTGGCAGATAGTAGGGTCCCGCCGGCATGCAGATATGAAGGCACAGCAAAGGAGCCCTTCAGATGGACACAGCAAGCCCCGCCGGTGTCCGTAACATCACCGGATCTCCCTGAAGACCCGGAAGCCGGGGGAGAGGTGAGTACCAATCAAAAGAATTTTGATCGATCAAAAGAATTTTGATCGATCAACACAATTAATCGATTAATCGAAGAATTAATAGTTAATTTCCACAGCCGTAATTATAATGGTTGTTGAACCTGGGTATAAATAATAAGTAATACCACCAAGAAGCACCTAAGGAATGTGCAGGGATGTGCTGCAGTATAAAACATATACAATATGGACATATGGACAATAAGTTTATGTCAAAAAATGAAATGAAAATTCATTGGTGAAAACTGTATGTGTATTTATAACATTAAATAATTCATGTAAGACAGGAAGTATATGAAATTAGTGAATAAAATATTATCTATGTGTGTATATGTGCATAAATAAATACGGATAGATAGAAAACATGAAATATAGAGTGGGGATCTACTTTCTAACTTCTCAGTATATATAATTGTGAATTGGTATGCACATAGATCTACATTAGAGAATATTGGAATATTGAAAAATGTAATATTATTTTTTGTGGTGCTAGATGGTGACATGTGTGAATCACTGGAAATTAATCTGAGAAAATACATATAGATGCGCACTGATGTGTTAAATTCATTGTGATAAGTGAATATATTTAATATAAACAAAGTAAAGAGATTATATGTATAAATAATTGAGTATAGTGAATGGAAATGAAATGTAATATAGAGGATGTAAATTTTGGGAAGAAAAAACAAAATAGAGAAACACAAGAAGAATTGGGAAAGCCTATCGATACACGATCATATATGGGCTTCATAATATAGGAGCCGATAGAGCAATCATGTGTATGGATAAAGATAATTTCTTGTATGAAATGTATTTGAAAATTGGCTTGCAATTAATTATGATCCTATTTTTACGGTGTAAACTTGTTTCATGGAATTTTATACACGTCTTCTGACTCTAGATATAAAATAGTATAAAATAAAATAAATTAAATAAAAATAAAAATATTGTAGAAAACTCCAAACTCGAATAAAAAAGTTTTATATTAAAACTTCTCTAGAGGGTCTCCAGCAATGTACAGTGATGTACTTACCCTAATTACTTTTACAGGGAACACCTATCAATCCACTAATTAACCAATTGGAGCTTTGAATATTTTTCCATTAGTCATGTGAATAGGAGTATAAATTTGATGTGCATTTTATGTATGTTAGCTATGAATAAGCACTGAATTGCAGTGTGAAACGCGTCAGGTCTCTTTGCTGTATTTTTTTGCTGTGACATGTGTTTGTGTGACCTTGTTTTTTAAATAAAGAATTATTTTTTGGAGTGCGGCTATCCAAGCATTTCTTCAATTCCTACTGTTGATTCTGAAGGCCTCAAGGCAGATTTATTTGACCATGGCAACACATGATGGCTATCATGGCTGAAATATGATTGGATAAAAACTCTAGCATAAACATACACTACTGAAAGCAGTGAAACCAAGAGAAAGGATATGAAAGGAAGAGAATAGACCATTGGGAATAACATATTCATCAACATTTTTTTACATATATATATATATATATATATATATATATATATATATATATATAGTACCCTCTAGTGCTAGAAGTATAGATAGTTTATTTTTTTGTGTTAGTGTAGGTAGGTAGACAAGCCCGTCTGTGTTTTTGTCCTGGGTTGGAGAGAAATCCAGGGAGAGCTGGATGACTCACAAGCAGCATCACTACGTCCTCCCCACTACTTCTCGAATGTTCTGGAACCTTCTAGAAGAATGAGAGGAGAGGTAAGGTGGAGCTGCCTGGAGTATTTTGAGGGCCCTGACCAATCCCCAACTAGGGTTTGCAGGGGACAGCCCCCCTTACATACTCTGGGTCAGCCCAGCTGGGGAAGAGTTGTTCAGGTGGAAGCTGGAGATGGAGTGTTAGGCTGTCATGGCCTTTGAGAGAGCTCCCCAGTCTGGGGAGGTTACCTTGGGCTTGGGCTCCGGTGGGGGGGTGACTTTGGGCCTGGGCTCGGGTGCAATTGAGACCTTCCCAAAACTACGGAGGTGTCCTTGCCAGGCAGCACTGGGAGCATGGAGAGGACAGCGGGAGAACACTGCTGGGCAAGTTTCCAGGAACAGGAACAGCCAGGAGGACTGGTGAGTGTCACACAGTCAGGAGGACGGGGAGGCACGCCTGACAGGACTGGGATGGAGCAGTCTGGGATGGGTGCAGAGCCATTTGGGAGGACTGTGGTGGCTTAAGCAGTGGAAAGGGGGAGCTGCAGCCAGGAGGGCTAGCAGGGACTTGCTGTCAGGGGAGGCAGGTGAGGTAGAGCCTCACCTGCCATAAACATTAAAAAAGCAAAAAAATAAAAACAAAGCAAAAAAACTATCGAACTTTGAGGGTTGTAGCTCAGCAATCTTTGGGGGGTAGGTAGGCAAAGTTCTACCCCAACACTGGTCAAAATTTGGGGCTCCTGGTTTGAAGTTATCGCTCTAACGTTCACGGCTTATGTAACCTTTGTGTATCTGGCTCTGATACTAGCCAGTGCCTCACCAGCCACTGACCTCACCGCACGTCCCTGGTCTGAAAAGGTGGTACTGGGAGCAGTAGCCACATATGGGACAGCTAGCACTAAGGACTACCTATATCTGCAACACCATAGGGGCCCGCGTCAGTGTCAGACTCTTTATAACAGTGCTAGTTGGTCCTGGGAGTGATAGTCTGCAAGCAAGTGTATGTGCTGGAGGTGAAAGAGAAGAGGTTTTATATACCGAAGTGTATATTTTTCAGTCCCTGTATATTTCTTCATTCAAGTGGGCATCCCATATGCACCCTATCCCCATCCAAGTTCTATTCCCCTAATAAAACAAAAAACAAAACAAAGTACAAGGACTGTTTCTTGGCTAAGCATGCTTGGAAATTCATGTGCCTGGCTGTGCAGGGTGGGAGACGGACCACAATCACCAGCAGCCCCTTTGGGGGGTACTGCTACATATATTAAAATGTAAGTCAGTGATTCTCTGGTTTGGGCAGTGTTTAGGCCAGCAGAGAAGGCCTTGCTGGCCCTGACGTCCCACCACTGATACTTACCAATGCTATGTTTTAAGAGATGACACATACATTATAGTTATTATTTTCTATGTATACTTACCAATGATGCTTTTTCAAGGAAGTCATCCTAAAATACAGAAAATTGTTATGTTAGAGAAAGGATTTGATCTGTCGGTCTAAAAAAGTACAGAGTTTATTACAAAAGTTCATACTAATGAAAATGTCATCAAAAACATCAAGCAAATAAAATTTAGCTCATCCGGTGCTTCTGGAAGAAAAGTCTGTAATTGAATTTAGCTGCTGCTATAATAAATAAATAATTAAAACACAAAGCTCTAGTAGTGAATAAATGTAATTCATAAGCTATAGCAGCGCTTTAGGATAAAAACATCAGCATCCAATAGTGATGATATGCCCTCTGAAGAGCGAGTCCAACGCCACCAAGGTGTTCCTAAGAGGTATTCATACGGTGTCTTGTCAAATTGATGATAACCTTCACCGCACCACGTGAGACCGCTCCCCTCAAAAAAACACACTCACCAGAACGGTATAATAAAACCACTGTGCTAGAATTAGGGATGAGCTTTATGTTCGGGTTGAACATGAGTTCAACTCGAACATTGGCTTTTTGCCCGTTCGCCGAATAGCGAACAATTTGGGGTGTTCACGGAAAATTCGAAAGCCGCGAAACGCCCTTTAAAAGTCTATGGGAGAAATAAAAATGCTAATTTTAAAGGTTAACCACTTAACGACCGCTCACTGTATATATACGTCGGCAGAATGGCTTGTACAGGCACAATCACGTACCTGTACGTCCCCTTTAACTACCCGACGCGGGGGTCGCGCGATTGTCTCACGGAGGCTTGCGACCCCCCTGCCTTCCCCGTGAGTCGGACCGCTGGTCCCGCGGACTCCATGCCCGCGGGGATCCCCGCGATCGTCTCACGGAAGCATGGAGCGGGGAGATGTTAGTGTAAACACAACATCTCCCCGCTCCCCTACTGACAATGTCACCGATCTCCGCTCTGTGTAATCAGAGTGGAGATCGGTCACATGTCACTCGTAGCCACGCCCCCACACAGTAGTAATCACTCCCCTAGGCATACTTAACCCCTTCAGCGCCCCTAGTGGTTAACCCCTTCACTGCCAGTGTCATTTTTACAGTAATCAGTGCATTTTTATTGCACCACGGGGAAGCCACCGGAAACCCCCGTTGTGTCAGAGGGGGGCGGGGTCACCCGTCCACATCACGGGTGGCCCCGCCCTCGGTAACTGTCAGACAGCTCGCGCGTCATTCGGCCGGGTGCCTCCTATGGAGGCGGTATCGTTCGTATCGGCGGGTCCGAGTCGTAGAAGGATTTACAGCGCTGGAATTTTATTTTTTATTAAAGGACTTGTCCCAAGCTGTGTGTGTGTTTTTTTTACTTTTTTGTCACATTTTTGGGTGAAATGGTAGGGGTACAATGTACCCCGTTACCAATTCACATAGGGGGGCCAGCATCTAGGGGTTCCCTTTGTTAAAGAGGGCTTCCAGATTCCATTAAGCCCCCCACAACCACCGCGCAAGGGATGTGGGGATGAGGCCCTTGTCCCCATTAACATGGGGACATCCTCCCCATGTTGAGGGCATGTGGCCTGGTACGGTTCAGAAGGGGTGGGGGCGCTCTCTCATCCTCCCCTCTTTTCCCCTCTTTTCCTGCGGCCTGCCAGCTTGCGTGCTCGGATAAGGGTCTGGTATGGATTTTTGGGGGGAACCCCACACCATTTTTAAAAAAAAAATTGGCGCAGGGTTCCCCTTAATATCCATACCAGACCTGAAGGGCCTGATATGGAATTTGGGGGGGACCCCCACGCATTTTTTTTTATTTTGGTTCGGGGTTCCCCTTAATATTCATACCAGACCCAAAGGACCTGGTAATGGACTGGGGGGGGGGGCCTGCTGTTTTTTTCAATGACTTTTATCTGTATTGCCGGGACCCGACAATTCAATTACTTTTTTTCCTTTAGAAATTACATTTTGTTCAGGGTCTAAACACGGGAAACATGCGCTACTTTACAGGCATACTATAGACACCCCCCAGGTACGAAATTTAAAGGAATATTTCACTTTTATTGTTTCACTTTATTATTCATTATTAAAATCACTGCTCCCGAAAAAACTGCAATTTTTAAAACTTTTTTTTGCATTGATACATGTATGACAATAACTTGCATATTAACATTTAAAATTAGCACTTTAGATTTTTCATGTTCGTGTCCTATAGACTTTAATGGTGTTCGCGTGTTCAAACACATTTTTTGCCTGTTTGCATGTTCTGCTGCGAACCGAACCGGGGGGTGTTCGGCTCATCCCTAGTTATAATGATGGATCTTTAACATGTAGCAAGACCGCGTCCTTAACCACTTCCCGCCCGGCCTATAGACAAATGACGGCCGGGCGGTGGTTGCATTATCCTGACTGGACGTCCATTGACGTCCTGCAGGATAATGCCTAGCGCGTGCCCGCAGGGGCGTGCAGCGCGGTGATCAGGGACGGCGTGTGTCCCTCAGACACAGCGCTTCCCCGATCGCGGAAACAGCCAATTTCATTGGCTGTTTACCATGTGATCGGCTGTGTCAAAATCATAGCCGATCACATGTCACAACAAACTCGGCGGCGCGCTCCGTGCGCGCCGCCAGAGGCTTGCAGAGCGGGGATCGGGGAAGGCGAGTGTCCCTTGGACACAGCGCGTCCCCGATCAGGGTAAACAGCCAATGAAATTGTCTGTTTACCACGTGACCGGCTGTGTCCAATCACAGCCGGTCACAAATGTAAACAGACAGGAGCAGTTAGTACCTGATCCCTGCTCTCTCCTCACACACCGATCTGTGAGGAGAGAGCTGGGATCAGTAAGTGAGATCAGTGTAGTTTGTCTACTGTAGTGTACTGTGCACAACACGCCCCCCCCCCCAATAAAGAGGACCTGTCACACAGCCCAGCACATCAATCAGCCCATCTGTCAATCAGCCCAGCCAATCAGCCCATCTGTCAATCAGCTCAGCCAATCAGCCCATCTGTCAATCAATCAATCAGCCCATCTGTCAATCAATCAATCAGCCTATATGTCAATCAATCAATCAGCCTATCTGTCACAGGCCCACCTCCATCGGTACCGGCATTGGTACCGCCACACAGGCTACCAGTACCGCCATCTGTACCACTACCAGTACCGCCATCGGTACCGCCACTAGTACCGCCATCAGGCCCAGCATCTATACTGCCACACAGGCCCGCTACCAGTATCGACACTAGTGCCGCCATCGGTACCACCACCCGTACCACCGTCGGTAGCGCCACCACCACCTGTACCGCCATCACCGCCACCCGTACCGCCATCACCACCACCTGTACTGCCATTGGTACCACCACCACCCGTACCGCCATCGGTACCACCACACAGGCCCACCACTAATACCTCCATCGGTACCACCACACAGGCCGCCACCACTACCACCAGCAGTACCATTACACAGACCCACCAATAAGCACTCCCATAATGTCCCAAAGGGTTTACACACCTGAGGAGGCATATGCCATTCTTGCCATGTCGGATGATGAGAGCAGCGGGGAGCTCCCATTATCTGATTCTGGTTCGGAATACAAGCCAGTGGAGGATAGTGGCTCAGAGTCCGAGTCCCCGGAGGAAACCGTCCCTCCCAAAAGAATGCGATTAGGACCAAGATCAGGAGATCTGCCCAGCACCAGCAGTGCCATACCCCAGGAAGAGGAGCCCAGTACAAGTAATGGAAATACACGCCCAACCCGAAGAATCCAGCCCCAGTCCTACCTTCCCGATGCCCTGGCAAACCCCTTATGGTTGCCTGCCAACTCAGGATCCGCTATCATCCCCCCTTTCACCACACAGCCAGGCTACACCGACACTACAAATTTTTCTCAGTTTGATTATTTTTGTTTATTTTTCCCACAAGATTTGCTGCAGAATATAGTGGATTAAACTAATCTTTATGCATCCCAATTTATTGCTGCCAACCCCAATTCTTCCTACGCCTGCATGTTCCAGTGGCAGCGTCCAACGTTGGACGAATTTAAATTGTTTTTGGGCCTTACGTTCAATATGGGGCTTACAAAAAAGAACAAAGTCCATGCATATTGGTCCAAACGCCCCATCCAACACATGCCCATATATTCCGCTGTCATGTCCAGGACAAGATACGACATGATTATGCGCTTTCTCCACTTCAATGAAAATTCACAGTGCCCTCCCCGAGATCATCCCAACTACGACAAATTGTACAAGATACTCCCCCTAATCAATGCCTTTTCCCAGCGATTTCAAGAAGTTTTCATCCCAGATTAAAAAATTTGTGTGGACGAGTCCCTCATAGATTTCACTGGCCGACTGCACTTCAAGCAATATATACCAAGCAAGAGAGCCAGGTATGGGTTAAAATTAAATAAATTATGCGATCGAGCCACTGGATACGTCTTCACATTCAGGATCTACAAAGGCAAAGATTCCCAGCTCCAGCCCTGTGATTGCCCCACATATATTGGAACCAGTGGGAAGATTGTCTGGGAGTTGGCATACCCCTGTTCGGAAAAGGTTACCATTTATATGTCGACAATTACTATACCATCCTGCCCCTTTTTCGTCACCTTTACAGTAAGCAAACCCCGGCCTGCGGTACCTTCAAAAAAAAAAAAAAAAACGGAAGGGATTCCCACAAAATTTGTTGACCAAAAAATTACAACCTGGAGAATCGGCATTCATGAGGAACGAGGAGGTGTTGGCCATGAAGTGGAGGGACAAGAAAGATGTCCTCATCCTCTCTACGATCCACAATGACACCGTGGTGGAGATCCAAAGAAGACGTGGCCTCATTGTTAAGCCCGAATGTGTCCACAACTACAATTTGTACATGGGGGGAGTGGATTTAAATGACCAGATGCTACAGCCCTACTTATCAACCAGAAAGTCGTCATTATTGGCACAAAAAAGTTGCATTGCACCTGTTTCACATGGCCCTTTTTAATTCGTTTGTCTGCTACCAAAAAGCAACTCAAAATCAACAACTCCCCTACCTCCATTATATCGAAGATATCATCATTGCCCTCATTTACCAACAAGATCCCGCCCCAGGAAGCATTCGCTCCGATAGTGTGAGTCGTCTTCACGAGCGACACTATCCCTTTAGCATCCCCCCCCCCCCCACAGAATCTGGAAGAAGACGCAAAAAGAAATGCCGTGTATGCAGCAGAGGAGGAGGAAGAAGAGACACCACCTATTATTGTCCCGATTGTCCCTCCCAACCTGGCCTGTGCATCGGAAATTGCTTCAAAAATTATCATACATCCATTAGTTCCCTTTATTATTAACAGACTGCCATTTCCCCATTTGCCTGCTACCATGTTACTACCTTCCATGTTAATTAACTGACCCGGGCCTGTTTACCGACGATGTCTTTGCTTGCCGATTTAAACCACGTTTCTGACCTCCACGTGCACCAACCTCAGCCTGTTTACCGACGATGCCTCTGCCTGACGATTTAAACCACGTTTCTGACTTTCACGTGTACAGACCTTGGCCTGTTAATCGACCATGTTTTTGCCTGCCACTTGAACTGATCTTTTGGCCATCTACTTTTAGTACACAGGTGTCCCACATATGTGAGGGGCTTCAGAATAGCGTTCCGAGTAGAGAAAAACAGTTTTTCGTTTTCTGTGCTCCCAGAACAGGGTCTGGTTGCCCGGAGGCTTCAAAGCGATTTGGGTGGGAGAAGCCTCTACCCCTGTCCCCCTGGCCCTAAGCTTGATGGTCCTTCCTGCTGCCTGGACCAATACTTTGGCTGTGCTGACCATATTACTGCCTGTAATGACTCATGACATTATGGACCATGTTTCTTCCTGCTGCTTGGACCAATACTTTGGCTTTGTTGACCATATATCTGCCTGCTGCCTCTACTGACTTTGGACAGTATTTCTGCCGGGACACCTCTGCCTGCTACCTGGACCTGTGCTTTGGCTGTGCTCTGGCTGTGCTGACAGTATCTCTGCCTGTACGAACTATGAACAGTATTCCTGCCTGCTGCCTGGATGATTGCTTTTGCTGTCGCTGACCTCATCCCTGCCTGCTGCCTGAACCGATGCTCTCTTCTGTGGACCACTGCACTTCTAAAACCACAGGTAATCTTTTGTTATTTGTTATGTACCTGCTATGTGTTAGATATATGAAGGGCCTTCAAAAATGTGATCGGTAGTCAGAAAATGATATGTGCAATTAATGGTGCTAGAATGCCTGGAGGTGCTACTTGGATGTTGGGCCTCTGTATGTGGCCAGGCTGTGTAAAAGTCTCAAACATGTGGTATCGCCATACTCAGGAGGAGTAGCAGAATGCATTTTGGGGTGTCATTTTTGCTATGTACATGCTATGTGTTAGAAATATCTTATAAACGGGCGACTTTGTGTAAAAAAAATGCATTTTTATTTTTTTCCCACATTTTCCAAAACCTTCTGGAAAAAAATGAACCGTTCAAAAGACTCATAATGCTTCATAGATTATACGTTGGGGTGTGTACTTTTCAAAATGGGGTCATTTTGTGGACAATTCCATTGTCCTGGTGCTCCAGGGCCTTCAAAATTGTAATTGGTGGTTGAAAAAGGATATGTGCGATTTATGCTTGTAGAACGCCTAAAAGTGCTACTTCAATGTTGGGCCTCTGTATTTGGCCAGGCTGTGTAAAAGTCCCACACATGTGGTATCGCTATACTCAGGAGGAGTAGCAGAATGTATTTTGGGGTGTAGTTGCAATTATACATATGCTGTGTGAGAGAAATAACCTGTTAATATGACCAGTTTGTGTAAAAAAAAAAAAAAAAATCTTAATTTTCCCAAGAATTGCGGGAAAAAAAAATACAACTTCAAAAAACTCACCATGCCTCTTAGTAAATACCTTGGACTGTCTACTTTCCAAAAAGGGGTAATTTTGGGGTATTTGTACTTTCCTGGCTTGTTATTGTCTCAAGAAATGAGATAGGCGTGATCAGATGTGATACATTTTCAGTGATTGGCACCATAGTTTGTAGACTCTATAACTTTCACAAAGACCAAATAATATACACTAATTTGGGTTATTTTTACCAAAGATATGTAGCAGTATAAATTTTGGCACAAATTTATGAAGAAAAATTTTACAATAGTAACTAAAAAAAAGTTTTGTTTTTTTTAAAATGATGCTGTTTTTTTGCTTATATCGCAAAAAATAAAAAACCCAGTGGTGATTAAATACCACCAAAAGAAAGCTCTATTTGTGAGAAGAAAATGATAAAATTTTTGATTGGATACAGTGTAGCATGACTGAGTAATTGTCATTCAAAGTGTGAGAGCGCTGAAAGCTGAAAATTGGTCTGGGCGGGAAGGTGCATAAGTGCCTGGTATTGAAGTGGTTAATCAGCAATCATACAATAGGTCTGATCACTCAAAGCAGGATGTTCGTTTGTTGACTTGTTTATCACACACTGAAATTGCACAATCTTCTTAGGACTGTGAGCCTGTATTTCTATACATTTCACAATCCTCTTTCATCTGGAATTGTAACTTTGCATTCAGAAGGGTCTGAGCTCCTTCTCTCTCCAGCAATGTTCACGATTCCCTCAGCCATACAGTACACTCCTCATTGCCCCTCCGGGCTGCTCTTATATCCTGTAAAAAAGGCCACACAGCTTCTGCCAGAAGTGATCAGCCAGGAAACTGTCAGAAGGATCGTGCAGCCGGATCACACAGAACGAGGATCTCCCATGAGACGCGGCTTGTATACGAATAGCCACTGCTGTCAAACAAAGCCCCGCCTCCTGGACCGGCATTGGACCAGTGTGCTGTCTATTAGAGAAGCCAGTCTAGGAGGCTGGACTTTGACAGAAGCCGGCTATTCATATACAAACCGTGTCTCAACGGGAGATCCTCGCTCTGTGTCATCCAGCCGGCAGATCCTCCTGATTCCTCCATGATGCATTGCTGGGCAATGATAGGCTACACTGATGGGCAATGATACGCTGCGCTGATGGGCAATGATATGCAGCACTGATGGGCAATGATATACTGCACTGATGGGCAATGATACGCTGCACTGATGGACAAATGTACGCTGCACTGATGGGCAATGATACGCTGCACTGATGGACAATGGTAGGCTGCACTGATATGCTGCACTGATGGCCAATGGTATGCTGCACTGATGGGCAATGATAGGCTGCACTGATGGGCAATGATAGGCTGCACTGATGGGCACTGATGGCCCCTGATAGGCTAAAACTGATGGGCAATGATACGCTGCACTGATGGGCAATCATACGCTGCACTGATGGGCACTGATATGCTGCACTGTTGGACAATGATAGGCTGCATCGATGGGCAATGATATTCTACACTCATAGGCAATGAAATACTGAACTGATGGGCAAAGATATGCTGCACTGGTGGGCACTGATATGCTGCACTGGTGGGCACTGATACGCTGCACTGGTGGGCAATGGTAGGCTGCACTGATATGCTGCACTGATGGCCAATGGTATGCTGCACTGATGGACACTGATAGGCTGCACTGACGGGCAATGATAGGCTGCACTGATGGGCAATGATAGGCTGCGTTGATGGGCAATGATACGCTGCGTTGATGGGCAATTATATGCTGCGTTGATGGGCAATGATATACTACACTGATGGGCAATGATATGCTGCACTGGTGGGCACTGATACGCTGCACTGATGGGCAATGGTAGGCTGCACTGATATGCTGCACTGGGGATGGACTTAGGGGTGGAGCAGGGTAGGGGTTGGGTGGGGCAACTGGTGGCAAGTGACTCTTAAGGCCTGGCTAGTGGCTCAGTACTTGAAAATTTGAGCCCTGAGCTACAGGCACACATACTGTTGATTCTAAAGACCTTAAAGCAGATTTATTTGACCCTGGCAACACATAATGGCTATCATGGCTGAAATGGATAAAAGCTCTAACATAAACATACACTACTGGAATCAGCGAAACCAAAAGCAAAACTATGATAGGAAGAAGAGCATAGACTATTGCGAATAACACATTCATGGAAAAAAGTCAATGATTCTGATTTGGGCAGTGTTTAGGCCAGCAGAGAAGGCCTTGCTGGCCATTGAAAACCTACCACTGATAATTACTAATGCTATGCTTAAAGAGATGTTAAGCCCTGTACACACGATAGGTTTTACCGATGAAAACAGTCCGATGGACTTTCTTCATCGGACAAACCGATCGTGTATGGGCCCCATCGGTCTTTTTTCCATCGGTGTTTAAAAATAGAACATGTTTTAAATTTATCCGATGGTTAAAAAACCAATAGCAAATTATTATCGTCTGTGGGGAACTCCATCGGATAAAAAACCCACGCATGCTCAGAATCAAGTCGACTCATGCTCAGAAGCATTGAACTTCATTTTTCTCGGCTCATCAAAGTGTTTTACGTCACCGCGTTTGGAACGGTCGGTTTTTTGACTGATGGTGTGTAGGCAAGACTGATGGAAGTCAGCTTCATCGGTTTTCAGATGGAAAAATCCATTGGTTTAAAAACCATAGGAAATCCGATCGTGTGTACAGGGCTTTAGAGAAAGGATGCTTCACCGTATCTGTCTGTCTAAAAAATTAGAGTGCATTACAGAAGTTAATGCTAATATGAAAATATGAGGTCATGCCATATGACCTCTGCTCGTACGGAGCAATTTTTTAATTTTACACACATACACACGTTGAAATCGAATTTCTTATTTAAAACCCAGCAATAATTATTTACCGTATATACTCGAGTATAAGCTGAGCTTTTCAGCACATTTTTTTGTGCTTAAAATGCCCCCCTCGGCTTATACTCGAGTCAGGTTTCCTCACTGTGTCCATTTGCACCCTCCCGGCTGTCCTGTGAAGGTTTCTGCCTTGTGGTAATGAAGGGTAATGATCTGGAGGAGGAAGGAAGTAATTACGGTAATTCTCTACATCTCCCGGCGCTGTGATATTATGTAGTCTAGTCGGCGGCTGTGCAGTGTACCAAAGTCCCGCCTTCTCCTCGTCCGTGATAGGCTGAACACTGATGGACTAGGACGTCAGTGTTCAGCCTATCACGGACGAGGAGACGGCGGGGCTTTGGTACACTGCACAGCCGCCGACTAGACTACATAATATCACAGCGCCGGGAGATGTCGAGAATTTATTCCTTCCTTCCTCCTCCAGACCCAGGGTCGACTAAAACAAACGGAGGAAGATAAGGAGACATCCCCTGCGCTGCGCCGCTCTGATCATCAGTGCTAGACTGCCAGTGATCTGTCTGTGTTTGCCAGCAAGCTTGGTCACCATCATGTTGTCTGTCACCACCAGTCTCCTGCTACAGCCAGCTCTGCCTCTCTGCCGCACGGTCCAGCTGCAGAGGTGAGCCCCAGTTACCTGGTAAGTAAACATTTTCACTGTTACTAAAATTGCTGGTGAGGTTGCATTTGATCGCTGCTGGTGAGGTTGCATTTGATCGCTGCTGGTGAGGTTTCATTTGATCGCTGCTGGTGAGGTTGCATTTGCTGGGCACTGTTACTAAGAGTCAGTGAGGCTGAGGCATGCAGATGGACACAGTGAGGCTGCAAATGGGCATTGTTGACCTTTTTCCCGCTTACAGTAGCTGCTGCATTTTCACCCTAGGCTTATACTTGAGTCAATAATTTTTCCCAGTTTTTTTGTGGTAAAATTAGGTGCCTCGGCCTATATTCGGGTCGGCTTATACTCGAGTATATACAGTATTTACATAAGCCAGGAGACAGCAGGTCTTGTTCCAGGAGTCAGGTTGGCTCCTATCGGGGTGTCAAGAGAACCCCAATCCATAGGCCAGAGGTGTGCCGTGCAGCAGGGGGCTGGGACTAAGGCAAGAGAGCCAAGTATTCATAAGAGCTGAGCAACACGATCAGAGGGACTGGTAAGAAATGCAGCATGGTACTGTGGTTGAAGCTGAGTGAGCTTATGAACCAGGTTGCTTTCCATTTTCCAGTGTTTGTATTCTGCTGAAGCTGGAGAAGATCTCCTGTGGGGGAAACTTTATGTTGGACTGTAGTTTTGTTTTCTGACGTTTTAATAAAAGTGGGCTACCAGGCCATTGAATATACCGTAGTTCCTGTCTGCCATGGATTCACTGTATAAACACATAAGAGCTAACTACCCCATGTGACAATATATATAATTTTTGCATTATTTTATAATACTAAAAATCTGATAAATATGTAAATTGCCATTTGAAAAACAATGAGTGGCGCACTCAATGTTCCCACAGATGAATATTTTATAAGAGCTTAGCTCTTCTTGACTGATCTAATGCCGCGTACACACGGTCGTTTTTAATGTCATTTTCAAAAACGACGTTTTTCTCGACGTGATTTTTCTTGTTTCCTCTCAAGCCTGTCTTGCATACACACGTTCATTAAAAAAAACGCTTGAGCAAAGCGCAGTGACGTACAACACGTACGACGGCACTATAAAGGGGAAGTTTTGTTCGAATGGCGCCACCCTTCATGTTAGTAAACTTTGTTGAGCGACAATTCGCGCTTTTCAACCTCGTGCTTTTCAGTCCGTTACAGCGTGACGGATGTGCTATCTCCATTACGAACGCTAGTTTTACCAGAACGAGCGCTCCCGTCTCATACTTGATTCTGAGCATGCGCGTTTTTTTCCCCTCGTAAAAGCATACACACTACCGTTTTTCACGTCATTAAAAAAACGACGTGAAAAACTACGTGAAAAAATAGAGCAGGTTCTCATTTTTTTTAGGCCATTTTTCACGTCGTTAAAAATGCTCTGGAGCATACACACAATCGTTTTTAATGCCCAATTTAAAAAATGGCATTTTTAACGTCGTGAAAAACGGTCGTGTGTATGCGGCATAAGACTACGAACCACTTTGTGAATGTATTTTTATGTAGAGGGTCATAAGCACATGAGTGGCAGTGCTCTCTGGCAGCATGAGCTTGATTTTTACATGTCAATACTTAGAAATCCGCTCCCACCAGGGCAGAGTGGCTGACCAGAACCTATTGTAGCAGCTGGGCAGATGGTGGCGTAACCCACAGCATGGATACAAAGGACTCAGCTGACCTTTTGCTTAGTGGTGGTGAGAGCCCTGAAAAAGGCAGAGGCACAGAATCTAAGATACCGCCTGGTTTTCACCAGAGCTCTTAGAGGTGGAGATGCTGTGTTGCAGGTTATATCCAGGTTGCAGTCCTCCGTTTTACCTGAGCAGGCCGCAACTGAGAGCAGAAGAAAATATTGCAGCACTGGCTTACAAGGCAGCAGGATACACATGGAAGTAGCCAGAGAACACAGGAATACATGGAGAGACAAACAAGCAACACAGGCTGAGAATGCACATGTGCTAATAACAAGGCTGACTGAAAAATACAGGGGAAACAGAATGGTGCAGAGAAGCAAATAAACTGAAGTGCAAAGACAAACACGGAGGGGAAAAAAAGGAATAAGTGCATGGAGTGACAACAGCAGACAGAGGGACACAATAAACAAACTGGGACACACTGGGAGCAAGGCTGGAAACAAGAGGGCACACACTGGGATCAAGGCAAGAAACAACCAGGGACACACTGGAATTAAGGCTGGAAACAACCTGGGACACACTGGGAGTAAGGCTGGAAACAACCTGGGACACACTGGGAGTAAGGCTGGAAACAACCTGAGACACACTGGGAGTAAGGCTGGAAACAACCTGGGACACACTGGGAATAAGGCTGGAAACAACCTGGGACACACTGGGAGTAAGGCTGGAAACAACCTGGGATACACTGGGAGTAAGGCTGGAAACAAGAGGGGACACACTTGGAGCAAGGCTGGAAACAACCTGGGACACACTGGGAGTAAGGCAAGAAACAACCTGGGACACGCTGGGAGCAAGGCAAGAAACAACCTGGGACACACTGGGAGTAAGGCTGGAAACAACCTAGGACACACTGGGAGTAAGGCAAGAAACAACCTGGGACACGCTGGGAGCAAGGCAAGAAACAACCTGGGACACACTGGGAGCAAGGCTGGAAACAACCTGGGACACACTGGGAGTAAGGCAAGAAACAACCTGGGACACGCTGGGAGCAAGGCAAGAAACAACCTGGGACACACTGGGAGCAAGGCAAGAAACAACCTGGGACACACTGGGAGTAAGGCTGGAAACAACCTGGGACACACTGGGATCAAGGCAAGAAACAACCTGGGACACACTGGGAGCAAGGCAAGAAACAACCTGGGACACACTGGGAGTAAGGCTGTAAATAACCTGGGACACAGTGGGATCAAGGCAAGAAACAACCTGGGACACTGGGAGCAAGGCTGGAAACAACCTGGGACACACTGGGAGTAAGGCTGGAAACAACCTGGGACACACTGGGAGCAAGGCTGGAAACAACCTGGGACACACTGGGAGTAAGGCTGGAAACAACCTGGGACACACTGGGAGTAAGGCTGGAAACAACCTGGGACACACTGGGAGTAAGGCTGGAAACAAACTGGGACACACTGGGAGCAAGGCAAGAAACAACCTGGGACACACTGGGAGCAAGGCAAGAAACAACCTGGGACACACTGGGAGCAAGGCAAGAAACAACCTGGGACACACTGGGAGCATGGAAAGAATCAACCTATGACACATTGGGAGCAAGGCTGGAAACAACCTGGCACACACAGGCAGCAACCTGGGACACACTGGAAGCAAGCAGGGCCACACTGGGAGCAAGAATGGTGGTGTTCTGGCAAATATTTACACTGCATCATGTATGTTCCAGTTTCTAGCTGGTGGTTGCCGCAGCCACATTGTTTTAGAGCTTGTTCCAGGATTGTGCGTGATGGGAATATGGATGGTTACCTGGAACCAAGCTGAGACACAGTAGGAGCAAGGCTGAAAACAAGCTGGGGCACACTGGGAGCAAGGCTGAAAACAAGCTGGGAGAAATAGGAATGCTGAAAATAAGAAGAGGCACAGGAAACCACTTGTTGGTCACATAGGTGGGTGGTTTGGCTGCTAGCGTTGCTCAAACACAGAGCAATCCCCATGCTGGCCCTTTAAGACAGCGCCCCCGCTGTGATTGGCTGGAAACATGAGGCTGCACACAGAGGGAAAGACCCAGCAGTGGAGCGTGAAACAGGTGCAGCAAGAGGTGCCATTTCTGTACTCCCATTCATAATGACATCACTTTTCTACTAAATTACTAAACCAAAGTGCCGTACCATCAATACTTCTTGTTGCAAGGTTACATTCAACTGTTTATGGAATATATTTATGAGTGACAACACAGAAAATCCCCATTATTGTCTGCTCTGTCAGTCATGTAAAAATTAAAGAACAGAGAGTAAGCTTGTGATTCTAGGCATGGGAGTGTGCACAGCCACAAATGTACTGTATACTGCGACTATGTGTCAAGAAAAAGGTTGAGCGGGGTGGGACTTTGTGTGTGCCTCAGTGGAGTAAATAAATATAGAAATACCAGAATTATAGAAAAATAAACAACTTTTATTTTTCTGCCATATGGCAGTAATATCAAAAGATTCAAAACATGAGATAAAATCAAGTTACAGTTCTGAAGATCAATTTCGGGGTGTGCAATTCCCAAACATGAAGAGTAAGAGGGCCTACGCATTTTACGGATTTCAGCTTCATCAGGGCCTTTGAAAATGGCACAGTGGGATATTATATAAAATCTAAAAACAGAAAATGTTGAAATATATATATATATATATATATATATATATATATATATATATCACATCCAATACATATAAGGAAGAAAAGAAGAAAAAACAAAAAACAATAAATATAAGTAAATAGATAAAGAGTAATGGTAAACATACAAAAGCATACATATGATACTATTTATACCTATTTATTTATACCTTTTTCACATACAGCCCAACCCAACCCTACACATAAACTTACCAGGTGTTTTTCCTTTTTTCCCTATTTGGGGTCTATGTGAAATACAATTAATGAGTACACCAATGAATTAATTGCCTTTAGTATATTGTTGTTTGTATTTTGAAGGACACTTTTCTATGTTCTAAGAGCGACATTAGATTTTAATCCTTTATACCTTTAACGTTTGTTATTCATTTAACAGGGACTTTTAGTACAGTCGCACGACTCAGGTTTATTCTAGGTATAGATACCAATTAAAAATAAGGAAAGAGGTCTCATTTCTGCCCTCCCACCTTCCCCTTTTCTGTCCTCCCCCTCCTTCCCCTTTCTTTCCCTCCCCCTCCTGTCCGTTTGTTTTTTTCTTCCCCTTCTCATCCCATTGTAGGAAATGGCAGACTACTGTGGTAATGCTTGGGTCGACCAAATTAACAAAATTAGAACTACAGCCCTAGGTGACCATATTGAAACAAACCAAATCGCAGCTTTATTTGCCCATTTAACGAAACTATTGGAACATAAGTCAAGATTCTACTGGCATAGCTACTTTTTCCAATCTTATATTGATAACAAGGTGGCCCCCCTAGGGCTGAGAATCCAGATTTTTCCTACCTTTAAAAATCCACTAGGTCCACTGCGCACTGAGTGGGAAGAAAATCTCACTATGTGCTCAGTGAACATGATGAAAATGCTAAAAGATCACTATGACCTGGAAAATAAAAAATTAGATGCCGAAATTCAGGCAATACAAAATAAGCTCTACCCCTTCCGGGAGACAAAGGTCTCCATCGCATCGGAAGAGAAAATTAAAACGCATGTAGATGAATACAACAAACTACTTATACAGAATAAAGACAAAAAATATGCACAGGATTCAGTAGCATTTAAAATGAGCAGAGCCTACAAACGGAACACCACAAATAGGGGCAACTTTAATAGATTTAGACAGACCAACGATGGCAATGCCTCCGACACTTCAACCACTTCATCTTTTCGATCTCACAGAAACCACACACGACGTGGCCCTCAGCCCCATCCCCCACTCTCCACTGACCCCATGGGAGCCACGGCTCCCCCACAAGAACACTCTGATTCAGGGTCTACAACCCCCTAGGGGAAAATCCAAACAGTAACCGCAACAAAGCACCCAAGCGCAAAACACCACCACTATCAGATGGAGAAGACACTATTTCTATACCTTCTGATGCACGAGATAGACCATACTACAGTGGAACAGCATCAGGAGTTACTCCTAAACAACCTAGATCAGCAAATTTTCGGGCACCAGCCTCAAAGGACAAGGTCCCCACGACCCCAAAACTATCACATGTAGCACAGAGCCATATAGATCAATTCATAACCCGTCCAACATAACATCATCCAACACGTTCGATGTCATTAATCTCACATCGCAAACGTTTCCTAACACTGAATTGGGAGTTCTGGGATTAGGACTCCATTTTTGTCCCACACGGGATGCGGACCCTTTCGAGATTGTCAAAGACATCAATCTTTTTGCCAGAAAGTTACATATCAAGACCTACTGGCACAATCAAACCAATAGGGCAGATACAAATCCCAAGCTTAAATGGTCTCGTCAGGACTACAAAATGTTGAAAATCTTAACACAATTGGAAAGAGAGGGTGGAGTCTGGGACGACCCAGAGACAATGCATCATATACTTATGGATATTGGGGATACAAGATCCCCCACGTTCACACCACTTGAGTACAAGCGAAAATCACAGAAATTCCCAGCTCTCTCGAATTCTAATTTAAAACTTTTTGTTGACCACATAACCCAAGACCTTCGGGAAGTAAATGCCACCTTGAAAAAATCTAAGGGAAAAAACAAATCCAACTTAACACATTGTTAGAGAACTGCCCTCAATCAAATCAAAGATAGAAAGGGCATAATAATAAAACCTTCGGACAAGTGGGGTAATCTTGTCATACAAACTACTGAAGATTATATGGCCATGTGCTATAGGATCCTGGAGAATCCCTCTTGGTATCGTCGGATCTCTCCGTCTAAGATCCGCGACTACCAACGGAAATTCTTCAGGATCATAGACGCAGGTTTTTCTAAAAATCTTATTTAAAAAAACATACGAGATTTCCTAAAAGTACAACACCCCATCACTCCCACTTTTTATGCCCTACCCAAAACACACAAATCTATATCACACCCACCTGGTAGACCTATCAATTCAGGGATAGGATGCCTTACTCACCAAGCAAGCTCTCTGATAGATGATTACCTAATCCCACATGTGGAAAGTTTACCAACGTATCTTAAAGACACTATCCACGTTTTGACCGTTTTGGATGGTCTATTGGTCCCTCCTCATACTATCTTGTCCTCCATAGATGTAGAGGCCCTTTACTCCAGTATTCCCCACGCTAAAGGAGTTGCCACCACCTCGATCTTTCTAAATGAACGGGATCTTGATGCTATCCCGTACAATACCTTCATAATGGAAATGCTGCATTTCATCTTAACCCACAATTTGTTCACCTATGACGGCTCCCACTACCACCAGGTGCAGGGTGTAGCGATGGGGACTAAGTGTGCCCCATTGTATGCAAACCTGTACCTGGGGGGGTGGGATCGGGAGGTGTTTTTGTCGGATGATTCCTCGATGTACCTGCGCTACACCCTGATGTGGCACAGGTACATTGATGACCTCCTGATTCTGTGGACAGGAACATCCGAACTTTTGACGCAGTTCGTGGAACAACTCAATCAGAACAACTATAATCTATCCTTCACGTTCAATTGGCACAATGACACTCTCCCATTTCTGGATCTAAATATAAACAAAGACGCTAAGGGAATCCTTACCACCAACCTGCATCGCAAAGACACAGCAGGAAACTCATTACTACATTCCACAAGTGCCCATCCATCCCATTTGATCAATTAAATCCCTAAAGGGCAATATTTACGGACCAAACGCAATTGCACCAGTAATGAGGATTTCAAAACCCAGGCCTCCCTGCTGCAAAAGCGTTTTTTGGATAGGGGTTACAGCAAAGGATCCCTTAAAAGGGCCTATAAAAATGCCAGTGACAGCCCTCGTGATCTCCTTTTTCAAAACGAACAGGGGGCCACCAGTCAACCCCCAGGGATTGGTCCTATCACTAAATTTAATAATAAATCTTTGATCATACAAAGAATACTGGGTAACCACTGGCATTTTCTAAGGGATGACCCTATTTTGAGATTGTTTGTAGAGCCAGAACCACATATAATCTACAAACGTAATCAATCACTGAGAGACACTTTTGTCTCACTCTCTAGCCATTTTATGCCTCAGGAATCCAGGGACCCCTGTGGCTCTCTACCACGGGGCACATTTCAATGTGGTAACTGTGACTTCTGCAAATATATTCAGATTGGAAGTAGTGTCTTTTTGCCCACATGAGAAAACCTAATGATGCAGCACTTTGTAAATTGCGATACAATTGGCATTATATACTTGCTTACATGTGGATGTGGTGGATATTATGTGGGCAAAACTAAAATAAATTTTTGGAGACGTATTAAAGAACATGCTGTAGACATAGAAATAGGTATCACAGAGAAACCTATACCTAAACATTTCGCAGCCCATCATGACAACAGCACAAACTCCTTAAAGTTCCAGGTACTGGCTCGAATACACCCCCCCCCCCATCCGGGGAGGTGACTTCGACCAGAAAATTCACCAGGTAGAGGCCAAATGGATTTTCAAACTTAAGGTAACCCAATCTCCGGGACCGAACGATGCCGTCAGCTATGCCCCTTTTCTGTGAAAAATAACCATTTGAATTCTAAAGCATTTTTTTATTTGCCCCTCCCCTCCCCTCCCCCCGCCTTATTTCCTATATGATTTGTTTCTATATCTATTTTTATTTCATACATATATTCACGAGAATATACATGTTTTTACACTATGTATTGATCCTTCTGGAATATGTAAATTATGTATGTAAATAAACATGTCCTCCATGACTTGTGAATATACATGTACACTTTATAGATTGCATGCAGGTGATCAGCGATGTCTTTGAGTCTATGTGGAACTAACAGGAATTTTCTCATATTTTTTTTATTTCTCATTATGTATCATTTTTGTTTTTCTTGTTACAATTGACCTTTATTACAGCCGCATACCTGCAATATTACCCAACTGTCTAGGCTTTTGCCATTATTCATTTAGTTTCATGCAAGGTTCGCTGCTGTGCTATAATCCTGCATGAGGCCTGCTGGGGTGAGACTTACGGCTTCTACCTGTGTCTGATCACTACCCAGGGATCTTTTCAGGGCACCATTATCACTGCTGCCCCTTGAGCCTCATGGCTCTCATTAGATCACCCCGGAGGCATTCCCATCTAGTTTGCCCATCAGGGGACACCACACGCTGATGGCTCTTTTGAGCCGGTCAGCCTGTGTATGTTTTTTCCCCCTCCACTAGCTGTGGTACGCAACGTGCTGACGATGCGGTTCACAGCACCGTCAGCACGTCACGCCGCTCTAGATCCAGCCCATCCCTATTCGATGCAGCTTCTCCCCTAATCCATGGCGACCAATCGCGGTCCGCCGGAGTGGGAGACCTGCCCCTGTTCACCCCCATCATCTGAACACATAGAACATGGACATGGACATGGACCGGGGATCCCAATGCATGCGTTTTCCAAGCATGCACCCCGTGACGATCAGTGATCAGATGGGCTCTCTCCGGTCCCTCCAGATCCTTTGGATCCACCTCGGTATTTCCTCATGATCTGGGCGACTGGAGTGATCCCAGGGACCCTCCCCCCTCTCAATCTGTCAGCGCGGCAACAATCAGACGGCTTTCCCTATATAAAGCACACTTTTACACTCTCTCCTCAGCAGTGCACCTCTCTGCATGAGAGAGTCTATGAGGAGAGATGCTCCCTGTCTTTTTGGTTTTTCATTTCATTGGTGTCTCTATATGACCCGGTCATTTAAATGTTTGTCTGGTATGCTTTTACCTAGGTTCCCATTGATTTGGATCTGGATTTCTTTCCACACCTAAAGGCATTTCCAGGGATTGCTTCCCTTCTGGCATACATCTAAACAGTGCGGTCATTACATACACCAGTGTATAATATCCCACTGTGCCATTTTCAAAGGCCCTTGTCACGTACCTGATGGTTAAGAACCCGAATTGTAGAGGACGGCCTCCCTTACAGCTCCCACTCATAGCCCCCTGGCAAGGCAACAGTAGGCACAGGAGTAAGGGCGGGCACGGGTGCCTGGCAGGATCAACAGAGGTGAGGAAGTGAATTCCTTGCAGGAACTGGGATACAGGAACTGGATCGGCTTAGCAGACTGGATCAGGAACAGCTCAGCAGACTGGATCAGCTTATCAGGCTGGATCAGCTTAGCAGACTGGATCAGCTTAGCAGGCTGGATCAGCTTAGCAGACTGGATCAGCTCAGCAGGCTGGATCAGCTTAGCAGACTGGATCGGAACCAGAAGTTGATAGGACCAACACAAGGATAGTCAGACAGGCCGGGTCAGATATCAGACGGGCAGCAGAGGTACAAAGGTGCAGGCAAAGGGGTAATCACAAACAGGCCGAGGTCAGATGCAGGCAGATAACTGGATAGTCAAAGGTAAGCCGGGTCTCAACACAGGTAACAGTCTCAGATCAGGGTTTTAAGGCACACAACGCTGTAGAGCAGACAGCAGGGACTGCTTGTGACAGGCAGGCTTAAATAGCCCGCCTGGCGCCAACAGAGGTGCGCGTGCGTGTGCACGCACGTGCCCGTGTGCGCGCGCGCAAGTGCAATGGCACCCGCGATCGTGAACCAGGAAGCCTAGAGCGCCTGTTAGTGGCAGGATCTTCATGACATTGCCCCCCCAAGGGGCAAACTCCGGATGCCCATCCGGGCAAACTTCTAGGGGTGATACAAAGAAAATTACCTCAAGAGGAGTGGGATTTTAAGGGCAATGAAAATGAATATAAATAAATATAAAGGTTATAAAGAAAATATAGAAAAATATATAATTTATTACAAATATATAAATGTAGCGCACACACCCCTCTCTTTACCTGCATTAACTTTGGCTCCTCGCAGGAAGGGAGAGGCACACCGCACCACAAGCCCGTACCCTCCTGTGTAAAGAGGTTGAGCGGTGTTAGTTTTGGGCCTTGTCTGCGACCAGAGTCAAAGTCCTCCCAAGAATGATCTCACCTATACCTTGGATAGATGCAAGTCCTTGTTTTCCCCAGGAATGTGAATGTCCACACTATCTGAAAGTCCAACTCAATATTTATTTCTCACAGGATAATAAACAGCCTCTTTGATAGCAGACAGGTTGGAGCAAAGATACAGGACAGCTTAGATGTGGAGGAGGTCCAGGCACAAACATAGCTTAACTCTTTAGACTGTTTAGGTTTCTCAAACAGCTTTGGCGCACAATCTCTGCCACAGACCGTGAGGTTGGTCTCTGCCACAGACCGGGTGAATAAAGTCACTGCCACTGACTTGGAGAACAGGGTCACTGCCACTGACCGGGTGAATAGGGCATTGCCCTATGAGGCCACTGCCACTGACCTTGAACGTGGACTTCCTTCTTAGAGTATCTGGCCCATGTCAAGGAAAAGACATCCCTCCGGAGAGTTACCAGAGGCCCCCACCATCACTTTGCGCTGGGTCTTCGGAAGGGGTTACCTCCCTGGCCCCCTCGTCCCAGATACGGGTCCCCTCGCAAGGCGGCACCCTGGGAGTCCTCGATCCCTAGCGGACCCCAGCCGAAGGTGCTGGGCCCCGGGCCTTCAAAATAGTACCTCACCCCAGACTGAAGGTGTCTGGGATGGAACAGGAACTCCACCTCCGGGCCTAGGGCACCCGGAGACGACCCTCACTCACCCCCAGGCCAAAGGTGCCTGGGCGTGGACCTCGAACGTAAGATGTCCGCCCCTTTTATACCCTCTCCCGACAGGCACAGCAGGTTCCCCGCCCCGCCGTACTACTGCCGAGAGGGGACACAAAAGGCACAGCCCTCTATCGGTGGTTCAACCCTGGCCCACGGCGACAGCACCACCTGTAGGCCACAGGGAACTGTACACCAATACTATCCCCCGTGAACAGAAATGGTCCATAAACCTTAACAATCAGTGTGTCTGAGCCTAATTACCACTCAGACACTCCCCTTAAATTGAACACCCCGGTACATAAAGAAACATGAAAACCACAAAGCGGTAGGATAAAAACAATGTTACATGAAATGCATGATCATATCAATCACAATAATAACTGTAAGGAACCCTAGGGAAAAAAACAAATGGGTAGCCAAGCTACTGAATCCGACACGTTTCGATTAGGTGAGTAACAAAATCTTCATCAGGGATAGCACATGTCTGGAATAGCAAATTGTATAATCAAAAACAATGAAAACATACCTTGCAGACCATAAATACATATGACCATTGTAAATCAACATGATAACATAATGTACATTGTAGAAAAACCAACAAACAATAACTTACATGTGTACGCATTTAAAAGAGAGAAAATTAGCCCCCCACACAACTTCAGACTTATTGTGATTGATATGATCATGCATTTCATATACCATTGTTTTTATCCTACCACTTTGTGGTTTTCATGTTTCTTTATATATTTGTAATAAATTATATATTTTTCTATATTTTCTTTATATCCTTTATATTTATTTATATTCATTTTCATTGCCCTTAAAATCCCACTCCTCTTGAGGTAATTTTCTTTGTATATTCATTGGGGATGGTGGCAATGCACATGACTTTCTATGGGAGTTACATTCTTTCTGAACTTCTCGGGGTGAGACCTTTTAAAGGACTGTACCAGACTCTTAGCGTGGATGTTTTACCTCGGGCTCCCACAAATTTTCTTCGGGTCCATACCCCTTCCACTTAATCAAAAACTGGTTCTGGTTTCTTCTCCTCCTGATGTCTAGGATAGCCCAGACTTCAAATTCCTCCTCCCCGTCTATAATGACAGGATCAGGGGGAACAGTACTCCGATTTGGAAAAGGATTGGGGATAGAAGGTTTCAACAGTGACACGTGGAATACAGGATGAATCTTTAATGAATCAGGGAGTTCCAGTTCATAAGCCACTTCATTAATTTTCCTCCTAACCGGAAATGGTCCTAAGAATTTGGGGCCCAGCTTCTTTGAAGGACATGCCATCCTCAAGTTCATTGTGGATAACCACACCAGGTCACCAGGTGCCCTTCCTGTCAAAAGTTGTCTTGTTGTGTTCCTGAGTCCTGGTCATGGTTTCCTGCAAAAGTTGGTTGTTGGTAGAGAAGAAGTTTATTTTCTCCTGGACTGCTGGTACTGTACATTCGGGAAGGGAGTTGGGCAGAAATGAAGGGTGGAAGCCACAGTTGGCGAATAATGGAGTTTGCTTGGTAGCAGAGTGGATGGAATTATTGTAGGCGAATTCGGGCAATGGAAGCAGGGAAATCCAGTAATTTTGTGCGAAAGAGGAAAAACAGCGTAGATACTGTTCAAGAGTTTGGTTAGTCCTCTCAGTTTGCCCATTGGTCTGGGAGTGATAGGCAGAAGAAAAAGGACAGTTCAATACCCAGAGCCTTACAGAGGGACCTCCAGAATCGGGAGGTAAACTGTACCCCTCGATCTGAGATTATGTTGGCTGGTTCCCCGTGGAGTCTGATGATTTCCTTGATAAATGCCTGTGCTGTTTCAGGGGCTGAGGGAGTGCCTTTCATTGGGATAAAATGTGCCATCTTTGACAGACGATCAACTACCACAAAGATGGTGGTATGATCTTCTGCTGGGGGTAATTCAACGATTAAGTCTATGGATAACATCCTCCATGGTCTGTCTTGGACAGGTAAGGGCTTTAGTAACCCCCAAGCCTTGGTTCTATGGGTCTTGTTTCTGATGCAAGTAGTGAAGGACTCTACAAACCTTTTACAATCTTCCCGTAACTGGGGCCACCAAAAGGTACGCTGTACCAAGTCGGCGGTTATGCCGAAATGCCCGGCTAGTGCATGGTCAGGGCAAAGTTCCAAGACAGATACTTGAAGGCTTTGAGGAATGTAGATCTTGTCCTCGTGCCTAAACAACCCATCTCTGACCTGCAATCCTGGTTCAGGAGGAGAAGTTTGCTCAGCGGAGGCTTGTTTAATTCGGGAAAGTAGGTCTTCCTGAAGCAGAAGAAAGTTGCCAGGGGCAAGGATGGTATCCGGGGGAGAAATTTCTTTGGACTTGTGAAACATCCGGGACAGAGCATCAGGTTTAGTGTTTTTGGAGCCTGGGCAGTACGTTACGTGGAAGGAAAACCTGGAGAAAAAGAGCGCCCACCTGGCTTGTTTTTGTGGTCTGTGAATATCAGAATTGGATGGGCAGCTCCTTTCAGCAGATAGCGCCATTCTTCCAGTGCAGATTTTATTGCCAACAACTCCCGATCCCCCACATTGTAGTTCTTCTCTGCTGTTGAGAGTTTGCGTGAGAAGAAGGCTACTGGGTGAAGCTGGGCCTTGGTCCCTTGTCTTTGGGACAGTATTGCCCCTACGGCAATCTCGGATGCGTCTACCTCAAGAACAAATGGCAGAAAGGAATCTGGATGTCTCAAAACGGAGGCAGAGGTAAAGAGCCTCTTGAGGGCCTCAAAGGCTTTTTGGGCCTCAGGGGACCAATGGAAGTGATTTCCCTGTTTGGTTAATTGGGTGTTCGGTGCAATGATGGCCGAGAACCCTCTGATAAATTTGCGGTAAAAGTTGGCGAACCCAACGAAACGTTGAATTCCTTTCTAGTCTGCTAAGACTGGCCAGTCCAGGATTGCAGTAATCTTCTGGGGGTCCATCTTGATGCCCTCACTGGAGATAATTAACCCCAAAAATGGTATACTTTCCTGCTCAAATTCACACTTCTCGGCTTTCGCATACAAGCCATGTTGTCGAAGCCGGGCCAACACATTTTTGACATGCCTGCGGTGGGATTCAAGGGAAGAAGAAAAGATTAGAATATCGTCCAGGTAGACGATAACAAATAAGTCCAAAAAGTCTCGAAGAACATCATTAATAAAGTATTGAAACGTGGCGGGGGCATTGCACAACCCGAATGGCATCACCAAGTACTCAAAATGCCCAAATCGGGAACGGAAAGCAGTCTTCCACTCGTCCCCATCCCTGATGCGGACCAGATTATTAGGCACCACGGAGATCAAGTTTAGTGAAAACATTAGCAGCCCCCAGTCTCTGGAACAACTCTGGCACCAAAGGGAGAGGATAAGGGTTTTTCACAGTTATCTTATTTAATTTGTGGTAGTCCACGCAAGGTCGAAGGGTATGGTCCTTTTTCTCTACAAAAAAGATGCCCGCGCCTGCTGGAGATGCGGACGGGCAAATAAACCCCTTCTTTAGGTTTTCGTCAATATATTCCTTTAGTGCCCCTTGTTCTACCTCTGTCAAAGGAAAAATCCTACCGAACGGATTTTCAGCGCCGGGAAACAGTTCAATGGGGCAGTCGTAGGCTCGATGGGGTGGTAGAGCCTCTGCCCCTTGTTTACTAAATACGTCCAGGAAATCGTGGTAAACCTCTGGAATAGACTGACATATTCCAGCTTCTGAGTCCAGACATAGCAAGGTAGACGGCCCATGATGGTCGTGAGAGTCACAGAACTGCTGGCAGTAGGGTGAAGAGAAGGTAACCTCCCCTGTGGCCTAGTTGATGGCAGGATTGTGGGCTTGTAGCCAGGGCATACCAAGGATCACAGGAAATAATGGGGAAGAGATTATGTCTAAACATAAAAGTTTGTGGTGGGAACTGGAGATGACAGCAGGTATAGGAGCAATCTCTAGAACTACAGGGCCTGATTTGATAGCGGACCCATCAGCCAGGTGAACAGAGTCCATGGGTCTTTGGAAGGAGAGGAATCCGGTGTTTAGCAGCAAAAGATGAGTCCATAAAACAGCTGCAGGCCCCGGAATCAATAATGGTGGGTGTTGGCAGAGTCTTTCCTGAAAGCTATAATAAGACAGAGGGCAAGATGAGATGCAGTCTTGGCTATAGAATCTGTGTAGACAAGAGACATAGAGAGACACTTACGGAGTTTTAGAGGGCAGTTCCTGACATAGTGTCCAGGTTCTCCGCAGTAAAGACACAGATTGTTTATCCAACGTCTTTGGCGCTCTTCAGGAGTAAGGGAAGGACGAAGGACCCCAAGCTGTATGGGCTCAGGTGCATCAGGCGCAGAAGCTGGTGGTGCAGCGGGTACCGGGTGCAGATGACTTGGAGCCCTTGGAAGCATCCAGGTTGAGCGAGAAAAACCTGTAGCTCTCTCAGCCCTTCTCTCTCTCAGGCGTCGATTGATTTGTAGACATGTGCACACTGAAATATTTCGTTTCGGAATTTCGTTTTCGTCCAAAAAATAAATTTATTTAGTTACTCCCGAAATTAGTTTTTATTTATTTCGTTTTTCGTTAGAAATTGCATTCGTCCGAAAATCTGAATTAATTAAGGTCGAATCTGTCATTGAAGGCTTATGGTGTCTGTCGAATGTTCAAAGAAGATTCGACGGAGCAGCGAAACTGTATGACTCTGCAATCATACATTTCCGGTCGAATGTTCCGCCCACAAGCAGTGATCTTTTCTCTCTATGTCGAATCTTTTCTCTCTATAATGTCGAATCTTTTCTCTCTATAATGTCAAATCTTTTCTCTCTATAATGTCGAATCTTTTCTCTCCTATGTCGAATCTTTTCTCTCTATAATGTCAAATCTTTTCTCTCCTATGTCGAATCTTTTCTCTCCTATGTCGAATCTTTCCTCTCCTATGTCGAATCTTTCCTCTCTATAATGTCAAATCTTTTCTCTCCTATGTCGAATCTTTTCTCTCCTATGTCGAATCTTTCCTCTCCTATGTCGAATCTTTCCTCTCCTATGTCGAATCTTTCCTCTCCTATGTCGAATCTTTTCTCTCCTATGTCGAATCTTTTCTCTCTATAATGTCAAATCTTTTCTCTCCTATGTCGAATCTTTTCTCTCCTATGTCGAATCTTTCCTCTCCTATGTCGAATCTTTCCTCTCCTATGTCGAATCTTTCCTCTCCTATGTCGAATCTTTCCTCTCCTATGTCGAATCTTTTCTCTCCTATGTCGAATCTTTCCTCTCCTATGTCGAATCTTTCCTCTCTATAATGTCAAATCTTTTCTCTCCTATGTCGAATCTTTTCTCTCCTATGTCGAATCTTTCCTCTCCTATGTCGAATCTTTCCTCTCCTATGTCGAATCTTTCCTCTCCTATGTCGAATCTTTTCTCTCCTATGTCGAATCTTTTCTCTCTATAATGTCAAATCTTTTCTCTCCTATGTCGAATCTTTTCTCTCCTATGTCGAATCTTTCCTCTCCTATGTCGAATCTTTCCTCTCCTATGTCGAATCTTTCCTCTCCTATGTCGAATCTTTTCTCTCTATAATGTCGAATCTTTTCTCTCCTATGTAAAATAATCTTGGACTAATAGAGTTAAGGTTAGGCACATTCGACCACAGGTTCGATAGACACAGATTGTTATTGTCAGCGTCACGTCGAATCTCCTATCTATATCGAACTGTTGTAGCAACGAAAACGAAAATAAAGCATTTGTTTATGTCGGATCTTTCGGTTTTCGGATTCTGTGCTTTCGTTTTCGTTTGTTAAAACGATAACGAAAATAGCTGAAATTCGGACGAAAATGCATTCGGACGAAAACGAATGCACATGTCTATTGATTTGTATGGCTAAATCGATCAGTGCATTCAAAGTTTGTGGTACACCAATTCTAGCCAGTTCATCCTTCAGAGGATCAGAGAGTCCCATGCGGAACTGATGACGGAGAGCAGCGTTGTTCCAGTTCGTATCTGTGATCCACCGCCTAAACTCAGCGATGTAATCCTCTGCTGCCCTGCGTCCCTGCTGAAGGGTACGCAAAGCAGCTTCTGCAGTTGCTGACAGCTGGGGATCTTCGTACAGCTGGGCCATAGCGTCAAAGAAGGTGGTAAGGTTGATCAGAACTGCGTACTTTTGTTCTAGGAGGCGGTGGGCCCAGGTTTGGGGGTCTCCAGTAAGTAGGGAAACCACAAAGCCCACCTTGGTGACTTCCAGAGAAAAGGTTTGTGGCTGAAGGGCGAAGTACAGCTCGCAGGAATTGCCGAAAGCCCTGAAGCTACTTCGATTTCCGGAGAATTTTTCAGGATCAACAGAGGTGAGGAAGTGGATCAGACACCCTGAAGCTTCCTTTCAGGAACTTGGATACAGAAACTGGATCGGCTTAGCAGACTGGATCAGGAACAGCTCAGCAGACTGGATCAGCTTAGCAGGCTGGATCAGCTTAGCAGGCTAGATCAGCTTAGCAGGCTGGATCAGCTTAGCAGACTGGATCAGCTTAGCAAGCTGGATCAGGGACAGATCAGCAGACTGGATCAGCTTAGCAGGCTGGATCAGCTTAGCAGACTGGATCAGGGACAGATCAGCAGACTGGATCAGCTTAGCAGGCTGGATCAGCTTAGCAGACTGGATCGGAACCAGGAGTTGATAGGACCAACACAAGGATAGTCAGACAGGCCGGGTCATATATCAGATGGGCAGCAGAGGTACAAAGGTGCAGGCAAAGGGGTAATCACAAACAGGCCGAGGTCAGATGCAGGCAGATAACAGGATAGTCAAAGGTAAGCCAGGTCTCAACACAGGTAACAGTCTTAGATCAGGGTTTTAAGGCACACAACACTGTAGAGCAGACAGCGGGGACTGCTTGTGACAGGCAGGCTTAAATAGCCCGCCTGGCGCCAACAGAGGTGCGCGCGCGTGCATGTACGTGTGCACGCGCGTATGCGCAATGGCACCCGCGATCGTGAACCAGAAAGCCTGGAGCGCCTGTTAGTGGCAGGATCTTCATGACAGACCTGACAAAGGCGAAAAACTGTGAAACGCGTAGGCCCTCTTACTTTTCATGTTTGGGATTTGCACACCCTGAAATTGATCGTCAGAACTGTAACTTGATTTTATCTCATGTTTTGAATCTTTTGATATTACTGCCATATGGCAGAAAAATAAAAGTTGTTTATTTTTCTATAATTCTGGTATTTCTATATTTATTTACTCCACTGAGGCACACATAAAGTCCCTCCCCGCTCAACCTTTTTCTTGACACATAGTCGCATATTCTATGGGGATGGTGCCTCAGTAGGAGCTCTATGGTATTTCACATGCACCCCAACCCCTAAACATGTGCTGTATACTGGTATGGGATCAGAGTCCAATTCTTTTGACGGGGCAGTGTGTGAGAGCAAATAATGTCACCCAGTTGATTGGGAAAGATTCATCACCAGGTACCTCTAGATCTTCCCTTTCAAAGTTGAATCCCAGTTTGAGAGACCCGAGTCACCCATCTCTACTTGATATTCTGTCTGTTGCTCTGGACATGAAGGCAAATGCTGTGTAATGTCTTTAATTGAGAGAATGTGACAAAACCCCACAAACCAAGAAACCTGCTTAGTAAGCAGAATGTCATAATGGAACAACTTTCAATAGTTTAATAATATCTGAGTGCTTTTGGCTTGACTGAGTTCAATGTGCTTCTCCAGCTTTTTGCTCATTTCTATCACGGGGGATCAAAAATTTCCGGATTTCTCTCTTCTGATTAGTGATTGGCTTTGTTTTTCCAAATGGACTTTGCATTCAAACAAGATATCTTTACCTGCAGACTTTAAATATTTTTGACTGATTCCCCAGGCAGTTATCTTATCTGAGCTGTCATTTTAGATGCATTTTAGCCCATAAGGTATCTGGCTATAACAATTGCAACTGGAATGTGCCATTGGAAAATCATATAACTCCTTGGATAGAAACATTGTGTTACGGTCCCTACCGTGCCAAGCTGACGGCCAGGCGTGGTCGCACCCCAGGTGGCTCTGGGTGGTATTGAACCCAGGACTGTATGTTGCTGCTTCTGTTCATTTACCTCTGAGCCGCTCCTCAGTTCAGTATTCTGCCTGCTTTCCAGCTGATCCTAGTTCTGCATGATATGCTGAAAGCCTTTCTCTGGATCTCTTTGCAATCTGCACCTGTCTCTCCTGGTTCAGCTGAGGCAGGTTACCTAATCAACTAGGGTATAAAACACTGCCTCACTCAGAGGGATTTGTCAGTTTATTGTTCAGTCGCTAGCATTGCCAAAGATGCCTGTGTTCCTGTCTCTAGTTGCAGTATTCCAAGACTGACCCCGGCTTCTGACCCTGGCTTGATCTTCGTTTATTTTGACTTCTGGAATCCCTGACTACGGCTTTACTTCGACAATCCTTTGGCAAGATCCTGTAAAGCCCCGTGCAGACTCACAGCCTAGGTAGCTTCTTACCTTGTTACCGTGGGCTGTGTGTATTTGCAAGGGTGAGCATACATCTCTGCACTATGGACTCCAACCAAGGTAAGCCCTTACACATGGCAGAGATGGCAGACCTAGTGTTTAGCCAACCAAGCCCTGATAGAGACCTGCCTGCACCACAGCCAGCACCTTATACAGGGGACACAGTGCTTTTAGCTCGCTTCTCTGTGCTGCTGCAACAGGAGACCTTAAACGTGATATCCAAGATTTAGATGCAAGATTTGATATAATTGAATCCAAGGTGGACAGTACTGTTGCAAGGGTTAACCAAAACTCCACCATGATCACGGAGCCCCAGAACAGATTGGAGGAGGCCTATACAAAAGTTGGAGACCTGGAAAACCGGTCCCATACAACGTGCACATTAGAGGACTCCCAGAAACTCATACTGATTTGGAAGGGGCCATTCGGGAGTTAATGAAAGAACTGACTCCCGATATATCCCCACATCAGATATAAATCAATAGAATCCATCGTTTCCTGACTGCCCCCAGGTCGGACAGCCTGCCACGAGACATAATAGTTAAGCCACACTATTATCGCATAAAGGAGAAGTTGATGTTTGCGGCTAGAAACAGACAGGACCTGTCCGTGTTTGGTGTGCCTATCCAGCTTTTACGGATCTAGGCCCATCTAGAGTACAGAAACTGAGAAACATGAAGCCTTTATTACAGCAGCTGATGAACCAACAGATAATTTAAATTGGAATGCCCATCTGTACTTTATCATTTACATATAAAGGTAAACCTCTCTCCTTTTCTACATTTCAAGATGGAGAAGATTTACTACTGGAATTGGGGATCATTTCTCACAAATCCCAGGCCGCCTCATCTTCCTATCAGATGAACCGCTCTCTATTGCCATTGTGGTTGGAGCAACGGGCATCATCGGTTAGGATATCTTCCCTAATCAGCTGATTCCCTGATGGCTTCACATCCCCCTTCCACAGGGGTGAAATCTGTGTTCCCGTAGGACTGGATTCGACCTGTTGCTGATAGTAAGTTGCCACTATCATACCCGTTTGAGATTTCCTGTTCAGTAAATTGTTGCATTTAGCTAAATTCCTCCTACCCTAACTTTGTACGGCCTTAATGTCAGTTGGCTGCAATATGCTATCGACAGATGTCAGTCTCCTCTGGGAGCAGCCTTGCTAGCCTCTTATAAACATACTACCAGAGAAAAGTTTGATGTGATCACACCAGGCTGCTCTCAGCTTCTGGAACACTGGAAGAGGAGATCCGCTCAGTTAAATAGGGTTTCAAAAGTTGCAATTGTTAAATGTTATTTCCTGTTTTTATTTTTATTTTCATGATCTTTGGGTCGGGGTGAACAGTGAGATTACCTTCTTCGGATGATGAGGGTGACCTCATGACTTGTATCCCTGACATTCCTTCCGGGTAGGGTTTTGACCCACTCCTGTTGATGTAACTTGATGTTTATTATGCCTTTGGCCAAATGTTCTACTCTCTTTTCTACTCATTTACTTTTCTTTTCTATTCTTTTCCCCAACCCTGGACTCTGGTTCCACGCTCTGGTCTTTCTATCCTGTTTTGGATACCAATGGGGACTATAAAACCTGGCTCTGAGAATCTGGCCTCTCAACTCCATGGATCAAGGTGAGTGTGCTCTGTCCTACCAGGATGACTAAGATTTTTTCCATCAAATACTCTATAATTACCCATAATGTGTATGGATTTAACTCCCCTATCAAAAGAACTAAAGCCTTTCAATACTACCACTCACAGAGGGCTGATGTCCTATTGTTACAGAAAACTCACTTCTCAGCCCCTAGATACCTTAGTGTTCGATATCCATGGTATTATTTGTCTTCTGGCCCTGCGAAAAAAGGGTGGGGGGGCAGTATGTTTTTCTAAAAAGACCCTGTAATGACAGGGGTTAACGTCATTTAAAGATATTCCCTTTCCTGAACACACATCAGCTACCAGACACTCCACAGTTAGGCGACCGCTTCCCATAGGAATAATTCTTCCAGAACAAACGAGACAACGCTCCGTGTTGAAGTTCCAAAACAGGGAATTAATTTATTACAAGCACATGGTAACACATTTCTCTTCAAAAAACCCTCCCCTCCCATCCTTGGGGAACAGGGCGGGTTAAACTGTCCAATGACAATGGTCATACAGGTCAGGTGTGTTCAAACTTCTCTTTCAGTAAACAGTCTTAGCAGGAGGGGTGATTTCCCCCCCCCTCCTCACAGAAAGACACTTAATCATCCCATAATAGGCATCCAGACGGTCTACCAGCTCCAATCCACATCATCACAGTAGCAGACTTAATTACCACAAGCCACAATAGACAATAGAATGCAATCACACCCCATCACAGCAAATATTACACAACAGCCAACACCCAATATACACACAACATATACAATGTATATACAGCATTGAATCTTATTAGCACAGATCATAGTGGGGTTCTCATTCACCCTGTGCCCAAAGTGACCCCTGTCACACATCTCCCCTTTCGGCAGGAGACTAACACAGGAGGAGACCCCAGACGGGTTGATTCCGAAGTTAGTCCATAGTTCCATTCCTCTAATGCCTGGACAACCCATCAGCATTGCCATTTTGCTTACCGGGTCAGTAGCTGATGGAGAAGTTGTAAGGTTGTAGGGCGAATAATGGAATTCAGTTCTGGAACAGTCCCTTGCTTTGCTCTCTCAATGGCTCCCAAAACTTGTTGCTGATGCTCTTGGGAAAGGTAAGGCAAAACCTGGGCACAAATCCCATCTAACCTTTTGCCAATTTCAGCCTGTTTGTGCATTTCAATGTTTAAGCCATGGGACATCTCATAATACATGACGTAGTGTCGTTGCATCTCTGATTTCTCCCTGGCCAACTTGTCACATTCCAATTCTAGACTGTGATATTTTGCCTGATCTAAGGTACATGTCAGGGAAGATAGTCTTACCCCATTCTCAGCCGCAATCAGGCCGGTTCCAGCAGCATGGGTCTGGGCACAGGTAGTCACTGGGTTGGTTTCAGCGGGGCCCATCGGGGCATAAGCAGAAACGAGGGGGGGCCAAATCATTCCCCAGTAGTACATCCGCTGGCAAATCCTTCATCACCCCGCATTCACGTGTCCCGAACCAACCCCCCAATCCAGGTGAACACGGGCAATGGGTAGCCGGAAGATGGAACCTCGCGCTACTCTTACGGCTACAGTGTCTCCGGTGTGTTGGCTCTCTGGGATGAGGTTCTTCTGTAGTAGGGTCATGGTAGCGCCACTATCACGTAGGCCATTGGCTATCGTTCCATTAACCCGGACAGTCAGCCTGTGTTGTTGCCTGTTGTCCCGGTAAGCTGCTTGTATTGGATCAGCCTCGTGCAGGATGCCCCAATGTTCTTCTTCCTCAACACAGTGGGCCGCAGGCATGGATGTGTGGGGGTTCCCCCTTGCTGGCTGTCTCCACGACTGGGACTGCCTGGCTGGATTCAATGGACAGTCTGGCTTTTTGTGCCCTAGCTGTTTACACCCGAAACACCTGATGGGTTGTGAGTAGTCCTGGGAGTTGAACCTGGGCTGCTGAAGATAAGTGGTCGCTGGAGGTGGTGCTGAAGTTGGGTTAGAGGCTGGTACACTGGGCCGAGATAGTGGATAGCGCTCGCTTTCGCCTGACCTTCGAGAGTCCAGATATTCATCGGCCAAAGTAGCCGCTTGCTGTACAGTCTGTGGTCGCTTATCTCGCACCCAATCCCGTAATACCGGAGGGGTGTGGTTAAAGAACTGTTCTAAGAGTACTAGCTGGGTGATGTCCTCTATGGTATGAGCGCGGCTTTCCTGGAACCAGCCCTTAAGGTTTCGCTGCAGACGATGTGCCCACTCCACATATGTTATGTTGGTTTGTTTCCGGGATTCTCGAAACTTAATCCAGCTGGCTTCGGGTGTAATGGCAAATCGGGCTAGCAGAGCTTCTTTTACCCGGTCATAGTCTTTAGCGTTCTCATCCTCCAGGGCCCGATATGCATCCGTCGCTCTGCAAGTTAAATTACTCGCCAGTAAGGCGAACCCAATCTTGGGGCCTTACTTCATGTATCTGGCATAGTCTCTCAAAGTCCTGCAGGAACGCTTCAATTTCCTCCTCTCCTTCCTTAAATAGTTTGAGCGCCCGAAAGGGCAACTTACGGAAAGGCGCTGCATCTTTAGGTGTTGTCTCCGACTGCCGTATTTCCACCATTCTCCGCTCATGTTGCCGCTCTAGTTCTCTCTCTTGTCGCTCATCCTGCAGCTGGATGTCTCTAATGGCATTCTGTATGGCGGTCTCTGATGGGTTAGCACCATATAATGCCAACCGCTGTCGAACTCATTGCTGAAACAAGTCTTCAACTGACCGGGGTCCTGCATCACTGTCCCTCTGATCCATCTCGGCTAGCTCACTGATCAGGGTGGCCTTGTTCTTTGCCCCACCGGTCCCTCCACGGCTCTCAAGTAAGTCTTTCAGCGTGGCTTTCCTGCAGGCTGCATAGTTGGTCATTCACTGTGGTGGTTTGGAGTGTCCTCTTGTAGCTGTCCTTCCGGCTGTGGGAATCAATCCGCTGCTTGCCACCAATGTAACGACAGGGGTTAACGTCGTTTAAAGATATTCCCTTTCCTGAACACACATCAGCTACCAGACACTCCACAGTTAGGCGACCGCTTCCCATAGGAATAATTCTTCCAGAACAAACGAGACAACGCTCCGTGTTGAAGTTCCAAAACAGGGAATTAATTTATTACAAGCACATGGTAACACATTTCTCTTCAAAAAACCCTCCCCTCCCATCCTTGGGGAACAGGGCGGGTTAAACTGTCCAATGACAATGGTCATACAGGTCAGGTGTGTTCAAACTTCTCTTTCAGTAAACAGTCTTAGCAGGAGGAGTGATTTCCCCCCCCTCACAGAAAGACACTTAAACATCCCATAATAGGCAGCCAGACGGTCTACCAGCTCCAATCCACATCATCACAGTAGCAGACTTAATTACCACAAGCCACAATAGACAATATCACAGCAAATATTACACAACAGCCAACACCCAATATACACACACAACATATACAATGTATATACAGCATTGAATCTTATTAGCACAGATCATAGTGGGGTTCTCATTCACCCTGTGCCCAAAGTGACCCCTGTCACAGACCCCTTTCACCCTTATCACTATCATTAAAGACAAGAATGGCAGCTATATCATGGGTCGTATTCACGACCAATTTGTCTCATTTATTTCCTATTATGCCCTGAACTCTGGGCAGGTGGATTTTTTTTGTAGGATGTTGGCGGTGTCGCTGCCTAAAGTACAAGGGCAGGTGATTTTGGACGGCGATATTAATATTCCATTGGATCAGATTCTAGATAAATCTGACCCTGCCAAGGCGATTTTGAAACTAGTACCTAAAAACAGCAGCAAAGTGGCACGCCTGTTACATTTTTATGATTTGATCGATGCCTGGTGCGAGGCCCACCCCTCCACTAGAGCTTAAACTCGCTTCACAGGTGCACCATACATATTCTCAAATAGACCACATTTTTTTACACACTTCATTACTATCTATCGTACATAACGTCAGTGAAAATATTGTCCGTCCGTCCCCTGGTTGGATCATTCTCCGATAAAGTTATCTTTGACTAATCTTGGGACTAAATCCCACCCCTCTCCATGTCCTGGGGGCTTCCTCTAAGTGTTTTCGGGGCTGTGGGCAGGAAGGGACATCCTACCACATTTGATGGCAATGCCCCAAGGTACGGCGGTTCTGGATCAGAGTTTACAATTTCATTTTTACTCTCACTCTAATTACCTGACCAAGTCCCCAAAACACACGTTACTGGGTTGTAAGGTTGAGGAGGCCTCTAAAACTCAGAGACAGCTCCTCACATTTATATTTGTTTCCGCTAACATTACAATAGCAAGGAACTGGAGGTCGGCGGCTATACCATTTGACCAACTCAAACATAAACTTTACTGGCTTATGTTAAATGAACGGTTGCCAACAATCTCACAGGATTTCTCTCTTCCTTCTTTCCTCTCTTGTTCTTTTTGGTCCCCCCCCCCTTTTTTCTCTTTGTCTCTCTTTCTCTTCTTTTTGAATTTTGGTATTGAGGGGCCCGGACTGCTTGCTTTCACATTTTTGGGGATGGAGCATCTTCCGCTACTTGAGGGGGGAGATGTACATTCCTCAGTGTGGGGGGCATATTTTGGATACTGTTCACCTGAGTTGATACCATTACATAGAAGGACATACTGAGATGTTTAGGTTTTGCAGTCTGTCCTACAGTTTGCTTTGGAGATTAACAATCAAGACTGTGGTTAATAGAACATCATTATTACAGATTAGGATTATTTGCCTCTAAAACATAAGAGGCAAGTTGTCTCAGGGAGTATGGCCTATCGCCATGTGGAGTGTGGCAATATGTTCTTCACATTGTACTTATGCAATTATAAAGTTTGATTTTCCATTTTTGTACAGTATGATATCCAGATTTTGGAAGTGCTGTATTGTTCAGAATCAATGCTGAAATCTCTTTAATTTTGTTCTGTGAAAAACTTCAACAAAAATATTGAAACAAAGTGCAATATGAGGGGGAAAAGGAAAGGATAATTTTTATTAATAATTACAGTATATATATGTATGTATGTATATATATATATATATATATATATATTGTGAGGGGGTTAACTCGGTAGCGGGTGTGTGTGACCCCCTGGTTGGGCTCCCCACACAAAAACAGGGCCAGCAGACGGAGGTTGTGGTTTTCAAAATCAAAAGGTGCGGTTTATTTCTCTATGTACAGTGACAAAAACACAGCAAAGCCAAAAAGAAACATAAACAAAATAAATCCTGGTCAGTTTGACCTCTGACTAAACATGCAGGTTTCCTAAACTAACAACTGGGATCAGCCTGGTGCTGTCCTAGTCCCTAAGTCCCTGGTTTAGTAAAAGTCCAAACAAATAGCCACACAGGCTTTGCCTCACCGCACAGGGGTTCACTCTCCCTAGACAGTCCACACAGGTCTGGGTCCAGGCATGAGCTAACATCTAATGAAGCTGGGAGTTTTTATAAAGGCCTTAAATGAGCTGACAAGCTTCAGCTGGTCTCATCAACTCCCTGCCTGCACGACGCCCAGCCCTCTCTCTAGAGGTATGAGTCATCCATGAGCCCACTAGCCTCAGCTGGGCTTCATCAACTCCCTAGTTGTATAAGTCGGCATAAAGCCTGAATCTGGGAGAAATATATCTACCCCCCTGGATGCAACCAGGTGACTTTACCTTCCTGCTGTCACATACCCCCCCTCTTGTTTTAACCTTGGGGTTGGAACACCAGCAATCAGGCATTCATGTACTCGAGACAAAGCATCCACATTCCCCATTTGAACGCCAGGGCGATGCTTTACTGTGAAGTTGAATTCCTGTAGGGCCAGGAACCACCTATTCACTCTTCTATTTGTCTCCTTGTTTTGAGCCATCCACTTTAACGGAGCGTGATCCGTAACCATGTCAAAGTGCCTACCTAGCAGATAGTACCGAAGGGAATCTAGAGCCCACTTCACCGCTAAACACTCCTTTTCAACCGTGGCGTAATTTACCTCATGGGACTTCAACTTCCTGCTGAGGTAAATGACTGGGTGCTCTTCCCCGTTCCAGACCTGGGACAATACTGCTCCTAACCCCACATCTGACGCATCACTTTGTACGACAAAGTCTTTAGAGAAGTCGGGTGAGTACAACACTGGCTGGCTACATAAGGCTTGTTTCAAGAATTGGAATGCTGCCTCAGCCTCGGGGGTCCATTTAATCATGACCGACCCTTTCCCTTTCGTCAGGTTGGTTAGGGGCACAGCCTTAGAAGCAAAGTGGGGAATGAAGCGCCGATAATAACCCGCGATTCCCAGAAAGGCCCGTACCTGCTTCTTGCTGTTGGGACGTGGCCAACTCTGGATGGCCTCGACTTTGTTGAGTTGGGGTTTTATCACTCCCCTGCCAATGGTGTACCCAAGATATTTGGCCTCCTCCTGCCCAATGGTACACTTCTTGGGGTTAGCCGTAAACCCCGCTTCCCGGATAGAGTCTAGGACTGCTTGCACTTTTGGCAGATGTGAGGCCCAATCTGTGCTATGGACAATTACGTCATCCAGGTAAGCCGCAGCATACTTCCGATGGGGCCTCAGTATCTGGTCCATTTTCCGCTGGAATGTGGCCGGCGCATTCTGTAACCCGAACGGCATTCTCTTATATTGGAACGCCCCGTCTGGGGTTACAAATGCGGTTTTCTCTTTGGCCGACTTGGCCAGGGGAATTTGCCAATACCCTTTTGTGAGGTCAAGAGTCGTCATGTATCGGGCTGTTCCCAGCCGGTCGATCAACTCATCTATACGTGGCATGGGGTAGGTGTCAAATTTTGTAACTTTGTTCAACTGACGAAAATCGTTACAAAATCGCCAGCTCCCATCCGGTTTAGGCACCAACACAATGGGACTAGACCAATCACTTTGGGACTCCTCTATCACCCCTAAGTTCAGCATTTTCTGTACTTCCTCCCGTATTGCCTCCCGTCGGGCCTCTGGGATCCGATAGGGTTTTAACTTCACCCTTTCACTGGGCGGGGTAATAATATCATGCTCTACCCCAGATGTTTGTCCCGGCAGCTCAGAGAACACCTCCTTGTTGCGAAGCACAAACTCCTTAACCTCCTGTTGTTGGGGTTGTGACAAGGTGGCTGCTATTCCAACCTCCGGAATCACGCAACCAGTTTGAGCTGGTGACCAAGTTTCTGCGACTAGGGACTCTCTATCCCTCCAGGCTTTCAACAGATTAACGTGATATATCTGTTCGGGCTTTCGCCTTCCTGGTTGTCTGACCTTGTAATTCACTTCGCTCACTTTTTCCATTATCTCGTAGGGGCCTTGCCATTTGGCAAGGAATTTACTTTCAACCGTAGGGACAAGTACCAATATCCTATCCCCCGGGGAAAAGGTACGGGTCTTTGCTCCACGGTTGTACACTCTCTGCTGTGCCAACTGCGCTTGGGCCAAATGTTCCTTCACGATGGGCATTACCTGTGCAATTCGATCTTGCATCAGGGCGACATGCTCAATCACACTCCTGTGGGGAGAACTCTCACTTTCCCAAGTTTCCTTGGCAATATCCAACAGCCCTCTTGGGTGTCTCCCATACAGTAACTCAAAGGGGGAGAATCCCGTAGAGGATTGGGGCACCTCCCTAATAGCAAACATCAAATAAGGAAGTAGACAGTCCCAATCCTTTCCATCTCTATCCACCACTTTCTTCAACATTTGTTTTAGGGTTTTGTTGAATCTTTCAACCAGCCCATCGGTTTGGGGGTGATACACAGATGTACGCAATTGCGTCACTTTGAACAATTTACACAGCTCTTTCATAACCCGGGACATAAAGGGTGTACCTTGGTCCGTAAGCAGTTCTTTACAAATACCCACCCGGCTAAAAACAAGAGATAGCTCTTTGGCTATGGTTTTGGCCGAGGTATTTCTGAGAGGGATCGCTTCTGGATAACGGGTGGCATAGTCCATTATAACCAATATGTACTGGTGCCCCCTAGCGGACTTGATTATAGGACCTACCAAATCCATTGCGATTCTCTCAAACGGGACCTCAATGATGGGTAGAGGGACCAGCGGGCTACGGAAATGTGGCATCGGGGCCGACCTCTGACACACAGGGCAGGAGGAACAATAATTTTCTATGTCCTTCATCACCCCAGGCCAATAGAATCTCTGTAATACCCTCTCTCGGGTTTTCTCTGTCCCCAGATGACCTCCAAGAATGTGCCCATGGGCCAACTCCAACACCAACTTCCTGTAAGGTTTGGGCACCACAAGCTGCTCAACGGTTTCTTCTGCCCTTTTTGCCACCCGATACAGTAGGTCCTTCTCTACGCTGAAGTATGGGTAAGTGCAGGTATTATCTGGGTTCACTAACTCGCCATCTATTTCCACTACGTTTTCCCGTGCCTTTATTAGGGCGGGGTCTTTTAACACTGTTCTGTGGCAAAAATTTCCCTGTGAACCTCCAGATCAGAAAACTCCACAGACAGTAGGTTTTCGTCTGAGGAGGTGGGCTCCTCTCCAGTTTCTTGAGTCTCCCCTGCCAATACTGACAAGGGAAATTCTGGAGAGTCCTCACCACTCTCAGAGGAGTTCTGGCTATCACATTCCTGGTACATAGGGGCACCAGTGGGGGGCTCAGGATCATCCCACAGTTCCCAGAACTTCGGAAAATCCCTTCCCACAATGGCATCATGCGGTAATTGAGATACTAACCCCACTGGATGAGAGAGGGTACCTTTGGGGGTCTCGAAACACACTGTAGTCACTGGATACTCTCGGGTGTCCCCATGCACACAAATAACAGCTACCTTGCTATTCCCAGAGACCTCTGTTTTAACTAATTCAGCCTTTATCAGGGTCACAAGGCTACCTGAATCCAGTAATACCACAACATTTCTACCATTAATACACATTTTGCATAAATGTTTCTCAGTTCCCCGAATGGCAGTGCATGCGACTGTCGCACACAGCGACTGACGTCTGTCCATCAGAAAGTCACATTGCATGGGTTCCTCCACAACCGGGCAATTTGCTGCAATATGTCCCGCTTGCCGGCAGCGGTAGCAAACAATCCATTTGGCTGCCTCTTGAGCCCCTGACTTCCCAGGCTGTTCTCGCCAAACTTTGGGTAGAGCTCCCACCCTCTCACTCTCTCCACCCTCACCCCTTGGAATCCTCTTATCCGCCCCTGGGGATGGTCTGGTCTTAGGGTGGAAAGTCCGAGAGTCTCTGGAAGAGGCCGTCAGGTTCTCTGTAGCCAAGTATCTCTCTACACGATCCACAAGTTTACCGGCCGTTTCTGGGTCTCCATGGCTTACCCACTTTTGAATGGCGGTAGGAAGAGCTCTCAAGAAACGATCCATCACAACACGTTCCACAATCTCCGGTGCGGACAAAGTCTCTGGCTGTAGCCACTTCCTGCTCAGGTGAATGAGATCATACATTTGAGACCTGGGGGGTTTTCCAAGCTGGAAAGTCCAGTTATGCACACGCTGAGCCCGGACAGCCAGGGTGACACCCAGCCTTGCCAATATTTCAGCTTTTAGCATCACATAGTCTTTTGCTTGGTCAGGCTCTAGGTCATAGTAAGCCTTCTGCGATTCACCAGTTAACAGAGGAGCCACCAGTCCAGCCCACTGCTCCTCAGGCCACTTTTCTCTTTCAGCAGTCCTTTCAAATGTGGTCAAAAATACCTCTGGATCATCCTCTCCAGTCATTTTTGTCAATAAACGACTCACCCCAAAGGACGCGGTATTAGTGGGACGGCTTTCCTCACTGGTCTGCGGACGTTGCTGCATTACTGCTTCCATTTGTTGTAGTCTCTGCTCTTGCTTCTGTAACAGGTCTATGAAGCGGGCCTCAGATTGCTGCTGGGCTTGTTGATGAGCTTGCTGCTGGGCTGCAAGGCTCCTTTGCAAACCTGCATTTGTCTGCTGTTGATTGGCATTTGCTAGAGCCAGCTGTTTCAGTATCTCCTCCATGCTGGCTTAAAAAAAACTGCCACTGGTTCTCCACCAACTGTGAGGGGGTTAACTCGGTAGCGGGTGTGTGTGACCCCCTGGTTGGGCTCCCCACACAAAAACAGGGCCAGCAGACGGAGGTTGTGGTTTTCAAAATCAAAAGGTGCGGTTTATTTCTCTATGTACAGTGACAAAAACACAGCAAAGCCAAAAAGAAACATAAACAAAATAAATCCTGGTCAGTTTGACCTCTGACTAAACATGCAGGTTTCCTAAACTAACAACTGGGATCAGCCTGGTGCTGTCCTAGTCCCTAAGTCCCTGGTTTAGTAAAAGTCCAAACAAATAGCCACACAGGCTTTGCCTCACCGCACAGGGGTTCACTCTCCCTAGACAGTCCACACAGGTCTGGGTCCAGGCATGAGCTAACATCTAATGAAGCTGGGAGTTTTTATAAAGGCCTTAAATGAGCTGACAAGCTTCAGCTGGTCTCATCAACTCCCTGCCTGCACGACGCCCAGCCCTCTCTCTAGAGGTATGAGTCATCCATGAGCCCACTAGCCTCAGCTGGGCTTCATCAACTCCCTAGTTGTATAAGTCGGCATAAAGCCTGAATCTGGGAGAAATATATCTACCCCCCTGGATGCAACCAGGTGACTTTACCTTCCTGCTGTCACAATATATATATATATATATATATATATATATATATATATATATATATATATATATATATATATGTGTGTGTGTGTGTGTGTGTGTGTGTGTGTGTGTGTGTATATATATGAAGACTATAAAAATGTAATATATATATATATATATATATATATATATATATATATATATATATATATATATAGCGGGTATGTACTTTCCCGGGTGTAAATTTGAATTTGGAAGTGACACCAGTAATGTGTAATTCACTCCGGCCCATTGGGTGGCGCTGTCGCCCTGGGTTGGATTATCGCTGTGTGCCGTCCCCCTTTTTGTCCTCCCTCGGCAGCGGTATGGTGAGGCGGGGAACCCGCCGTGCTTGCTGGGAGAGGGTATAAGGGGGGCCGGCCATCTTGGTCACGGGGTTGACGTCCCAGGCACCTTCAGCTTGCGGACGGTGGGTCGTGACGCTCCTCTGGGTGGCCTAGGCCCAGAGGACAGCGGAGGTCGAGTTCCATCCCAGGCACCTTTAGCCTGGGGTGAGGTACTTAGATGGAGGTCTGGAGCTCAGTGCCCAACACTGGGTTCCGCGAGGGAAGGAGATCCTAGGGTGCCCAGGGATTGGGTACCCGAAGGCGCAATGGACCGGGGGGAGCTCCTCATTTGAAGACCCGGTGCAGCATATTGCCGGTGACAAGTGAGTCTCTCGTCTGAGACCGCCTGGAAGGAAATCTACCCTCGTGCGGAGACCAGGACACACTTCTAGGAAGGGAAGTGGCAGCTTACATTGTGTCTGGGCCTGTTCGCATCCACACCTCCTGTTCTGTTCTATCAAGGGAGTTCAAATGTTTGTGTTCTGACAAGAAGAATAAAGGAGTGTTGAACTTTAATGGTGTGGAGCTAATTTTCTAACGGACATGGTTCGCGGTGACTCTTGGAGGGAGGATCCAGGTGCACAGCACTGACCCGAAGGTAATACAGAACCGTTGCTTGTACCGCACTAACACCTGTGGTGGAAGCCAGGCGTGGTGTCCCCGCTCCCTCCCCTCTAAGGTACCCCTAGGCAAGAGAAAGACGAGGCAAAGAAGGGAGTGAGGTGGGCGCTACATATATATATATATATATATATATATATATATATATATAATCAAAAAGGGGAGGACAAACTGTAATGGTTGGGAATGGAAAGGGAAAAAAAAAAGGGAAGATAGGAAAGCTCCAGTCCATCCAATCAGCGGTATGTTCTGATAAGATGTATTAAAATAATATCTTAGCACATAATACATTATAAAATAGCATAGAGGCGTATTCTAATAAACCGCATGTGGTAAGATAAAATTCCATAAACATACAATTTTAAATTCAGGAATAATACACAGGAATGTCAGGGAAAACACAACAATTGGCTGTGCAGAGGGATACATACAGTATATATGTACACACATACAGTACATACTATATTATATATATATATATATATATATATATATACACACAGGACAAAGTGTTTAAAGTAAATATCCAGAACGTTTTCCTGCGGCATAGTTTCTGAAAACTTTCGGCCTGAGAGTCGCATGGTGGAATGGATTCTATCACCCAGACTCTCAAGCCTTCTGTGGATTTGTTATGATGAGTAAGGAAGTGTCTGGGTACATTATGGCCCTCTTCTGAACCTCCTGTGTTCTCCAAAGCTAGCCCTTACCATGCGATCGGTGCGGCCCACATAGAGGAGATCACAGAGGAAGGACAAACCATAAACCACAAATTCAGTGGAACAGCTAAAAAAGCTTTTTATAGGGTAAGTCTTGCCCGAAGTGTCATTAAATGTCTTTTGGCGGTGCTGTACAAAATGACACATCTTGCATCTGATCTTTTTTGCATTGGAACCTACCTGTTAAATTGCAAAAAGAAACTAGAGATCTAGAAGGGGTGGTAACAGACTGGGAAATCCTACTGGGGCAACAATGTTTTAAATGTTATGGGCTCTTCTATGAATTACATTGGATCAATCTGGCAGAATGGGCCCTAACTTGGGGTTCTGTAGGGTACCCCAATGATGTTGAATGATGTTTTCCATCTTTTTATGTTTAAAATTATATTGGGTAATGAACTTGACTTCTGTGCTGGTTATGGAAGTTGCAGAACTACTGTTTTGAGGTTAGATATAGGCAATCTTTAAAAGCTTGTGTAGCGGGGTATCGTTTCCTACCCACAGACTACAGTTCCCAGCACGCTTTGAGGCACCCAGGGTGCAATTCCCCACACAAGGACTGCTGGGGTGGACTTTAAAAGGGAGAGGAGGAGCCTCTCTCTTTCTCTTTGGACGCCGCCCTCCCTGCAAGAGGATCCCTGCACTTACCTGCTGCGTGTGCAAGACCTGAAGCCTGGGCCTTGCATTTGTTCCAGAGAGCCTTCTGCACCACCGAGGAGCCTGCGGAGCATCTGATCCACCTGAGGTGCCACCATCTTCTGGAGGACCGAAGACCCGGCGCATCGTGGGCACTGTGAAGCGACTCACAGAAGCGGAGGTACCGGACAGGAGTCGGTCCGGTCGGGTGAGAGAGCGCCAGCTCAGAACCGCATCTGATTAACTTTATTGCCTACTAACTTTGCCTAGGCCCATCAGTGATTACAGTTATACTCTGGAGAGGCTGTCTGCTGAACTGAGTTTATTAGTCTCTCCAGCTTTACTAAGTTAGTGATCATCGCTCCCCCCTTTGGATTACAGTTTGTTCTTTATGTGCACCACCGAGTTTTGCTAGCAAAGATTCTTCAACAAACTATACCCCAAGTTATAGTCAGGCCTGACTGGGTAGTATAGGACATTGCTGGGCGCCATTTTTGCTCACAAGGGAGGATAGCTGCAGCGGGGTTATTATATTATCATTGCATTGCTGAATGTTATACCCTTTTAATGTGTACACCTATATTGCAGGGATCTGCATGAGATATTGTATACAAATTACCTTTTATACTTTTACCAATAGTAAAAAGTTATAGTTAAGTAATTTGGTTGTCAGTGTCAATTACTGCGCTGGGATATAAAGGGGTTGTGCCATATAACAGTATAGATATAGTACAGTTATACCATCCTCCCCGTTTCCTAACTGTGCCACGAGAGGTTAGAGCCGATTGCCAGGGGTTGACAGCGGTACATTACAAGGCCCAAAACAAACAAGCAGTCCTCTTAAACTGAGGGTATCGCTATACTTGATTGGCTAAATCAGGGTCATATTCATTATCTATAAACCTATCTACAAGGATATTCCCCTGGGCTAGGTAATCCTCATCTCGTGTGCAGGTTTTTCTTGGGTGGCAGAATTGGCTCTTATAGATATTTTGTTTCCATTTGGGGTGGTGGCAGCTAGCAAAATGGAGATAGGAGTTCCCGCAGAGGGTTTAAAATGGGTTTTAGATACAGTGCAGCTTTCTGCATGTGATAACTCCAAATCCAAAAAGACTAGAGATGTGGGGCTACACACGAGTAAAAGAAATACCCAAATGGTTATTATTGCAGTGTTGGACAAACGGGGCAATAGAGGAAGAGGGGCCATCCCAAATGATGATCACATCATCAATATATCTGCCCTAGTATATCGTCTGTGAGGCAAAGGGGTTACCTCTCCAGATGCATGACTCCTCCCACAGCCCATGGTGAGATTAGCATAGCAAGGCGCAAAGGAAGCACCCATGGCAGTGCCATGCATCTAGAGATAGTAACCCCCAGGTGTTTGAAATAATTATGCTCAAAACAGATTTGTACACTGTCCAGGCTAGGCTTGTTTATGGTGAAGGTGAGGTTCTTTTTTTAGAAAATGTCCTACGGTGGTGAGCCCAACCTCATGGGGGATTGATATAGAGTGATGTAACATCAAGGGATAACCAAGTGTAGGAGACCTCCCACGTGTAGTTGGAGAGAGTCTCCAACAAATGAGAGGAATCTCGCACATAAGAGGGTAGGGACTGGACTATAGGTTGAAGGAAGCAGTCAATATACTGGGAAAGGCCACTAGTAAAGCCGTAAAGTACGAGTGTTTGTACAATTCTTTTTAAAGAAATTGTTATTCTCCCAAATTAATGACCTTGTCATGGTAGTCTTGGTTAACTTGGTTCCTTCAATTTTCCATATATACTCGAGTATAAGCCGACCCAAATATAAGCCGAGGCACCTAATTTTACCACAAAAAAATGGGAAAACTTATTGACTCAAGTATAAGCCTAGGGTGTCCATCTGCATGCCTCACTGTGTCCCTGTGCATGCCTCACTGTGCCCATGCCTCACTGTGCCCATGACTAGACTGACGTTTAACATGGGAGTCTATAGAAGGGGTGCCCGGCTTTGAAAGATCGGTGCTCCCCGGCTGTAGGTCCCCCAGACAAAAAACTTTGCACACTTGTAGAGGACGAGTGAGGCTACATGTGCCAAGTTTGGGGTACAGGGGACCTACGGCCGGTACCGGGTCCCCAAAATCCGGGAGATCAGGCGCAAAAAGGTGACTCGAGTATAAGCAGAGGGGGGCATTTTCAGCACAAAAAAATGTGCTGAAAAACTCGGCTTATACTCGAGTATATACAGTAGACTTAAATGCATCAAGTTTTTTTGTAGATGTTTTGGCCTCTTTAAACTGATCTATTTTGTATTACTATGCCTCCTCCCTTGTCTGCCTGTTTGATTATTAGGTCATTGTTTTGTGAAGTCTAGTGCCTGTTTTTCTTTATGGGTATAAATTTTGATGTTTGTAATTGACATAATGAGCAGAAGAGCATTGTTTTAATTCTGCAAAAGTAACATGGTAAAAGGCATCTATAAAGGAGCTCTTAACATGTGTGGGGTAAAAAGTGGCAGGAGGTTTCAAGTCTGTGTGTATAACTGAAGCGTATGAAATCGGTGCAAAAGAAGGATAACCCTCACAGGTCTGTTCAGTCTGGAGTTCCTCTAGAATCTCTAACACCCTCAAATATTCTTCATTGTAGAATACCGCTTAAGAGTGAGTTTCTGGATAAAACTATTAAAGCCTTTAAAAAGTACAAAAGGGTTGGGAGAATTGGTTGGGGCAAATTAAATTAAACCTTTTTTTAATATAGATGTTTCCTTAGAGGACAGTATATGGGATGATAAATTACCATATATACTCGAGTATAAACCAAGTTTTTCAGCACATTTTTTGTTTGTGCTGAAAATGCCCCATTGGCTTAAACTCGAGTCTCTCCACTGTGTCAGTGTGCCGATCTGCATACCTGATCTCCCGCTGTGTCAAGCAGTAAGTTGGCGGCTGTCCAGTGTAACAAAGTCCCACCTCCTCTTCGTCCTCGTGCGTAATAGGCAGAACACTGAACACTGACTCACTGCTGGGAAACTGAATCAGTGTTCCGTATCACGGACGAGGATAAGGAGGAGGCGGGGCTTTGTTACACTGGACGGCCGCCGACTGACTGCATGACACAGCGGGAGATCAGGTATGCAGATCGGCACAGTGAGGCATGCAAATGGGCACAGTGAGGCTGCAAATGGGCATTGTTGACCCTCTTTTACAATTACAGTAGCTGCTGCATTTCCCAGATTGGCACACTGACTACATGACACAGCGGGAGATCGGCACAGTGAGGCCTGCAAATGGGCACAGTGAGGCCTGCAAATGGGCACAGTGAGGCCTGCAAATGGGCACAGTGAGGAATTCAAATAGGCACAGTGAAGCTGCAAATGGGCACAGTGAAGCTGCAAATGGGCACAGTGAGGCTGCAGATGGGCATTGTTGACCCTCTTTTCCACTTACAGTAGCTGCTGCATTTCCCACTATAGACTTATACTCGAGTCAATACGTTTTCCCAGTTTTTTTGTGGTAAAATTAGCTGCCTCGGCTTATATTCGGGTCGGCTTATACTCGAGTATATACGGGTAAATGGGCATTGTTGACCCTCTTTTACAATTACAGTAGCTGCTGCATTTCCCAGATTGGCACACTGACTACATGACACAGCGGGAGATCGGCACAGTGAGGCCTGCAAATGGGCACAGTGAGGCCTGCAAATGGGCACAGTGAGGCCTGCAAATGGGCACAGTGAGGAATTCAAATGGGCACAGTGAAGCTGCAAATGGGCACAGTGAAGCTGCAAATGGGCACAGTGAGGCTGCAGATGGGCATTGTTGACCCTCTTTTCCACTTACAGTAGCTGCTGCATTTCCCACTATAGACTTATACTCGAGTCAATACGTTTTCCCAGTTTTTTTGTGGTAAAATTAACTGCCTCGGCTTATATTCGGGTCGGCTTATACTCGAGTATATACGGGTAAATGGGCATTGTTGACCCTCTTTTACAATTACAGTAGCTGCTGCATTTCCCAGATTGGCACACTGACTACATGACACAGCGGGAGATCGGCACAGTGAGGCCTGCAAATGGGCACAGTGAGGCCTGCAAATGGGCACAGTGAGGCCTGCAAATGGGCACAGTGAGGAATTCAAATGGGCACAGTGAAGCTGCAAATGGGCACAGTGAAGCTGCAAATGTGCACAGTGAGGCTGCAGATGGGCATTGTTGACCCTCTTTTCCACTTACAGTAGCTGCTGCATTTCCCACTATAGACTTATACTCGAGTCAATAAGTTTTCCCAGTTTTTTTGTGGTAAAATTAGCTGCCTCGGCTTATATTCGGGTCGGCTTATACTCGAGTATATACGGGTAAATATTTTTATTGTGTCTGTGGTATTTTCTTGTGATATATTTTGTTTGTGTTTCCCACCTTGTCTGCCTCTTGTCTTTGTTTTCTTTTTGTGGCCTTCTCCACTGGGCAGAGAGCTGGGATGTTCCCTAAAAAAACTCCAAAATTAGAACATACAAGGTTCTCTATGGAAAGAGTGAGGGTATCCCCAAGATTAGCTGATGTTGGGATCTGTGAAGGTTCTGTAGATGGGTGGAAAGATGGTTTCAGAACATTACTGTCAGATGTTAAGTCACAGCTATTCCTATTAGAAGGTCAGATCTGACTGGAGGGGAAGCAAAGGATGTGGGAGAATGGTTCCCACTGTCCCCATCTTCGTGTTTGTCAGTGTGTGAAAATGTTTCATTAGAATATGTCCCTTTGCTATTTTACTTCATTTATAATTTATTAAGTACCTTGATATTACTTTAGAGCATACAGCTGATTGGATGGACTGGAGCTTTCCTATCTTTCCCTTTTTTTTATATTTATTTTTATTTCCTTTCCATTACCTGTCTTTCCATGCCCAACCATTACAGTTTGTCCTCCCCTTTTTCATACATATACACTATATATACACATTTTTATAGTCTTCATATATATATATATATATACACAGTGTAGTGGACCCCCAACTTAGGGGGTCGCTATGCCCAAATTTAGGGGACAGCCTGAGCAATAGTTTGGCTCGGGCCTTCTAATTTATTCAAATTGGACTCTGCTCTGCAGAGGTGTTGTCTGGTGTACAGTTCCCCTTTGACCTGTAGGGAACCCCAGGCCTAGGGTTGAACAACGGGTGACACGGTAGCACGGTTGGGTGTCCTCTCTCGGCAGCCGTGCAGTGGGCGTGGTTAACCCGCTGTGCATGCTGGGAGAGTTTACAAAAGGGGCAGACGCCATTAGGAGTGAGGTGATTCCAGGGGGACCCCTGGTAGAGCAGTTCGCGCCTCCCGGCCTTTTCAGGCCCAGGGTGCGTGTGCGTGTGTGTGTGTGTACCAGTCTCAGGCACCTTTAGCCTGGGGCTGCATCTCAAGAAATGTGGGCCCAGCACCTTTAGCTGAGGTCTACCACCAAAGAGGAGTCCCAGGAAACCCAGGTGAGGGTGACCACTTTGACCAAGAGGAGCCGGGGGAGGATCAGTCACAAGGGGATTAGTGATTGGAGGTCGCTGTCTCGGGAGAGGCCTGGCTGCCTGTCAGAGGAAAGGATTCCTATCCCATTTCAGGCCTAGTGACGTGCCCCATTGGCATCTAAGGACTCTACTATTGCTAGGTCTGGGAGTTCAGGACTTGGGAATTCCGAGTTGGGAATTACCTAACCTTATTCATAGGAAAATTCTGAATAACTGTTCGAGTTTCACTCCGGCTGCTAGCACTGTGAGAGAGATCTATCCGGGTGAGCTAAACCCACTCGGGATCGAGTGGCGACGATCGAAGATAAGTGTTGTGTGCCTGAACCTACCTCCTCACTCAACTATCTCTTTCTCTCTTTAATTTCCCTGTTCACCAAGAAAAAGGAAATTAAACTCTTTGTTGGAGTTGATATTGTGTGGACATTGACCTTTTTGGGGAAGAATATAGACTTTTTCCTACATTCTAGGGACAAGAACCAATGGAAGGAGGTAACTCGCTGCAGGACCCAAATCTGTTGAACACCACTCAACGTCTGATCAGGAGGATACGGGCATGTGGCATGGTGTGTCTTACCCCCCGCAGGTGAAGGTAAGTGGGGGAAAAGGATCTGTGTGCTACATATATAAATTTTTTAACTATTAATAAGCTCTATTAATAAGCTTGTTTTGGCACCTGCATCAGCCCCAAGCTGTGTGCAGCAATAGGAGGTGGAAGCAGACACATGTCAAAATTTGACAGCCATACAGAAGTGGCTGCACAGCCCTCAACAATCTGGGGTGACTAAAACTGGTGCACAGAGAATCTGGTGAAGGTGTACATAGTAACAAATCAGCTTCTAACTTCAGATTGTTTGAGTAAGCTTTGACAATAAAACCTAGAAGCTGATTGGCTACCATGTAGAAGAAGCTGGAAGAAGAAGATGGAAGAAGATGGAAGAAAGGAGAAGACAATAATAAAGGAATTGTCAAAAACCGGCTATTGTCATTTTTAAAATTTTTGACACTTTTTTTGTGAAATGGTAGGGGTACATGTAAATCTCCTCCACTATCTACAACCTACAACTCACTGCCTCTCTTTTTCTTATGTGCCAGTTACCTGGCTCTGTACACGCCTTATTTTGCCTTTCATCTTCAACAATATTTCTCCTACACCCCCTTCCATCTATCCCCATTAAAGATCTGTCCAGCCCCAAGCAGCAAGCATTCTTGGACTCCAATATGGCACCAATCAAGGACCCATTTGAAATGCAAATCTTATGAGAATGCAGCCTTTTCTCAGTTGCACTGAGAATCTGGGTCAGGAGCACTTTCATCACAGCCGCAAGCAAAATTAATAACATCTGTTTTAATATGACTGAAATAGTTTAAAATTCCTAATTAGAAAATTCTTTATCCTGATTGGAGCCCAGAGTTGCTCTTAGAATAGCACATAGTAAAAATATATTTTAAAAAGTATACTAAACATAACTTACATAACTGAGGCTCAAAGGGTTGTCGACCATTTCCAATATATTCTCTATATTCTCTTCTGTCATACCGTAGACCTGATTTTCAGATGCTACTGACTGCACCTGTCAGTAAAGTACAATACACAAAACAGACTCACGGCTTGCTGCCAGATCCTACTGTAGGCAAATCAGGTAGCTGCAAAGATACTATCTGTGAATTTCTTACAAAGAAAGAAACAAAGACTATAACATTCACCAGCATCCTGAATGAAACAACACTCGTTGTCTAGTATCTGTTTATGCCTTCCTCCTTTTCCCTTTGCAATATTTTCTTTATTGTTTTGCAAGAAAAAAAAAGTGCAAACATTTATGTGGATCAGAGGGCAGTATGAAAGCAGTAAGTCACATTGGGGCTGATTTACAAAACGTTTGCGCCATGAGTATCGGCGCATCTGCGTGCGCAACGGCTGTTTTGGTATTTACAAAACATTTGCGCCGGTAGAGCAGCGCTATTCCCCATTTACTATATAGTGTTCTCGGCGCGCAGGAGGAGGCGCTCAGTGCGCCACTATGGACCTGGCGCACGGCATCTTAAAATCTAAATATAAAGAAGCTGGAAGTGCCAATATAATGGGGGTGACATGGGGTGATGTGAGGAAGTGTAGTGACACCTGCCCAAGTAACAAATATGCCCAAAATAAAGTGAGAAAGTAACTTTTTCTGAACCAGCCCGCTGCGCCGGCAATTAGGTTTAGAACTGCGAGAGGTTTTTTTGTGCTCAGCGCGGGAATTTCAGTTGTTCAAACGCGCCGGGACACTGCGCCAGCAAAATCTTCGTAAATGTCAAGTCACGTAAATCAATTTGCATAAGTTGAACAGGCGCAGCTCTGAACTTGCCGTTATATAACAGTGTGCCAGCAAAATGACATTTCTAAAGGAAAAAAAAAAAAAAGGCATTTAAAAGCACCCGCGGCTATAATGAATTGTCGGCTCCCGTCAATACATAGAAAAGTAATTGATAAAAAAAATAAAAATGCGTGGGGTCCCTCCGAATTCCATTACCAGGCCCTTCAGATCTGGTATGGATATTAAGGGGAACTCCGCGCCAATTAAAAAAAAAAAATGACGTGCGGGTCCCCCTCAAAATCCGTACCAGGCCCTTTATCCGAGCACGCAACCTGGCAGGCCACAGGAAAAAGAGGGGGGGGGGACGAGAGAGCAGCCCCCCTCCCTCCTGAACCGTACCAGGCCACATGCCCTCAACATGGGGAGGATGTCCCCATGTTGATGGGGACAAGGGCCTCATCCCCACAACCCTTGCCCAGTGGTTGTGGGGGTCTGCGGGGGGCTTATCGGAATCTGGAAGACCACTTTAACAAAGGGGACCCCCAGATCCCACCCCCCCTGTGTGAAATGGTAATGGGGTACCATTTCACAAAGAAAAATGTAAAAAATGTTAAAAATTACAATAGCCGGTTTTTGACAATTCCTTTATTAATGTCTTCTCCTTTCTTCCATCTTCTTCTTCCAGCTTCTTCTTCTAGCTTCTTCTTTTCTCCATTCGGGTTTCTTCCTCCATCTTGTTCTTCCTCTTCATCTTCCTTCGGTGTTCTCGTCCACATCTTGCTCCGGCTTCTTGTCCCCTTTTTCTTTCTCCGGCCGCTCCGCTTGAATTTGAGGTTCCCGCTGTGTGACGCTTCAGTTCTTCAGTTCTCCTCTGGGTCCGCTGCCACCCGGTGGACCCCCGCCCAAAACACTGGACTGCATCAAAAAAGCATCAAAAATGCACTGGAACGTGTCAAACGCACATGCAGAAAAGCACCTGGAACGCATCCAGACTGCGTTTCTATGGTGTGAACTAGGGCCAGTTCACACCATAGAAACGCAAACCGGATGCGTTCCAGGTGCTTTTTTGCATGCACGTTTTTGATGCGTTCCAGTGCATTTTTGGTAAATTTTTGATGCAGTCCAGTGCTTTTTTTTCACCCCTCTTTTTTATTAACCATAGATAAGGACAAGTGTGTTCCAGTGCGTTTTTTGGTGCATTTAGGTGTGTTCCTGTGCGTTCCAGTGCGTTTATGATGCATTTTGCTGCGTTCCAGTACAGTCTAGTGCAGGTAAAATGCAGCATGTTCTACTTTTTTTGTGGAACTGGAACGCACTGGAACAAACACTGCCATTTAGAACCATATAACCAACTTTCCATGCATTTTTGATGCATAAAAAACGCAATGGGCTGCATGTGGTGTGAAATGGCCCTTAGGGTGGGACCTGGGCCCCCATTTTAAGGCCAATAACTAGAAGATAAGCCAGCCAAGTGGGGACTAGCAAAATTAACAAGTCAGTTCCCATAGACTGCAATGGTATTTGTTGGTAGGGTGGGGGGGGTGTTTGTCCCATCCCTAATTTTGAAGCATGCTGGATGATGTGCTTAATTTTGGACAGGGGGGGTATTTTCTGCTAGCTGCATTTGTGTTGGTCTGAGCATGCCCAGGCAGTTTTTTTTTTTGGTGCTTTTTGTGTGCGAACAGCACCTGGATATTTCTGGGCATGCTCAGAGGGTGTTTTTATGGGTTAGTAATTGAAGGACATCCTTAACAGGTGTACCCACTTTGAAGTTCAGTCTCTACATTGGGTGAACTTGCATTTTGGGTGTTTCATGGACTGCATGTGTTTTCAATTGCCTCATTAGCACACAAACCTACGTTATATAAAGCTCGCAGATAGCATCCTCTCCCTTGCCCTGAAAAGAGGCAAGTGTGTGTGTGTGTGTGCACGTGCGTGTGTCCAGCAAAAAGTACATTTTGGTGTCCTTATCGAGTTTGTAACACATGTATTTTATTTGTTATGTCTTTGCAAAACAGGTGTTTGTTTTACTTTTGTTGATTGTATTTTTTTGTGTGGGGGAAATGTTCCCCTGAAATAATTTTGATGTTGTTAATGTGTGTCGTTTGTTCACTTTGATTTAATTGTCTGTGCTGCATTATTTTGCCAAATCTTTCTCAAGATGTTGTGAGTCTGTGACTAATGTTTCAAATTGACCATGTTTTTTATTTTGGCTTCCCTTTGTTTTGTTGACCAATAAAATTTGATGCAAAGTTTTGATGTTTGTTTTGTGTTTTCTTTGCAACAAATGTGACAGCTGATTGGCAAGTCAAAACAAAACAGGTGTGATTTGTCTACCCTAGTGCCTTCATGCTAGCATATGCATGTATTGTGTGCTGCCATGGATAGTCACCAGGAAATGAAAAATACAGAGCGGTAAGTATTCATTTTTCCTTTTTACTGCAGTGGTTCTCAGCCTCAGTCCTCAAGTACCCCCAACAGGACATGTTTTGTGAATTTATCTTATCGAGAATTGCTGTCCAAAATACAAAACCACTGACTGTGATTTAAGGCACATGTGCAAGATGAAGGAAAACCTGCAAACATGGCCTGTTGGGGGTACTTGAGAAGCACTGATTTAGAGCACTGCACTTAAAAATAGCTCAAGGCAATACGATTCTAATTGTGGGCATTTTGAGGGAAACAAAGTAAGTGTTAAAACCCCTTCTTGTTGTTTTTTTTTTTTTTTTTTTTAGGTTGGGCTTTGTGTCCCCTTTTAGTAAAATTGGCCTCACTTCCTGTCACACAGCTAAGCAGGAAGTGAAGATAAAACCCTACCAATTTCTTTTCTTGGGGACACACAGATCAATCTAATTAGTGTCCCCATTAAGCAAATTGCACTCTAGCACTTTGTTGTGTACACCCCAAATCATTGGATAGTTTGGGGTTTAGTAAAGACAAATCCACTCTGCAGTAAAAGTGTAGCTGCTGAAAATCTGAGGGGAAGCACTGGTGATTGTAACATCCAATCATGTAAAAGCAAAGATGGTGTTTTTTTTGTTTGCATGTCCCCCTCGGATATCCAGCAAGTGCACTTGTAGTGCAAAGTAGATTTGCCTTTAGTAAATAAACCCCAAAGTCCAAAATACCTAATAATTTGGGGTGTACCCCGCAAAATGCTGGAGTGCAATGTACATAATGGGGAAAGTATTTAGATTGACCTGTGTGTTCCCAAGGAAAGACATTGGTAGGGATTTACCCTCACTTCCTGTGTGGCTATGTGACAGGAAGTGAATTATTTGGAAGGATAAAGTGGCCAAATTTGGGAGTTGTCTTCACCCTATCAGGGGTGCAGACATCCCCAAAAACTGTCTAAACTTGTAATCCCTCTGCACTCTATCCCCAAGCAAAAATAAAAGGATTTCATTTAGTTTAACTTTGCAAAGACACATTCCTAAGTTGAATTGTGATGCATATCAATGGCCCATTTAGACCCTCTTTAATCACTTGAGATCAGCGCTATAACTGATCGACGGCCACAGCACGGTCCTCAATTGCCGGGAGTCCGTCAATAGACGTCCTCCCCTTCGCGCGCGGGTGCTGTGGTCACTGAGTCACTGAGACTCGGGTGATGACAGATCCGAGTAAGGGGCCGATCCCTGCCCCTTACCATGTGATCAGCTGTCAGCCAATGACAGCTGATCACGTGATGTAAACAAAAGCTGGGTAATGGTTTTTGTTTTCTCCTTGTGCTGACAGCGTGAGCATAAAAAAAGGCAATCACCGGCTTATGTGCAAGGGACATCGGGCCCGAAGAGGAAGAGGCAGTTCTGCATCATCTGTGACAATCAGTAGCCCCTGCCAGTGCCACCTATCAATGCCCACCACTGGTGCCAATCAGTGCCACCTAGCAGCGCTGCCTATCAGTGCCCATCACTGCCAACTATCATTGCCACCTAGCAGTGCCACTTCTCAATGCCCACCAGTGCCAACTAGCAGACATGGGAGTAAGTCACACATGTGCAAGTCACAAGCAAGTCTCAAGTCTTAACCTTCAAGTCTCAAGCAAGTCCCAAGTTACTGTGATGAAAAGCAAGCCAGTCAAGTCGAGTCCCTGCTAGAAGTCAAGCAAGTCAAGTCAAGTCATTTATTTTGGTAAAGTCACAAATCAAGTCAAAATACTGATCTACCCCATACTGTATAAAAATAATAGGAGGGATAACAATAAATAATATTGGTTATGTACCCATGCCTCACTGTGCCCATGCCTCACTGTGCCCATGCCTCACTGTGCCCATGCCTCACTGTGCCCGTGCCTCACTGTGCCCGTGCCTCACTGTGCCGTGTCTCACTGTGCCCGTGTCTCACTGTGCCCAATGCCTCATTGTGCCCAATGCCTCACTGTGCCTGTGTCTCACCGTGCCCATGCTTCACTGTGCCCGTCAGCCGTGTACCTGATCGGCGGCATCCCGGCGGCCATTCCAGTATTCAAAAGCCGCGCCTCCTCCTCGTCTGTGATAGGCAAAACACTCAATTTCCCAGAATTCAGTGTTCCGCCTATCACGGACATCCGCTCATCCTCATAACACAGACGAGGATAAGAGGATGTCCGTGATAGGCTGAACACTGCCTGCTGTGAAATTGAGTGTTCCGCCTATCACAGACGAGGAGGCGCGGCTTTTGAACACTGCAATGGCCACCGTCTGTCTGCATGACACGCTGATTAGGTAGGCAGATGGCGGCTTGCGGTTAGTGTTAGTGGTGCCAAGTCATTGCAAGTCATATAGCCCAAGTCAAAGTCAAGTCGCAAGTCATTAGTGACAAGTCAAAGTCAAGTCGAGTCATTTATTGAATTCTGTCAAGCAAGTCGCAAGTCCTCAAACAGGGGACTTAAGTATGACTTAAGTCAAGTCATGTGACTCAAGTCCCCCACCTCTGCCAACTAGCAATGCCACCCTTGCCACCTTATCGGTGCCCATCAGTGCAGCTCATCAGTGCAGTCTCATCAATGTACATCAATGAAGGAAAAAAATTACCTTTTTTCGAAATTTTCAAAATATTAACCACTTTCCTGCCGCCCACCGCCAAATGATGCCCTTGGCTTTCTGCGGTGACATCTGAATGATGCCTGCAGTTGCAGGCATCATTCAGATATCATTATTTTCAGCCGGCGATTCTGTGCACGATAAAAACGATCATAGCGGCATTTCAGCCACTTGATCGTTCTCATAGGCGGCAGGAGGGGACGTCCCCCCCCCCAGGGCCGGACTGGCCTACCGGGAGACCGGGAGATTTCCCTGTAGGCTGCCTGTCCTGGGGCCGGTTTCACTTGCGGCTGCAGTGCTCCCTGTCCCCTCTCTCCTGCTCCTGTGTATCACGGAGCTGTCTGGCTGGGTCTGTGTTCGGCGGTGGCGGCTCTGTAACACGGTCCCGCCCCCCTAGACCGGCTCGTGTGATAGGCTGAACACTGACTCTATCTACTATCACAGGAGCCCGTCTAGGGGGGCAGGACCGTGTTACAGCGTCACCGCCGAACACAGACCCAGCCAGGAAGCTCCGTGATACACAGGAAGAGATGCCCGCTGTACAGCCAGCAGTGTGCCTGGATAGGAGGATCGGATTCGGCAGGGGGACCGCATATAGAGGAAATTAGCTTTCTATATTCCTCCATACAGCCGCTGAATGCTTGCAGGAGGGGGAGGAGGAGAATCAAGCATTCAGCGGCTGTATGGAGGAATATAGAAAGCTAATTTCCTCTATATGCGGTCCCCCTGCTTCTCCTCCTATCCAACTTCTTTTGCTGGCCCCTCCCAGTTCTCCTTGTGGCTCCCCCCAGTGCTCTGCTTCCCCACCACTCTCCAGCCCCCCCCCCCCACAGTTCTCTCCACCTCTGTTGTTTCTGCCCCCCCCCAGTGCTCTCCTTCCCCACCACACTCTCCAGCCCCCCCACAGTTCTCTCCACCTCTGTTCTCTCTGCCCCCTCTCCAGCTCTCCCCATCACTCTCCAGTCACCATCCCAGTGCTCTCCACTCCACCCACCCAGTGCTCTCCACCCTGTTCCCCCCCCCAGTGCTCTCCACTCCCCGAGTGCTCTCCACCCCTTTTCTTTCTCCCCCCAGTGCTCTCCACCGCTGTCCTTTCTCCCCCCCCTCCCCAGTGCTCTCCCCCCAGTGCTCTCCAGCTCTCCCCATCTCTCCCCAACCCCCACCCCAGTGCTCTCCGCCCCCAACAGTGCTCCCCACCCCTGTTCTTTCTCCCCCCCATGCTCCCCACCCCTGTTCTTTCCCCCCCAGTGCTCTCCAGCTCTCCCCATCACTCCCCAGCCCCCCCCCAGTGCTCTCCGCCCCGCCCCCAGTGCTCTCCAGCCCCCCGTGCTCCCCACCCCTGTTCTTTCTGGCCCCCCCAGTGTTCTCAAGCTCCACCCATCGCTCTCCAGCCCCCCATGCTCTCCACCCCTGTTCTTTTTGTCTCCCCCTCCAGTGCTCTCAAGATCCCCCCAGTACTCTCCGCTCCCCACCCCTGTACTCTCCACTCCCCCCTGCATTTTGCCCCCACCCACGTGCTCTCCGACCCCGCTAGTGCTCTCTCCGCTCGCCCTGCATTTTGCCCCCACCCATGTGCTCTCCAACCCTGCCAGTGCTCTCCAGCACCCCGTGCTCCCCACCCCTGTTCTTTCTCCCCCCCGTGCTCTCCAGATCTCTTCATCACTCTCCAGCCCCCACCCCAGTGCCCTCCAGCCCCCCGTGCTCCCCACCCCTGTTCTTTTTGCCCCCACCCATGTGCTCTCCAGCCCCCCATAGTGCTCTCCAGCACCCCGTGCTCCCCACCCCTGTTCTTTACCCCCCCAGTACTCTCCAGCTCTCCACATCACTCTCCAGCCCCCACCCCAGTGCTCTCCAGCCTCCCACCCCTGTTCTTTTCGCCCCCACCCATGTGCTCTCCAACCCCACCAGTGATCTCTGCCCCCATAGTGCTCTCCAGCCCCCCGTACTTTCCACCCCTGTTTTTTCTGGCCCCCACTAGTGCTCTCAAGCTCCCCCCATTGCTCTCCACCCCCCAGTGCTCTCCACTCCCCCCTGCTCTTTGTACCCCCCAGTGCTCTCCAGCCCTCGTGCTCTACACCCCTGTTCTTTCTGCCCCCCCCAGTGCTCTCAAGATCCCCCCCAGTGCTCTTTACCTCCCACACTCTTAGCCCCCTCAGTGCTCTCCAGCTCTCCACATCACTCTCCAGCCCCCACTCAGTCTCCCGTGCTCTCTACCCCTGTTCTTTTTGGCTCCCCCCAGTGCTCTCAAGCCCCCCCCCCAGCACTCTCTGCTCTCCACTCCCCCCTGCTCTTTGACCCCACCCATGTGCTCTCCAACCCCGCCCGTGCTCTCCGCTCCCCCTTCTCTCCAGCTCCCACCCAGTGCTCTCACTTCCCCAGGACCAGAAGACAGGCTGACTGGGGCTGGAAAATGAGGACGGCTGGAGGTGCAGGTGGCCAGGGACCACTCCATCTCACAGCAAACACATCCTCCGGAAGGAGCACTGTCCCCATCCAAAACGAGAACAGACCCTGCCTGCTGATGGCGATCATGGACATCCTGCTGGCATGGAAGGTACCGTACCGAGCATCAACAACACACCTTCCCACAGACAGGGACTGCAGACTGGGACATGGGGCATACTAGGAGAGGCTGCATTCATGGGCACAGTAAAGCTGCATTTGATGGGCACAGTAAAGCTGCATTTGATGGGCACAGTAAAGCTGCATTTGATGGGCACAGTAAAGCTGCATTTGATGGGCACAGTGAGGCTGCATTCATGGGCACAGTAAAGCTGCATTTGATGAGCACAGTGAGACTGCATTCACAAGCACAGTAAAGCTGCATTTATGGGCACAGTGAGGCTGCATTTATGGGCACAGTGAGGCTGCAATGGTGGGCACAGTGAGGCTGCAATGGTGGGCACAGTGAGGCTGCAATGGTGGGCACAATAAAGCTGCATTTGATGAGCACAGTGAGGCTGCATTGATGGGCACAGTGAGGCTGCAATGGTGGGCACAGTGAGGCTGCATTGATGAGCACAGTGAGGCTGCATTTGATGAGCACAGTGAGGCTGCATTTGATGGGCATAGTGAGGCTGCAATGGTGGGCACAGTGAGGCTGCAATGGTGGGCACAGTGAGGCTGCAATGGTGGGCACAGTGAGGCTGCATTGATGGGCACAGTGAGGCTGCATTGATGGGCACAGTGAGGCTGCACTGATGGGCACAGTGAGGCTGCATTTGATTGACACTGATGAGACTGCATTTGATGGGCACTGGTGAGGCTGCATTGAGCTCTTGTATCATGTCTGCAGCCTCTGACCATCTCCTGTATCATGTCTGCAGTCTCTGAGGGAGTCTGGAGAGGAGTCAAGAGTGGGAGCACCGCCGGGATGGGGGTCATGGGAGAAGTCAGATGTGTGTGGACTGTGGAGAGGAGACTATATAGGATAAAACCAGAGCCACCAAGCTGGAGCCGACTGACTGAGCCCTGCACGGTGCACCTGAGAGGAGGTCAGTGACAGCACCGCTAGGCCAGTCTGAGGGGGGTCACTGATGTAAGGGGGGAGTGAATACGATAATGTAAGGGGGCACTGATATAAAGATTTCCCCCCTATATCAGTAACCCACCCCCCCTTACCTTGGTGTATAGTTTCTGCGGAAGGTGGTCCCCCCCACATTCTAAATTCCTGGGGTCCCCCTTGATGATTGACCACTTTTACCACATTTAACTGGAATTTGCGTTTATATATATATATATATAGCCCTATGTGCTTTCATATCTGTCTTATCTATATATAATACACTCTTCAAATGTGCTTTAAAATGTATGGTTTTCCCTTTCATGAACAAGAAAATAATGACGTTATGCTGTTACGCTGGTATAATAATGCTGTGGGGCTGGTATGAAATTTTTTCCAGGGCTGGATTTTACTCCAAGTCGGGCCCTGCCCCCCCTCCCGCCACCATCCGGTGCTTCTCCGGGCTCTCCCGTGCCATCTGGGGCTCGGAGAACGAATTGGCTGGCGCCGGATGGGAAGCATAGAGATGACTGGTGACCAGATGGTCACCAGTCATCTCTATGACCGTCAGAGGCCTGGGCGCGACGTTATGACATCACGCAGGGTTCCCGTATGTAAACAAAGCCGTGATCTCGGCTGTCAGCATGAGATCGGCGTATTTTTTGACCGATCTCATGCTTTCCAGCCTGGAGGAGAGATGTGGGGTCTTATTGACCCTGCATCTCTCCATAAAGCGGACCTGTCACAATAGATTCCTATTACAAGGGATGTTTAATAGGAATAAAAGTGATCAAAAAAGAGTAAGAAATACAACAAAAAAAAAAAAAAAACGCCCATGTCCCCGGTAGCTCGCGCTCAGAAGCGAACACACACGTAAGTCCCGCCCACATATGTAAACGCCGTTCAAACCACACATGTGAGGTATTGCTGCGTGCGTTAGAACGAGTGCAACAATTCTAGCACTAGACCTCCTCTGTAATGCAAAAATGGTAACGTGTAAAAAAAACTTAAAGCATCGCAAAATCTTCAGGAGTAAGGTTCGAAGTGGCGTTTAGAAAGGCGCGCGCTTTGTGGCGTTTGCATGCCGCGTTTTACCACATTTGCGTCTATATGCATTTAGTTAGGAAACATCATAAGGAGCCACCCTAAGCTCCAAAAACAGTATTATTAACCATTTCAGCTATTTTGTGAGACCAGAGTGAGTATCAGCAGCTGAGAGAGCAGCAGTGTAGTTGTATTTAGCGTGTCACTTGCCCCAAGTTGTGGATTGTCCACTTGCCACGTCACCTGCCCCAAGTTGTGGATTGTCCACTTGCCACGTCACCTGCCCCACGTTGTGGATTGTCCACAATGCAATGGAAGCAATTTCATTTTTTTTTTGGATATATATATATTTTTAATGGTTTTTCCCTCATTTGCCATAATTTTTGAGTTTATTAATGTAAAAAAATAGGTCACCTTTAAAAACGCTTTTAAACTAAAATGCGGCTAAACGCCGGTACCGCGTCTGAAACGTGGAAATCTTTGGCGTCTGAAGGCATTTTTTGGCTTTGTGAAAAACGAGGTTAAACGCAAATGCAGAATTTTTTTTTACAGGCCAAAAACTGTGTTTTGGATGTAATAGAATTCAATGGACCCGCATCCAAAACGCAAGTACCGCGATTTTGCGGCGATTTGCTTTTTTTTTTTTAACCTGTTTATAGCTGGTTGTTAAAAGCGGAGGTTCACCGAAATTCACAACTATACTGTAACACAACCGCTGTAATATGCATATCATCAAAGGACAAAACATTTTTTTTTTTCCCATATATAAATACCTTGTATTTGCCTCTTCATAAAGTGACTTCCGGGATTCCCTCCCGCGGGAGTAGGCGTTTCTCTGGCGCCGCAATGCAATGTGGGACTTGGCTGCAGGGACTTGGTATGCAGTGCTGCGAAATCTCGAGAGATTTCACATACGACGTGACGCATGACGCCAGTCACGTGACAAGGGCGTCTCTATTTAGATTGTGCATTTCATCACAACGGGGCGTGAACTTTCAATGACGCGGCCCCGTTGTGATGGCAACCTTTGAGTTTACGGCGCTACTCCAGGAAATGATTGCTTGTGGGCTTCACAATGCCCACAAGCAAAATGGAATCACAGAGAAACGTATTTTATAACTCCTTCTTTACGAGGAAAACGGACAGCGGATACTAGCAAAAACGAAACAAGTAAGTGTACTTTATTATTGGGAAACCCCATTGAATGCAGGAAAAAAAAAAAAGTTTTGCCGCGGAACCTCCGCTTTAAAGGAAATGTAAAAAAAATAAACATTGCCGGCTCTAAAAAAAAAAAATCTAGAAAAAAAACAGCGTGGGGTCCCCCCCCAGGTCCATACCAGGCCCTTGGGTCTAGTGTGGATTCAAAGGGGACCCCCCCCACCAAAATGAAAAAAAAAATGGCGTGGGGGTCCCCCAAAAATCCATACCAGGCCCTTCAGGTCTGGTATGGATTTTAAGGGGAACCCCGCATCAAACTTAAAAAAAAAATAGCGTGGGGGTCCCCCTAAAAATCCACACCAGACCCTTTATCCGAGCACGCAACCTGGCAGGCCGCAGGAAAAGAGGGGGGGATGAGAGAGCGGCCCCCCTACCTCCTGAACCGTACCAGGCCACATGCCCTCAACATGGGGAGGATGTCCCCATGTTAATGGGGACAAGGGCCTCTTCCCGACAACCCTGGCCGTTGGTTGTCGGGGTCTGCGGGCGGGGGGCTTATCGGAATCCGGGAGCCCCCTTTAATAAGGGGGGACCCCAGATACCGGCCCCCCACCCTATGTGAATGAGTATGGGGTACACCGTACCCCTACCCATTCACCTGGTGGCAAAAAAAAGTCAATAAAAAACACAACACAGGTTTTTAAAGGAATTAGGCAGCTCCGGGGGTCTTCTTCCAACTTCGGGGGTCTTTCTGCCGGGCGCCCCGCTATCTTCTTCCAGCTCTTTTGCTAGCGGGGTCCCGGTCTTCATCGTCGTCTTCTTCCGCCTTCGGGGGTCTTTCTGCCGGGTGCCCCGCTATCTTCTTCCAGCTCTTTTGCTAGCGGGGTCCCGGTCTTCATCGTCGTCTTCTTCCCTCTTGTCTCCGCCCGATGTTGCCTCGTCGCTGTCTGCTGCTACAATGCTGTGTGGGCGGAGCGCAACCACTTATATTGGCATGGAGTGTGGTCACCGGGTGATGCCACCCGCTGACCCCGCCCCCGTATCACGTCACAGTCCCGGGGAATTATAAAGAACCGGAGATCGTGGAGAAGGCACCGGAGAGCGAGAGAAGAACCGGAGAGCGTGGAGACGACACTGGAGAACAGAACAAGAGACCCCCCGAATTCGGAAGAAGACGACGATGAAGACCGGGAAATTTGTGTATATATTTGATAATAATGTTTTAAATGCATGTAATTAACTTTATGTATTCTTATGCTTAGATGAATTAATTGTCCTTCTCTACACACCCCTGAAGAAGGTTACCCCGAAACGCGTCGGGTGTAAAGAAGGTTTTCATGTATTTACCTATATGGTGACAATCTTTGGAACTGTATATTTTAATTTAATATTACATTTTTTGATAAATATGTATAATTGTGAATAAACTATTTTTTACTTCAATATCCCGTATATTTGGAATTAATACTACCAGTGCCTTAAAAGTCCACCCAGGGGAACCCCTTTTTTATTTTCTAGCAAAAGAGCTGGAAGAAGATAGCGGGGCGCCCGGCAGGAAGACCCCCGAAGTCGGAAAAAGACAACGATGAAAACGGGACCCCCCTAGCAAAAAAGCTGGAAGAAGATAGCGGGGCACCCGGCAGAAAGACCCCCGAACTTGGAAGAAGACCCCCGGAGCTGCCTAATAAATTACTTTAAAAACCTGTGTTGTGTTTTTTATTTACTTTTTTTTCCACCAGGTGAATGGGTAGGGGTACGATGTACCCCATACTCATTCACATAGGTGGGGGGGCCGGGATCTGGGGGCCCCCTTATCAAAGGGGGCTCCCGGATTCCGAAAAGCCCCCCGCCCGCAGACCCTGACAACCAACGGCCAGGGTTGTCGGGAAGAGGCCCTTGTCCCCATCAACATGGGGGCAGGTGCTTTGGGGTGGGGAAGCGCAGGGCGCCCCCTGCCCCAAAGCACCCACCCCCTCATGTTGAGGTCATGCGGCCTGGTACGGTTCAGGAGGGGGCGCGCGCTCTCTCGCCCCCCCTTTCCTGACCTTCCGGGCTGCGTGCTTGGATAAGGGTCTGGTTTGAATTTTGGGGGGACTCCCACGCCGTTTTTCGGCGTAGGGGGTTTCCCTTAAAATCCATACCAGACCTAAGGGCCCGGTATGCTCCTGGAGGGGAACCCATGCCGGTTTTTTAATTAAAATTTGGCGTGGAGTTCCCCTTCATGATTCATACCAAACACAGGGGACAGCGAGCGAGAGGCTTGCAGTACCCTGTGCCGAGAACCAGCGCGATGGCATCGCGCTGGAGACATTCTAGGGCAGGTAGTCGCCTCTAGGACATGACTTGAGCGGCTGCTTCACGCTCAAGTCGTGTCCAAGTTGCCTCGCAAAGTCGCGCTGTCCCTCTGTCAACCGGCACACGAGTCGCCCCGCGAGTCGGATCGTCTTCATCCGACTTCCTGGGCAACCTCTATTCAAATCAATGGGCTCCCATAGGGAACCATTCATTTTGAATAGAGCGCCGCTCAAATTTTTATTTACTATAACAGTGCGCCGCCGGTTCCTGCACTCAATTAAGGATTTATCCGGCGCACCAATTAAGGTATGAACCGGCGCAGCGCACTGTTTAAAGTAAATCACCCCCATTAAGTATTATATCTCATAACATAAACAGTATATGCACCAATTAGACCAGATACAATGTTTCTAGAGAACTAACCACAGTGAACACAATAGTGGTTGACTTCCATTTAATTTCCTTACATTATAAATTTAGAGCATATAGCTCCACTAATCAGTGGTCAGTACTGTGGTGTACCCCATATCATCAAATAGAGAACCTGCGATCCATTGCTACTGTATGTAGCCAGGTGAAATACAGGCAAATACTGCAGAGTAAAAAGGGAGAAGAAGAGGAACTAGGGGTTCCACATCTTTTAAAATCTAGTTGTTTTGTCCTGAAGGATGCTAGCCAACTTCTCATGTAATATTATCTAACAAATTTGTCCTTATTTTAGCTATATGGATTAGAAGATATTTCAATGCTTTCGCAATGGTCATTTTAGCCACTAAGAAGATATAAAATACAAGAGTTTGGATATGTCTGGGGGTGTCCTCTACTGATTCATTCAGAAGAACAATTTTGGCAGTTTTTGGTACAGTTATATTAGTCCCTGAAAGAATCATAGTGAACACCCTAGTATAGAATCTCCCAACCTTGGGACAAGTCCACTAGGTGTGATATATAGTGCTATCCTGTCTACAGCCTCTGAAACAAAAAGGGGATGCACTGGGATAAATCTTAGCAAGTCTGGATGGAACCAGGTATCACTGTGAGATGACTCTGTAATTTGCTTCTATTAGTGTTAAGTATCCCTTGATATAGTATATCTAAGTTGTTCAGGAGGACCAATCTTCCCCACATACTTCTGTTCCTAAATCTGCTTCCAATGCCAATTGGTGAGGTAACTTATCTGATGTTGAACAGTTGGTAAAGTGCTGAGATGCCTTCCCTTGCATCTGCATACCCCATTCATCTATTTTCAAATAGAGTTCTTGTTGTGATATCCTCCAGGGATTGTTTGATTGAGTATAAGAAAAGGAAAATTTGGTGCACGTGAAACACTTCCAAGGGGGGCAGCTTAAGCGTTTGAAGGAAATATTAATGTGATCTGTGTCCTTTGTGGGCTACAAAGTGTTCCATTTTTATAATGATTGGTGAAGGGTGAGGCCTGGAGAAAATGCCAGTGAGTTCTAGGTTAAATGCAGGATTGTTACAAAGTGGGCAACTGGTGTGTGCGGGATTTGAGGAGATGTTTTACACACCCTATCTCAAAGATGTACTGTAAATAAGTGGAATAAAGTGAGGCATAATATAGCCTTACAATTCTTTGATGGTATCCACATAAGGAGGTTTATTGGGTGTGGGGCACCTGCTTGAAATTCCAGCTTGACCAAGTCCGGTCTATAATTGGTAGAAGAAGCTGGATCAGTTGTGCTGCTTTGCAATATATCAGGAGACGTGGGACTCCCAGACCTCCAGAAATTTTCAGAGCATATAAAGTCTTACAGGACACCCTACACCCTTTAGATCCCCATATACATTTGAATATAGGAGTTTGAAGTTTTTTTTTTAAATGAGGACAGGGACCTTGTCGTTATGAACATTGGAGCAATATGAAAAAAAATGTGTAGGAATATTTTGGATAGTGTGGTATCGAATAATTTCCAAAACTGTAATAGAGAACTTCTGTAACGAAAAGCAAAAGTCTATTTTGAAGGCATTTCATAGGGGCACCATTGGCAAGAATACTTGGAATTTTTTAAACATTAAAGAACCTAAGATACCAACGTTCTATGCCTTACCCAAAATACATAAATCGATGACACATAATATCCAGCTGCGCAAGCCTTGTAGACAGCTGCCTATATCCGCATGTGACCTCCTTTTTGTTTGTATATAAAAGATACTATAGACTTCCTCAAAACTTTTGTGGGTCTCCATCCTCCTAAGAATACATGGTTAGTGGCAATTGACATTGAAATTCTATATAATACCATCCCTCACACTAAAGGTATAAAAGTCGTAGAAAATCATTTACGAGAAAGAGGACAATCCGCTCAGAATTACAACAAATTTGTTTTAGAATTGATTACTGTATTCTTACTGTAACGTACCTTAGGTGTGAGCCTGACGTGCGGAGAGGGACCTCCCGTACAACCCCGGCTCGGAGACCACTGGAGTGGGGACAGTGGTGGTAAGAGCACAGTGAGGTAAGGGTGCCTGTCTGATCCTCACTGCTTGGAGTGGTGGAGCCGAGTGGAGACTGGAACGGCTGGTACCGGAAGCAGCGGATGCAGGTCAGCAAGTGCAGGTTGCAGAGCAGAGAATGCAGGTCAGCAGGTGCAGCTTGCAGATCAGAGGATGCAGGTCAGCGGGTGCTGGTTTTCAGAGCAGGGATGCAGGTCTGTAGGTGCAGGCTTGTATTGCAAAGAATGCAGGTCAGCGTGTGCAGGTTTGCAGAGTCAGACAAGCCGGGTCATACACATCAAGGTAAACATCACAAGTGGCAGGCAGAGAGTAGTCAAAGTCCAGGCCGAATCTTGGCAACAGGCAGACTGGCAGATAACTGAGCAGGGCCAAACGAGCCAAGGTCAGGACTGGAGACAGAAGCGTGGTCAGGAAGCCGGGTCAAACACAGGAACAGGATACAAGCACAGAATCAGGAACTCAGGGAACAGAAGCAGATCAAACCGCAAAGGGCAACATCTCTGGAATGTCTTTTATAGGAAGTTCATGGGAGGAGCAAGGGGTTCAGGGTTCAACAGCAATCAAGACACCAAGCAGAGTAGTCTAATGGATACGATAGGTTTATCCAGCAGATCAGGCAGGGAACTGTCCAGCATCCCAGATAGCTCAGTGGGAAGAGTCAATACCAGACACAGAAGAGGTCCCAGGTTCAAGCCCAGTACGTCCCTGACACTTACCCAGAATGTCTTCATGTTTGGCCCCTCTCACTACCACCAGGTGCAGGGTGTTGTGATGGGGACACGATTTGCCTCGTCGCATGCAAATCTGTACCTGAGGGGTGGGAGAGGGAACTGTTTGAGCGTGAGGACTTTTCCGAACTTCTAATGCAGGGGTCTCAAACTAGCGGCCCTCCAGCTGTTGCGAAACTACAAGTCCCATCATGCTTCTGCCTTGCAATGCCTCATGGGACTTGTAGTTTCGTTACAGCTGGAGGGCCACCAGTTTGAGACCCCTGTTCTAATGCATACCATTTCTTGGTATCGATATATTGATGATGTGCTGCTGTTTTTGTCAGGAACAAAGGATGAACTAATGCACTTCATGGATGCCATTTCCATTAATTAATATAATTTGAAATTTACAATGTTTTGTATTCAGCAAGAGATTTGTTTCTTGGATGTAGAAATCTTCATTAATGAAGATGTATTTTGGGCTCTTCTGGATACAGAAAGCCTTCTGCAGGCAATACTATTTTGCACGGTACTAGTTCACACCTGAAGTCTCTACTCAGAAGTATACCATTTAGCCAATATATGTGCCTAAGGAAGATTTGTAGCCAGGAAGTTGATTTTATAAAGGCTGCACAGTAGCTTTACTCTAGATTACGAGATAGGAGATAAAGTCATACATGCCTAAAAATAAATAAAAGCATGCAATAAAGTCAGAAAACAGGAAAGGAATTCCCTCATCTTCTCCAACAAATCAAAAAATGTATCCAAACAGTTAGAATAATAACTCAATACTCTAGACAACATAAGCAAATTAGAAATATCATAATAAAATTTTGGTCTCTGCTATCAGCAGTTTCCACCATTAGCAAATATATAAAACCACATCCAAAAATTACCTACAAAGGAGCATCGTTTAAAGGACCGTTTAGTCAAAAGTCATTTAAACTCTACAACTGAGATCAATCCACAGCAAACAGGCACATACACCTGTGAAAATTGTGATGTTTGTCAATATATACTGAATGGCCATGACACTCTTCTTGCAAATGGCCAGACCTACTCATGAACATAGGGTGACAGCTGACAGGTCAGACTGTAGGAGTGGTATACCCAGGTAAATGCCTATGTGGAGGTGTTTACGCCAATTCTATAAACACATTAAAGATCATATAACTCCTACTCAGAAACACCTTATGGATTTCTGACTTAAAAGCTATGAAGTATCCAGATCTCAATGAGACTTTAAGTTTTAAGCCTTTCCTGTAACCTATGTTATGGTCCTACCAAAAGACCCCTTTGGTAGACTCACTCATTGTGTCCATTCATAACTGAAGTATAGTAAACGGTGTTTACTATGCTTCAATTTGTGAATGAACAGGAAGCCGCTCAGCACAGAGCACTTCCCTTTCATTCACTGTCCCATGCATCTGAAGCTGCAAAGAAAGGCATGTGTTTGAGCTTTGGGGTGCACACCCTAATGCAATAGGCTGAGCACACCTATGTGTAGCAGAATATATTTTGGCATAAATTTGAGAAGAAAGATTATTTGTTTGCATAATTTTATATAGAAACTATGAAAATTTGTTTTTCTTTTTCAATTTTTTCTGTATTTGTTAGTGTATATAGCAAAAAATATAAAAACCACCAAAATAAAGCTCTATTTGTGTGAAAGAATTATATAAATTTGATTTGTATACATTATTGCTTGACCAAGCAATTGGCAGTTAAATTAGCACAGTGCTGAATAGCAAAAAATAGTCTGAATATGAAGGGGGTTAAAACTTCTGGTATTTAAGTCATTAAAACAGAAGTGCAGGATCCTGCAAAAAACAAACATACGCACTCACCTAGATGGCTGCAGCATTGATCAGAGCTGTAGCTGTTCCCCGCCGACTTTGTGCTGAGAACTGAGCGATCAAATACAGCTGATCCCCCAGTTCTCAGGTGTCAGTCACCTCTCTGTGCTCTGACCCCCAAGTGCTCACTGGACCGCTTGACTGTGGAGGAGGCAGGAGCGTCTGGCTCAGGCTCTCAGCAGAAAAGTCGGTCAGGCAATTGGGCGGATCTTGACATTATTGCTATTAGCTCCCCCTAGCCCCCCACCAGATACTTACCTTGCTCCTGATTCAATCCAGCACTGTGCCTGAGAGCAGCATTACTGCTCTCTCTTTAAAGACAGCAAGGGGAGCAATTGACTCCTCCTCCTGTCAATCAAATCCCGTGAGGGGAAGCTGGGGGCAGGTCCAAGCCACACTATGTGTCAATAGCCCAGCTTGGGATTGAGCTCACACGCCTGCTCCCATAGCAAGCAATTGCTATGGGGGCAGACACAGTGAAGGAGGAGCCAGGGGTATCGGTGGGGGACCCCAGGAAAGGTTCAGGACCACTCTGTGCAAAACCATTGTACAGAGCGGGTAAGTATAACATGTTTGTGTAGAGGAATAGAAGTTGAGGCTATAATGGACTTTTATGGTACCGTAAGCAATTGAGATACATAGGGTAAGTATAAAAGTTGAATTTTATTTAATTTACAACAATATGTTAAAAACATACGGAAATTGAAGAAGACTTGGACAGCCACACTCCAAAAAAAGGCTTTCCTTTATTTTAAAATCAGGTCACAAAAATACATGCCACAGCAAAATGAAAAGCAGACGAGCTGACGCGTTTCACACTGTAGTTCAGTGCTTACTCATAGCTCTGCGTAAGCACTGAACTACAGTGTGAAACGCGTCAGTCCGTCTGCTTTTCATTTTGCTGTGGCATGTATTTTTGTGACCTGATTTTAAAATAAAGGAAAACCTTTTTTTGGAGTGCGGCTGTCCAAATCTTCTTCAATTTTCGCATTATTATATGCATTGCCTGCACCCGCGGCTTTGGATCGAGTGAAAGGCTCAATTAGACACATCAGAGCGGTAACTTTCTCTCTTCATGTTAAAAACATAAATGATTATTTAAAAGAAAAACATATATCTCTGTGCATTCACAAATGAGGTGAAACTGGAAAAGCTGGTGTTACCAATTCACCCTATGACAACTGTTGTCGCACAGTTGTCATAGGGTGAATTAGTAACACCAGCTTTTCCAGTTTCACCTCATTTGTCAATACACAGAGATATATGTTTAAATAATCATTTATGTTTTTTTAACATTATGTTGGTAATGAAATAAAATGCAACTTTTATACTTACTCTATGTATCCCAATTGCTTACGGTACCATGAAAGTCCATTATAGCCTGAACTTCTATTCCTCTACACAACATTGTTAGGACATAGGATCATGTGGACCCCACTGTAATAATGGAGGTCAGAAATGCTTGTTTTTTAAAGATAGTATTAGCCAGTCACACACTCGGATTCTTTCCCTCGTAATCTCCAGTCCCCAATGCAAAGCATAAAGGGAGAACCAATTGTGTAGGTCACCAGATCAATTTATTAAAAGTAATTAAACAAAAGACATTCACAAAAGACAGAATGTTGCACATGTAAAATCCGCCGTACTACTGCGCATAATTGTTATTTAAAGGGGGGTCGTTGAGTGTATTTTTTAGTATATGATTGAACATTTCCGAAATCTTTGACACTCCAATTTTCTAAAATATGTGAATTTAGCCTTTTTATTACGCATATAGAACCCATCGCTATTATTTCTTTTATATTTGTTTAAGTGTAGTGATTGCACTGTTGAGCATAGCAGCTCTACACCTTTATTCCCAATTTTGTTTACGTTTCTTATTTTGAGGGATACACTTTTTTGTTTATTTATATATTAATAGCGCAGGGATTCTGCATCTCTCTACATGTCTGTCTTGCATAACTATCAATTATTTCATTAAACACGGACTATGGAACTTTTTTATAGAAATAAAAAAAAAAAAAGTTTTAGTTCTCCTTTTAACCATATTTGTATGAGAGATAAAAATCAAAAATATGACTTAAAGAGGAACTTTGGGTTGTTTGTGTTTCACCCAATGGGACATTAAAGGAGAAGTGAAACCCGTGTCAATCAAGTCTCACAACATACAACTTGTTACACTGTAAGGCCTCATTCACACCGGCACTGTCAAATGTGTGTTTATATGTGTAGCGCTACTTCAGAGGAGCCACCGAATCGTCGTGCGATTTCTCTGCACACCTAATGATGACACACCTCGCTCACTCAGCACTGACCAACACATCTTGATTTACATTCACCGGCTGACTTTATTAGGTACACCTTGCTAGTACCGGGTTGGACCCCCTTTTGCCTTCAGAACTGCCTTAATTCTTCATGGCATAGATTCAACAAGGTATTGACATGATAGCATCAAGCAGTTGCTGCAGATTTGTCGGCTGCATATCCATGATGCGAATCTCCCATTCCACCACATCCCAATGGTGCTCTATTGGATTGAGATCTGGTGACTGTGGAGGCCATTGGAGTACAGTGAACTCGTTGTCATGTTCAAGAAACCAGTTTGAGATAATTTGAGCTTTGTGACATAGTGCATTATCCTGATGGAAGTAGCCATAAGAAGATGAGTACACTGTAGTCATAAAGGGATGGTGGCCTGGTGGGACCGCCCCCTGTGACATCGGCGGCCCAGCATGCAACAGTCAATGACGTCACAATGGGGGGGTGGCACCAGGTGACATCGCCGGGTGTTCCCATCCCTTAGCTATTTAAGAAATGTCACAGGCAGACTGCAGAAGCGTTCGTCGCGAGCGGGGCTTTTTTTTCCGGCTTTGGCGATAGGCATCATGATTGATAGATTTACATCGGAGGACATTGTTTTTTTATTTTTTAATAAAGGACTTATCAAAAACTCTTGTACTGTCTTTATGTACGTTTATACTTTTTTTGGTAAATGGGTAGGGGTACTATGTACTCCATACTCATTCACATAGGTTAGGTGGGATCTGGGGATGCCCCTTGTTAAAGGGGGCTTCCCGATTCCGATAAGCCCCTCCACAGACCCCCACAACCGCAGCCCAAGGCTGTGGGGAAGAGACCCTTGTCCCCATTAACATGATGCTGAGGGCATGTGGCTTGTTATGGTTCAGGAGGGGGGGGCGCTAGCTCGTCCCCTCCCTTTCCTGACCTGCCGGGCTGCATGGTTGGATAAATATCTTGTATGGATTTTGGGGGTTATTTTCCTCTCAAAATCCATACCGGACCCTAAAGGGCTTGGTATAAATTTGTGTGGACCCTACAGCGTTAGTTTGTTGATTTTTCTTATTGCCGGAAATGTTTTTTTTTAGATTCAGCTGTCAGCGGGGAAGCCACAGGGTCACAGAGGATTCACCAGAAGCTAGAATATTTCTGAAAACCACAACCTCCTGGACCAGTTTCAGTGCAATGAAGATGACCAGAACAATTTCCATCTCGATCTTGGGTAGGCGTAGATGAGGTCAAGCTGAACCCAGAGTCCCCATAGCATCCAACGTGTAGATTGGAGGATCTCTGGTCCTGGCGACAAGTATGTCCCTTGCCTGTGACTCAGAGCTCAAAATACCTCTGGGGGGGGGGCTATTCTCTAGGTTCCAGATGCTGACCACTGAGGAAGTCAGTCTGCCTGCCAATTTTCCAAGCCTCAAATGTGCACAGCAGACAAGTCTGGAAAGTGAAGATCTGCCTAGGCCAGAAACGGGTCCGCTTCTCTTTGAGCTGTGCAAATTCTTTTGCCTCCTTGATATTGATGTAGGCCACCACTGAGGCACTGTCCAACTGAATACTGGTCAAGAAACCCTGTAATCAAGAGGTCCAGTGCTGAGGGGACAATGAAATTGCTCTGAGCTTAAGAATATTGATTGGGAGCCACATTTTCACTGGCGACCAAGTCCTCTGCAATGACAGGGGTTCCAAAACTCTGCCTCAGTCTGATAGCCTGGTGTCCATCGTGAGCACCTGTTAGGTCTACCACTGGATTGGGGGATCCACCACTCTAGGGTAAGCTTGGTCTTGCTGGGCAGATGTATGGGGTGATCCAGAGACCAAGTCTGTTTGTTGTCCAGAATGTTGAGTTGCAATAGTCTGGAGTGAAACTGGGCATACGAAACTGCCTCAAAGAAGGACACCATTAGGCAAGAGACCATCATGTAAAAGCGAACAATAGGGTGGTTTCTGGACCAAAGGGTTCAGACCAGGGATCAGGGAAAGAGAAAATATTGGACAGGGCCATTTGCAAGACAAGGCCTAGATATTCTAAGCAATAAAAATAATCCAATGCTCATTTCTGGAAATTTAGGATCAATTCAAATCCCTGCAGGATCTGCACTGTCCAGAGAACATTGGCTGAAAAAGTCTGTGCTGATTGTACCCTTAGCAGGAGCCTCTAGATACCCCATGATGGAAATACCCTGAGCATAAAGCAGAGGTTTTACATGGGTCAACACTTTGGTGAAGACTCAGGATGCAGTGGACAGCCCGAAAGGTAGGGCAACAAACTAGTAACATTGCATGCCTACAGCAAAATTCAGGTAACATTGTGGTTCTGGAAAGATGTACTGTAATATGTGTGTAAGCATCCTGGATGTCCACTTAGGGCCAGAAAATCTCCCCGGTAAAGAGAGGCAACCAAAAGCCCCCATGCTAATTTTTTGCACCTGAAGTAACTTTTTGAGCATTTTTAGATCCAGAATATAGCGAATTCCGCCTTTTACCTTGGGAACATTGAACAGGTTGGAATGAAAACCATGGAACCTTTCCCCTTCTGGAAACAGGGTGATGACCCTTTTGAAGAGGAGATGCTGTAGAGCAGCAAGCAAGTCTATTCTTCTTTGAAAGGAGGTAGGCAAATTTGACAGCATAATGTGAGGAGGCGAAATTCTAACTCTTAAGCCGCGTACACACGACCGGTTTTCTCGGCAAGAAACGACAAGAAAACTGTTGGGAGAGCTTTCTTGCCGAGAAAACTGTTTGTGTGTATGCTTTCTCCTCGAGAAAACTGGGCAAAATCTCGACGAGAAAAAAGAAGACCTGCGGTCTTTTTTCTCGTCTGAGTCTCATTTTTTTCTCTGCGTGATTCTCGTCAGACTGTTTTTGGACGAGAAACCGTTCGTGTGTATGCTTTTTCCGAGTCTTCAAAAACCGTGCATGGTCAGACTCAAGTATGAGATGGGAGCGCACCTTCTAGTAAAACTAGCGCTCGTAATGGAGATAGCACATTCGTCACACGTTAACAATTTTTGCATCGTTTAAATGCTGCACATTAAAATCTTCTTTAGAATGGTACAATAATGAACAATAATGATCATTTTTTGGCTGCAGATATTCACACAGAGTTCTGACTAACTTTTTGCAACATTTCTGAATGCAGATCTCATGAATATGTTGTTTTATTTTCTCGAGCAAGATCTCATATTTTTTTGATTTTTTTAAATTTTGTAAAAAAAAATCTTATTTGATTTCTAGTGATCTCCATTTTTTTGTTTTCTCCTGTGTAAATTTAACACAATTTAAAAATAATTATCTTCTATTTTTTGACCTTCAAGGAGATTTTTTGGTGTTATCTGTCCCATTTAAAATCTAGCTTTAGAATTTTAGAAAATGACCTGCCTACTCACCAACTAAATATTTTGCTTTAATAAAAACACATAGGCAAGTATTGACTGTAAAAATAAATGCCATTTATTCTGGTAGAGAAAATAAGAATAAACAAACTAGAAGGCAGCGCTGGAGAGCCTGCTGCAATTTGTGCAACTGTGTGTGGACACAAAAATTGGGACCTTGGGAAGCACAAACATTAGTGAGCCCAATCTGGTCTTGGACTCCCAGAGGTCAGGAACAGCAGCAGGTTAGATACATGTCCCAAGTCTGAGGAACTACAACAGGCTGCCTTCTGTCAGACCACATTGAAGCAAGGGAATCACTTCCTGGTCTTCTTGCTCCGCTTCCCTGCAGCCTTCTCTGCAGCCTTCCCTGCAGCCTTCTCTGCAGCCTTCTCTGCAGCCTTCCTTGTCCGCCTGGCTGGAGGCTGTGCCTCTGGAGGTGTACTCATGTCAGGAGGAGGAGGTGGAGGTGGAGAAGAAGGAGGTGGAGGAGAAGAAGAAGGAGGAGGTTGTGAAAAAGGAGGTGGAGGTGGAAAAGAAGGAGGTGGAGGTGGAGAAGAAGGAGGTGGAGGAGAAGGCGGAGGAGGTGGAGGAGAAGAAGAAGGAGGAAGTTGAGAAGAAGGAGGTGGAGAAGAAGGAGGTGGAGGAGAAGAAGGAGGAGGTTGAGAAGAAGGCGGTGGAGTTGGAGAAGAAGGAGGTGGAGAAGAAGAAGGAGGAGGTTGAGAAGAAGAAGGTGCAGGAGGATGGCCGTGGTCACAAATGACAGTGCTGTCAGTGAGTCTCCCCATCAACACCTTATTTAAAAGGGAAATGAGCAGGGCCTCACATAGTAGCCGTTGTCCCGTTGGCATCTGGCCCATTTTCATGCCGACCAATGCCGCATAGCCCTCATCAGGGGTTGGGGGCTGCTGGAGGGTGGCATGTGCCTCTTTGATCAGGGCCAGTACTGCCTTACTCACAGACCTATCCCTCCTGGCCCTTCTTGGTGGCATGCAGATGGGAGGCACCTGACACCTTGTACTGCCACTTGGACCAGCCACCTCCTCTCTGCCACTTGGACCAGCCACCACCTCCTCTCTGCCACTAACCCCAGCCTCCTCCTGCCTGACATTTTCCTGCCTCTCATCCTGGCTGACCTCCTCCTGTGTAAAAAAAGGGACATATTTAGAGTTGTGTTTCATCAATCACACACAGGGGGTTATTTACTGAAGGCAAATCCACTTTGCACTACAAGTGCAAACTACAAGTGCACTTGAAAGTGCTGTAGATCTGAGGGGGACATGCAAGGAAAATAAAAATTAGAAATTTAGCTTGCACTTGATTGGATAATAAAATCAGCAGAGCCTCCCCTCATTTCAGATCTACCCCTCAGATTTACAGCGACTTTACTTCCAAGTGCACTTTCAGTGCAATTTTAAGTGCACTTTGCACTTGTAGTTTGCATTTGTAGTGCAAAGTGGATTTGCTTTTAGTAAAGAACCCCCACAATGTTCAGCTCCTGACTGTTGCAAATAGAATTTTAAATATTTTTTATTACTCTCATTATGCCCCCATCATTTTTCATTCATCTCCCAAACTTTTTTGCCCACTACTGTCTATTGCTATGTCAAACACTTTTTCTTGATTGACTAAATTTGTTCCCATCTTAACATCTATTTTACAGTATTAATTTTTTCACAATAAATGTTTAGAAAAGACTATACATGACTCCAGACGGACAGATCCGGGTCTTCATCCAGGATGGAAGGCTCCTCCTGATCCTGAGAAGGATCATCTTGGCTGGAGGGAAGGCTGGAGGGAAGGCTGGAAAGTGATTCCCTCGGTGTAATGTGGTCATTCAGAAAGGCCAACCTGTCGTAGTACCACAAATGTGGGACATATACCTTCCCTGCTGCTGCTCCTGACCTCTGAGAAACCAGGACCCGATTGCGCTCAGTCCTATATGTGCCTCTCAAGGTCCCAATTTTTGTATCCAGCTGCTCAATGGTTGCGTTGGGCATCCTGGTGTGCACAAATGGGAGCAGGCTCTCCAGCGCTGCTTTCCTTACCCCTTTTTTTTTTGTGTATCGGATTTTTGGTCTCCCACAGAGCAGGAACCTTCCTTAACCGATCTATAAAATCGGCCAGAAATTCTTTTTCCAGAAAAGCATTCATTGTTTCTGCAAGACAAAACACCAGACAAAAATACAAATGTCAATCACACTCTAAACTCGAGTAATCTTTATGCCCATATATGCCTCTTCAATCTCTATGCAGTATAGGCCACTGATGTACCAAGTTAAAATCTTACCTTCGGTTTAACGTTCAGCGCTCTTAACTCCTTCCTCCGCACACAGAACGTAGGTACGTCACATGTGTGTTAGCTTTATATACACTACGCATGCGTGACACATGTCGCCCGCCCATGACGTTCTTTCTCTATGTTTCCCCGCCCCTTCTCTTTCCGGAGACATGGCGGAGTCACAGCAGGTGTCTGTGAATTCAGATAATTCTAACGAGGAGACAAGCCCGGAGTGGGAAACATCACAAACAAGGAGGCGCTAAAAGGCATCTAATATGTCCTTTGAGGAGATGGCGGAGATGGTGGCCATATTGAACAATTCTGATTATGATGCAAAGCATGGGCCGTATTCCCACCCTAATCGAAGGAAGGCCAAAATTATGAAGCAAGTAGTGAAAAGTCTGAAGAACAATTTCGTTCTGTGAAAAGATCCAAGGAGCAGCTCAGAAAGAGGTGGTCTGACCTCAAACTGAGGGAGCCGGAGCAGTTAAGGAGCATTAACAGAATGCTCAAAAAAAGTAAGTACTTCTCCTGTGTACATATTGTTGTATTTCACAACCTGCATGTTGCTCCATGTTGTTGATTTTTACTATTGTACATTCTAAAATGACATCTTCTACTATTTAGTGGGCACAGTAATCGGTCGATACAGACACATCGTTTGCACACTACAAACGATGATTTGTCAATATCCATGTTTTTTATTTTTTGGTAAAATGTCTGTTTAGATTCCATAAATGTTATGACATTGTTGTCTAGATGATGTGTTTGTAACTAGACTAAAATGCAAACTTGAATCAATGTAAAGGAGAGGACACTCAGCAGTTGTTTACACATCTGCACTCACAGGAGCACTATAGTGTGGGCCACCAGAACAACCTTTTTAGGGTGTCCCACACTGTGCTACAGTGGGTACTTGGGGGGGGGGGTATCATGTGAGAAAATTGTCACAAAAAGGTCAGTATTCCAGCTTTGTTAAGTTCAAAAATCTTGTCTTCAGCTTGGAACTGTGCTAAAACAGACAATTGTACCCCACTTGCAAGCAATGTTTCATATTCCTATTTATGACTTCATCTCATAGGGGAGAGAAGACTGGGAGGACACCACTCCTCTGAGCCCAGGAACCCCACACCTTCTAAAGAACCCCAACCTCCCCAACAAGCCCAACCTGAGGATGTGGAGGAAGTAGAAGTGGATAAAGGAGAGGTAGAGGAAGAAGAAGTGGATGAGGTGCTGGAACTTGTCACTACAACAGGTCAGTATCTGTCACCACAGCTTCAAGTAAGAGATGTAGGCCTGCAGATTTTTATGATTTTATTTTTATTTTAGGGGATGAACATGTTGATGAAATTCCTTGATTCTCCAGTGATAGTGCACAAAGAATCATCCAACAAATAATGGATTGTAGTACTCAACTGGACTCCATGAAGAAAAGGATGAATGCTGTGGAGAATACATTTAAGGACATCATTGATGTGTTGGGGCGAATAGAATAAAACCCCCCCTTTTTTTCTAATTTTTTATTCACTTTTTTAGCACTTTTACTAAAAGACAAATTTTGAAAATGCACACAGTGGGTCAACATGTGCTATCTGCCATCACGGGATCTCCATGAACGTGTTTTGTGGGTTCAACCCCTTCCTCACAACTCAAGTAGGTCAAAGGAAGAAGGGGTTGCCCCCCCAAAACATGTCGATTGATCCCCCATGATGGCGGATAGCACATGTTGACAATAGGGATGAGGAAGAAAATAACCTATTTTATCCTCCAAAAAATTGTGTGCATCTTCAAATTTTGTCTTGTTCAGGGGTGACAACACTCCATCTTATGAAGGGCAGATAGACCTTTTTTGAAAAATCGAAGGTCTGAGATCTTGCCTAGAGGTTTACATTGTTGTATTTTGAGGTATGTTTAGGATCATTTTTGTAATTTCATAACCCCAAAAAATTGCCAGTTTATGTCAAAACAAAAAAATGTGTTTAAAAAAAGTAGACACACAAAAAATGTTCTAAAGACCATGTGTGTGTCAGGAAAGTTTCCATCCGCTGGTGATATTTATTATTTGTCTTGCAGTACTGTGGTCCACCAGCAGGTGTCTCCTGGCAGTTTGGAACTGTCAGGAGAACCTTTCCCTGCTTGTTTTGTATTATCCTTTGGACGCAGTACTGGTTTCCACCAGCGGATGGATCCTGGCAGTGTGGAGCAAACTGCCCTTCCTCCGCTCAGCTGTGACCTGAAGCTAATCAGCCTTTCCATAAATACCCGGCAAGTACAATCACTCCTTGCCCTGGTATCTCTCTCCCTGACCTAGGACCTGTGACCCTGACTTGAGCCTGCATCCGACCCGATCCCTAACCTGCATCCTGCTTGACCCGATCCCTACCTTGAACCTGCATCCCTGCATCCTGCTTGACCCGATCCGACCTGATCTCTACCTTGAGCTCATCCTGCACTTGTCTCCCCGGTTACCTAGATCCCTGCTCTGCAGCCAACCCATCCGTCCTCTCCCTGTTCCTGCTTTATTCCCATCCTTACCCATCTGCTTGATCCCCTTGTGTATGACCTCGGCCTGGATTTTTACTACGATTCCGGTATCTCCCATATTTGTAAATACTTTGTTTATAGTCACTGTTTATTGATTTATTCTTTGCACTGTGTTCTGTTTGTAGGTGGTTGTATGTTGGTCACTTATCATAATAAATTGTTATACTTTCACCTACACCCGTTTAGTCTCCTCCATGCAGTCACACAGTCTGGTCTACTAAACCTCTCTGACAGTGTGATTGTGCACAGAGTAAAAAACATGGAAATGCCAAAAAAGTGTGGCTTCTATTTTTTAAATTCCACTATAACTTTTTTGGGTTTAGTTTTTTTGTTACCAGTGAAATGTTTGGTCTTTACTAAGGAAAACACACTTGGCACTACAAGTACACTTTGAAAAACTAACAGACAGCTAAAATAAAAACAAAGAAAATATACAAAATGAAAGTTCAGATTTTTTATTTTTTTTGGGTAAATAGTAAAAACTATCAAAGATTGGCTGGCATTGGAATGGCCCCCCTACCCATGAAATAGTCCACATAGTTCTGCCGGATTGCACGGGCACTTTGGGGGGGCAAGCCAGCACGGACATGTTCGAGGCCCGGCAGGGCATTGTCTGCTGCAAGTCTGGCCTCGGGCCCAACTGTGGCCATATAATTTGGCGATTGCTTGCGCAAAAAATTGTGGAGAACACAGCAACAAAATACTATATAGTACAGTTTGTACTCCGCCATGTGAATACTTGTTAAAAATAGGCGGAACCGGCTGGCCATTATCCCGAAGGCATTCTCCACAACTCTTCGGGCTCTGGCCAGCCGGTAGTTGAAGACCCTCCTCTCCAGGGTGAGGGTCCTCTGGGGGAAAGGCCTCATGAGATGCGGACCCAGACCAAAGGCTTCATCAGCCAAAAAGACAAAGGGGAGTCCTTCCACATTCCCTGCATCCGGTGGCAATGCAAGGTCATCACTCTGTAGACGAAGAGCAAACTCCGTCTGTGTGAAGGCTCCCCCATCCGACATCCGGCCATTCTTCCCCACATCCACATAGAGGAATTCATACTGTGCTGACACCACCGCCATCAGCACGATACTATGAAACCCCTTGTAGTTGTAAAAAAAGAAGCCCGAACGGGGTGGTGGCACGATGCGGACATGCTTCCCGTCAATGGCTCCACCGCAGTTGGGGAAGTCCCACCGCCTGGCAAACTCCGATGCCACAGTCTGCCATTCCTGTGGCGTGGAAGGAAGTTGGGGAATCAAACAAACAAAAATATTAGTACTTTTGCAAATAACATTGCAAGCAGATTATACAAAAACATTCTTGGCCAACATCAGTATAACATTTTGTTTAAGGATTATTTAAAATTTAAAATATAAAGCACAATTATCACATTGCTCACCCCCCTCTGATGGCCCATTGTTTTTCTTTTGGGGGGGGGGCTAGATGAGTTTGGGACCCCCCCAAAAATCTAATTCTGGAAAATGTAGACTTTAGAAAACATTTGAAAAAATTGGAAGAGGGGTGCCCCTGGGATTGTGTGGATTGGAATAAATTATGGATTGCCACCAAGTATATATAAAAGAAAAATATAAGGAATTTTATTTATACATAATACACATATATATCAAAATTTGTTTAAGATCAAAGAGAGGAACAGACATATACAGTCATTGAAAAACAATTGCATGAAGGCACCTTACTACTTAAGACATACAAGTCATATAACTAGTGGTGACACAACCGACATGTTTCGGATACTCGAGCTATATCTGTGATAGCCTCCATTATTTCCTTCTTCAAGGTTCATGCAATAGTTTGAAGACAAATTGGTCTCTATATAAGAGAAGAACAACATAGTATATAATAGCTGTATAATACACAACAGTGTATTGGCATAATCACAATATTTTGAATTTCTCCCATATGTGGGCAGCTAGAAGATAGACATTGTTGCAAAGAGAAAGTGAGCAATGGGAGAAAAGAAGAAAGATCGAATAAAAAATAGAGAGAGATAAAAAAAAAAAAAGAAAGAAAAGAAAAAGGGGAAAGGGGGGGAGGGGGGGAAAGGGATTGGAAGAAGTGAAGGAAGGAGAGGGGAGGGGGGGGGAGAGAGAGGGGAAAGAAGGAAAAAAAAAAAAAATATATATACATGAAAGTTCATTAAGAATGCATGGACCATGGATGCATATATGCATTATATAATTGTATGTCTACAGAATACAGTACATCTATATCAAATAGTGTTGCATACATACATTTCCAATGGTAACATAAACATCAGCCGCTTGGAGGAATTGTCCCGGTGATATGGAGCCCAAATGGATATGGTGCGAGTTTAATGGTCGCATAAAGGCAATGCAGCGGCCAAAGAGGCACTGCAGGCAAGATGACAGAGCCACGGGGATATGTATAAGAGGACCAACCCAAAACGCCCCTCAAAGCTCACAGGGAAGCCCCAAATTGCAGCGGAAGAAATGCCACGGCCTCTCTGCAAAAACATACATATATAGATTATAGTTTCTAGATCGCAGGCTAGCCCGGTAAGCAGGCATCCCATAACTCTAATCAAGTGTTTAAAAGAAAGCTTAGTACCTGTAGATATGGCGCAAGGACATCCACACTCTGGCTGTGCAGCAATTGGCCAAGTCAGGTGGGACTTTATATAGAGCTGTGGCTTGTATTGCAGCCAATCAGCTCAAATGGCGCCAAAAGGTAAAGCTAATGGGATTCAACCAATAGGGTGGAGCGTGGGAGGCCACAATAGGGCTAGAGTATGCGTCCGGGTAGGGAACCCAATTAGCTGCGTATTGAGATAGATGGAGAGGCTCTTACAGGACAGGCACCGCATACAGAGGCCGCCCTCGATCCCGGCGGCGTCCGGCGTCATCGCGCACCCACGCAGACGTGGAAGACGTCCAAAACGCCGGCGCGGTGACGTCAGACGTCGACCCGACCGCCAGCACAAACAAAAAGGGCGGAAGTGCTGAAAGGAAAACACTCCGTTGCCCGCACCAGACCAAAAAGGTCAGCGCAAAGGCAGCACCATTGTATGTGCTGCGCCAAATGGCGCCATCGGAGGAATAGGGAACAATTGGCTAATCCAAAGCCCCATAAGCAGTAACAGTGTGACATGAGTACCCTCCGTCCCATGTGTGTATAATTATTGGGACAGGGAGAGAAATTTTTCATATGCACATAACCGTCCATTTGCTCAAACACGAGCAAGCAGCCCCCGATTGTCAAAATAAACAAACGGGGGCTGTTTTTGTGCTGGGGAGCGTCAGTGGGCCCAGTGGGTGGCCCCCAAATCCTCGGGCTCCAATATGTCAAAAAATGCAGAGTACGATTGTCATTTGATTGATTTCTAAATAATAAACAAGGAATAAGCAATGTAATAACTAGGCACCAATCTCCAGTGGGCAAATCATAAGGTAAATTTCACCAGTTAGATCCAATTTATCATATCTATTTACTTAAAAAGATTTTTTAGTTTTTACATAAATATCTAACCGGCATACGTCAGAGACATTAATACACATGTTATACAGCTGGCATAATTCATATATATTTATTTTTCCTTCAAAAAAAAAAAAAAAACACAAACTAGGTATAAACAGCTTGTTAAGCTCAGTTTAGCAGATCCCTGTCAAACTTTCCAGATGTAAATCCTGGTAAAAAGGGTTTAAAGTTAATTGCCTGGTTCAAGCCAGGGGGTGAGGTGGCGTTGAGGACCGAGATCCACCTCAGCTCCCTTTGAAGAAGGTGCTTGTTAGAGTCACCTCCGCGGGGGCTGCGGTGGACCCTGTCCAAAACTAACACCTCAAGGTTTGGTACACAGTCTCCATGAACTTGGGCAGCGTGTCTGCCGAGAGGGAGATCAGGATTTTTTTCCCTCATCCCTTTTAAATGCCGGTAAATTCTCTGCCATCATTTTTGTATAGTTTTTCCTACATAAAAGCAGTTACAACTGCAAATAATGAGATATACTACATCCGTAGTTTGACAGTTTGCATGATGTTTTGGTCGAAATTTTTGGCCATTCGGTAAACGAATGTTCTTTCTAGTGTTCATATATTTACAGTATGTACAGTTACCACATTGAAAAGTTCCCAGGTCCCTACATGGATCTCCCCTAATGGTATTCTCAAATTCACTCTGCACTAGCATGTCCTTCAGGGACGTTGCTCGTCTATAGGTGATAGTTGGTCTGGGGGGTACTAGTGGTCCTATCACAGGATCTGCTGTAAGTAGGTGCCAGTGCTTTTGGTAGATTTTGAGAAGTTCAGCGTGATCATCAGAATAAGTGTTAATGATACGATGATCACTTTCACTTTTTTTAGATTTGGACATTAGTAACTCGTGTCGATTTAAGTTTGAAGTACGTTTAAAGGCCTTTTTGAGGCATCCCCGTGGCTCTGTCATCTTGCCTGCAGTGCCTCTTTGGCCGCTGCATTGCCTTTATGCGACCATTAAACTCGCACCATATCCATTTGGGCTCCATATCACCGGGACAATTCCTCCAAGCGGCTGATGTTTATGTTACCATTGGAAATGTATGTATGCAACACTATTTGATATAGATGTACTGTATTCTGTAGACATACAATTATATAATGCATATATGCATCCATGGTCCATGCATTCTTAATGAACTTTCATGTATATTTTTTTTTTCTTTCCTTCTTTCCCCTCCCCTCTCCTTCCTTCACTTCTTCCAATCCCTTTCCCCCCTCCCCCCCTTTCCCCTTTTTCTTTTCTTTCTTTTTTTTTTTTATCTCTCTCTATTTTTTATTCGATCTTTCTTCTTTTCTCCCATTGCTCACTTTCTCTTTGCAACAATGTCTATCTTCTAGCTGCCCACATATGGGAGAAATTCAAAATATTGTGATTATGCCAATACACTGTTGTGTATTATACAGCTATTATATACTATGTTGTTCTTCTCTTATATAGAGACCAATTTGTCTTCAAACTATTGCATGAACCTTGAAGAAGGAAATAATGGAGGCTATCACAGATATAGCTCGAGTATCCGAAACATGTCGGTTGTGTCACCACTAGTTATATGACTTGTATGTCTTAAGTAGTAAGGTGCCTTCATGCAATTGTTTTTCAATGACTGTATATGTCTGTTCCTCTCTTTGATCTTAAACAAATTTTGATATATATGTGTATTATGTATAAATAAAATTCCTTATATTTTTCTTTTATATATACTTGGTGGCAATCCATAATTTATTCCAATCCACACAATCCCAGGGGCACCCCTCTTCCAATTTTTTCAAAAATTACCGGGATGTGATTGGAAATAATGGTAACTTGCCCTGTGTCTGCTGGTTAATGGCTTCATCTCCCCCCAATCAATATATTAGAAAACATTTGAGGGGGGTGGGGGAGCACTACAATGGAGCTGACAAAATACATTGTTAACAGACTAGGCTAGATGAGTTTGGGCCCAGGAGAGCATGCTGGAGAGGTAAGTGAAAGGAAATATGCATGTAGGCCAAAAAAGGACTTAAAAAATTACAGCATGCATGGGGACAAAGGGGACATTCACAGCATATTACAATCATGGTAATTAGGGAAGGATGAAAGAAATACAATACATTATCATACATGAAATACATAGAATGTGATATTAAATGAGTAAACGTACCCTCATATAGTCATCCTGCAGGACTTGGATGATGGCAGAACAGGTCTCTGGGATTATGACGCCCAGAGCCTGGGGGGAGATGCCTGTCGTGAACTTCAGGTCCTGCAGACTTCTCCCTGTCGCCAGGTAGCGTAAGGTGGCGATGAGCCGCTGCTCAGCACTGATGGCTTCCCGCATAACGGTGTCCTGCCTGGTGATATAGGGGGACACTAAAGCCAACAGATGCTGAAAAATGGGGTCAGACATCCGAAGAAAATTCCTGTAGTCCTCAGGATTATTCTCCACGATAGGGTTGGCCCATTTTCTTCAAGCCAAACCCGAACACTTTTGCGGCGCACGGCAATTTTTTTGTACTACGCGCTATAGGATTGTAAAATACCTGGGACACCTTTTGGATTACCCAAAGAGAGTAGTAAAGAGGTGTGCTACAATGAACAGTGGCTGTAGCCAAATTTCATTAACAGTGGGGGGGGGGGGACTTAAAGGGACATGGTTAAATAAAACAAAAGCATTAGTGTACCCATCAAATATGATTGATTCAATTAATAAAAGAAATGTCAGTTAAAATATGAAACTAGCCTACCTTAAAAGTGGACACTGTCAGCCAGTAGAGCAGTGGATAGTGTCAGAAGATCAGTGGACGGCATCAGTAGAGCAGTGGACGGCGTCAGTAGAGCAGTGGACGGCGTCAGTAGAGCAGTGGACGGCGTCAGTAGAGCAGTGGACAGTGTCAGTAGAGCAGTGGACGGCGTCAGTAGAGCAGTGGACGGCGTCAGTAGAGCAGTGGACGGCGTCAGAAGATCAGTGGATGTTGTCAGTAGGGCAGAGGACGGTGTCAGTAGGGCAGTGGACAGTGTCAGAAGATCAGTGGATGGTGTCAGTAGGGCAGTGGGCGGTGTCAGTAGGGCAGTGGACAATGTCAGTAGAGCAGTGGACGGTGTCAGTAGAGCAGTGGACGGTGTCAGAAGATCAGTGGACGGTGTCAGTAGGGCAGTGGATGGTGTCAGTAGGGCAGTGGATGGTGTCAGTAGGGCAGAGGACAGTGTCAGTAGGGCAGAGGACAGTGTCAGTAGGGCAGAGGACGGTGTCAGTAGGGCAGAGGACGGTGTCAGTAGGGCAGTGGACGGTGTCACCCGGTGAGAACTGTATATATGGATGGTGTATGGGGAGGAGAATTGTATATATGGGGGGACTGTATCTATGGATGGTGTATGGGGGGACTGTATATATGGATGGTGTATGGTGGGGAGAATTGTATATATGGGGGGGACTGTATCTATGGATGGTGTATAGGGGGGAGAACTGTATATATGTGGGGGGACTGTATATATGGATGGTGTATGTGGGGGGAGAACTATATATATATATGGGGGGACTGTATATATGGATAATGTATAGGGGGGGAGAGAACTGTATATATATGGGAGTACTGTATATAAGGATGGTGTATGGGGGGAACTGTATATATGGGGGGACTGTATATATGGATGGTGTATGGAGGGGTGTCATGGATATGCAGTAATGTTTGTCTGTCAGCTTACCTTCCTCCTCATGTGTTCACCTTAGAGGCCAGACTCTCCTCACCTGGCTGCTTTTATAATCTCTACTCCCAGTCTGGCTCCACCCCAGGCCCTATCACAGAACTCTATATTAACCTGTGCAATGCAAGTCTGCCTTGCTGATCAACGTGTTTGTTTAAGCATTGTGTGTTTGGGTTCCTGCCTGCTATGTGCTACATCTGTCTCTCTGTTACCGATATTGGCTTGTTCCCGACTATCCCTGTCTGCTTGTGACCTTGACCTTCAGCTTGTCCTTTGTTTATCCTTGTCTGCTTGTTGCCCTGACCTTGGCCTTTCCCCTCACTATTCTTGTATCCTGTGCTGCTGCTTCCCCTCTATCCTCCTTACGCTACGGAGCGTCAGCTAGGGGACTCTAGGGGCCGCGACCTGGACCCAGCTGCAGCGTAACATCCTCACCACTAGAGGCTCTGGTGAAAACCTGCTGGGTCTTAGACTCCACGCCCTGGGGAATCTTGGCTCTAGCTTCCTGTGGATCCCTGTTGTGCTCCACTGGTCCCGCTTTCCACAACCACCCAGTATCCCATCCGCAGCAGTCAGCCATAGGGTTCACTATCTTGTGGTGCACTCCTGACCCCCAACGGTGTGCATCTGTCATCTGACCACAGGAAACCTGACAAGGGGATGATAAATGTGTACATGAATGGTGTATGAGGAGGAGAGGGATAACTATATGGATAGATGGATGGTGTATGGGAGGAGGGTGGCAGAACTGTATGTATAGTGTATGGTGGGGGGGCAAAAACGTACCTTACAAGCTAAGCTCCAATCCCAGCGCGATCTCTGCACACTTTCCAACAGAGCAGCAGGGAATGGGGAGGCTCCGCCTTCAACCCCACCTCCTTGTCCCTTCTGCAGCCAACCAGAGGAGAGTCTCCGGCAACATGGAGGCTCCGTCTCTGCCTCTGTGTCCCGTCTGCAGCACACAGAGCGGACGGACGGAGGTGAACCGACAGGTGGGGGGGGGGTAGATAGGAAGGAAGCAGTTGCAGAATCAAGCGGACCGAACTCGAGACACACACTGCGGTGATGGCACAGCTTCGGCATAGGCACGGGGACTCAGGGAGCCACTGGCGGGTCTGAATAATGTGCCCGGGTGTCAGGCGGGCAGAGACCCGGGCACATGTTTCAAAACCCGTATTGTCCGGGTGAATCCTGGACAGGTGGCAACCCTAACTGTACACTATGTATCCAGTACAGTATTTTTGTTTATATTTTTGTGTTCTGTCCCTCTGCAAAATAAAACAACATTATTGGATTGGAGTTTTGTGTTTATACCTTTTTTTTTTCAGAATACAGTACAGTAGTTAGGAATGCTTAATATATTGATTACTTGTGGTTCCATGTTTAACGACCTGGTCGCTGGAACAGAACCCGGTCGTTAAGTGAGGAGTACCTGTAAACAAAAAGCTTACGGCAATACTCACAGATAAGCATGACAAATGTATACGTTATGTCCAAGTAAAACTCTGACATTAGCAGCGATAGTAAAGGTTAATAAGGTGCATGTGTAGATGACAATCATTGATAAATAATTGCCCATCTGGGTTTAGAACATGAGGAGAGTCCACATATAAATACCATATAATGATAAAAAAAATATAATAAAGTTAGGATGATATCCACAGAAACAGTCCACTAAATAAATAGTAAAAGTCTGTTGTAGCAGAAGGTAAGTGCCAAAGAGTCCATTTATATAGAAGCAGCAGAAGAGGTTGGAATCCAAATCTGTAGTAAAACTCCTTCACCACACCACATGTGTTATCACCCTCTAGGTATTCCACTTACCAGATTCCTCTGGGTAAAAAGCCTGTCAGTAGTGAGATGTGATCACAAGCGCTGATTAATAGCCATCTAAATGTCGCTCATGATAATCAAAACAGAAGAAAAATGTACAATCCGATATAACGCAATTTTATTCGTTGGAAATATTATGATCATACACTTACAAACATAAAAATCAATAGGGCATGTAGTAATCAATGATAAAAGCCGCGCTTTCAAGTCTGACCTTATCACTGCTCCTGCAGCGATTCCCGGGTAGGAAGACGAGAGTAAGCTGGTACTGTGAATAGCTGCGTAGCGACACACTGATGCGTTTCCATCATCACTTTCGTCAGAGGGCATCATTTTATCATTATATGGTATTTATATGTGGACTCTCCTCATGTTCTAAACCCAGATGGGCAATTAATTGTCATTGATTGTCATCTACGCATGCACCTTATTAACCTTTACTAGCGCTGCTAATGTCATAGTTTTACTTGGACCAGAGGCGTAGCGTGGGGGGTGCAGGGGGTGCCGTGGCCCCGGGCGCGATATTTAGGGGGGCGCAATTTCAAGCCAGTGTGTGTCACTACTGGCTGCGTCCTCCTAAATTTCATTTCCTGTGTCCCTGGCCGCCCGAAGCTCCGGCCGTCATCTTTCATTGTCCGGCGCCCTGTGATTGGGCCATAGGGGTCATGTGCGGCGTGGGGCTGGCCTGTCCGTGATCCTGAACTCCTGCCTCGGCACATGACCTCCATACGCCCAATCACAGTGCGCCGGACACTGAACAAACATGGCGGCCGCCTCCCCCGGACCAATGTCATGATGCAGGACAAGCAGGTGAGGAGGAACATGGACTGGGGAGAGAGGGAGAGAGAGAGAAACGGAGGCAGAGGCAGAAAAACTGAGGCAGAGAGAGAGAGAGAGACAGAAGCAAAAAGAGAAAGCGAGACAGAGGCAAAAAGAGAGAGAGAGGCAAAAAAAGAGAGAGAGAGACAGAGGCAAAAAGAGAGAGAGAGACACAGAGGCAAAAAGAGAGAGAGACAGAGGCAGAGAGAGAGAAAGAGAGAGGCAGAGAGAGAGACACAGAGGCAAAAAAGAGAGAGAGAGACACAGAGGCTAAGAGAGACAGAAGCAAAGAGAGAGACACACAGAGGCAAAGAGAAAGAGAGACAGGGGCAACGAGAGAGAGAGAGGCAGAGAGAGAGACACGGAGGCAAAAAGAGAGACACACACACAGAGGCAAAAAGAGAGAGAGACAGAGGCAGAGAGAGAGACACACAGAGGCAGAGAGAGAGACACACACACACAGAGGCAGAGAGCGAGAGAGAGACACACAGAGGCAGAGAGAGAGAGACAGGGGCTAAGAGAGAGAGAGAGAGACAGGGGCTGAGAGAGAGACAGACAGAGGCAAAGAGAGAGAGAGATAGACACAGAGGCAGAGAGAGACAGGGGCTGAGAGAGAGAGACAGAGAGAGAGAGAGGCAAAGAGAGAGGCAGAGAGAGGCACAGAGGCAGATAGAGAGAGGCAGAGGCAGAGAGAGAGAGGCAGAGAGAGACGGGGCAGAGAGTGAGAGACGGGGCAAAGAGTGAGAGACAGTATAGTATAGTGGTCAGTATAGTATAGTATAGTGGTCAGTGTAGTGTAGTGTAGTGGACAGTAGGGATGAGCTTCGTGTTCGCGTCGAACACACGTTCGACTCGAACATCGGCTGTTCGATCGTTCGACGAAGAACGAACGTTATGGTCCGTTCGCGCCAAATTCGTGTTGCGCGACACGGCCCATAATTCACTGCGTATACAGGGTGAACAAATACTTGCGCTAACAGCAAAAATATAAATATATAAAACAGCGTGCACAGTCTGTGAATAAAGCAAACTCAAAAACGTATAAAACCAAAAATGCAGCACTTCAAGGTGAAAATCAGTCCATATAATTCATGACGAAAGAAATGGATGCAGGAAATTGAAGAACTCCACCACCAAAGACTTCAGTGTGAACAGATAACACACCACCACAAAAAATGTGCTCACAGTCTGCTTACCAATGCTTCACTCTTTAATCCGCCTGGATTCATACCACCATCCATATCCGTTTTTAAAGAGTTAGTCTTGAAGGATCTTGATAAATTAAAAATTAAGAAGAACTATCAGGATTAACGCTTTCGTGAGGGATTAAAATCCCTTAAAGCAGGGCTCGACAAACCCCAGGCGCCAGGTCGCCATTGCGACTAGAATTAGCGACCTGGCGCCTGGGGCAGCACAGCTGGGGTATCCTGTGTCTCCGTGCCCCCCCCCCTCCTCCGCGCCGCGGGATTGCGTCGGGCCGCGCCGGCCGGTAATTGAGGCCGCGGCTTTGCGGCCTTCTGCAGGCCTATGCTTCCTTCTGTGAACTAGTGGAGTTTCCCTGTCTGTTTTCCCTGCCATCTCCTTCCCTCTAATTAGAACCCCCAAACATTATATATATTTTTTATTCTAACACCCTAGAGAATAAAATGGCGGTCATTGCAATACTTTCTGTCACACCGTATTTGTGCAGCAGTCTTACAAGCGCACTTTTTTGGGAAAAAAATACACTTTTTTTTAAATAAAAAAATAAGACAACAGTAAAGTTAGCCCAATTTTTTTTTATATTGTGAAAGATAATGTTACGCTGAGTAAATTGATACCCAACATGTCACGCTTCAAAATTGCGTCTGCTCGTGGAATGGCAACTAACTTTTACCCTTTAAAATCTCCATAGGCGACATTCAAAAAATTCTACAGGTTGCATGTTTTGAGTTACAGAGGATGTCTAGGGCTAGAATTATTGCTCTCGCTCTACCAATCGCGGCGATCCCTCACGTGTGGTTTGAAAACCGCTTTCATATGCGGGCGCTACTCACGTATGCGTTCGCTTCTGCGCGCGAGCTCGGCGGGACAGGGCGTGTTCCTGGCTCCTAACTTTTTTAGCTGGCTCCTAGATTCCAAGCAAATTTGTCAAGCCCTGCCTTAAAGAGAGAGATGACATTATTGTCCGTCTGGCGGATAAAGGAGGGGGCATTGTAGTGATGGACAAGAGTTCTTATATTTCTGAGATGGAAAGAATCTTGTCGGATGTGGATACTTATATTCCACTTAGTCATGATCCCATCTTTAGATATAAGAAGGAGCTCTCTTCACTCATTGAAAGGGGATTTGAAAATAACCTTTTGAATAGGAAAGATAGGGACTTTCTTATTCCACTGGCCCCTAGGAAGCCTATCATGTACTTTTTGCCCAAGGTACATAAGAGTCTGAGTAACCCACCCGGAAGACCTATAATTAGTGGGCTTGACTCTATTACCTCGCGAATTGGCAAGCACATTGATGTTTTTTTGCAGCCCTTGGTGTCTGTTACACCATCTTACATCAAGGATTCTGCACAAGTTATTAGATCTCTAGAGAGTTTGGAGTGGAGGGATGGCTATATTTTGGCTACCGCCGATGTGGCCTCCCTCTACACCATTATCTCACATACTGATGGGTTGGAAGCCGTTGGAACCTTTTTAAAGAGGGACTCCAGTTTGGTCCCGTCTCAACAGGATTTTGTCCTGGAGTTATTGAATTATGCCATGACCCATAATTATTTTTTGTTTGGGGGAACCCATTACCTGCAAAATAGGGGGGTTGCCATGGGCGCAAAATTTGTGCCTAGTATGGCCAACCTATTTATGGCAAAGTGGCAAATTCAGGGAACTCTCGTTCCCTGAATTTTAAGGATATTTTCAATAATGTAGAGATTCAACAGAATCTGGATATTGGAGGTCTTTTTGTACGTTTAAAAAATCTGATGATCTCGGAGGTACATGGCTACTGGGACATTGCCTTTTTAGAAAAATACTTAGAGGATAAGATGGTGCCCAGAAGCCTGAGATTCGAGATCACTCCACAAGAGGATGAAATAGACCTCCTAGGCTGGTTCAAATATTTCAATGATATTGGTCTGGATCTGTTGCGATTTCTTATCGCCAGAAAAAGGCACAAACTTAATCAACTTGATGAGGATATTTCCGAGGTTAAAGATAAGCTATCATCATATAAAGAATCAGAGGAGTATAAAAATAAATCTGAGAATCTCAGGAAGATTCTTGAAAAAGAGGATCTTGACCAGAAAATTAAAAATAAAAAGAAGTTTACCAGAGATCTAGAAGATTACACCAGCAGTCAGGTGTTTAAATGGCAGGTTAAGAGAGTGGCCCTTGCTGAGGGAGGAGCAAGGAACGCCTCGGGGCCTGTCATACACCCTAAGCCATCTGCCCCCCCTACATCCCATGTTCAGTCTAATGGGACTAATACCAATGCTAACACGCCTAAAGGGGGTTGGAGAAGGGTCGCTAATAACAAACAGAAGCCCATACCTTACAAACACCCACATAGTAAGGGAGGTCATGTAAGGAATCAGGGTTATGATGGCTATACTCAACATGATCGTTATGATGATGTTCCCACTTACAATTATTATGCACCTTTGAGAGAACGTCAGGATGCTTATGATGATTACGATGAACGAAATTACGATGATCGTTACATTGTTCAGCATCCATCTGTTCGAACCCCTAGAAATACACGACCGGATCCTAGACGATCAGGTTGGGATAGCCCAGGTTTTCATCCACCTAGGAGACCCCCTGTACCTCACCCGGGCCCCTCTTACCATTCAGATCTGCCCTCTTCCTCTTCTGCCCCCCCTTTTTTTCCCAGGGTCCCACAGGGAGGCAAAAGGGGAGGAGATCTAGGAGAGGGACCAGAGGGGGGAGGAGGAGCCGATCGAAAAAGACAAAGGGTGTAAGAGATGCTGGCATTTTTAACCTTAGCCAGCATCCACTTACTGACAATGAAAAATTTGTATTGGATCGTGGACTCAAATTTGCTCCGGATAAACCCCTCAGTAAATTTGGGGCTTTTATAGATATTCAGAAATACATTCGAAAGGTAAATATTAAAAGACATTTTTTGTCTCAACCCGTTTCCATCAATGTAAATGAGACCAATGGAATTAAACACTCTGGTCTATCTAATGCTTCACTCTTTAATCCGCCTGGATTCATACCACCATCCATATCCGTTTTTAAAGAGTTAGTCTTGAAGGATCTTGATAAATTAAAAATTAAGAAGAACTATCAGGATTCACGCTTTCGTGAGGGATTAAAATCCCTTAAAGAGAGAGATGACATTATTGTCCGTCCGGCGGACAAAGGAGGGGGCATTGTAGTGATGGACAAGAGTTCTTATATTTCTGAGATGGAAAGAATCTTGTCGGATGTGGATACTTATATTCCACTTAGTCATGATCCCATCTTTAGATATAAGAAGGAGCTCTCTTCACTCATTGAAAGGGGATTTGAAAATAACCTTTTGAATAGGAAAGAGAGGGACATCACTAAACAATTGAGGTATGACAACGTTCATCTGGTGTATCCTTCTGGATAATCCAGTATACTCTCTCATACTTAAGCGTGCCCCCATCTGCTCACAGCTTGCTCCCTTTTGGGGTGAGCGGATGGTCTGGAGGCAAGATATTCTATCCTGAATATTGCTTATTTTCATTGCTCTAATCTTTTATACCTCTATTTGTATTGATATAATTGTTAATGAGGTTTATCCTCTACTACTTTTCTTTCAATATGTATTTTTAGTGATTGCTGTATTTATTTACAATTCTATACTTGATCAGACTGTAATGTTCATTATACTTGCTATTTACTTGTAAAATCTAATAAAAATATTAAACAAGGAAAGAGAGGGACTTTCTTATTCCACTGGCCCCTAGGAAGCCTATCATGTACTTTTTGCCCAAGGTACATAAGAGTCTGAGTAACCCACCCGGAAGACCTATAATTAGTGGGCTTGACTCTATTACCTCGCGAATTGGCAAGTACATTGATGTTTTTTTGCAGCCCTTGGTGTCTGTTACACCATCTTACATCAAGGATTCTGCACAAGTTATTAGATCTCTAGAGAGTTTGGAGTGGAGGGATGGCTACATTTTGGCTACCGCCGATGTGGCCTCCCTCTACACCATTATCTCACATACTGATGGGTTGGAAGCCGTTGGAACCTTTTTAAAGAGGGACTCCAGTTTGGTCCCGTCTCAACAGGATTTTGTCCTGGAGTTATTGAATTATGCCATGACCCATAATTATTTTTGGTTTGGGGGAACCCATTACCTGCAAAATAGGGGGGTTGCCATGGGCGCAAAATTTGCGCCTAGTATGGCCAACCTATTTATGGCAAAGTGGGAGGAGGATGTCATCTACACCAACAGGAGATCTGAATTGATCTTCTGGGGGAGGTACATAGATGACATCCTCCTCCTGTGGAATGGTGACATGAAATCTCTAGCCACCTTTATGGAGTCTCTCAATAATAATACATTGGGGATTGTTCTTCAATTTGAGATGAGTTCTGAGGGTATCCATTTTCTGGATCTTGACCTACGGATCAAGAACGGTATTTTCAATATAACAACCTTTTTTAAAAGCACGGATCGCAATGGATATATAGGACGTGATAGTTGCCATCATCCATCATGGCTGAAATCGATCCCAAAAAGCCAATTTGTCCGGTTGAGGCGAAATTGCACTTTAAAGGGAGATTTTTTTACACAGGCCAATGTACTAAAAGAAAGGTTCATGGAGAAGGGATACTTATTAGATGATCTTAATGCTATTATTAAAGAAGTGGGAGACACTGATCGTGCCCTTATCCTTGGAAATAAGGATAGAGTGTCTTCTATGAAGACCAATTTTAATTTTGCTATGGTCACCACTTTTTCAACACAACATACTGACATTAAGAAAAATTTTACGAAACATTGGGGAGTCTTACGGAATGATAAGATTCTGGGACCTGTTTTGCCCGATAGGCCGCAAGTTGTTTTTAGAGGGGTTCCCCCTCTGAAACTGCAAGTGGCTCCCAATATTTTAGACGCTCCTAATAGAGTTTCCTTTTTTCAAAAAACTAAAGGTTATCATCCTTGCCATTACTGTAATGTGTGTATTGTTAATAAAGAAAAAAGTAGGAGAATTTGCCAATTTAGCTCACACACTACTGGAAGGGTATTCGACATTAACACTTTCATTACGTGTACATCTCTCAATGTCGTCTACCTTCTAATTTGTCCGTGCGGTCTCCAATATGTAGGCCGCACGACACGTGCTATGCATGTTCGTGTGAACGAATACATTACCAATATCAAAAAAGGTTTTCCTAAACATACAGTATCTCGGCACTATTTGGAATGTCATAACAAAAATCCCAAAGGCACGATTTTTTTGCCCATTGACCGTTTCACCCCACATTGGCGGGGAAGCATGTCTAAGCGAGAAATTTCTAGACTTGAAACTCGCTGGATTTATGATTTAAAATGTTATACCCCGTTCGGCATGAACGTCGAATGGGATATAAATTGTTTTATTAATAATAGTTGATTTTTCTCCCTTTTTAATTTTTATTCTATTTTTTCCTGGTGTTTTAATTAGGTTTTACATTATTTTTGTTCATATTTGCACCATACAGGTTGAGATTTTTTTCCCTGTTTGATGTGTGTGATGTAGCTATTCTATTTAGCTCATTTATCAATATAGTACTCCTTTATTTGGACACTAGGGGGCAGTGTCAATTTTATATATACACATTTTAATACTCTCATTATAGCTATTTGTGCGCTTTACGCTTTTAGTGAGCCTCCCCTTTTTATCCTCACTTTAGTGTAAATCGCTTATTTCATATTGAATTTTTATTTAATATGTGTCCTTTGTAATGACATTGACTTTTGCTGGCATCTATTTTGGCTGGCTTTATACAATATCAGTTTCACCTTTCACTTCCGGTTTTGAGCAGTGGAACGCAGAGCCCGGCTGTATTGTGTTACCTGCGTTTACATCCGAGTGAACCTCCTTTTGATGTGGCGATTCATTTCCGGGTTGTTGTTCTGCCCATCGAGGAAGGTCATTATCATGTTTGACATTCTCATACAGAGATGTCATTGCAGGACACTTGTGGCCGCGTCTCTGTTCTGTCCTCTGCCTCGCCCCTCTGGAAGTGTGATTGTTATTGTGGTTTCTCCTTCCTGTCTTCATGGTTAGCACGGCGGTTCGCACATGCGCGGCCGTGTTTTTTTTTCCCTCTTTTTTTCATTATCAGTGCGGTCGCGGTGCGCATGCGTGGCTCTGTGAATGTGTGATGACAATAAGGAAAAAGCTGTGCACCTTTCATGTTGCCCTGTCATGGGTAAATGTAAGTGTGATGACAATTAGGAAAAGCTGTGCACCTTTCATGTTTACCTATCACAGGTAAATGTGATTGTTACTTCCTGTATATAAATGAGCGTGCTCACATCATTGGCCACGCCTCTGATGATATCCTGTTGGATGAAACATGTCAGGCTGACCAATGTGAGCACGCTAAGAACCGCGGATTAAACTTTTTTTGCCTTGATGATCTTTTTACCCTGTAAGTAGAATTTTAAATACATTTTATTTGACCTCACGGGCTTCACTATGCTGCCTTTCTTTCTGTATGGGTTTAACATCTCCTGCTGAGGTCTGCATATATGATATCCAAATCCTGGAAGTTCCTTTGATGTTGAAATTATCGGACACTTTGGTTGTTACTCTATCAAGATAGGAGAGCCTTATCCATCTGTGACCCTCTGCATTTCACTACATGCTTATGATGCTCGCTTTTTGGTAAGCAGACTGTGAGCACATTTTTTGTGGTGGTGTGTTATCTGTTCACACTGAAGTCTTTGGTGGTAGAGTTCTTCAATTTCCTGCATCCATTTCTTTCGTCATAATTCACTGCGGCATCGCAGTACATTGCTGGCTGATGATTGGCCAAGCATGCACTATGACCCGCATGCTTTGGCTAATCACAGCGCAGAAAAAACGGAGAGCCGTAATTGACCAAAGCCAGGCTGACTTTGGCCAATTATGGCTCAGGGGGTTTAGTACACGCCCCACACTATATAAGACCGCCTGGAAGTCGGCCTTGTGTAGTGTGTTGGCGTTTGTGAAAGAGGCAGTTTCAGAGAGATAGACAGTGTAATTTATATTGAGTTAGATAGAGCAGGCAGGCGAGTCAGTTAGCTGCTGTTACAGTGTGTAGAGCAGGGGTCTCAAACTGGCGGCCCTCCAGCTGTTGCGAAACTACAAGTCCCATAATACCTCTGCCTGTGGGAGTCATGCTTATAACTGTCAGCCGCCTTGCAATGCCTAATGGGACTTGTAGTTTGGCAACAGCTGGAGGGCCGCCAGTTTGAGACCCCTGGTGTAGAGGATATATATGCATCCTAGGTGTTTTATATATATTTATACACTGTATTGAGTTTAGCTAGATCCGTTCCTGTTAGTCTCTATACTGTGACAGGCAGGCAGGTGATTGTGCTAGCTGCAGACAGTCAGTGTTTCACTTAGTGTACTACTGTGTGCTTTGCATAGCATTCACCTAAAGCTCACCTAGATACAGTTATTCTCTATACTGTGACAGGCAGGCCGGTGATTGTGCTAGCTGCAGACAGTCAGTGTTTCACTTAGGCCCCTTTCACACTGGGGCGGTTTGCAGGCGCTATTGTGCTAAAAATAGCGCCTGCAAACCGTCCCTAAACAGCGGCTGCTGTTTCTCCAGTGTGAAAGCCTGAGGGCTTTCACACTGGAGCGGTGTGCTAGCAGGACGGTAAAAAAAAGTCCTGCTAGCCGCATCTTTGAAGCGGTGCGAGGAGCGGTGTGTTTACCGCTCCTTCCCATTGAAAGTAATGGGAAACCGCAGTAATACCGCCGGCAATGCGCCTCTGCAGAGGCGCATTGCCGGCGGTATTAACCCTTTTTCGGCCGCCAGTGGGGGTTAAAACTGCACCGCTAGTGGCCGAATACCTCCACAATTCTGACGGTATAGCGCCGCTAAAAATAGCGGCGCTATACCGCCACCGCACCCACCGCCCCAGTGTGAAAACAGCCTTAGTGTACTACTGTGTGCTTTGCATAGCATCCACCTGGATACAGTTATTCTCTATACTGTGACAGGCAGGCCGGTGATTGTGCTAGCTGCAGACAGTCAGTGTTTCACTTAGTGTACTACTGTGTGCTTTGCATAGCATTCACCTAAAGCCTAAATTTTTGATGCAATACTTTGCAACAGGGCTCATTGCTGCACTCTAAGTACAGTATCTGTGAGGGGTTGCAGTGTTGTGGCACCAGTGCCTAAGGCCCAGTTTTTCAGCCCCTGTTCAACAGGGGCATGCAACTACAATTCATTTTTTTTTAAATCAAATCATCTTTTTATTTTTTGTTTTTTTACATACAAACAACAAAAACATCAAATACAACATACAACCCATGCCCGCATTGAGAGGGAAAAAAAATAAAATAAATTGCATCCCCCTTACCCCTAGCTCCCATAATTTCCCCCCTCTCCCAACTCTACTCTCCCATCCCCCCTCCCCTCATACCTCCAAGATATCACACCACCCTCTCCATATTTTTTCAAATTTCCCTGGGCAACCTCTGCGTAAGAAAATATACTTTTCTTTAATTACCGTTTCCCTTACTTGTATTTTCCACTCTTCTACAGTGGGTGGGTATGGTGATAGCCACTTTTGTGCAATAAGCTTACGAGCCTGGAATAGACTTCTATTTATTGAAACAATATAATCCACTGAGATTCTCGATTCATCCAATATACCCAGAAGACAACCCCCAGGCTCCATGAGCATCCCACTCTCGAATACACTATTAATCATAGATACCACCCCAGACCAATAGCGATGAAGTTTGGGGCATCTCCATATCATATGTATTAGATTGGCTACTCTCCCTTTACATCTAGGGCATCGGTCTGTATCTCTACATTTCCATTTAAATAATTTCTCTGGTGTGTAATGTGCCCTATGTAGGATAAATAGTTGTGTTAAATTTTGTGTTGGAGATAGAGAGGCCTGAGGTATTGCTGATAGTGCCTGTGCCCACTGTTCATCTGAAATTGTCCCAATATCCCCTGACCAAGCTAGTCTTGCTGGTATGTCCACTGTTTTTTTAAATTTATCAAATAATATATCATATAATTGTGATATCAGACCCTTTTTTTGTTGCCCTGTCTTATCCAGCAAGGCTATCACCACTGACTTATTAAATTTCAATTCCTGTGTGCGCCCCTGTGTTTTTAACGCATGCCTAAGCTGAAGGAATTGAAAAAAATCTTTGATTTGGAATATTATATTCTTTGCTTAATTCACTAAAGGTTTTCATCACATCTTCCTCAAATAACTGTGGCATATACCTTAGTCCCTTCTGCCTCCAAAACTCAAACCCTTCCAATTTCCCCAATTCCACATATCTACTATTATTCCAAATTGGCGTATATGAAGTAAATCCCTTTACTTCAGTAATTTTCCTAATTTCCTGCCATACCATGTCAAATAATTTACCCGTGTGGAATCCTTTATCACACAATTGGTTTCTCGATTCTAATAAAGAAATTAGTGGATAAACTTCATATACTGATAATTGCAGGTTCTGTATAGGATCAGAAAGTAATACTTTTGTCCATCCACTAAAATGTTGTATTTGTGAGACTAAGAGGTAATTTTTGGGATGGGGGATTGCAAGACCTCCCTCTTCCTTATTTAACATTAAAGTTGTTAACTTTATACGTGATCGTTTATTCCTCCAAATCAACTCTCTAAAGAGAGATTCTATTTTTCTAAACCAAAAAGCTGTAATCCATACGGGTGAATTATTAAACACATAAAGTAATTGCGGAGCCCAAATTATTTTGATAAGATCTCTATCCCCAAATATTTCACAGTGTCCTTAATTTGGATTTTAGAGGCTTGAATTAATAATGGGGTTTTTAACTAATCTAATGGTAAAGGTATGGATTTGTCACAATTGATCTGGAAGCCCGAAAATGACCCAAATATGGAGATAAGGCTCATAAGTTCCGATAATGAATTTGAGGTGTCCCTCAGGAAAATAAGAGCGTCATCTGCATACAGGGCCACTTTATCCTCTCTACCTGCCCGACAAAACCCAACTATTTTAGTTGATTGTCTAATGGCAAGGGCAAGGGGCTCTACTGCTATAGCGAACAGTAATGGGGATAAGGGGCAACCCTGTCTTGTCCCTCTAGATAAGGTAAACGGGCTGGATAATGTATTATTAATTCTTACCCTTGCTTTAGGGTCCCTATATAATATTTTCACCCATTTCAAAAAACCTGTACCTATTCCAAAAGCCTCCAATACTGTCCATAAGTATTCCCACTCCACCATGTCAAAGGCTTTTTGGGCATCTAAGCATAGTGTTGCTCTAGATCCCCTATTTTCCATAGGCAATTGCAAATTCAAAAATAATCTGCGAATGTTTGTTGCAGCTGCTCTCTTTGGAATAAAACCCGTTTGATCTTCATGTATCAGACTACTAATATATTTTGATAACCTATTTGCGAGAACCCTGGCCAAGATCTTTACATCTGAGGTAAGGAGGGATATAGGACGATATGATTCAGGCAGCATTGGGTCCTTCCCCTGTTTTGGAATCACTATTACTATTGCTTCCTGCATTGATTCTGGAAGTATTTGTTTTTCATACGCCTCTTTTAGTACCTCTAGAAGTTCTGGTAATAAAAAAAATTCAAATTTTTTATATATCTCAGTCGGTAGTCCGTCCAGCCCTGGTGCTTTATTATTATGAGTTTGTGAAATGGCTAAGATCAATTCTTCCAGGGATATGGGACTATCGAGTGCTTCTCTATCCTCTAATTTTAGTTTTGGAAGATCCAATTTATCCAAAAATTGTTTAGCTTGTGTAGCGATACCCTCAACTTAAGAGAGCCGCAAGGTTTGATTTGGGCCCTGAGTACAGCTTCCCCAACCCCCCGGCAATCTGCTCTACCCGCTCTGGCACAGTTAACCCACAGCAATTTCACATAAACAATCACTTATGCTTTAAATGTGGGTGTGTGGATTGATAACTCAGACTCATAGACAATGTTGTAAATAATAACTGAGTTTACTGCTGGTGGTAAGATAAAAGGGGACAACATGCATGTAACATTTGGTTCACAACACATAAGCAGGTCCCTGCAGTTATAAATCACAATACTGTGTGTGTGTGTACCAGCAATGGAAAGGGGACGGAACGCCACGTGGGGCGACCGTTACCTAAACACCCTGTGGTGTGATAACTAACTTATAACTATCTAACGGATCAGGCCTGATCCCTAACCATGAAACTCAGTCTTAGAAGAAACACAAATCTTCACCGGCACAGGATCTGTAAAGGTGGTGCACTTGAAGTATTTAAAACCATGTATTTGTAATCCAATAAGGGGGGGGTAATTCTCCCTCACCGGAGGTGTTAGGCCTCGGAAGTCTAGTAGGCACAAAGTATAAAAGTAACCGTTTAAAGATGAGCTTTCGCTCGCTCACCACTCCGGAACACTTCCCTCAGTCCGGAACTTCCACCGGCTGTGTCGGTCCTCGTCCACAGCGGCTTCTGCGATCGGATCCCCGATCCAGATAACTTTAGAAGAGATGAGTCTGGATGCCACCCAGGCTCGCAAAGGGGGTGGAAGGCTCTTTGGTTCGCTCCACAGGCCCCAGGCTTCAGGCCTGGAACAGCCCAGATCCGCACAGGTGTATCTCTCTCTGCCTCCCCGTGTCCAAAGAGAGAGAGCTAGGCCTCGCCCCCTCCTTATATTCCTTCCCCCATGAGTCTCTGGGGCATAACTCAAAACATCCTGGGACCCAGTGGGGTTCTGGGAACAGTAGTTCTGTCCTCTGCTTCTGTTAACAAAAACGTCTCTTTCCTCCTTCCTCCCGACTCCCCTCTCTCTGGAATTTCCTGTCTCTGATTAAAGGGGAACACCCCGCTACACACTCCCCCCACTTGAACTCTTTGGTCCCCAAAGACATCTAACATTTTTAGATCTGCAAAACATTTTAGCTTCAATGCGGTTGCATAGGATTGACAGAGGAGCCTCCCACCAATCATCATAGGATGGGGAGCTGTCCTGTCTACAGGTCGCTTCAGTGGGGGCGACCTGTCTAACTGTGCCAGAGAGTGAGCTGGGGTTGCCCTCCACCAAATGAACAGTGGAAGGATTGGAGCACTCGGTACTTCTTCTAGCGGTGGTAACAGAGTCCTCTGAGCTCTTTCCCAATTGAGGGTAGGTTAACTTCATGGGAGGCCTCACGACTCTGCGAGCTCTCTGCTCCCTTGGGACTTCAGGCTCTGGTGCCACAGGCTCTGTTTCAGGAACACTCTCTGACATCGTCACTGGTTCTGGGGCCTCTGTCTCTTCTTCATCTGAGTACAGGCCCGGAATATCTTCCCAGCATTCAGGCACGCCACTGGATGGAATGAACTCTGTAGCTTCTGGGTTCAGGGTCCCATCCTGCATATCCTCAGTGGGTGGAAAGTCTATGGTGGGATTTTCCGGGGTTGGGGAAGGCCATAGCCACTCCAGTTCTCCTCTCCCATCTTCACTTGATTGAGAAGCCTGTCCACCTCTAGATCGAGAGGTCTGAGACCGAGTGTTGGGTCTGGGAGTATCCAAGATGGAAACAGATTCCGGTAGGTTCCTCACTGGAGGTATCCTGACTGCTTCTTTAAGCGGGAGTAAGTGGTTTCTGTGCCAGGTCTTCAAGGGTCCCACTCTCCCCTCTGGCTTTAACTTGTACACCGGTAGTCCAGGGAGTTTCCTACAAATAACGTAAGGCTCAGACCTCCACCTATCAGCAAGTTTGTGCTTCCCTGGGATCCCTAGGTTGCGTAGCAGAACACGGTCTCCAGGCTGCAGGTCTTGCACTCGAACCTTCAAATCATAGTTCCTTTTATTTCGGGCCCCTCTCTGGTCTGAGGCCGCTTGGGCTTGTTCATAGGCCGCTTTCAAATTATACCTAAGTCTGTCTACATATCCTTTGTGGGAGGTAGCAGAGGTATAGTCTAGAGAAATGCCAAAGGCCAGATCCACTGGCAATCTTGCTTCTCTCCCAAACATGAGGCGGTAGGGAGAGTAACCCGTCACATCACTGGTGGTGCAATTGTAGGCATGCACCAAAGTGGATATGTGTTGACTCCAATGCTGCTTCTTCTCTGTCTCCAGAGTCCCAAGCATGTTTAGCAAAGTCCGGTTAAATCTCTCAGGCTGGGCATCTCCTTGTGGATGATAAGGGGTAGTCCTGGTCTTTTCCACTCCCAGGGAGTCCAGTAGGTTCCGGATCAGGCGACTCTCAAAGTCCCTTCCTTGGTCGGAGTGGATTCTCTGTGGTAATCCATAGTGGACGAAGTATTTTTCTACAAGCACCTTGGCTACAGTGGAAGCCTTCTGGTCTCTGGTGGGGAACGCCTGTGCATAACGGGTGAAATGATCGGTTACCACCAGAACATTTCCCAATCCACTCAAATCGGGTTCGAGGCAGAGAAAGTCAATGCATACCAGATCCATTGGGCCTTGACTCTGTAGGTGGCCCATTGGGGCAGCTTGATGGGGTAGAGTCTTCCTCTGGATGCATCGTGCACAGGAGTGGCAATACTCCTCCACTTCAGCCCTCATACAGGGCCAATAGAACCGGCTTCTGACAAGTTGGAAGGTTCTTTCAGCTCCCAGGTGACCATGCTGGTCATGTAAGGCAACCAGCACAGTCTCTCGGTGCTTCTCTGGGAGAAACAACTGCCATTTATCCTCGGAGTCATCAGAGGGGCCCCTTCGGTAGACCACTCCCTGATGGACCTGTAGCTTGTCTAGCTCCCTCCATAGCAGACGAGCCTCCTTGGAGGGGTGATGTCGAAGTTTCTCTGGACTCTCGTTTTCCAATGCTTCAAAGACCAATCTCCCCATGGGGTCTTCCAATTGGTCGCACCTCAGCTCCTTCTTAGACAGCTTCGGCAAGCATTCCTCTTCAAGTTGAGTCACCCCGCAGTAGTGTTTTGGGACTCCCACTGTGGTAACTCCTATCTCCTCGGCTCTGGAGCCCCCTCTGGCTTGAAATTCAGCCCCCTGACAAAGGGCTCGCACTCCCTCTGGTGCTACCTGAGTCCAGTCCTCCCAGTCATCAGCCATGGTATGAGATCTTCGGGACAGGGCATCTGCATCCCTATTTCCAGTCCCTGGTCTGTATTTAAGACTGAAGTTGAACCCAGATAATGCAGCCAGCCACCTGTGTCCTGTGGCATCCAGCTTGGCAGTGGTGAATAGGTAAGTCAGAGGGTTGTTATCTGTTTTTACTGTAAACTCTGCCCCATAGAGGTAGTCTCTTAGTTTGTCCACCACTGCCCATTTGAGGGCCAAGAACTCCAACTTATGAGTGGGGTAGTTCTTCTCCGAGGGGGTCAGACTCCGACTCACATAGGCCACTGGTCGCAGTTGCTCTTCATACTCTTGGTAGAGCACTCCACCTAGGCCTTCATGACTAGCATCAACATGTAACTCGTATGGTCTGGTGGGATCAGCATAGGCCAATACTGGGGCTGTGGTGAGGCTCCTCTTCAGGGTTCTGAAGGCCTCTTCACACCTGGGGGTCCACTGATCTTGAACCGACTCCCCGGGTCTTCTGGGTCCCAAGCCATCCTCTTCCCCTTCAGTCTTGAGAAGTTCATTTAGGGGCTTGGCAATACGGGCAAACCCATCCACAAACCTCCTATAGTAGGAGCAGAAGCCCAGGAAAGATCTAAGTTCGGTGACTGTTGTGGGTCTTGGCCAGGAGGTAACTGCCTCCAACTTCTCAGGATCAGTAGCCACCCCCTTTTCAGACACTATGTGTCCCAGATAGTTCACCGAAGACTGGTAGAACCGACACTTCTCAGGCGAAAGCTTGAGTCCTTCCTCACTTAGTCTTCTCAACACTTTTTCCAGCCTCTCTTCGTGTTCTTCCAAGGTTCTCCCAAAGACAATGACATCGTCCAGGTATACAAGGACTTCAATAAGGTTCATGTCTCCTACAGTCTTCTCCATAAGACGTTGGAAAGTAGCTGGGGCTCCAGACAGACCTTGGGGCATCCGATTGAATTCAAAGAACCCCACTGGGGTTATGAAAGCTGTCTTCTCCTTGTCTTCTGGATTCATAGGGATCTGATAGTACCCGCTCTTGAGGTCCATAACGCTGAACCATTTGGCTCCAGAGAGGCTCTGTAGGGCATCCTCTATCCTCGGAGTGGTGTATTGGTCGGGGATGTTTTTTCTGTTGAGAGTCCTGTAGTCTATACAGAGCCTCAATGACCCATTCTTCTTTCTGACCACCACTATGGGAGAGGCATAGGGGCTCCTGGACTCCCGTATCACACCAGTCCTCTTGAGTTCTGCAAGTTGTTCCCTTAGATCCTCCAGATCTGCTAGGGGGACCCGCCTGACTCTCTCTCGGAAGGGCTTGTCTTCCTGGAGGCGGATCCGATGGGTGGCACTCCTTGCACACCCCACATCGAACTCATCTCTGGAGAATATCTTCTCCCATCTAGTTAACTGGGTCTTGGCTCTCTCTTTCCAAACCCTGGATAGATTCAAGTTCTCCATGGACAGCTTCTCCCAAAGATCTCCTCTTTCACCCGTCCCCTTTACTTCTGACAGGGTAACCGGGGCAGCAGGGCTCACCTGGCCCAGCAGCATTCTGGCAGGGATTTCTATGGGGCCTCTGGTAGTGTTTCTAACACTCACTGGAACTCTACAATGGGCCTTCTTCAGAACCTTCAGCGGAATCACTTCTGGTATCACTTCCAGACCTGAGGACTCTCCTTTTGGGTCGGATTCCAGCACGACAAAGGGTCCAGGCTGCTCCCAAGTAAGCTTCACAGTGGCTCTGAGACAGGTTACTTCGCCAGGCTGCAACACTACCCTTCCTCTTCCAAGTCTCCACACCTTCCCTATCCCCTCCACCGGGGTCTTCTGCTCTAGGACCAGCCTTTGGTAAGCCGTCCTCAGCATGGGATGGATCTTGGTGGCTGCTTGCCCCTTCTCTTCCACTAAAGGGGTCAGGAGTCTTCGGACCAGGTCCGTGTTCGTCCCTATTATAAGGGAGCTCTTGTTGGCCCCTGGCGGCCGAGGGCACACAACTGCCAGGGTGTCAAACACTTCGGCCTTCCCAGCCACAGATGGGTCAAAGGTCATCCGGATGGGCAGATAGCCATCATAGGGGAAACTCTGGGTTCCAATTCCCCATATTTCCAGCTCCTCTATGTTCTGGATGGGCAGATGACTCAAGTGCTTATCGTAGAAATCCCGGTATAGTAGGGTCACTTGTGCCCCAGTATCCAAGATGGCTCTGGTGTAGACTCCCTCCACTTGAATGGACACTACAGGAGATGGGCCTACCAGTTTCTCCGGATATGGCCTGGCAGGAGTCGCCTTCTTCTGGTCCTTTCCCTTCGGACTCTCTCTCGTCCATCTCCCTTTTGACTTTAGTCTTTCTTGGGCCTGGTATGCATCGATTTCCCTCCTTTTAATGGGCGCACAGACCTGCTGAGGGATACTATAGTTCCTCTGAGGAGTTTTGTCTTTTCTCTTCCTTAGCTTCTCATTCAGTTTGGAACTCACTGAAAATGATGGGCACCCGGTCGGCTCCTTCACCGGGGCCCGCTGAAGTTTCCCGCCAGCTGTTTGGACTTTTCCTCAACTACCAGGCTTGGGCATACTCGCCTGAGATGTCCTTTTCCCCCACATTTGAAGCAGGCTCTCTGTATTGGTTTCATAGAGCGGTTAGTGGTAGGGGTCTATGGTGCCATGAGTGGTGAGACCTCTTCTGTCTGGGGTTTCACCAGACGAGTCATCAACATCGTCATCATCTCTAGTATTTCTTTCTGGGTCTGTAACAGCTCCTCCAGTCCAGTCTGACTTGTGGGGAAATGGTGAATAGGTGAAGACCATGATCCCTGTTCAGTGCTTGCTGTCAGTACACTAAGCTCCCGAGTGTCTGAAGGGACATCTATCTGTTGTACTTTGGCACTTGTGGTGCTAGGAGATTGAAGTTTCCTCTGTTTTTGGTCCTTCTCAATCTCCATCTTATCTGCTTCATTCATTTTCTCAATGAGGACCTCATCCGGAGTTGAGGGATCTTCCAAATGCTGCTTCAGCTGTAGCTTGATGTAGTCACTCCTCAATCCCGTAGTCACAGATCTCCAAAATTTCTTTTGGACTAGCTCGACTCCAAAATGCTCCCCATTTCCTTCATCCTTGGATGCAAACAACAGGCGGTCCTTGAGCTCAATGGCCCAGAATAGGAAGTTCTGAGGAGTCTCTCCACTCTCCTGGGTCATATTTATCAGTCGATGAAATAACTCAGCAGCATCTTCCTCCTCATAGTAGCTTTTCAGTATCCTCTTTAGCTGGTTCAGGGTCAATCCACCCTTCCTCTCTAACATGCCCCTGACACTTGAACCTGGGTTGATGGCATGGATTACAGCCTCTCTAATTTCAGATTCCTGATATCCTTTCTGTAACCCCAACTCTATTTGGTGTAGGAGGTTGGTGTAGGACAGTTTGTCCTTCTGCCCTCTTTCTCCTATCTGGCCATCAATGCGGAAATCCTTCCGGATGGTTACTTCCTGCAGGCGACCCTGAGCTCGTTTCTTCGGTACCTTCCCAGGTTTGGGCTTTATCTGACCATCTTTCTGATCCTCAGGAGCGACACGTAACTCCTTAATGCGTTCAGCTATCATACTGGAAGTCTCCTGAAACCTCTCTTGTATGTCACGGTACTGTCGTTTAAGATCAATCAGCTGTTGCTCTGCCTGCGTTTTAACAGCAGCCCCTGCTTTCCTGTCCAAGGGTTCTAACTGCTTCTGACTAGGATGTGTCAGGTGGAACTCAGTCTTTTCGGACAATTTTATACTGGCACCGTGGAAGTTTTCAGGGACATCCTGTCCCCACTCTATCAGTGCATAGGTGCAGTTGGTCCTTGAGTCTGGTCTCATTGCGACCACGTAAGCCTTTCTATCCGGGGACAATATTTGTACCACCTCTTTAATTTGTTTCTCTCTCCAGTCACTCCCTGGAAGTTCAATGGCCACGCTTGCTTCTGAGCGTGTCCCTTCTGCTTCGCACCATTGGACTACTTTGATGGGGTCCATGCCGGCACTTCTGGCGTTCACCTGCTGTATCAGGATCCCGGACGAGCCCCCACGTGTAGCGATACCCTCAACTTAAGAGAGCCGCAAGGTTTGATTTGGGCCCTGAGTACAGCTTCCCCAACCCCCCGGCAATCTGCTCTACCCGCTCTGGCACAGTTAACCCACAGCAATTTCACATAAACAATCACTTATGCTTTAAATGTGGGTGTGTGGATTGATAACTCAGACTCATAGACAATGTTGTAAATAATAACTGAGTTTACTGCTGGTGGTAAGATAAAAGGGGATAACATGCATGTAACATTTGGTTCACAACACATAAGCAGGTCCCTGCAGTTATAAATCACAATACTGTGTGTGTGTGTACCAGCAATGGAAAGGGGACGGAACGCCACGTGGGGCGACCGTTACCTAAACACCCTGTGGTGTGATAACTAACTTATAACTATCTAACGGATCAGGCCTGATCCCTAACCATGAAACTCAGTCTTAGAAGAAACACAAATCTTCACCGGCACAGGATCTGTAAAGGTGGTGCACTTGAAGTATTTAAAACCATGTATTTGTAATCCAATAAGGGGGGGGTAATTCTCCCTCACCGGAGGTGTTAGGCCTCGGAAGTCTAGTAGGCACAAAGTATAAAAGTAACCGTTTAAAGATGAGCTTTCGCTCGCTCACCACTCCGGAACACTTCCCTCAGTCCGGAACTTCCACCGGCTGTGTCGGTCCTCGTCCACAGCGGCTTCTGCGATCGGATCCCCGATCCAGATAACTTTAGAAGAGATGAGTCTGGATGCCACCCAGGCTCGCAAAGGGGGTGGAAGGCTCTTTGGTTCGCTCCACAGGCCCCAGGCTTCAGGCCTGGAACAGCCCAGATCCGCACAGGTGTATCTCTCTCTGCCTCCCCGTGTCCAAAGAGAGAGAGCTAGGCCTCGCCCCCTCCTTATATTCCTTCCCCCATGAGTCTCTGGGGCATAACTCAAAACATCCTGGGACCCAGTGGGGTTCTGGGAACAGTAGTTCTGTCCTCTGCTTCTGTTAACAAAAACGTCTCTTTCCTCCTTCCTCCCGACTCCCCTCTCTCTGGAATTTCCTGTCTCTGATTAAAGGGGAACACCCCGCTACACTTGGTTAATAGGGTTCGACACCTTAGACTCATAAAGTGAGGTGTAGAAATTAACAAATATCTTCTGAATACTACTTGTATCATACTTCACCTCACCTTCAAGATTTTTAACTGCTGTAACAGTATTCGGGCTTTCTTGTGCCTGAGCTATAATTGCCAGCATACGTCCCACCTGTTCCCCCATCTCGTAATGTTTTTTTTTTTTTAAATCTACTATTTTCTGCTTTAGTTAGAGCCAAACTTTTATGAACTGCCTGAGCCTCCTGCCATGCCAGACGCTTTTCTTCTATGGGATCCCTAATATAATCCTGTTCTGTTTGAGTCACCCTTTTCATTACTTCCTCCTCACGCCTCCTCGATGAACTCTTAATTTTATAGATTTCTTTAATCATTATTCCACGCATATATGCCTTCATAGTGTCCCAAACTACTAATAAAGAAGTTGAGTTTTTATTTTCCTTAAAGAATTCAATTAACTGTAACTCTATCTTATCTTCCTCCGTCAGTAATAATAGCCATTGTGGATTAATTTTCCAAAAAGGAGTAGATGTCTGTCTCTCAGGTTGTATATTCAATATAAGTGGGGAATGGTCTGAGAGGCCCCTTGGGCCATATTGGATTGACTCTACCAGAGGCAGAAAATTATCATTCCCCAGGGCCAGGTCAATTCTTGACAAAGATTTGTATGTGCTCGAGCAACATGAGTATTCTCTTCTTGATGGATATCTATTTCCCCACATGTCTATAAGCCCAATTTCTTGTAGTTGTTTAGCAAATCTAGTTCTCTTCACCATTTGTTTTCCCTTTGTGGTACTATGTCTATCTTCCCCCTCATTCATTATATTATTAAAGTCTCCCATTACTAAGGTTGGCAAGTGCGGCCATTGAACCATTTTCCCAAAAACATTTTTCAGCACTTCATCACTATAAGGAGGAGGAATATAAACATTGACCAACAAAAGGTTTTTATCATCTATTAAACACTAACACAATATATCGACCTTCTGGGTCTATAAAACTCTCTTTACATGAGAACCATATCGAGCGAGAAATCAAGACACTGACACCTCGTGAGTAAGTAGTATGTATAGCATGGAATTGATACGGAAATCTTACACCTTTAAAGAGCACCGTGTCTGCTCGCTCGAGATGGGTCTCCTGCAAAAGTATTATCATAGGTTTATAAATATCAATAGCCTCATAAACTGCTTGTCTCTTCTGCCTGTCTCCCATCCCCCTCACATTCCATGACAACACCGTTATTTTACTACTCATCATTACATTTCATCAGAGAATATTGACCAAAGCTTCAACAAACCAGACACACTATCCGATATAACCTGTATATATCTAAAAAAAGCATTTCTCCCACTGAAGGAAAAATATAGAAAGAGAGAGAGAGACATTATATATATATATATATATATATATATATATATATATATATATATATATATAGATATATAGAGAGAGAGAGAGAGAGAGAGAGAGAGAGAGAGAGAGAGAGAGAGAGAGAGAGAGAGAGAGAGAGAGAAAAGAGAGCCCGGAAAAAAAAACCCCCAAAAAAAACAATATGTATATAAAAAAAGACAAAAAATATCTAAGAGGATTGGCTTAGGAGACTCCTGAAAAAGAAAATAAAGAAATCAAAAATCAAAAAAAATATGGTCCACCGTTTCAATATTCAAATATAATTTTTCCGAATGTGGAAAGGAGAGGAAAAATGTATCTAACTTTTCAGGAAGTCTTTTTATTCTCCTTTGTATATCTTTCATCTAACCAGATGTTGACTGCTTTTGGATTTTCAAAAAAAAGAACATTTTCTCCATCCATAATTCTCAGTTTTGCTGGAAATAACATTGAATATGTTATTTGTTTTAGACGCAAACTCCGCTTAATCTCTTTAAATTTTTCTCGTTTCTTCTGTACTTCCATCGAAAAATCTGGATAAAAAGGAGATTTTATTACCCTTGTACTCGATATTTCCTTTTTGGCGTGCTTTAGAAAGGATTAAGTCTCTATCTCTGTAATTTAGCATCTTGATTATCACTGTCCTAGGGTTACTTGAAGAGGAGAGCTGACGACTGGGAATACGATGAGCCCTTTCAATTGTATGAAGTTTTGAGAATCCCTCCATGCCCAATGTATCCATTATCCATTTAAAAAAAAAAAACGATAATTGATTGACCTCCTTCCTGTTCAGGAACGCCTAGAATACAAACATTATTATGTCTTTGCCTATTTTCCAAATTATCCAGTCTCTGTGCTTGGTCCATTATTTGTTTTTTGGTTTGTTGGAGTTCCCTCTTTAAGGAAGGCAGGGCATCCTCTGTTGTACTGACCCTGTTTTCCAAATCAGTTGTGCGTTCACAGATTTTTTGATTTTCTTGTCTTATAACTGTTATATCCTTTTTTAAATCTAGCATTTGATTTGTTAAGGAATTATTACATGCCTGTATGGCAGCAAAGACATCTCTCAATGTTGGTTCCTTTATAGTAGTTTCAGCAACTTTACTGACAGATTGATTTAAACTACCAATAGCCTTATTCCCACCTATACCCTGTGGGTCAAATTCCACCACATTCTCTTGTGCTTGAATATGATCACCATTCTGTACAGTATCCAATAGAATATCCGATATACATCTTCCATCAAGACCCCAGGAAACCTGGGGAACCCTCGGAGGCAGCGTTTTATTAAGATTACAATTCTTGATCTAATAATTCACAGCAGGGCCCATTCCTGCACCCACCAAGAGTAACTGTGAGGGCTTACAGTGTTGTGGCACCAGCACCACCACCAAAGGCCCAATTTTTCCTACCACTGTTCAACAGTGGCATGTAAATACAATTCCTGATATAATAGTTGACAGCAGGGCATTCCAGCGCCCACCAAGAGTAACTGTGAGGGCTTACAGTGTTGTGGCAACACCAACACCTAAGGGGCAAATTTCTGCAGAGTATATATGGCAGGCCTCTACTTTCAAACATCCAACTTACAAACGACTCCTACTTGCAAACGGAAGGAGACAACAGGAAGTGAGAGGAAATCTACCCCTAGGAAGGTAAATTCTCTCCTGTAAGAGATAATATGTGAAAAAGGTGTCTCCTCTCTGGTAATGGGCTGGGGTAGGGGTGGCTAATGGGGTAGCCATGCCATTTTTCTCAATGATTTTCATCCATATTGCCGGGACCAAACATTATATTAAAGCCGCAAGCAGTTTTAAATGGCTTTTTTTCCTTTAGAAATGTCATTTTGTGCAGGGACAGTTCTAAACACGGGAAACACGTGCCACTTCACAGGCATACTTTAGACACCCCCCAGGTACGATATTTAAAGGAATATTTCACTTTTTTTTTCCACTTTATGCATCATTAAAATCACTGCTCCCGAAAAAACGACCGTTTTAAAAGATTATTTTTACATTGATATATGTCCCCTCGGGCAGGACCCGGGTCCCCAAACCCTTTTTAGGACAATAACATGCATATTAGGCATTATAATTAGCATTTTAGATTTTGAACGTTCACGTCCATTGTATTTAATAGGGTTCTAAAGTTTGCGCGAACGTTCGGTCCGTTCGAAGGTTCTGGTGCGAACCGAACCGGGGGGGTTTTCGGCTCATCCCTAGTGGACAGTATAGTATAGTGGACAAATAGTATAGTGGTCAGTGTAGTGTAGTGGAAAAATAGTATAGTGGTCAGTGTAGTGTAGTGGAAAAATAGTATAGTGGTCAGTGTAGTGTAGTGGAAAAATAGTATAGTGGTCAGTGTAGTATAGTGGTCAGTGTAGTGTAGTGGACAATATAGTATAGTGGTCAGTATAGGTATCAGATAGGTCAGCGTTGAAGTCAGGTAGGTCAGTACTATTGTATTTGAAGGGACTCGGGGAGTGCTAAAAGTCCACAGGTTAGGGGGCGCAAATTACTTGCCTTCCCTGGGTGGTGACAACACACGCTACGCCACTGACTTGGACATATTATTTTTTTATATTTTAGACCAATATAGTAGCTGCTTTTCATCTCTTTTGATACTTTCCGTGTGCGCTGAGAGAGTTATACTGAACTTTGGTTTACTATTACTAATTTTCTGACAAATGTATACGTATCTAGCAACTATGGTTGGACCAGTTCCCATTGATGCGACTGCCTATGCAGTTTAAGGAATTGTACAGCACCACACTTGCCATAGGCCCCCATGGGGGTTTACCACCCCTTTCCTTCCCTCCCCTCTTCATCTCTTCTTCCTTTTATTCTTATTACTTCACCCTCTCTGCACCGCCTACTGTTTTTCACCAGACCAATACACTATTTTCCTGTACGTTGCATCTCTCTTAATTTTTTAACAGGGATTCTGGAGGCAGCTTCTGTCCCTGCCCACTGCCTGTCAGATCAGTGTAGCACCAAGCCGAGTGAAGCGATCTGAAACTCCACCTCAGTTCTGTGCTACACAGATCTGACAGGTGGAGCTGCCCAGATGAGACTGCATAAGCCCCCTTTCACACTGGGGCGGTTTGCAGGCGCTATTTTGCTAAAAATAGCGCCTGCAAACCGAGCCTAAACAGCAGCTCCTTTCTCTCCAATGTGAAAGCCCTGAGGGCTTTCACACTGGAGCGGTGCGCTAGCAGGACTGTAAAAAAAGTCCTGCTAGCCGCATCTTTGGAGCGGTGAGAGGAGCGGTGTGTTTACCGCTCCTCCACCGCTCCTTCCCATTGAAATGCATGGGATACCGCGGTAATACCGCCCGCAAACCGCGGCTGTAGCCAAGGTTTGCGGGTGGTATTAACCCTTTATTGGCCGCTAGCGGGGGTTAAAACCGCACCGCTAGCGGCCGAATAGCTCAACAATCCCGACGGTATAGCGCCGCTAAAAATAGCGGCGCTATACCGCCGCTAAAAATAGCGGCGCTATACCGCCACCGCCCCAGTGTGAAACCAGCCTTAGGCTGAAAAAAGAAAACTGCCCTGCCTTAAGGAATGGTGGAGGAGTTGGGATGGGGAGGTGACATGTTGACAGAGGGTGTAAAAGGTGGGTAAGTGGTGTATGGGGGGGGCATGCAAAGGTGAACTGTGGAATGTGGGGGGTGAACTGTGTATAGGGGGGAAAGAGTGAGCTGTGGACTGGGTAAGGTGAGCTGTGAGAGGGGGGGGGATGAGCCTTGGACAGGAGGAGGGTAGGTGAGCTGTGGATGGGGGAGGGGGTGAGTGAGCAGTGGGGAGGAAGTAGCAGGAATGGCCAGTGTCCTCAACTGAGCTATAGTCGTTTGCGGATACCTCTGGTACACTGGGTTTTGGGGCTTGCAAGAATGGTATGTGGGGGCTTGGCTTCATGAATGTCAGGTAGGAAATAGAACAGCCAGCTTGATATTTTTGGAGCTTTACCCCTTAGTAGTGTAGATACAGATTTGAGGGTGAAGCTTCAGCATAAATCTGTGTTATTGGGACGGATAACATTGGTATAATTGATAGGGTCAAATCAGGCTGGTTAACTTGCTTCGTCTGTTGGTGTTGCATCCTTTAGTGGAGGTTTGGCATCTTAACAGAGCTTCATCCACAGGAGGGTTAGGCTATTGATATGGTAGTAACTTTTCAACGCTACACAGTGGGGCTTATGGCAGGTGGCTTCCATTTCAGGAGGTGTTATGCAGCTGTTTAGAGGGCATATGTTTGCCATCGCAGGATTACACAACGCACGCATTTCAGATATGTACAGTCATGGAAGCTTATTAGTTGCCTTGGAAGAGGCAACGGTGAGGAGCACTGAATGTTGAGATTCTAAAGGCTCAGGTTTTTATTAGACCACATCTACGGTAGGTAATTTCTTACTCGTACATCACAGGACCCAGAGCCTTAATAATAACTAAATGGGTTATGTTTCACCTTCAGGTTATTGGACACTGGCACACCCAAGACAGGAAGTCCCCTCCCCTATATAACCCCTCCCATACCGGGAATACCTCAGTTTTTTTTCCAGTGTCTAAGGTGTTGGTCACGGTTAAAGATGTGCTAAGAAGAAGCTCTGCTTAGGGATCCCTGCAGGATCAAGGAGCATGTAACCAGATCCATCCAAAGTGCCATAATAGCCAAAATGGATGGTACCCGGGCCTCATGGAAGAACGGGGTTTTAACTGTAACGTCTCTCTTTTGAGGACTGGACCCTGGGATCCAACACTTTGGGCACATACCTAAATGCCCTAAGGTTTTCTGGCAGGGTGCCTTACAGGTCCAGGTCAGAGGCCCCCCTTAATGGGAACCCAAATCCCTGAAGGTCTAGCGCGACACGGCCCGCCGTGATGGGAGAAGATTGGGTCTGTCTGATTTTCAGCCGTATCCTGCGGCAGGATAAGGTAAGCGAAGATAATCCTAAAGAAACATCTTATAGTGCTCTTTAAGGATTTCTTCTTTGAGTAGTTGCATGTCTTACCTAATTTTCGCCACTAGGGGGCACCAAAGTACATATCTGGTGTTTTCTTACCATGCTTCCCCCTGTAAGATGCTCAGTGCAGCAGGTTTACGGATCCGCTCACTCCCTCCGCTGTAGGCTCTGCCTCGAGTAAGGAAAGGGGGGTCCCTCGCTGCCTGCAGGGCTCTCAGTGGTCCCCCGCGTTCAGACCTTCCTTCCTCCTTCTCCCCCCGCCGTCTGCTATCACGTGCGCAGGAAGCACTTATATTCCCACAGGCGGCCGGAACGGCGGGGCTAGAGGGGGGCGTGGCTACCACCTGACGTGTATGTGGATACCGGCGTGCACGTCGGCATACAGCGCAGGTGCAGGCTAACTAGTTTTAAAGCCTCAGATGCGAGTAGCTCCGGTAACGGAGGGACACAGCAGCATATCAGGGGCATGTAAGGTTTTGTGTATTGGATTCAGGCATTCCTTTGTAAAGACACCTATTCAGCATCAGGCTGTGCAGTGATAGCAGCATTTAGTTTCTGGACTACAAAGCTCAGCAGTGGATGCAAGTATTGTAGTACCTCGGCTTTGTGCTTAGGACTATGCCTTCCTGGAAAGGGGGTTCAGGGGCAGGCAAAAGGGGTACAAAGACATCACCATCGGGGTCTGAGGATCTTGGTCATGCCTCCGCGGTACCGTCCTCCCCTGAAAGACCTGAGGCGGCCGGTCAGGATGAACCATTACTCCTGTCAGGCATCACAACTTCTCCCAACATTGCAGCCCCTGCATACATCACTGAGGACGTTTTTGCATCAGCATTAAGGGGTTTGGAAGAAAGGTTGGCTGCTTTAATTGCAGCATCTTCACAGAGCAATAGGAAGCAGGCTAAATCCCCTTCCCCCGCTCTGGACCCTCAATCAGAGGATCAGCAATTTGATGAGGAGGAATCACCATCAGGGGACAGTGAACAGGAGCAATCAGATGAATCAGAGCAGTCGGAAGAGCTTTTTTCAGCTTCACAGACTCTGAAGTTGCAGGTACAATCTTTTACAGAGGCCATTCATGCCACGTATAAGTTGCCCTCAGCTGAGATGGCTGAAGCCCCTACCTCTTCTCTGGGGTCTTTGAGGTCTCCGCAGGCTCTATATACCTTCCCAGTCCACCCATTGCTGGAAAAGCTTATTTATGCTGATTGGGATCACCCCGATAAGTCTTTTTTCCCATCCAAAGAAGTTGTCCTTACTTTATTCCATGGAGGAGGAATTCACCAAGAGATGGAGTATACCGGCAGTAGACACTGCCATCTCCTCCATGAAAAAGACTTTAACCTGCCAAGTAGACAACATTCAGGTTTTTAGAGATCCAGCAGAGAAAAAGCTGGAATCTCTACTTAAGACTTTTTTTTGCTATGGCTGGGGCTGTAGCTCAGCCTGCAGTAGCAGCGATTGTCATGTGCCAGTCCCTAAAAGATCAAATGAAACAGGTTATGAAGATTGTTCCTGCTCAGCTGGCCAAGGCTTTGGCCGGCCTTCCCAAGGCCTTATGTTTTGCGGTAGATGCTATTAAAGATTATATTCAGCAAGCATCTCGCCTTGCTCTCCTGCTAGTTCATATGCGCAGGATTATGTGGCTGAAGTATTGGTCAGCTGAAGCACCATGCAAAAAGCTTTTGGCCGGTTTCCCTTTTTATGGAGAACGCTTGTTTGGGGATGACCTGGACAAATACATTCAAAAGATTTCAAGTGGTAAAACTACCCTTTTACCTGTTAAAAGGAAGAGTAAACGTCCTTCTTTAAGCGCTCTCTTTCCCCAGACCCTGGGGCAGCAGCCGCCAGGCAGTGGCGACGGCCTCCTCAGCCAGGTCCAAGAGGTAAAACCCAAGGCCAATCTCAGGGTCAAAGGAAAACCCTGGGGGCCGAAGGCTGCAAAACAGAGCCCCAAAGCCTCCTAATGAAGAGGCGCCCCCGCTCGATCGAGTGGGGGGGAAGGCTTCTGCGTTTTTTAAGGGCTTGGCAGGAAGAGATTCAGGACAGATGGGTAATCTCCACAGTATCTCTGGGTTGCAAGCTAGAGTTTCGGGAACTTCTGCCATCTCGTTTTCTAAGATCAAGCATTCCCAAGGACCCAGTGAAAAGAAGGCCCTTATTCCTGGCATTAGACTACTTGTTATCCCAAGGGGTAATCATAGAAATTCCCTCAGAGGAGCAGGGCACTGGTTTTTATTCAAACCTCTTTATGGTTCCAATACCAAACGGAGATGTCAGACCCATTCTAGATCTCAAGGATCTAAATCAATTCCTAAACATCCGCTCCTTTCGAGTCAATACGTTCAGTGGTGTCCACCCTACAAGGGGGGAGAGCTTTTAGCCTCAATAGACATCAAAGATGTGTATTTACATGTCCCTATTTTTCCAGCTCACCAAAGTTTCCTGCGGTTTGCAGTGGAACGCCACTTTCAGCTTGTGGCTCTACCCTTCGGTCTAGCTACCGCAACCCAGGAATTTACAAAGGTTCTGGCCCCGCTTCTGGCAAGACTAAGGGCCCAGGGCATAGCAGTGATGGCTTATCTGGACGATTTTCTGCTGATAGATCAGTCAGTGGCTCGTTTGAACCAGAGCGTGTTCAGCACAGTAAGATATCTAGAACATCTGGGCTGGATTCTAAACCTAGAGAAGTCGTCCTTGACACAGCCCAAAGAAGAGTATTTCTTCCTCTGTCAAAGGTCAACTCTATAAGAAACCTGGTCCGGATAATTAAGGCAAGGAAAGATCCTCCCATTCGCCTTTGCATGAAATTATTAGGGAAGATGGTAACCTCATTCAAGGCTGTCCCTTATGCCCAGTTTCATTCAAGGCCGCTGCAAAACGGCATCCTCTCTGCCTGGAACAAAAGAATCCAAGCCTTGGATTTGCCACCTGAGATGCGCCAGAGTCTCAGTTGGTGGTTAGTAACCAAAAATTTGCTGAAGGGAAAATCCTTCATCCCGGTTGCCTGGAAAGTTGTGACAATGGATGCCAGCCTTTTGGGCTGGGGAGCAGTCCTAGAAGGGGCTACGGTCAAGGGGAAATGGTCCGAAGCAGAAAAAACCTTGCCCATCAATATCCTAGAGATCAGGGCAGTACGTGTGGCCCTGAGGGTCTGGACGCACAGGTTACAGGACCGCCCTGTCAGAATACAATCCAACAATGCCACGGCAGTGGCTAATATAAACCACCAAGGGGGCACTAGAAGTCTCGCTGCCCAAAGGGAAGTGAACCATATTCTGGTTTGGTCAGAGAGACATGTACCCTGCCTATCGGCAGTCTCCATTCCGGGAGTAGAGAATTGGCAGGCAAATGATTTAAGTTGCTAGCAGTTGTTCCCAGGGGAATTGTCTCTTCATCCCAACATTTTTTTTTCATATGCCAAAGATTGGGTACCCCGGACGTGGATCTTTGGCCTGCAGAGATGGTATGCAGAGATTGTGAGATTGGCAGTGGGGGACACATGGGTCCTTCCGCTGCATCCAGACCTGCTCTCGCAGGGTCCAGTATTCCATCCTTCCTTACAAACTCTAAATTTGACGGTTTGGCTGTTGAAACCTATGTCTTAAGGAGTCGAGGGCTTTCGGGTTCAGTCCTCTCCACTCTGGTTAATGCTAAGAAGCCAGCCTCCAGGCTCATTAATTATAGAATCTGGAAGGCATATGTTTCCTGGTGTGAATCCAAGGGTTGGCACCCTCAGAGATATATCATTGGTAGAATTCTTGCCTTTCTACAGTTGGGGGGTGGAAATTATGCTGGCCTTGAATACTATCAAGGGTCAGGTCTCGGCCTTATTGATTTTTTTCCAAAGGCCGCTTGCCTCTCATTCCTTGGCTCGGGCATTTATTCAAGGGGTAATGCGCTTGAATCCACAAGTTAAATCCCCCTTGTGCCCGTGGGATCTGAATTTAGTCTTATCGGTGTTGCAAAAACAGTCTTTTGAACCAACACCTCACATTCCTTTGGTCCTTTTGACAAGGAAACTAGTCTTTCTGGTTGCTATATCCTCTGCTAGAAGGGGATCAGAGGTGGCAGCTTTCTCTTGTAGAGAGCCATATTTAATTATCCACAGGGACAGAGTAGTGTTGCGTCATCACCCAACCTTTCTGCCTAAAGTGGCGTCAAGTTTCCATCTGAACCAGGATGTTACCTTGCCTTCCTTTTTTCCAGAACAGCGTTCTGCAGAAGAAAAATGTTTGCACTCTCTTGATGTAGTTAGAGCAGTCAAAGTCTATCTAGAGGCGACAGGTCAGATACGGAAAACGGATGTTTTGTTTGTGCGGCCAGAAGGTCCCAGAAAGCGTCAGGCAGCGTCAAAATCTCTAATTGCATTTGGCAAGTTATTGTTCAGGCCTATGGCTTGACGAAGAAGGTTCCTTCCGTTCATGTCAAAGCGCACTCTACCAGAGCAGTAAGTGCTTCATGGGCGGTGCATCACCAGGCCTCTATGGCTCAGATCTGCAAGGCTGCAACATGGTCTTCAGTCCATACATTCACTAAATTCTATCAGGTGGATGTGAGAGGGCATGAGGACGCCGCCTTTGAGCGTAGTGTGCTGCGGGCAGCAGTATAGATCTTCACGTCTGATGGCAGTCTGCCTTGATCTGTGTTTCCCTCCCCTCGAGTTGCATTGCTTTGGGACATCCCATTTAGTTATTATTAAGGCTCTGTGTCCCGTGATGAACGAGAAAGAAAATAGGATTTTTAAAACCGCTTACCTGTAAAATCCTTTTCTTGGAGTACATCACGGGACACAGAGCTCCCGCCCCTCTTCTTGGGATACTTATTGCTTTGCTACAAAACTGAGGTACTCCCGGTATGGGAGGGGTTACATAGGGGAGGGGACTTCCTGTCTTGGGTGTGCCAGTGTTCAATCACCTGAAGCTAGAACATAACCCATTTAGTTATTATTAAGGCTCTGTGTCCCGTGATGTACTCCAAGAAAAGGATTTTACAGGTAAACCGTTTTAAAAATCATATTTTTCTATGGTGAAATTCTAAGGCCTTTTGGGGTACTCATAGAATGGAATGCAGAAAAGAATGGGGTTTTGCCTGTTTGTAATGCAGGAGCCTCGAAAACCTATGTTTATGTTCCTATGGCTGCCTTTATAGCAGATAGTAGCAATAAGCATAGCTAATGTCCTGTGTGTATTTTTGGTTGATAAGGCACATCATCTTAGCCAGCAGAATGAAGGAAAAAAAGAAACACTAACATATTTCTCCATCCACATAAACTAGGTTAATGGGGGGGGGAATTCCCCCTCCACCAGCTAATTGTATTCTGATAGTGACTCCCACTGCTGTCAGAATACACTGATCAGCAGTTGCAGCAACTGATCGGAAAAAGATTTCCAGCATGTTTGTTCTGTTGAACAGGGAAAGCCATACACAGATCAAAATTCAACTAGGCCTTGACGAATTGCGATCCAATCGAAGACCCCCTGCTAGGGGATTGACTGATAGTTTTTTTTAGGGTCAATAATGATTTTTTAGCTGCATTTCAGGACAATAGCCGATATCAGGTGGGGATATTCTGCACGTTTAAAATTTAAAAAAATTAATACAATTATCTACACAAATCTGGTATAAACTGAACGCGTTAAGGTTTGTTAAAATTTTAAACATTAAGGGCTTGTTCTTCACACCATACCTGTATGAAAACTGATTGGAAAACCACAGATTTCACTTGCAGAGACATCAGTTTTCATGCGTGATACAGTCAGTTTTTATGCACGTTGACATCAGATTTAATGCGCGCAAGTTATCTCCCCTATATTCACACCAATGTCAATGTCATATCATTTTTTTTTTTCCTGTGCAGAAAAACTGCATTCATGACATGTTGCACATTCCTGTGCAGAAAAAAAATCTGCACAGGGTTTGAACAGGGCACATAGAAGAGTAGAAACCATGGTTTTATGTGCCCTTGCAGAATGCGTGCAGAAAAACTGATGTCTCTGTCTGCACCGAGGCCTAAAAGTAAACAACTGGGAAAAATAAAGTGCTTCAAAAATAATAACTTAACCACTTGCCGAAGGCTAGCCGTCATATGATGACCTGGGCTTTGTGTGGGGATATCTGAATGATGCCTGCAGCTACAGACTCACCGCTGTGATCGGTGAGTCTGAGAATGGATCCGCCAGCCCCGGATGTTTACCATAGAGATTTCCGGCGGACCAGATGGTCGCCGGAGTCTCTATGATCGGAGGCCGTGCACAATGTTATGACGTAACGACCGGCCTCTGCATTCAAACTACACTTTCTTCAATACTCCCAGTTAAGTAGAACAATATTATAGTGCAGAAAGCATAACATTTCAACATTGTCACCTGTTTTTTTCATATATTGCCGCCACTTCACTAAAAACACGCTCACTTGGTACAGAGAAAAGAGGAGCAGAGAGGTATCTTCTAGCATGAGAGGCAAGTCTTTTGTAGCGTGCCTCATTTTCTTTCCATCACTGAAGAGGATAACCAATTCTTCTGCCAATTACTGGTTGCTTCAAAAAGCGATGAAGTTAAGCATCCAGGCTGATTATTGCAGATTCAGAAGAACCCTCCGCATGATTCCCCAATATAACGCTAAACATGACATCAATTCCACTACGATGAAGATTCTTTTCTGCCCGTTTTGGACATCTGTCTGTTTTTGCAGCATCCTGCCCTTTCAGATTAGAAACATGCTCTTCCTGACTTGACCTTTCTGCAGGAACCTCCTGTTGAATATTTTCTGTCAGCCATTGTTTTGCCTTGGCCAATACATCATCAGAAGAGAAAGCATGATTGTTGTATCGAGGATCCAAAAGACATGCCACCACAACATTTTCATTCTCTTCATGCTTCTCAAAGCGTTTGGAGAGGCTGTCCCTCATGACCTGCCTGAATGTTTTAATGCCACGTGTGTTGGGTCCTTCATTCTCCCGAAGAAGCATCTTCAGCACTCTCACAGATGACACAAATTAGTCATTATGACTCACCTCTAGTGTCACTTTATCTATATGAAGGAGAGTCTCAATGACATACTCCATGTTCACCTGAATAGATGCCAAGAGCCCACTTATTTTCCAGGATTCTTTGCAGCATGTAAAGTGTTGAGTTCAATCGTGTTGGTTGTTTTTGGGTAGGCCAAGGTCTTCCTGAATGCACCTCAGTCGCTGCTTGGCAAGGATTGAATGATGGAAATTGCCTGTGCACCTCTTCAGCATGCCAATTATATCAATCAAAGGTCTTTGGCTTCACGGACCATCATTTACCACAAGATGCAGGGTGTGTGCCATGCAACCGATGTCTGACACTTCAGCAAGCCTCATTCCTTTCACCATGTTTGCTCCGCTGTCTTGAAGTACAAGCATCACTCGGTCTTTGTTTATTCCCCAGTCTTCAAGCGTGCCTAGAAACATTTCTCTAACGCATTCCCCAGTGTGGAATCCTTGTGTCACTTTTGTATTTAACACCAAATTGCCTTTTTGTCCATCCACTGTCAATGAAGTGGCATGTAAGACTCATTAGTGACTCTGTTGGTCCTGACCAGCAGTCAGTCATGAATGAGAGTGAGTTGCCAGCATTCTCTGGTTGCAGCATAGTCTTTACTTTCTCAACTACCTTTTGGTGAATCTTTCCCAGCATTTTGGTTCAGTAATACTTTTCACTCTTCAGTTATGGACATCAACCACTTAAATCTAGAGTCCGACACCATTGTAACTGGCTGGTTATCAGTAATCATCATCTCTGCGATTGCTCCGTCCAGCAGTTGGGATCTTCCATCCAAATTTAGCCACTTAGCTTTTTTCTGAAACATATCTTTTATTGTTGTCTTAGATATTGATATTGTACTTTGTGATTCAGTTTGTTTTCTCTGTGCTGCATTATATAATTCAACATGATGAACTCTTAGATAGGCCCAACGATTTTACGTATTTTTTGTTTTTGCAGTTGCTGATCCCATGCTCACATTGTTTGTGAATGTGTTGCACACTACTGCTTTTCCTGGGGATGGTTGAGACAAGAAATAGTCCAAGACCACATTTTTACTTTTTCTCTCTGCATTGAAATTTGAAAGAGTTTACAGATAAGGTTAAAACTGGCTGGCAAGGTGCCCCCTGATGTGGGTGGGTGGCTGGCACGGTGCACCCTGATGTGGGTGGCTGGCTGGCACGGTGCACCCTGATGTGGGTGGCTGGCTGGCACGGTGCACGCTGCTGTGGGTGGCTGGACGGCACGGTGCACCCCGCTGTGGGTGGCTGGACGGCACGGTGCACCCCGCTGTGGGTGGCTGGACGGCACGGTGCACCCCGCTGTGGGTGGCTGGACGGCACGGTGCACCCCGCTGTGGGTGGCTGGACGGCACGGTGCACCCCGCTGTGGGTGGCTGGACGGCACGGTGCACCCCGCTGTGGGTGGCTGGACGGCACGGTGCACCCCGCTGTGGGTGGCTGGACGGCACGGTGCTCCCCGCTGTGGGTGGCTGGACGGCACGGTGCTCCCCGCTGTGGGTGGCTGGACGGCACGGTGCTCCCCGCTGTGGGTGGCTGGACGGCACGGTGCACCCCGCTGTGGGAGTATGGGTGGGTGGCCTGGCTCCTTGCTGTGGGAGTATGGGTGGGTGGTCTGGCTCCCTGCTCTGGTCCAGTTTTGCGGCATGCGCTGCCTGAAGCGAGGGAGGCTGCGGCCTTTGCCCTATCCAGGCAGAAGAAGCCAGGACTCAGACTGTTTGCAAGCTCAGGGCGCAGAGGCGCACGGCACAGCATACAAAATGACGTTGTGTGCCACGCGTCTCCGCGCACTGGGCCTGCAGTGCACTGCAAACATTCTGAATCCTGGCTTCTTGTACCCGGGCCGATGACATAGTGGGCCCCAAAAAGATGGTCGTCGCAGAAGGCGGAGACCAATATTGGTAAGTTTGTGACCGATAAAGATTAAACATTTTTAAATATATACACCCCAATAATTGGCCGCACCGATAATCGGTCAACCCCTAGCCCCTGCCACAGGGAGAGGATCAGGGAGTGTGGGCAGATGCTGTCTTGTAACATGTTACACCCTAAATACAGGTGCCACATGTTATAAAGGCAAACTTATCCTTTAAGTCCAAGAAATGCAATGCCAAATTAAAAATGAAGTTGAGTTTAATTATTGCACTGGAAACGTTAGAGGCAATTACAACAGGAAGTAATGCAGGATAAACGCAAGAAAATCATTCGAAAATGGTTGGCTCGACAGAGTCTGTAAGCCTGCCAAGTTAAACGAAAAAATAAAAACTTAGTGTGTACGTGAACAACTCTCTATTCCTCTGATGATGTATGCATCGTCATACAATGCATGTATGCATTGTGTGCTAAGCACTGCGAGTTGCCTAGGATTTGCCAGGAGCCAGTCTCAAAATGCAACGCACATGGATCCATAGAGAAGGACCATGGTTCTGAGCCTATGTAGCACCCTGCGGCCAACTACATGCATTGTACTTCAGGACAATGGGATCACCTAATGCAGGATGCAGTGCCGGAAGCAAAACATTACAGGCTGGCCCCACACAGTGGGGTCCGGTTAAGGTTCCCAATGTATAACATTTAGGGGTACTGATCCAGAAACTGCTAGATAGACCAGGGCAATAAGTGGTCAAATCTTGGTAGAAGTGTTATTAGAGAAAAGAAGAAAATAAAAAGGGGAGAGTGGTTAGAACAGCATTAAACCAAAAAGCCAATATTTATTATACTGCAGCGTACCAATTACTACATGCGATGGCTGCATTCGTTTCTCGTTCCCTCTTTAGGCTTTCTTTCCTTTCGATTCACCATGTGATCTTGTCAGTTAGGTCTGTTGTTTAACAAAACAAGCTGTTCTTCAGATGTAGCAGTTACAGGGTTGAGAAACCAATTTACCACTGACAGGGGTGCTTACAATGATCAGCTTTTATTTATTTATCTATCCCAAAAGAAACAAAAAAACAGTTTGCTGTAACTGATTTTAAAGCATTAGCTGGAGTTTAGATTTAATTTGATTATCTGCTAGTGCATCCAACACTCCTCTCTCCCCAGATTAACAAAGCTGCTGTTAAAAGGTGCCCCTGTTCTCCTTCATACAGAGTGGAGGCGTGTTACTGGCCAGATCACCAGGTGTAAACAGAGGGAAAAAACGCCTAAAAGGAAAACCAATGCAGCCATCACATCTAGTGACTGGTAAGCTGCAATATATTACATTTTCGGCTTTGGATTTAATACTGCTTTAGGAAGAAAAAAAAAATGTTTCCAAAAGGATAGGAGGTCCATCACCTAAGGACACTAGCAAAAAAATGGGAGTCTCACAGAGTGGGTGAGGTTATATGAGCTTGCATTAGGGGTGGTCCTAGCAAGGTTTTTAGCCAGTGTCCAATCACCTGACGGTCATCCTGTACTGTACTATAAAGATATACAGATTTGTGAGACAGAGGCTTTCAATAGTTAAATATCCTATAGGAATGGAATGGATATTCTATGTATGTAAACGAAAAACTCTTCAAGAGAATTTAACAATACACAAAAATGAAAAGGAAAATGGCTTAAATAACATGGATCTTTGTGAACTAACCCAACTGGAACTATACTGGGTCTGTAGAAGCACAGCAAAGTACCAAACGGTCCCCAGTTCTCCTCTTACATTTCCATATACTTTTCTGTCCTTCAATTACTTTAACTGTTGCAGTTATTTAACTTTTTAGTATTCCTGTAAATTTAAGGGACAAGAACATGACAAGCACTGTTGCCATAGGACTATATTTTTTGAAACATATTATTACACATTTGAACTGTTTGAAAAAAATAAAATAAAAAATAATATGAACTTATGCCTGTGATTTCAGGCTGATAAAATCAGAAATACAGGGATATGCAGACATTTAGTCCTCATCTGAGCTCTCTGAGCTTTCATCTTTGGCCACTTTCCAGTTGGTTCTTCTACTTTTCCTGGTTTCTGTGTCGGAGGCTTTTTTCGACTTTGATCTGCTATGACTACTATGATGTTTCTTGCTAGATTTTTCAGTCCACCTTTCTTTGCGTACCTCTATTTCAGGATCCTCTGTACTGCTCATCTCATCACTTGATGAATCACTGTCCTGTCCGGAGGATGATGGCCTTTTCTTTGCCCTCTTTTTCCGGGTTGTCTTCTTCCTCTTGGACTTCTTTCGCTTTTCCTCTGATTCATCTGAGCTTTCACTTGAAGACTCTGTACTTTCCACCTGCTCTTTCTTTCTTTTCTTCAGTTTTTTGTGTGAACGCTTCTTCTGCTTCTTCTTGTGACCCTTCTTTGAGCGTTTACGTTTGCGAGATTCTTGTTCTTTTTGGTTTTTGTGCCTTGATTTCTCTTGTCCATTAGCTTTCCTTTTACTTCCTTCTTCACCTCGATCGCTGAAAGAGGAATAGTGAACAATAAATGTCAGGACACCTCTCAGTGTGGACTTGAAGTTAAATTCATTAAATTAATGGAAATAAGGATAAATTGTTCTTTGCATATAAGAGTTTACACTTACGGTTAGTTTTAGCATCTACACAATTTAGGCCTAATCAACAGATTTTCTTAACCACTTAAGGACCAAGCCTCTTTTTCAAACTCTGTGTTTACAAGTTAAAAACAAATTTTGTTGCTAGAAAATTACTTAGAACCCCCAAACAATATACATTTTTTTTTCTAACACCCTAGAGAATAAAATGGCTGTCATTGCAATACTTTTTGTCAAACCGTATTTGTGCAGCGGTCTTACAAGCACACTTTTTTTGGAATTTTTTTTTTTTTTAATTAAAAAAATAAGACAACAGTAAAAGGTAGCCCAATTTGTTTTCATATTGTGAAAGATAATGTTACGCCGAGTAAATTGATACCCAACATGTCACGCTTCAAAGTTGCGCCTACTCGTGGAATGGCGACAAAATTTTAACCTTAATCTCCATAGGCGACGTTTTGAAAAATTCTACAGGTTGCATGTTTTGAGTTACAGAGGAGGTCTAACGATCACAGCGATGCCTCACGTTTTCATATGCGCGCGCTGCTCACGTATGCGTTCGCTTCTGTGCGCGAGCTCGTCGGGACAGGGCTCTTTAAAAAAAAATATTTTTTTCTTACTTATTTTGACACTTTAAAAAAAAAAAAAAAATTAATAATAATAATAATTTTGGGTCACTTGTATTCCTATTACAAGGAACGTAAACACCCCTTGTAATAGAAAAAAGCATGACAGGTCCTCTTAAATATGAGATCTGGGGGTCAAAAAGACCTCAGATCTCATATTTAGACTAAAATGCAAAAAAAAAAAAAAAAAGTTGCTTTAAGAGCATTGGGCGGAAGTAACATTTTGACGTCGCTTCGGCCCTGCAATGATATGGAGACGGGAGGGGGCCATCTTCACCTCACTCGTGTCCATGTCAGCCCAGGGACAGGACCGGATTCGTCTCCGCCCACTCTTGAAGAGGGTACCGGGGTTGTGGTAGCTAGCTGCTACTATAACAACGGTATTCCTCTTCAAAGTAGCGTTCCTGCGGTGGGCGGTCCATAAGTGGTTAAGCACCGTAGTTTGTCACCATTCCAAAGCATGACATGTTAGGTATCTATTTGCTCGGCATAACATTATCTTCTTTCACATTATACAAAAAAAAAAAAATGGGCTAACTTGACGGTTTTGAATTTTTTTTAATTCATGAAAGTGTATTTTTTTCTTACAAAAATAAAAATTGCGTTTGAAAGACCGCTGCGCAAATACAGTGTGACATAAAAAATTTGCAACGACCGCCATTTTATTCTCTAGGGTCTCTGCTAAAAAATATATATAATGTTTGGGGGTTCCAAGTAATTTTCTCGAAAAAAAAATCAGATTTTAAATTGTAAGCAACAAATTTCAAAAATAGGCTTAGGTATGAAAGAATTAAAGGGATGCAATAACAAATCATGTAGATTTTAGGTTTGGAGCATGAAGAGATTTGTTTAGTGATTTTAGGTCCAGGATTGGGCTGATGCCCCCCGTCCTTAAAACTGTTCTTCTGAAAGAACTGGTACAACCACTCCTTATGCCTGTAACTGATGCAAGGTGGCTATCAAATCTGACTCTGGTCTGAAGCTGGTAGATTGTTTTTAAAATCTTTTCCATGAAATAATTAATCAGTAAAAAGCTTAGGAAGAGTATAAACCTTTTCAGAGTATAGCCAGTCATAAAGTACACAATCAGTCTGTTCATTTATAGGAAAAATCTTTTTAGCCTTAGCCAGTCTTAGTACCCAAAGACGTCTGTTTTGGCTGTGCAGAATTAGTTGCTGTTAACCACTTGTGCTCCAGAAGATTCTACCCCCTTCATGACCAGGCCATTTTTTGCTTATTGGCACTGCGCTACTTTACCTGATAATTGCACAGTCATGCAAAGCTGTTCCCAAACAAAATTTATATAATTTTTTCGCACAAATAGAGCGTCCTTATGGTGGTATTTGATCACCAGTGTAGGAAAAATGAAAGCTGGAAGCTGGTTGAATGTCGTGGGCAACAGCATCAGGTGAGACAGAACTTGTCTGGACACTTTTCCTAATTCCCCTCATTTCCCTAGTAAGTTGTGGGTGTACAATGGAGTTTAAATTAACCACCTTCTGCCGGCCGTATAGAAAAATGACGGCGGGCGGGGTGCTCTCTTGTTCTGGGACAATGTCATATGACGTCGCCCCAGTCTCACCGCGTTTGTGCCCCAGTAGGAGTGCAGTGTCCCCAGGACATGGTGCAACTGCGATCTCAGTAAAAAGCCGATAACGCGTTTTTTTACCCATGTGATCAGCTGTGTCCAATCACAGCTAATCACATGTAAACAAGGAAATGCTGGTTATCAGCTCTCCTTGCCTCACACTTACAGAGTGCTAGGAGAAGAGAGCCGATCAGCGGCATTTCCTTACAGGGGAGACTTGTACAGATAACCAGGGCACTGATCATCATTGCCCCGATTATCAGTGCAGCACCAGCAGTGATGCCAGTCAGTGCCCATCAGTGATGCAAGTCAGTGCTGCCTTTCAGTGCCTGCTCATTAGTGCCTCCTCATCAGTGCCCTTCACTGCAGCCTATTCGTGCCCATCAGCGAAGGAGAAAAATTATTTAATTCACAAACAATTTTCTGACAGAAACTAAGAAAACTTTTCTTTTTTTTCCTTAATTTTCAGTCTTTTTAGCAAAAAATAAAAAACCCAATGGTGATTAAATACCACCAAAAGAAAGCTCTATTTGTGTGAAAAAAAAAAAAAAAGGATAAAAAATTTAATTTGGGTACAGCGTCACATGACTTCATTATTGTCAAAGTGTGACAGCGCTGAAAGTTGAAAATTGGCCTGGGCAGGAAGGGGGTAAAAGTGCCCAGCATTGAAGCGGTTAATAAAGTGACACTAAACTCTGGTTTGAAAATGTGATCCAATGTCCTGTTAGAGGGTGGCTACAATTGTTCTCCATGGTCCCATTGTAAGTAGGAGTGTAGCTATCCCCTCTTTCTTACTCCTGAATCGGACTAGGGTCAATGGGATTTGTAGTGTGTATAGAGCAGTGCACATCACCACAGCTAACCTGCACTGCTCCTTTAAAACAACGAAGGTGAGGGGAAAAAAGGAGAGGTTTGGGAGCAAACAGAGGACCGCACAAGGAGGCAGAAAAAACACCAAGAAGAAATTCCATGAAAAATAGCCATGGCCATTAAGTAGTAAATGTGTATGGATTATTTTTGGGAAAAAATATATTGTTTAAAGAGGAACTGAAGTTTGCATAATTTGTAATAAAGACATCTTTGCCATTCTGAAGCTTCCCTCCAAACACGTTGCATATTATTTAATATATACTGTGATTCTGTACTTGTTAAATATGCTGCGGAAATCTCCCTTCACCGAGTCTGGCTGAAGCCATTTTAACTGTGGGCAGCTGAGGCTACTGCCTGTTCACTTCCTGGATTTACACAGAGGCACATCTCCAGCCATGTAGCTCGCATTGGCCATCTTATGACTCTTCCGCCCTCCCTTCCTGGCAAACTCTCAGGAGAGAGAGAGCTGTGCATGATGTCAAAAGCCTAGGCTTTTTACCAGACAAGAAACAGGAAGTGGGCTGTATAAGGTATTTACTGGCAGATTTTTTTTTATTTACTATCCAAAGTTGAAACAACAATGGCACAAGATTTAATAGATCGAAAGTTGAAAAAATTACCGAAGTTCCACTTTAATGTCACTTTAAGCTGTGTAAATTTTCCCAACAAATAAGAATACATAAGTAAACATGTGAAAATTTGATCAAAGCTCCGCCTTCTGGCCGATTAATTTGTAATGAAATATAGAGCACGTCGATCAGCCATAACATTATGGCCACTGACAGGTAAAGTAAATAACAGGAATTCTCTCTTTACAATGGCATCTGAAAGTGGGTGAGGTATACAGGGAGCATAGAAAAGAATCACTCGCCCTTTAAAATAATCACATTTTGCTGCATTGCAGCCTAAAATCAAGAGACATTTTTTGTTTTATCCAGCTGTATTTACTCAGCAAAACTTATTACATGCAAGTGAAATATATAACACCAACATTTAAAAAAAATTAAATAAAAAAATTCTAAAACAAAATCACAGAGTTGGAAAAAGGATTACCCCCTCCTAAAAATTACTTTAAACTCAATCAGGGGTAGCTAATCACCTTCTCAAATGGTACACAAAGAGTGCTCATTGTGTGCATGTGACAACAATATCACAAATTCTCCACAAATGTGGCTTGTATGGGAGGGTTACAAGAAAAAAGCCAATCCTCAAGCAAGGCCATATGCAGTCACAACTGAGCTTTGCCAAAAAGCACCTGGAAGATTGTGAGGCCACATGGAAAAAAGTGATCTGGTCAGATGAGACTAAAATTGAATCATTTGGCCTCAACACCAAACAATATGTCTGGCGAAAATTCAATAAAGCTCACCATCCAAATAACACCATTTCTACAATAAAGTATGGAGGTGGTAATATCCTGTTATGGGGGTGTTTCTCTGCAGCAGGCACTGGAGCAATTGTCAGGATAGAAGGAAAATCTGCTGCGCTCTGAGAGAAAGTTCTCAATGTGAAGAAGGTTTACCTTCCAACATGACGACAACAACCCAAAGCACACAGCAAAAATTACCACACAGTGGTCGAAGGAGAAAAAGGTGAATGTCCTTGCATGGCCTAGTCAGAGCCCAGTTTTAAACCCTATTGTAAATTTGTAGACTGACTTGAAGACTGCAGTCCACAAATGGTCACCATCAAATTTAACTGAACTTGAGCAGTTCTGCAAAGAAGATTGCAAGATTTGCCCAAAGTCTAGATGTGCAAAGTTAGAGGAGACGTATCTCAACAGAGTAAAGGCTGTAATTAAAGCAAAAGGTGGTTAGACGGGAGGCGTGGCCTGGAGCGGCATGAGATAGGACGTTAGAGCACTGAGCTCCGCCGGCCGGTTATCCTGATCAGTATATCCTGCGACCCGTTAAACATATAGACACCGCCGGACGATAGATATTGCTAGGGGAACCTGCTGGGAACATGTCCCCACCAAAGAAAGCTGCAGACGCGGTAGCTAAACTGGGCAAATATCGCCAAACAGATCCGGATCCTCAGGGCCAAGATGGCGCCTCGCCGAGGGGGGGGGGGGGGGGGGGGGAGTCCTCCACGCGGGGGGACACAGCAAAGGTGCCGGAGGCCATCACAGCCTGTCAGGAGGCAGTTACAGCATGCCAATCTAACCTCACAGCGAAGATTGATGAGGTAAAGGTGGATATATCCCTGGTGCGGCAGGACTTCCAGAAACTGAGGGAGAGGGTGACAGAGGCTGAGAACCACATCAGCAGCGTGGAGGATTCCATTCCCCCCTTCAGAACTCCTCAGAGGCTATGCAGCTACAGGTCAATCAGCTCCTGCAAAAGCAAGATGACCTCGAGAAGCGACTACGCCGCTGTAATCTACGGTTCATCGGTTTGCCGGAGGGGGTGGAGGTGAAAGACCCCCCTACATTCCTGGAGGGCCTGCTATGTGATACATATGGCAGGGAGGCGTTCTCTCCCACGTTTGTTGTTGAAAGAGCACATTGCATGTCTGGGAGACCACCGCCGGTCGGGGCACCCCCACGCACCTTTATTGCAAAATTTCTGAACTTCAGAGATAGGGACGTCATCCTTCGCCTCAGCAGGGAGAATGGGAACATCCCCCTGGGGAACAAGATGGTGGCCGATTTCCTGGATTTCTCAGCAGAGGTTCAGCGCAGAAGGAAATCGTTCACCGAAGCCAAACGACGCCTCCGCATCAAGAATTTAAAGTATGCAATGCTGTTCCCTGCCCGCCTACGTGTGGAAGGAGAGGACAGAGTCTACTTTTTTGAGGATCCTGAGGCAGCCATAACATGGCTGGAACAAAGAGAGGCACACCACTGAGGAAATGTGAGTTTTGCTGCTTTAAGCCCCATACTTTATTTTGACAGAGATCTGTCCCCAGCCTTTTTCCACGATGGGGGTCGGCCGATTACTTCCTCAGCTCCCCTAAGAATATTACCTATGTACATTAAGTGCTGAGCCATGCGATCACTCCCTGCACAACACCACGGCCTCCCCCCCCCCCCCTTCTTAATTCGGAGGACATTCAGGACTATATTAACTGCCATCCTTCCACCCCCTTCCCTGAATGACAATCTACTGAGCAGTCCTCCGGCTCTTGTCCCACCTACGGGTCTGACACGCTCCTGTATTTAATATTCTTTATGGTACCAATTTTTCTTATTTCACCAGGTCTGTTTTTTTCCTTTGTTCTTGTCCGGCGGAAGATAACATTGCCCTAGTTCACTCACTGTTTACGGTGAGCACCGTCCTTCAATGACTTACGCTACACAGCGTAGTTTCGCCCCCTTTCACTACGCGTGCACCCTGGGAGGGAACGACCAGCCACTTAAAGCATGTTTGCTCGTGGCAGTTCTCCTCATGTATATGTTAAGAAAGTCTGGAACTGCATTGTTTGAGTTTTGCTTTTCCCTTACAGGGTGGACAATTTTGATGCCACATTGGCAGTTTAGGGTCCATGCCCGCACAAGTTTGGGTCAGTGCAGGGCGGGGTGGGGGGGAGGGAAGTTTTGCACTACTGAAAGATACGTTCACGTTACATGCTAATGCTACCTATACATGTTGCGATGTTCAATTTACAGTACCACTAAAGTTTTATTTTTCTTCCTGTATATATAAAGGCTTGACGGCTGTTGGAGGGTTCATGAGGTCAGAAGCTCCACACATTGATTTCTCCCTACCCACATGGCCACCTTGAAGTTCCTTCTGTGGAATGTTCGGGGTATGGGGGACCCAATTAAAAGATCAGCAGTATTCTCAATAGTAAAGAAACAGCATGCCAATGTAGTTGTCCTAGTAGAGACACATGTAGAGGGACGGGCACAGAGGGCGTTAAGACGGCCGTGGGTGGGGTGGGCATATCACTCAGTGCACACCTCCAATTCTAGGGGGGTGTCTGTCTTGGTGTCAAAATCTACCCATTTTGAGCTTATAGACTTGGAAACCGACCCTGCTGGCAGATATGTGTTTTTAAGAGTTAAATTGCTAGGGGAGGTGTTTTTATTATTGGCTTTTTATGTACCGCCTCCGTTTAGCTCGACTATACTAACAGCCGGGTTTGGCTTCATGGCACTCCACCCCTCCGCCCCGGCGGTGTGGTTGGGAGACTTCAACAATGTCCTTGACCCCAGCCTTGACAGGCTATGTCAATCCGCGATCGCCGCACCACCTGCACACCCTACAAGGTTTGCTAGACTGCTGACCGACTTCAACCTCATAGATACATGGAGATCCATGCACCCCACTACCAGGGCTTACTCCTGCTTCTCTTCTTCCCATCACTCCATGTCCTGTATAGATCTCATCCTCCTTTCCCGACCTCTGCTGCCGCGGCTGGTAGGGGCGGGAGTCTCCCCTAGGTCACTATCAGATCACTGCCCATACTGGATCACGCTGTCCCTGCCACATGACAAACCACCAGCTGCGTGGCGGTTGAACCCATTCTGGCTCACCCTGATTCCAGAGGACGATGATATTGCCACTGACTGGGAACAGCACTTAGACAACAATGAGGGCACATCCTCCCCGCAGATAGTCTGGGACACTCTTAAATTACACGTTCGTATGACACTTACCAAACGTATCAAATTAAAAACGCACTGCGGCCTTGGCCATGGACAGGGCGTCGGAAGACTTACTTACAGCGGAGAGGGAGTTTTTAAGGGATCCTACTGTAGACGGAGCCACTGCCGTTAGGCTCAGATCCAGGACAGTTGACCTCCTACACTACGAGAAATCTAAACGCAAAATGTTCTTCCTTAGACAAAACTAATTTGAGCACGGGGAGCGGGCTGGAAAACTTTTAGCATATATGGTACACTGCGAGGAGAGACCTCCCGTGGTGATTTCACTCCGCTCTCCTGGTGGTATGCTGGTAACAGACCCTAGATGTGTGACGGCACAATTCCGAGACTTCTTTGCTTCCCTATACGCTACACGGGCCCCGGAGGACACATCCGTGATGGATCTGTGCCTCTCCGATCTATCTATCCCCAGATTAACTGAAGAACAAGTCGAGGAGTTGGAAGCACCGCTGACGGCAGATGAGATCTCTGGGGCCATAGCGGAGCTCCCTGGCTCCAAGGCCCCGGGCTCGGATGGCCTACCGGCGGAACTCTACTCCACGTACCCAGACCTGTTAGTCCCTAGACTGTTGTTGCTTTACAACTCCATCTTTGAGACCTCTGAGCTCCCAGCAACTATGCGTGAAGCCACCATAGTGCTGATCCCCAAACCAGGTAAGGACCCACACCTTCCAGAATCATACCGTCCCATTTCCCTGTTACAGGTGGATGTGAAGATCCTTGCGAAAGTGCTTTCCATCCGCCTTAACAAAGTCATACTTTCCCTAATTCATGGAGACCAGGCGGGATTTATGCCGGGAAGAAATACGTCCTTTAATTTGCGACGCCTCTTTATAAACCTACAGACTACACATGACACCCCGGGCTCTAGAATAAATAGTGGCCTTGGACACCGCCAAGGCCTTCGACTCTGTCGAATGGGGGTACTTATGGACCTGCCTGGAAAAGTTTGGCATAGGCCCAAACTTTATAAAATGGGTACAACTTCTATACCAGGCTCCGGTGGCGCAGGTGGTGGCTAATGGGTGGCCCTCGGAGCGCTTTCCACTCTTTAGGGGTACCCGGCAAGGGTGCCCTCTGTCGCCACTGCTCTATGCACTGGCGGCAGAGCCACTGGCGATAGCCATACGCGAACATCCCGGGGTAGTGGGGCTCAGTAAGGGGGGCGTGACGGAAACCATCAGTACTTATGCTGATGATACCCTATTATATTTAGACCAGTTTGGAGTCTTTTCTGGACTCCGCATCAACTGGGATAAATCCCAGATTCTACCACTGGACAGCTTCCCACCGTCCAAAGACAGAGCTATGTTCCCCCTACAGAGAGTAGATGCCATCAAATACTTAGGAATAAAGATCACCCGAGACCCGGCAGACTACATCCCACTTAATATAGTCCCACTGTACGACATGATCAAACATAAGACCCAGATCTGGGCGCGGCTCCCCTTGGGAGTGATGGGCCGGATAAACCTGTTAAAGATGGTACTGCTACCTAAAATTCTTTATACGCTTTGGCATGCGCCTGTCTACTTGATACTCAGGCACTTTAAACTGATGGAGTAAGTACTGAAGCCGTTTATATGGGGTAGTAGTAGACACAAGCTCCCTTGGCAGAAGCTTAAAAGCCCCACTGACCTTGCTGGTACAGCTCTACCTGACTTTAATCTATACTACCTAGCGGCTCAACTGTCACAACTTTTTCATATAGACAAGTCAGACATGGAGAGGTTCCTTCGCTTGCTGTGTCCAAAGTGGGCCTAGATTCCGGGAGACCCCATTGCGTTTATCGCAGGCGGGGGGGGGGGCGGTGAAAGTGGCTCAACCGAGCGTAAATCCTTGATTTATCACTACAGAAGGATATGGGACATAGCCTCCAATAGACTTAATATACCTACAACGAATGAATATACCCCCCTATGGCACAATGTGGCCCTGGCGGAATTCCTCTCCATCCCTGACTGCGACCTCTGGAGCTCTAGGGGGATATTCTATCTGAAGCATATAGTTCATAATGGTTCACTCAAAACTTTCGATAAACTTAAAACTGAGTTCGATCTCCCAAATCACATGTCCTTTAGATACCTACAGATTCTACATGCCTTCCCCTCGCAATTTATGTCGGATGATATCCCCATGGCTGGCAACCCTCTGATGGCGGCAGTAAAGTGTCCTGACCCCAAAAAACTGATCTCACAGTTCTACTGTATGCTCTCACTCCCGCAGGCGACCGCCTCTGCCTATGCAGTGAAGACTGGGTGGGAGGGTGACTTGGGACCTGTGGGGGATGACGAGTGGAGCGATGATTTAGATACTTGTAAGTTAGGTCTCCCCTAAACTGTCTGATCGCCTAACACAAATTTTTATAGTTCATAGGGCCTACCTCACTCCACTCGTGGTCTCCAAATATAAGCCGGAACGATCAAATATGTGTCCCGTGTGTGGCCTGGCCCCAGGCTCCTTTTACCACCTACTCTGGCACTGCCCCAAAATGCAGGCGTACTGGTCCCAAGTTGTCAGGTTTCTGCATGATACCATGGGCTCTCCTGTCACATTACAGCCTAAACTATGCTTGTTAGGGATTTTTCCTGACCCGGAGATGAATAAGTTCACAAAAATATTTTTGCACGAAACATTGTTCTCTGCAAGGAAGGTTGTTGCTAGAGTCTGGATGAGGTCAGAACCACCGAGGCTATCACATTGGATAGCAGAGATCAATGCTACTCTTCCTTATAAAAAGTTGGTGTACTCTCATAGGGGCTGCCCCTCAAAATATGACAAGATCTGGGATAGGTGGCTTCGGAGACCACTGAGTAATTAGGGACCACGCAATAATACTTTATCTCTGACGATAACAGTATCGATCGTATTCTTTTTAGGGCTCTAGAGTACAAGCGAGCCACTGGAGCGTCTCATGACCCCATGCACATTATGTAGGAATGTCATGTCAAGATACCTTTACTGTCACCGACTGTAAATTCTATACCTGTCATGTACAGTTTGAACATGTAACTATGCTTTTATCTTCAATAAAGATTATGTTTAATGGAAAAAAAAAGGTGGTTAGACAAAATACTGACACAAGGGGTTGATCCTTTTTCCAACTCAGTGATTCTGTTTGATTATTTTTTACCCTGACATGTTGGGGTTATATCTTTCCCTTGGATGTTTTAAGTTACACTGAGTAAATGCAGCTGGATAAAACAAAAAAACAGTGTGTCTTCATTTCAAGCTGCAAAACAACAAAAGTATGATTATTTTAAAAAGGGGAGTGATTATTTTCTTTACCCACTGTATAAGGCAGCAAGTGAAAATATTGTCCCTGAAGTCGATGTGTTGAAAGCAGAAAAAAAATGGCCAAGTGTAAGGATTTGAGTAACTTTGACAAGGGCTAAATTGTAATGGCTAGCCAACTGGGTCGGAGTATCTACAAATCTTCCAGCTCCTGTGGGAAGTTCCTGCTCTGCAGTGGTCAAAATCGACCAAAGTGGTCCAAGGAAGGAAAACTGGTGACAAGGCAATGGGCAGGCTCATTGATACACATGGAATGTAAAGGCTGGCTTGTGTAGTCCGACCCATTAGAAGAGCTACTGTAGCTCGAATTGCTAAAAAAGTTCATGCTGGTTTCTGATAGAAAGTTATCAGGTGCTGTGCAGCTGCAGACCAGTCAGGATGACCATGCTGACCAATGTCCACAGCCAAAAGCATCTACAATGGGTATGTGAACATTAAAACGGAACCACAGAGCAAATAAAAGAAAGTTGCCTGGTCTGAAGAGTCAGATTTTCTTTTTACATCATGTGGATAGCCTGGATGAACTATGGGAAGAAGGCAAGCCAGCAGGCAGTGATATTTTAGGCAACATTCTGCTGGAAAACCTTTAATCCTGCCATTCATGTGGAAGTTACTCTGGAGTCCATGCCTCAATGAGTCAGGGCTGTTTGGCAGCAAAAGTGAGACCTACTCAATATGAGGAGCGTGATCATAATGTTATGGCTGATCAGTGTATTAAAAAAAAAAAAAAAAAAAACACTATATACCCCATCAAAAGGAAAATATACAAAAAAAGTATGTTTTCTAGTCATACATTTTTATACATACCTGTCTGTGTCAAATTCCTCAGGGTATAGTTCTTTATAGCCACTATGCCCCCATCTGAAAAGAACAAGAAAATAAGTCTGCAGTTTGCCAATTGGAAAATAAAGAAAGAAAGGCCAAAAAAAAAAGCCCAAAGTGGGATAAAACATATTAGGCAGGGGGGAGATAAAATGTACAGGCTCAAGGATAAGAAGAAGAAGAAGAAGGGGAGACAATTTTGATCACTTTAGGACCCGCTTGCTACACATCGTTTCTATCCAGGCCATTTTTCAGTGCTGTGATACTTTAACTGACAATTAATCAGTCAAGATTTAATTTGGCAGAGTTAAGGAGAAGCTGGAAGAACATTTCGGAATTAATTAGGTTAATTGGCAACAGGTCAGTAGCATGACTGGGTATTAAAAAAAAAAAAAAAAAAGCATTTTATGGTTCAATGTTTTTATTAAGGTTTTGTCAAAAAGAACAGAACAGAGGAAAACAATATCTGTTATACATCAATACATTGCAAATGACAGAATGGGGATACAAGCAGAATTGAACTTCATAAGTACATCTAATAGATTTACCGCTTAACCACTTAAGGACCGCCTCACACCGATTTACGTCGGCAGAATGGCACGGCTGGGCACATCAATGTACAGGTACGTTGCCCTTTAAGAGCCCAGCCGTGGGTCGCGCGCTCCCGACCCGATCCTGAGGTCCGTGACCGCGCCCGCGGGACCCGATCGCCGCCGGTGTCCCGCGATTGGGTCACAGAGCTGAAGAACGGGGAGAGGTGAGTGTAAACAAACCTTTCCCCGTTCTTCTCCGTGGCAAGTCAGTGATCGTCTGTTCCCCGTCATCGGAACAGACGATCAGTGACATATAACGTGTAGCCACTTCTTAGGGTACACTTAACCCCTACAGCGCCACGTCATGGTTAACTCCTTCACTGCCAGTGTCATTTTCACAGTAACCAGTGCATTTTTATAGCACTGATCGCTGTGAAAATGACAATGGTCCCAAAAATGTGTCAAAAGTGTCCGACATAATGTCGCAGTCACGAAAAAACAAAAAAAAAAAACAAAAAAAAAAACACTGATCGCCGTCATTACTAGTAAAAAAAAAAAAAATAATAATTAATAAAAATGCCATAAAACTACCCCCTATTTTGTAGACGCTATAACTTTTGCGCAAACCAATCAATAAACGCTTATTGCGATTTTTTTTAACCAAAAATATGTAGAATACGTATCGGCCTAAACTGAGGAAAAAATTGGTTTTTTTATATATTTTATTTTTGGGGGATATTTATTATAGCAAGAAGTAAAAAAAATATGTAATTTTTTTCAAAATTGTCGCTCTATTTTTGTTTATAGCGCAAAAAATAAAACTGCAGAGGTGATCAAATACCACCAAAAGAAATCTCTATTTGTGGGAAAAAAAAGGACGTCAATTTTGTTTGGGAGCCATGTCGCATGACCGCGCAATTGTCAGTTAAAGCGACGCAGTGCCAAATCGCAAAAAGTGCTCTGGTCTTTGGCCAGCCAAATGGTCCCGGGCTTCCACCTTGGACACCCCATCTGGGAACACACTGTGTCCTGAGGGGGAGACAACCCACAAGCCCTTATGTTTCATTGATTTCACTAAAGCTGTACAAACTTGGGTGGGGGGGGGGGCATTTTAGATTGTCAGTGTCACAGATTTATTTTAGTAAGTATAAAAACTGCTACAGTGCCTTGAAAAAGTATTCATACCACTTGAAATTTTCCACATTGTTATGTTACAACCAAAAAATGGAAATGTATTTTATTGAGATTTTATGTGATAGACCAACACAAAAGTGGCACATAATCGTGAAGTGGAAGGAAAATGAGAAATGGTTTTAAAATTATTATTTTTTTTACAAATAAATATGTGAAAAGTGTGGGGTGCATTTGTATTCAGCCCCTGAGTCAATACTTTGTAGAACCACCTTTCACTGAAATTACAGCTGCAAGTCTTTTTGGGGATGTCTCTACCAGCTTTGCACATCTAAAGAATTACATTTTTGCCCATTCTTCTTTGAAAAATAGCTCAAGCTCTGTCAGATTGGATGAAGAGCATCTGTGAACAGCAATTTTCAAGTCTTGCCACAGATTCTCAATTGGATTTAGGTCTGGATTTTGACTGAGCCATTCTAACACATGAATATGCTTTGATCTAAACGATTCCATTGTAGCTCTGGCTGTATGTTTAGGGTCGTTATCCTGATGGAAGGTGAACCTCCGCCCCAGTCTCAAGTCTTTTGCAGACTCTAACAGGTTTTCTTCTAAAGATTGCGCTGTATCCATCTTCCCATCAACTCTGACCAGCTTCCCTGTCCCTGCTGATAAAAGTATTCCCACAACATGATGCTGCCACCACCATGTTTCACGGTGGGGATGGTGTGTTCAGGGTGATGTGCAGTATTAGTTTTCCACCACACATAGCTTTTGCTTTTAAGCCAAAATGTTCAATTTTGGTCTCATCTGACCAGAGCACCTTCTTCCACATGTTTGCTGTGTCCCTAACATCGCTTCTTGCAAACTGTAAACAGGACTTCTTATGGCTTTCTTTCAGCAATAGCTTTCTTCTTGCCACTCTTCCATAAAGGCCAGATTTGTGGAGAGCATGACTAATAGTTGTCCTGTGGACAGATTCTCCCACCTGAGCTGTGGATCTCTGCAGCTCCTCCAGCGTTACCATGGGCCTTTTGGCTGCGTCTCTGAATAATGCTCTCCTGCAACTTTATCTGTGACCTGGGGTGTTCCTTGGCCTTCATGGTGCTGTTTGTTCACTAAAGGTTCTCTAAACACATCTCTGAGGGCTTCACATTTAACCAATTAGCTTAATACGTTTTTAGGGTATCGCACAAGTATTTGTATCATAATAGTGTTTTTAACCACTTCAACACCTGGCTTTTTTTACCACATCAATACCGGGCCTATTCTGGCACTTCTCTCCTACATGTACAAATCATCATTCTTTTGCTAGAAAATTACTCAGAACCCCCAAACATTATATATGTTTTTTTAGCAGACACCCTAGGGAATAAAATGACGGTCATTGCAACTTTTTTCTTGCACGGTATTTGCGCAATAATTTTTCAAACGCCTTTTTGGAAAAAAAATGGTTTCATGAATTAAAAAATAACAAAATAATAAAGTTAGCCCAATTTTTGGGGAAAATATGAAAGATGATGTTACACCAAGTAAATAGATACCCAACATGTCACGCTTTAAAATTGCGCACACTCATGGAATGGCGCCAAACTTCAGTACTTAAAAATCTCCATAGGCGACACTTTATTTTTTTTTACAGGTTACCAGGTTAGAGTTACAGAGGAGGTCTAGTGCTAGAATTGTTGCACGCGGCGATACCTCACATATGTGGTTTGAACGGCATTTACATATGTGGACTTACGTTCGCTTCTGATCGCGAGCTACCGGGGACAGGGGCGTTTAAAAAAATTTTTATTCTACTTATTTTTTTTTACACTTATTTTACTTTTTTTTTTATCACTTTTATTCCTATTACAAGGAATGTAAACATCCCTTGTAATAGGAATGTGTGTGACAGGTCCTCTTTATTGAGAGATGCGGGGTCAATAAGACCCCACATCTCTCCTCCAGGGTGGAAAGCATGAGATCGTGAAAATGTTTTTACTGATCTCATACTTACTAGCCGCAATGGCGGCTTTGTTTACATCTGAGGACCCGGGTGTGACGTCATCACATCGCGCCCGGGCCTCCGACGATCATAGAGATGACTGGTGACCATCTGGTCACCAGTCACTTCTATGCTCATCACGTGACCCACCACCGGCGCCGGACGATTCTCTCCGGGTCCCCGATGGCACGGGAGAGCCAGGAGAAGCACCGGATGGCGGCAGGAGGGGGGGGGGGGGATGTCCCTTCCCGCCGCCTATAAGAACGATCAAGCGCCGGCACAACAAAAGGATATCTGAATGATGCCTCTAGCTGCAGGCATCATTCAGATATCCCCCCACAAAGCCGAGGACGTCATATGACGTCCACCCAGGGTGGGAGATCCCATCTGTGGACGTCATGACTATGGGCGGTAGGGAAGTGGTTAAACAACCCCCCCATTTTTTGTTTTTAAACCCTTCCCTAGATTGGTGGGCCGTGAAAGATATATATAGATATATATATATATCTATATATATATATATATATATTTTTTTTTTATATATTAGGGCTGTTACTTTTTTTAATCGATTAATCAACTAATTTCGATTAATTATAAACGCACATACAGATCCAACTACTTTTAGCTGATCTCCTTGCAGGCCGATTCCCAGTGCAGCTACCAACCACTGGAAAAATGGATAGCAGGATACAAAAAACACACAAAAGGCAGCGCTCGATGGGAATAGCATTAAAACTTTTATAGTCTTCAAGTAGGTAACAAAATAAATATTGCACTGGAGATAAAATCAATGTAGCTACATAAACTGTAAAAATGGTGTGAGTAATACCAAACGGTAGCAAAAGCAGTCATAAAAACATGTAGCTAAGTATGATACTGGTATAAAAATATGTACAACGATACCACTGCTGAATCCAGAAGAGGAGGGGTTAACATCAGTCTGTCGGCATGTAGATGTCCCGTGAAGGGAACCATCACAACTCCCAGTGGATGGCTGTAGAATCCCAGGTAGATAGAGGGAAGTGTAACAGCCCTTGCGTGTGACAGATAGTAAAGGTCCTGCCGGCATGCAGATATGAAGGAACAGCAAAGGAGCCCTTCAGATGGAAATGGCAAGCCCCGCCGATGTCCATGACGTCACCGGATCTCCCTGAAGCCGGCGGAGAGGTGAGTACCGATCAAAAAAATGAATCGATTAAATCAAGGAATAGTCAATTTCCACGGCCCTATAATATTTATATATATATATATATATATATCCCCTCTGCACTGGTGGTCAGTGCAGCATCAGTGAAATGAAATATTTAAACGTTTCTAGATCACATGCACCAATCTCTCCTCAATGAGGAGACTATACTGTACTGTCATGCGGAGATCACGTCGCTTCACAGTACTGTACTTGCCTCAATTCTAAAAAAGTTGCAGCACAGGTGGCAAACCACCCTAGGACACTGCAGCCACACACAGGTAGCTGGAGGGCCACGTAGTGAAAACAAGGGAATCCTATCAAGTAAGATGTACCTAACTAGAACCTTAATTTGGTATTGAACAGTCTTATAAAAGTGCCTCCACATCCCTCCCTTTCTCATCGGAGACTTCTATTTTTTGTGGCATTTAACTTTAAAAATACAAAGCCTGATGAAGTCACGAGGAGCATGATGCAACACGTAGGGCGGAGCCTGAGGGATCACGGACCGGAAGCGACATCATACCAGGAAGAGTTTTACCCCATTGAATGCCAAGAGCTGCGCTTTATATTTAAGCATTTTAAATCACAAATAAAACAAGTATTATCATACGGTTTTACCCTATTGGGTGCATCCTCTTTATTCCAACATGGCATGGGAGTAACCAACATCGTGTGGGTAAGGTGCTTTTAACCACTTAACGACCGCCCACTGTAATTATACGTCGGCAGAATGGCACAGACAGGCAGAATCACGTAGATCTACGTGATCGCCTTTGTATAGTTGGGGGGTCCGATCGGACCCCCCTTCTTTACAGTGAGCGGCCGTTATTCGTTTGGGAGCGATCAGGGATGAGGGGACGGCCGTTCGATTCCGGCCACCCCCTCACGATCGCTCCCGGCGAATGAGAGAGCTTCCCCTGCCTGTGTAATGTAAACACAGGCAGAGGAAGTGATGTCATCTCTCAATGCGGCGGTCTTTTCGATCCGGCGCGAGCAGAGAAGACATCACATAGTAAGTGCACCAACAGCCCACTAACACCAGTACACGTAGGCACACTTACACCCCCCAGTCACCCCCAGATCACCCCCAGTACCCCCAGTCACAGTGCACTGTTTGCAGTGGTCATTTTTTTTACTGATCACTGCAATCAGTGTCATTTGTGACTGTAAAAAGATGCAGGGCAGTTAGGTTTAGGCCCCTTTAGGTCCAGGGTAGCCCCCTAACCCCCCCTAATAAAGGTTTAACCCCTTGATCGCCCCCCAGGTAACCCTTTCACCCCCTAACGCCAGCGTCACTAAGTGATCGTATTTCCGATCGCTGTATTTAGTGCCAGTGGTGCCCTAGATAGCCAGTTATTTATTTTTAGTTTCGTTGCAGGTTTTTATAGCGTCAGGTACCCCCATATATTATTTTAACCCCCCGATTGCCCCTAGAGTTAACCCTTTCACCAGTGATCACCGTATAAGTTTTACTGGTGACACTGGTTAGCCAGTTAGTTATTTAGGTTACCTGTCAGGTTTTTATATAGCGTCAGGTACCCCCATATATAACCTAATAAAGGTTTTAACCCCCTGATTGCCCCTAGTTAACCCTTTCACCAGTGATCACCATATAAGTTTTACGGGTGACGCTGGTAGGTTAGTTTGCTTTTTATAGCATCAGGGCACCCGCCGTATATAACCCAATAAAGGTTTAACCCCCTGATCGCCCGGCGGCTGATATCAATTAGGTTTTAGCGCCAGAGAGGGTCTGCGTCGCCCCAGGCAGCGTCAGGTTAGTGCCAGTAACGCTAACACCCACGCGCAAAGCATACACCTCCCTTAGTGGTATAGTATCTGATCAGATCTATACTAGCGTCCCCAGCGGTTTAGGGTTCCCAAAACCGCAGTGTTAGCGGGATCAGCCCAGATACCTGCTAGCACCTGCGTTTAGCCCCTCCGCTCAGCCCAGCCCACCCAAGTGCAGTATCGATCGATCACTGTCACTTACCAAACACAACACACATAACTGCAGCGTTCGCAGAGACAGTCCTGATCCCTGCGATCGCTAACAGTTTTTTTGGTAGCGTTTGATACATTTGGTGACAGTCAGGTGCTCTTTTTACCTGTGAATCTAGTGTACCCCTAAATTTAGAGCCCAAAATGGCAAGACGAAGGTACACTAGTAAAGAGGCCTACGAGATTCTGAGCATGACAGATAGTGAAGAGGAGGTCACGCATCTGTCAGATTCAGGCTCAGAATATCTTCCCGTAGAAGACAGCGACGTCAGCGGCCCCACGTCAGATAGCTCTGACGACGAAGTTGAGGTCCCTGCTAAGGTCAGGCGTACCTGATCCCGATCTTCTGAGGTTGTTGAGGAGCAAGAACCGCAGGTCTCTCGTATCATGGAGCAGAGTAGTACTAGCGCCGCGGCCTAGTACAGCCTGGGCGTACATCCAGCACTGCAGTATCACGTGGTGACGTGGCGAGTCCCATAAGTGCAGTTCAAGCTGGCGAGGTGGCAAGCACAAGTAGTGTCCCGCTGCCACCAAGAAGACAAAGGCAGGCCCGTCATGCCCATAGTGCCCTTCCTGCAGAATTCGCCTATCCTGATTGGGTCCCCACCACTTCTGCAGAACCCGTACTTCCCCCATTCACTGCCCAACCCGGTATTCAGGTGGAAACAGCTGATTTTATGCCAATTGATTTTTATTCGCTGTTTTTCACAGAAGATCTCTATAGATCTATTGTGGACCAGAGTAATTTATATGCTGGTCAATTCATCGCCGCTAACCCCCAGTTGCCTAAAATTGCCAAAGATTGGAAACCAATTACGGTTTCCGAATTTAAGACCTTTCTGGGCCTTTCCCTCAACATGGGCACACAAATTCCTGTCATTGCGTGCTTATTGGTCCACGCACCCAATTGACCACATGCCCGTGTTTTCTGCCTCCATGCCCAGGACACGATACGAGCAGATTTTGCGGTTCATGCACTTCAACGACAATGAACTTTGTCGTCCACGTGGAGACCCTGAATACGACCGGCTCTATAAAATTCGGCCCCTCATAAACCACTTCAACAAACGTTTTGCAGCCTTGTTTATTCCCGATCAAGTTGTCTGCGTTGATGAGTCCCTGATTAAATTTTCTGTCCGCTTGGCTTTCAAGCAGTACCTTCCCAGTAAGCGTGCCAGATACGGGGTCAAGCTCTATAAGTTCTGTGACAGGGCAACAGGCTATGTATTGAGCTTTACGGTTTATGAGGGAAAAGACAGTCAGGTTGAGCCGGTCAACTGCCCGGATTACATAGGGAGCGCTGGCAAGATAGTGTGGAACTTGGTGTCACCCTTATTCGGAAAGGGGTACCACTTGTATGTGGACAATTATTACACGAGCGTGCCACTGTTTAGTCACTTGTTTGATCATCAGATTGGAGCATGTGGCACCGTGCGACCTAATCGCTGGGGCTTTCCCCAGCGGCTTGTAGATGCCCGTCTTAGGCTGGGGGAGAGAGCCTGCTTGAAGTGTAATAACTTGCTCGCTATGAAGTGGAGGGACAATAAGAATGTTTTCCTTCTTACCTCCCTTCATGCAGACACGACAGTCCAAATTTGTACTGCGACTGGTGTTGTGGAGAACGGCCTCTGTGTCCACGAATATAACCAAAATATGGGAGGGGTGGACCTCAACGACCAGTTGTTGGCGCCGTATCTAATTGACCGGAAGGCGAGACGCTGGTACAAAAAAGTGTCTCTATCCTTATTCCAATTGGCTTTGCTGAACGCTCATGTGCTATACAGAGCTTCAGGCGGGACGTTATCTCTTCTAAAATTCCAGAATGAGATAGTCACAGAACTCCTGTATCCAGGCGGTTCTGCACCTCACCATTCCCAACCAAATGCAGTAAGCCGGCTGCATGAGAGGCATTATCTGTATGCCCTCCCGAGTACCCCTACCCAACGAACCCCCCAAAAAAGATGTCGTGTCTGTAGCAAGCGCGGATTTAGGCGTGACACCCGTGTTTTTTGTCCACTCTGTCCTGACAAGCCTGGTCTTTGCCTTGGTGAATGTTTTGAACGCTACCACTCAAAAGTGAAGTTTTAGCGTAGGGTACAGCATTTCACAGACTAGGACACACTTACACAGGGTCTCCCAAGATGCCATTACATTTTGAGAGACCCGAACCATTACAGTGGTTAAAGTTAAAAAAAAAAGTGTAAAAAAGAAAAAAAAAAAAAACGTAAAAAACAAAAAACACAAAAAAAATATAAAAGAAAAAAAAAAAAATAGTTGTCGTTTTATTGTTCTCTCTCTCTATTTTCTCTCTATTGTTCTGCTCGTTTTTACTGTATTCTATTCTGCAATGTTTTATCATGCTTGCTTTTCAGGTATGTAATTTTTTCTTTTCAGGTGCGCCATTCAGCTGCAGCGCGGAATTATTTATCTTGACAGCAACAGCGTTTGCTCCCACGATACATAAAGCCGTGACTCCAGTGCTGTAGGAGGTGATTTCACCACCACAGTTAAAAAAAAGAGAGCCGAAGCATGGGGGCAGCAGGGGCGGAGGAGCGATTTTGCTCCTAATGCCGCGTATATACGGTCGAAATTCCGATGGAGGCTTGCCCGTGGAAAAGTCCGACCGTGTGTACGCGGCATAACTTTTTTGCGGGAGGATGCCCCCATGCTTCGGCATATATATTTTAGGCACAGGTTGCGTTAAAAAAATGTTTTATTTTTTACTAGGTTTTGTTTTGGTATTTGCAGGTATGGTATGGTAAGGTCTTACTGTTGTACTGTAATGTTACTTTGTTTTAATGTTAACCACCATTTGCTTAGCAGGTACGCCATTCAGTTGCAGCGCGGATCTATTTATCTTGACAGCAACAGCGTTTGCTCCCATGATACATAAAGCCGTGACTCCAACGCTGTAGGAGGTGATTTCACCACCACAGTTAAAAAAAAAGAGCATATATGCCGAAGCATGGGGGCAGCAGGGGCGGAGGAGCGATTTTGCTCCTAATGCCGCGTATATACGGTCGAAATTCTGACGGAGGCTTGCCCGTGGAAAAGTCCAACCGTGTGTACGCGGCATAACTTTTTTGCGGGAGGATGCCCCCATGCTTCGGCATATATAAATGGTGCATGTATGCCCATCATTAGAAGTGGGTGGATGAAGGGAGGTATTCTAATGGTGGGCATACCCACCAATCAATCTCTTTTTTTCGTTCAGCCAACAGGCTGCATGAAAAAAAAGATTACAATACATGTCCAACAAGGACCAGCAACGTACTGGTATGTTGCTGGACTTTGAATGTTTATACCAGAATGATGCCTGCAGGTTTAGGTATCATCTTGGTATCATTCTTTTCAGCCAGCAGCCGGCTTTCATGTAAAAGCAATTCTAGCAGATAATTAGCCTCTAGACTGCTTTTACAAGCAGTGGGAGGGAATGTCCTCCCCCCCCCCCCCCCCCGGATATAAACAGCGCCATTGGGAAAGCATTTTATCACACCGATCTTGGTGTGGTCAGATGCTTTGAGGGCAGAGGAAAGATCTAGTGTCTAACCCCCCCAATTTTTTTTTAAAAAAAGGAGTACCTGTCACTACTTATTGCTATCATAGGGGATATTTACATTCCCTGAGATAACAATAAAAATGGTAAAAAAAAAAAAAAAGAAATATGGAAGGAACAGTTTAAAAATAAAAGAAAAAAGCAAAATAAATAATAATGCTCTTGCGCAAAGGCGAACGCAAGCGTCGGTCTAGCGTCATATGTAAACAGCAATTGCATCATGCATGTGAGGTATCACCACGAAGGTCAGATCGAGGGCAGTCATTTTAGCAGTAGACCTCCTCTGTAAATATAACGTGGTAACCTGTAAAGGCTTTAAATGCTTTTAAAAATGAATGTAGTTTGTCGCCGCTGCGCGTTTGTGCGCAATTTTAAAGCATGTCGTGTTTGGTATCCATGTACTCGGCCTATGATCATCTTTTTTATTTCATCAAACATTTGGGCAATATAGTGGTTTTTAGCGCATTAAAAATAAAAAAAAGTGTGTTTTCCCCCCAAAAAATGCGTTTGAAAACTCGCTGCGCAAATACTGTGTGGGGAAAAAAAAATGCAACACCCACTATTTTAATCTGTAGGGCCTTTGCTTTAAAAAAATATATAATGTTTGGGGGTTCAACATAATTTTCTTGCAAAAATTTTTTTCTTTTCATGTAAACAAAAAGTGTCAGAAAGGGCTTTGTCTTCAAGTGGTTAGAAGAGTGGATGATGTGTGACATAAGCTTCCTAATGTTGTGCATAAAATGCCAGGACAGTTCAAAACCCCCCCAAATGACCCCATTTTGGAAAGTAGACACCTCAAGCTATTTGCCGAGAGGCATGTTGAGCCCATTGAATATTTTTTTTTTGTCCCAAGTGATTGAATAATGACAAAAAAAAAAAAAAAAAAAAATGTACAAAAAGTTGTCACTAAATGATATATTGCTCAAACATGCCATGGTTATATGTGGAATTGCACCCCAAAATACATTGTTTCTTCTCCTGAGTACGGGGATACCACATGTGTGAGACATTTTGGGAGCCTAGCCGCGTACAGGACCCCGAAAACCAAGCACCACCTTCAGGATTTCTATGGGTGTAAATTTTTGATTTCACTCCTCACTGCCTATCACAGTTTCGGAGGCCATGGAATGCCCAGATGGCACAAAACCCCCCCAAATGACCCCATTTTGGAAAGTAGACACCCCAAGCTATTTGCTGAGGTATGTTGAGTATTTTGCAGATCTCGCTTTTTGTCACAAAGTTTTGAAAATGTAAAAAATAAAAAAAATGTCTTTCTTCATTTTCAAAAACAAATGAGCTGTAAAATACTCACCATGCCTCTCAGCAAATAGCTTGGGGTGTCTACTTTCCAAAATGGGGTCATTTGGGGGGGTTTTGTGCTATTTTGGCATTTTATGGCCTTCGAAACTGTGATAGGTAGTGAGGAGTGAAATCAAAAATTTGCGCCCTTAGAAATCCTGAAGGCGGTGCTTGGTTTCCGGGGTCCCGTACGTGGCTAGGCTCCTAAAAAGTCCCACACATGTGGTATCTCCGTACTCAGGAGAAGCAGCAGAATGTATTTTGGGGTGCAATTCCACATATAACCATGGCATGTGTGAGCAATATATCATTTAGTGACAACTTTTTGCAATTTTTTTTTTTTTTGTCATTATTCAATCACTGGGGACAAAAAAAAAAAAAAATATTCAATGGGCTCAACGTGCCTCTCAGCAATTTCCTTGGGGTGTCTACTTTCCAAAATGGGGTCATTTGGGGGGGTTTGTACTGCCCTGCCATTTTAGCACCTCAAGAAATGAGATAGGCAGTCATAAATTTAAAGCTGTGTAAATTCCAGAAAATGTACCCTAGTTTGTAAACGCTATAACTTTTGCGCAAACCAATAAATATACGCTTATTGAATTTTTTTTTACTAAAGACATGTGGCTGAATACATTTTGGCCTAAATGTATGACTAAAATTTAGTTTATTCGATTTTTCTTATAACAAAAAGTAGAAAATATCATTTTTTTCAAAATTTTCGGTCTTTTTCCGTTTATATCGCAAAAAATAAAAATCGCAGAGGCAATCAAATACCATTAAAAGAAAGCTCTATTTGTGGGAAGAAAAGGACGCAAATTTCGTTTGGGTACAACATTGCATGTCCGCACAATTTACAGTTAAAGCAGCGCAGTGCAAGATTCTGAAATCACCTCTGGTCCTTTAGCTACCAAATGGTTCGGGGCTTAAGTGGTTAAAGGGACCAGCATCCTCATGCTCCAGGAGGATACAAGTACTCTAGTGATATGAAAGCCATACTACAAGACCCACTTACTGGATATCAGCTGGAAACAACAAGTTGGATATGATCACGCATGCGCTGTATCAGATCAGCAATGTGAGAGCACTGGAGGTACATGGGAAGTGGTCATAGAAGCGCTTGACAATGTCTTTAATAAGTATTTCACATCACTTCCATTTGATGAACGGACTGACACTCATAGGTTTTATTATATGAGCTGGCACGATTGATTATGCAGTGAATATTTTAATATTAGTTCAGTATTTATTGATTTCATTTTTTTACATTTTGGGGCACTAGTATAGATATCTGTGTAAAGGTACTAGATTTGAATTGGTAGCGCAGGGGTTAATTTACAAAAAAAAAAAAGTGAGCATTTCGAAACTGGGTGTGTTTTTCTTTTAACCACTTCAATATCAGACATTTATGCACCTTCCTGCCCAGACCAAATTTTAGCTTTCAGTGCTCTTATACTTTGAATGACAATTACTCAGTCATGCTACACTATATCCAAACAAACTTTTTATAATTTTTTTCTCACAAATAGAGCTTTTTGGTGGTATTTAATCACCGCTGGGTTTTTTATTTTTTGATAAGCAAAAAAATAACTTTTTTTTTAAGTTTCTATTGTAAAATGTTGCAAATAAGCCATTTTACTTTATACTAATGGGGCCAAAATGTATACTGCTACATATCTTTGGTAAAAAAAATAATCCAAAATTAGTGGATATTATTTAGTCTGTGTGAAATTTAGAGTCTACAAGCTATGGCGCCAATCACTGAAAATGTATCAAACCTGATGTACTGTTGGGAGTTCTCATTTCTTGAGACCCTAACAAGCCAGGAAAGTACAAATACCCCCCAAATGACCCCTTTTTGGAAAGTAGACAGTCCAAGGTATTTAGTAAGAGGCATGGCGAGTGCATTTGCCACCCAGGGCGGATCCTATATCTGGAACCCCCCCCCCTCACTGATCATGCTTGCACGCACACAGCTCACCCACCTCTATTCACTCAGCCCACACACACACCTGTATGCACTTAGCCCCCCCCCACACACCTGTATGCACTCAGCCCCCCCACACCCCTCATACCTGTATGCACTCAGCCCCCTCACACACCTGTAGACACTCAGCTGCCCCCCCTCCCACACCTGTATGCACTCAGCCCCCCCTCATACATGTACGCATTTAGCGGCCCCCTTCACACACCTGTAGACACTCAGCCCCCCCACACACCTGTATGCACTCAGCCCCCCCTTATACCTGTACGCACTCAGCTGCCCCCCCCACACCTGTAGACACTCAGCTGCCCCCCCTGGCCCCCCCACACATCTATAAAACACACACACAGCTCTGCCTCCCCTGTATACAAACAGCCTCCTCCCAATGGCGGTATTCGTGGCGGGCCTGTGTGGATATACCGATGGCGGTATTCGTGGCGGTCCTGTGTGGATATACCGATGGCGGTATTCGTGGCAGCCCTGTGTGGACATACCGATGGCGGTATTCGTGGCGGTAGCGATGGCGGGCCTGTGTAGCGGTAGCAATGGCGGGCCTGTGTAGCGGTAGCAATGGCGGGCCTGTGTAGCGGTAGCAATGGCGGGCCTGTGTAGCGGTAGCAATGGCGGGCCTGTGTAGCGGTAGCAATGGCGGGCCTGTGTAGCGGTAGCAATGGCGGGCCTGTGTAGCGGTAGCAATGGCGGGCCTGTGTAGCGGTAGCAATGGCGGGCCTGTGTAGCGGTAGCAATGGCGGGCCTGTGTAGCGGTAGCAATGGCGGGCCTGTGTAGCGGTAGCAATGGCGGTACTAGTGGCGGGCCTGTGTAGCGATACCAATGGCGGTCCTGTGTGACAGCTGGGCTGTGACAGATCCAGATGGACTGACAGAACTCCTGACAGGTTCTCTTTATTCGGGGGGCTGTTGTGCACAGTAATACAGTACAGACAATACGCTGAGCTTACTCGCCGATTCCTGCTCTCTCCTCACATGATCGTCATTCTGCTATAGGCCCGGCGGGAAGTTGTTAAAGAGCCGTACTGTTCTTTCTTTGACAACAAAATTATTCTAGTTCCAGGGTTCCTCCCAATGGCCTTGTTGGGAGTTCCAGATGAAAAACCAGCCCTGCTCCCACCAAGCTCTTCCCCTTAAGGATCAAAAGAGGACAAGGCTGCATTTAGTAAATTTACTGCAACTTCATTTACAGAGGATGGATGTCTTCCGGAAAGAAGAACCCCTGTTTATTTTGCCATTAGGCCTAGAAAAGCAGAGAGTTGTGAAATATTGAATTACCGCTAACTGAATAGTGAAAACTGTACAGACAGCATATGCTTCCAGAGGCTTACTTTCCCCATCCAGTTTAACAGCACACTCAACAACAGGTATAGCGGTCTCATAGAAATAATCCCCCCCCCCCCCCCCAAGATTCATGCGATTTGCAAAGCAGCAAATTGGAGATGGGCAAACACCTTTATCCAACACCCTTCCCTCCCCATTTGTTTTGCTAGTCATATCCCATGTGTATCCTGACATGAGGAGGCCAGGTATATGGAAAAAAAAATTTAAGAAATTCTCCATATAGGCAGAACCCCCTCCCCCGGGTGTCCTATCATGGATCCAGATGGGAAGTACGTCGTTTTCAACTTTTTATGGGCTAGTAAAGGAAAGTCCTGAGAGGTCAGGAGGCAGAGGTAACCTATCAGTATGCCGACATAGTGAAAGGCCAGGAAAGGAAAATTACAGTAAGTAAGTATCTTAACACAATTTTCTGTATTTTATGTTTAGTACTAAATTAAAACCTGATGAGACAAGGGACTACATACACAGATTCTTACACAGAAAAACTTCCTACCTGTCAGGAATGCTAGCCTCACATTCAGAATACTTCTTGTTCAAGGCTCGTACACTCAGAGCATCTGGTTTTAGAGTAACTGCTGCTGCAGCTCCACCTTTCACAGGCTCCCGATTCCCCTCGGCATCAAACCCATCTGATCTCATACGACTTCTAACAAAAAACAGCACATGAAAGATTACCAACTGGAACATTTTTGGCTGAAATCTATTTCATATTATTTTTTAAAGTGTATATGTACCAATGTCCTGTATTCCATTATTTTTTACTATTAAAAATAATCTTAGTTTTACAAATAAACATATGCTGGCAACCATAACAAAGAGAAAACATACAGCAGATATGTAGACATGCACCAAAACGAAACCATAAATTCAGGATGCACTTGGCTGAAACCGAAAATTACAGTTTAAAAAAAATAAAAATAAATTTATATTTTTTTATTTATATATATATATATATATATATATATATATATATATATATATATATATATATATATATATATATAGTGGGTACGGAAAGCATTCAGACCCCCTTAAATTTTTCACTCTTTGTTATATTGCAGCCATTTGCTAAAATTATTTAAGTTATTTTTTTTCCTCATTAATGCACACACAGCACCCTATATTGACAGAAAAACACAGAATTGTTGACATTTTTGCAGATTTATTAAAAAAGAAAAACTGAAATATCACATGATCCTAAGTATTCAGATCCTTTGCTGTGACACTCATATATTTAACTCAGGTGCTGTCCATTTCTTCTGATCATCCTTGAGATGGTTCTACACCTTCATTTGAGTCCAGCTGTGTTTGATTACACTGATTGGACTTGATTAGGAAAGCCACGCACCTGTCTATAGAATACCTTACAGCTCACAGTGCATGTCAGAGCAAATGAGAATCATGAGGTCAAAAGGAACTGCCTGAAGAGCTCAGAGACAGAATTGTGGCAAGGCACAGATCTGGCCAAGGTTACAAAAAAAATTCTGCTGCACTTAAGGTTCCTAAGAGCACAGTGGCCTCCATAATCCATAAATAAAAGATGTTTGGGACGACCAGAACCCTTCCTAGAGCTGGCCGTCCGGCCAAACTGAGCTATCAGGGAGAAGAGCCTTGGTGAGAGAGGTAAAGAAGAACCCAAAGATCACTGTGGCTGAGCTCCAGAGATGCAGTCGGGAGATCAGAGAAAGTTGTAGAAACTCAACCATCACTGCAGCCCTCCACCAGTCGGGGCTTTATGGTAGAGTGGCCCGACGGAAGCCTCTCCTCAGTGCAAGACACATGAAAGCCCGCATGGAGTTTGCTAAAAAAACACCTGAAGGACTCCAAGATGGTGGGAAATAAGATTATCTGGTCTGATGAGACCAAGATAGAACTTCTTGGCCATAATTCTAAGCGGTGTGTGTGGAGAAAACCAGGCACTGCTCATCACCTGTCCAATACAGTCCCAACAGTGAAGCATGGTGGTGGCAGCATCATGCTGTGGGGGTGTTTTTCAGCTGCAGGGACAGGACGACTGGTTGCAATCGAGGGAAAGATGAATGCGGCCAAGTACAGGGATATCCTGGACGAAAACCTTCTCCAGAGTGCTCAGGACCTCAGACTGGGCCGAAGGTTTACCTTTCAACAAGACAATGACCCTAAGCACACAGCTAAAATAACGAAGGAGAGGCTTCACAACAACTCCGTGACTGTTCTTGAATGGCCCAGGCAAAGCCCTGACTTAAACCCAATTGACCATCTCTGGAGAGACCTAAAAATGGCTGTTCACCAACGTTTACCATCCAACCTGACAGAACTGGAGAGGATCTGCAAGGCGGAATGGCAGAGGATCCCCAAATCCAGGTGTGGAAAACTTGTTGCCTCTTTCCCAAAAAGACTCATGGCTGTATTAGATCAAAAGGGTGCTTCTACTAAATACTGAGCAAAGGGTCTGAATACTTAGGACCATGTGATATCAGTTTTTATTTTTTAATAAATCTGCAGAAACATCAACAATTCTATGTTTTTCTGTCAATATGGGGTGCTGTGTGTACATTAATGAGGGAAAAAAATTAACTTAAAGCGGAGCTCCGCCAGAAAAAAATATATTAAAAGCCAGCAGCTACAGCTACAGCAGCTGCTGGCTTTTAATATTTGAACACTTACCTGTCCTGGAGTCCAGCGACGTCCGCAGCAGAGGACGAGCGATCGCTCGTCACTCTGCTGCTCCCTCCACCATCCTCGCTGAGGGAACCAGGAAGTGAAGCCCTGCGGCTTCATGCCCGGTTCCCTACGGCGCATGCGCGTGTCGCGCTGCGCTGTTCTGATTCGTCCTCCTGTGTTCTGGGAGCCGAGTGTCTCCCAGAACACTACGGGAAGTCTGGGGGAAGTGACGTCACTTCCGCAGATTCCCGGAGAGAGGACTCCCGGATGTGGGTGAAAATACCTGTCTTAGACAGGTATCTTCACCCCCCTCCCCCCTGAAAAGGTGTCAATTGTGACACCGGAGGGGGGGAGGGTTCCGATGAGAGGAACTTGTAATTTAGGGTGGAGCTCCACTTTAAATGATTTTAGCAAATGGCTGCAATATAACAAAGAGTGAAAAATTTAAGGGGGTCTGAATACTTTCTGCACCCACTGTGTGTGTGTGTAATTTTATATATATTATATATAAAAATGTATGTATAATAATAATAATAATATATAAAAACAATAGTTTATAAGTAAAACAGTCCAATCTCTGGATCATTCTTAAACAGCGCTAAAAATTATGATGATAATAAACCTGTGGTCAACACCACTGTTTAAAGTCTTAAGTGTAGTAGCTGATGATGTAAACAGTCCAAAGTGTCATAGGTGTATGTAAACGGTTGTCTTAGCTTGCACCTTCCACCACAACCACAATGATTTCCTCTCTCAGCGGCCCTGTACTAGTGGATTTCTTCTGATGGAGAGGACCCAGTGCAAAGTAGCTGATGAACATCTTACTTATTAGAGGCTTCTGGCGAGTTTGACCCCCTGTGGGAGTGTGCTTCACGAGGTGGAATACGGATACTGTTTTTTCTGGTGGAAGGTGCACTCTAAGACAACCGTTTACATACATCTATGACGCTTTGAACTGTTTACATCATCTACTACACTTAAGACTTTAAACAGGGGTGTTGACCACGAGTTTATTATCATCATAATTTTTAGCGCTGTTTTAGTATTTGAATGATCCAGAGATTGGACTGTTTTATTTATATACTATTGTTTTTATTCTTCTACCAGCTGCTTAGTGCCTTTAAATATTTTGTTACTTATATTTAGGCTCCATGTACACAGAAGCTGATAAACTGCAGTTTATTGGTGTTTTTTTTAAAAAGCCCATTAACTGCACTCTATGTTAGCCTATGTGTTCATGTACACAACGTTTTTTAGCTTTAATGAGCAGTAGAGTTAATGGGCTTTTTTTCTGAACGCAAGAAATTCGCGTTCAAAGTGCCGTTTTTCGGCAGAAAAAAACGAAAAACGCTCAAAAACCTGGCCGCGAGCATTTTTTGGTCCATTGAAAAAAAAAAAAAAAATCGCTACACTGAAAAACGCTAATAAAAGCTATTAAAAGAACGCTGATAAAAGCTAGCTTTTTCTGCTGCTTTAAAAACAACCGTTTTTGAGCTTCTGTGTACATGGAGCCTTAAAGTGTTTTCACCTTTGTATACATTGCTAAGAGAGCTGTGGAATTGATCTGGCGCTGAGTAGGTGTACTGAAGGCCTGATTGCACACCTACCTCTTTTTTCATACACACATATATATATTTTACACACACCATTTATAAATATAATTGTATTATATTCGACCTTTTAAATAATATCATGAATTTGAAATTAATTTGAATTTATTGACGACCATTATCGGCACCTTTAGGCCACTTTCACACTGAGGCGCTTTTCAGGCGCTTTCACGCTAAAAAAAGCGCCTGAAAACTTATTTCCATTAAAATCAATGAATCCTTTCACACTGGGGCAGTGCGCTGAAAAAACGCCCCTCCCCATTGAAATGAATTGAAAGCTCTTCAAAAGCGCCTGAAAAGCGCTTCAAAAGCGCTCAGTGTTTTACTGGCAGTTTTTCAAGCGCCTCAGTGTGAAAGTGGCTTTAGTGCAAGAAAAGCTCAAGAAAAATGCATCCCTTTAAATTCTATGTATGTCTTCACACTGGTCCACTGCGCTTCCGTTGTGGTGTTAAAAATCTTGCTTGCTACATATTTAGTCGGAAAAAAAACAAAACAAAAAAAAAACCCTGCACCTTCCCATTAAAATGCACTGAAAACACAGCAAGAAAGCATCAACAACACACTCCGGGTTATGTTTTTGGTCACATGACCTATGGAAAAAAACAGTAAAATTGTGTGCATTTTCAGCGCCATTATTCGCACCTTTTTCTCGATCGGCAAAATGCCAAAAAATAGGATTTTTGTACTCACCGTAAAATCCATTTCTCTGACGTCCACCATGGACTGACACAGCTGGATACTGTAAACGCGTGGGTAGATGTCCCTGCTCGCAGGAGAAGATCTAGGCAGAATGTTAGAAACATTCTAGAACAAACCAGAGCTGAACAGCCCCGCCCAGGGGGGCAGTCCCTCCGGACATTACCCTCCCACCTGCAGTCAGCAGACCTCAGTTCGTAACAAAGCAGTACAAACCTTAAAAAGGAAGGGTGGGTGCTGTGTCAGTCCATGGACATCAGAGAAATGGATTTTACGGTGAGTACAAAAAACCTATTTTCTCTTATCGTCCATGGACTGACACAGCTGGATACTGTAAACGCGTGGGACGTCCCAAAGCAGTATCAGAAGGGTGGGAGCAGTAGTAAAGGAACAACCAAAACTTCACTCCAAACAAGCAGAGCTCCTGAACGGAGGAGTTGCAACATTAAACAGCGGCCTGCAATGCTTTGCGGCCGAAGGGAGCATCCGAAGATGCAGCAACATCAACCTTATAAAATCTTGAAAAGGTATGAACGGACGACCAGGTCGTCGCCTTGCACACTTGTGCAACCGACGCTTGATGTCGTAAGGCCCAGGAAGCACCAATTGCCTTGGTGGAATGCGCCGCAACCGGAAAGGGAGGCGCCCGCCCTTTAAGGGCATAGGCCTGTATGACGGTCTGCCTGATCCACCTAAAGACGGTGGCAGACGACACCGCTCGGCCCTGTTTTGGACCAGACACAGATTTCCGAATGGAAACAGTAGCAGACAGGTACACTCGTAAGGCTTGTACCCATCTTAATGTATGAAGCGCAAACTCTCAGGGATGCGATGGGTGAGGACACAAGGACGGAAGAACAATGTCCTTCTTAAGGTGAAGGGCCGAGACCATCCTTAGAAAAGAAGGACGGTCGTGGGCACAACACCGCCATATCCTTATGGAGGACCAAGTAAGGCGACTTGCCGGACAAGGCTGCCAACTCAGACACCCGTCTAACCGAAGCAATGGCCACTAAGAAGGCCAACTTCCGGGACAAGGTCAAGAAAGGAATCTCTCTGATATTCTCAAAGGGATGTTCTTGGAGAACCAAGATGCATCAAATTCAGATCCCAAGTAGGGAGAGGAGGCTTGACAGGGGGGGGGGGGGGATCACATAGCGAACCCCCTGCACAAAAGGTGCTAATCAAGGAATGGCCCGGTAGCGGTCATTAAAAAAAAAGACAGCCCGGGCCGAAATCCGACCCTCAAAAAAAAAAAGAAGGTATGCAAGGCCAGCTTTTGGGTCACACCACGCTGTAAGAACAGCAAAATCCTGGGAACGGAATACATCCGAGGACGCCACTCAAGTTCCTCACACATAGTGATGCAAGCCTTCCAGGTACGGTGAGATAAATTTTTGGAGGAAGATTCCTGTGTCAACAACATAGAAGAGATGACCGAATACAAGAGAACTCGGTCCTTCAGCACCTGGCTTTAAACAGCCATGCCATTAAAGCCAAGGACTGTAAAGCAGGATGAAGTATGGGATCACGAGACAGAAGGTCCACCCCAATAGGCAGTCGCCAGAAACGTCTGCGACTAGCCAAAGTAGATCGGTGTACCAATGTCGCCGTTCCGGAGCACTGGAATGGCCTCAGCCCCTACTCTGCGAAGCCGGCGAGGCAACAACAGTAGCGGAGGGTAAGCATATATCAGGCGATACTGCCCCCACGGGCTTCCAACGCGCCTGACGCGTCCGCCGAGGGGTCCCTGGACCTGACCACGATCTTGCCACCTTGCAAGTGAGTCGAGAGGCCATAAGGTCCACTTCCGGTGCCCCACCTCCGGTAAAGGAGGTGGAAACACCTCCGGATGCAAGGACCCTTCCCCTGCAATGCACACGGCCGACAGGACCGTCTTGCAGCGAGATGTATGAAAATCCCAAAGAGACTCCGCAATGTATCGGAGAAGGGAGGCCCCGGTGTACAGGGTGCCTCAAATGTTGGCCAATAAAGGCAACTTGACGGAACTTCCCTAGAAACTCGGTCAGAGGACTAGTACCTCAGCCTCCACAGGTGGCGCAAACCCACCCTGGGCACAGAGACCCTAAAGGCTAAAGCAGTTGCAGTGCACCTGCTAGATGACTGATGGATGAAGCAGAGGCTTTTGCCCAGTCATTGAGCTACAAAAAACGCCAGAGACGCAGCCACTTAGGGGGCGTAACGCTAACCTCAGCCTGGCGAACACAGTCCAAGCCAGCGCTTCTAATCACCACTGAAAGCAGGTGGAAAGTGATACCCCTGAAACCAGGGATCCTTGCTACAATACTCCATCCAGCAGCTACCCATGGATAAGTGCTGATTGTACAAAAACAGTTTATACTATGTATTGCGTCAAACGCGCAAATAGAGTGTGGAAGGAAACCACCCAGCCACAAAGAGCATAATACCACCACATACGGCGTATGTAGTTTAGTATGTGTGGATAAACCTGTTAAACACGTATATACTGTGCCAGCGACGAAGGCGCGCACATCATCGGGGCTTGGACGTAAACCAGCCACGCAGATTGCGTACACAATCGTGTAGGTATGTTAGCCTGCGAATAAACAAATTGCACATGTTTATACTGTGCATAGCGCTGAGAATGCGCACACAATTGGAACCCAGGGGAGAAACCTGAGCACCCGGATGAAACCCATGCAGACTGCATACGCATACCGTGTAGGTATTATAGTATGTGTGCTAAACATTTTGCACAAGCCCATGTGTGCATAGCACCGAAGGCGCGCACACTGTTGGCGCGTGGGAGGAACCGAAGTACCCCACGCATACTCAGAGAATGCAATACCTACAACTACTGTAAATGTATTTAGTGTAGTGTATAGACATAATGTGTATGTTTACACCGTGTATTGCACCAAAGACATGCATGTCATGTAGCGTGGGCGGAAACCCACGCAGACTGCACAGACATACCAGGTAGGTATGTTAGTATGTGGATATCCAATAGCACAAATTTAGACTCTGCATAGCGCCGAAGCGCCCATACCAATGGAGTGTGGGAGGGAACCGGAGTACCCGGAGGAAAACCACACAGACTGCCTACACATACCGTGTAGGTATTATAGCATGCGTGATAAACATTGAACATGTTTAACAGTGCAGAAGGCCAAAAGGCGCACATACCGTCAGCGCGTGGGAGGAAACCGGAACACCCGGAAAAACTCCACGCAGACAGCACACAGATACCGTGTAGGAATGATAGCATGTGAATCAACATATTGCACGTTTATGCTGTGCATTTCCATTGGAGCGTGGGGGGAAACCGGAGTACCCGGAGGAATACCCATACTGTAAACATGTATAGTATGTGCAATAAACATATTGAACATGTCTATACTGTGCGGAGAGCCGAAGCGCACATACCATGAGAGCGCGGGAGGACACCGGAGCCCCCGCCGACCCAGAGAGTATAATACATACATATACTGTGAATGTATCTGGAGTCGTGCATAAACATATTTTGTACGTTTATATCATGCATGGCACTGAAACACAGCATTGGAACGTGGGGGGACACTCACGCAGACACAGAGACCAATAACACATACATACACTGTGAATGTATGCAGTGTAGAGGTATAGGATGAGTTTAAATTATGGCGCAGAGGCGCATAATCTTCTCTGCATCATTCCAACCTGCTTGACTGTGCTGCCGAAGTAGCATGCTGGTAACCTCTGATCCTCAGACCGTGTGTCTGTCAGAGCTCAGGCGTTCCCCAGGAAATGGCGGGAAATGTTGCCTCAGGATATCACACAGAAGGCTCACAGGGACTAGAGACATAAATGTATAAAGTCCTCCCCCCCACCACGTATCATCCATGCTGCTCTGAGGCAGCGTGTGAGGAAACAGTGAGGAAGCTGTGTAAAAGAAAGGCTTGTCACAGCAATTCCAGCTTGAGAGTGTTCCTCACATCATCAATGAGATCACTTACAAGCGCCCTGTCATTCACTGACAAAGAACTGGAGTCTTCCTCACAAGGGAATGTCCTGTTCATAAATATTAAATATTCAGAGCTAGGGTCCTGAGCCCAATAGCTAGGCCCATATCTGACTCAGAGCACTCCTTCACTAAAGATTTTTGTGGGGGGAGGGGGCTTTAGCTCCTTTTGCTCACACACTGCTTCCATTCTAACAAGGAATGATTCCAGGACTGCTGACAACTGGTCCATAAGGACCGCAGGTGCAGGAAACATATGAACATGTTTAACTGTGCAGCAAGTGTGGAGAGCAGGTGTATCAGACTCCATAACGCCACCCTCTGAGACCTTATACACTATACAGTCAATATACAGTCCACCCACTGGCTACGCTGAGGCTGGGGAGGGGATACCCGGAGGACCCACCAACCCTTAAGGACCGCTCAGTCTGTGAGGAGATTGTGAGGGGATTCGCGCCGCCGCTAGAATCAAAAATAAATGCGTGGCGGCCACAAGAAAATGGGCGCCGGCCGCAGCTACAACTGCACCATTGAACGCCAAGATGGCCGCCGAGCGCGAAATTCAAAGCTCCCGCTAATGCGTGCGCTAACGGCGCACGCAATAATCACCTCACACATCAGAAAAAACTGCAGACATGAGCGCCCAGCCAGGCCAGAGTGACCCCCAAGCACCCCACAGCACAGCACCAGTACAGGGTGCAGAGAGCAGCATAACAGGGGGGAGACAGGGAGAACCCCCCACACACAAAAACACAGCCAGTATGTACTCACTTTGCAGCAAGAGAGACTACTTACCCGTCCCTAGAGGGACCCACTGGCTTGTTTCAGACAGACCTATCACAGAGTCATACTGCGTAGCTGTCGGCCCGGTCCACCGCGAAAGATACAGTAGGTACTGTTCAATCTTGAGAGGACCGCGGGAGCATGAAAGCAACCCGGCCACCCCTGGAGTCATGGGGTATGTCGTGAACTGAGTCTCGCGCACACAAGGCGAGGATCAGCACGCTCGATGGTCGGACAGGGAAGACTACGAGGATACTAGTGTACCCAAACTGTTGTCCAGCCGACAGTTGATTGAAGGTCTCAAAAATAAAATAAAATTCCCAAAGAAATAAAATGTAAAAGTAAAATCTTCCAGGAGACTGGCTCCTGAGAGAGCCACGTCTTCTCCTTCTGCTAGGCAGAAAAAAAACTGAGGTCTGCTGACTGCAGGTAGGAGGGTAATGTCCGGAGGGACCGCCCCCCTGGGCTGGGCTGTTCAGCTCTGGTTTGTTCTAGAATGTTTCTAACATCTAACATTCTGCCTAGATCTTCTCCTGCGAGCAGGGACATATACCCACGCGTTTACAGTATCCAGCGGTGTCAGTCCATGGACGATAAGAGAAACATCATTTTCAGGCGATCTGTTTCAGCCGCCGAAATTTGGGTGCATCTCTAGCATTGGGAATTTAAAAGCAGATGAAAAAAATAAAAGATGTTCACATTTTAGACATTTTCTTTGATGAAAACTTGGGATGCCATGTCCTTCCAAACAGAGTAGGCAGGGAAAATGAGGAGTCACTCTTTTGACTCATTCATTTGTGTAAAAAGTGATTGTGAACGATCACCTTGTAAAAACAACCCATTCAGTTTAAAATAGAAATAAAAAGGCAAAACATTTTTGTTTAGATATAAAAAAATTGAATCACCATTATAAATACCTTTTTTATAAGTGATCACAAACCCTCTGTTCTCAGCTGCATAATAGCTGGGGGAGGAGAAGCAGCAGCACACTGAGTTTCCCAGTGAATGGCTGTGCAGCAGGGGCGTGTCAGGACAAGTCTGATCATTGGAGGAGATCACACTGAGTTTCCAGCATAGCTAGAGAACTGACCACAGTGTGCTCTCCTGCTTAGTATGGTCAGTTTTTAACAGGAAAGCAGAGGAACTGGCAGGAACACCAGGGGATTTCACACAAAAGAAACAATACAAAGAACAGGATACTTTCTCATACAAGTACGATACAGCAGGCACATATCAGAAATATGAAGTGTTGGGGTAACAAACGCTTTAAACTACTGAGCTCTTTAACCACTTGCCGACCGCTCACGGCATATATACGTCGGCAGAATGGCTCGTACAAGCACAATCACGTACCTGTACGTGGCCCTTTAACTGCCGACGTCAGCGGCGCGCTCGCTACCCCCCTGACTTCCCTGTGAGTGGGACCGTGGGTCCCGCGGACTCGATCGCCGCGGGGATCCCTGCGATCGTCTCACGGAGGCTCGCATCTCCCCGCTCCTCTACTGACACTGTCAGCGATCTCCGCTCTGTGTAATCAGAGTGGAGATCGGTGACGTGTCAGTCGTAGCCACGCCCCCCTCAGTTAGTTACACACCCCTAGGCACACTTAACCCCTTCAGCGCCCCTAGTGGTTAACCCCTTCACTGCCAGTGTCATTTTCACAGTAACCAGTGCATTTTTATTGCACTGATCGCTGTGAAAATGACAATGGTCCAAAAAATGTGTCAAAAGTGTCCGATGTGTCCGCCAAAATGTCGCAGTCACGAAAAAAAAAAAAAAAAAAAAAAAAAAAAAAAAATCGCTGATCGCCGCCATTACTAGTAAAAAAAAAAAAAATATTTATAAAAATGCTAAAACGATACCCTATTTTGTAAACGCTATCATTTTTGCGCAAACCAATCAATAAACGCCGATTGCGATTTTTTTTACCAAAAATGTGTAGAAGAATACGTATCGGCCTAAACTGAGGAAAAAAAATGTTAAATATATTTTTTGGGGATATTTATTATAGAAAAAAGTAAAAAATGTCATTTTTTTCCAAATTTTCGCTCTATTTTTGTTTATAGCGCAAAACATAAAAACCGCAGAGGTGATCAAATACCACCAAAAGAAAGCTCTATTTGTGGGAAAAAAAGGACGCCAATTTTGTTTGGGAGCCACGTCGCATGACCGTGCAATTGTCAGTTAAAGCGACGCAGTGCCGAATCGCAAAAAGGGGCCTGGTCATAATGGCCCGTATTGGTCCGGGGCTTAAGTGGTTAAACCTGGCACCTAATACATACATACTTCTATAAATATTTTTTTTTTTTTTTTTGTGCTGGTCAAAACTAAAAAAAATTTTTTTTTTTAATATATGAACGCTGGAACCCTTATTCATGGATAGCTTTCATTAAAATTACATATATAGTGATCCTGCTATAAAGGTCTTTGTTCAGGTTTTTCCCCCCAATATGGGGCGACAACCTTCTGTTCCTTTACCTCAATGGCTCCTGTGTGTTGTCATCCTGTCACATGCACTTCTGGTGGAGACAATAAGCAGCCATGCTGGCACTCATTGCGCTGGCATGTTCTGCTGCTGTCATCATCGGGAAGCCTAACCTGAGCAATGAAATACAGCCACAGCTGGAGTAAGCACACGTAGACAGAGAGTGGCTGCAAAGAGACTGGAGATGAGGAGCAAAGATGAGGTGCATTTAGAGTCAAAAAAGTATTTACAGTACTTTAGCTAACTAAATATGTACCAGTTAGGGTTTAGATCGACTTTAAGGTGCATCTAAACCTTTTTTTCTTTATTTTTACCTGGTGACCCTGCCAGTGACACACATCCAGTCCTGTACTCTATAGATAAGCAGTGTCACACCCTAGGACAACATGTGTGTTAGGACTACAAAACACCTTTACTGGTTCTGATCTCCATAAACGTAGTGAGAGGGGTTCTGTAGTTCAAATAACTACAGGAAAATGGGCAGGGCTAATAACACTGCAGTGAGCACAGAAACTTCCAAGCTCAATGGAATTCTGACATGATCAACAGGCATTTGCACTTCTAGAACAGATATGTCAAAACACTTTCAACCGTATATTGGTACAGACCAAAGGGGAGCAAGTAAAGGAAGTCCATAGTTAGGGCTTACATACACTTTAACTAAAGATCTTTTTTTTTCACAAGAAATCACTTTAACTAAAGATCTGACTGTAATGTCCCCTACATACAGTGTATAACAGAGTCAGATCCACTCCCTAAATGAAAAACAATGAATAGGCAGTAGGGTCAGAACTGTCCTCAACTATTCTACAATCAGCATAAACATTACTACCTGTTATCACTGAACTCCTCTGGATAGAGTTCTTTGTAGCCATTATGATCCCATCTGTAACAGAACAGAAAAATACATTATTAGTACAGAGCAGTATAAACTAACTAGACTTTGTAAATCTTGTATATTAGTCAAGTAGCTTAACCACTTGCTTACTGGGCACTTAAAACCCCTTTGCCCTTTTCAGCTTTTAGCGCTGTCACACTTTGAATGACAATTGTGCGGTCATGCAACACTGTACCCATATGAAATTTGTATCATGTTTTCCCCACAAATAGAGCTTTCTTTTGGTGGTAAGAAAGAAAAAAAAAGGACCGGAAATGTTGAAAAAAAACCCCCAACAAAACAGTTTTCTATTTCGTTATAAAATTTTGCAAACAGGTAATTTTTCTCCTTCATTGACGTATGCTGATGAGTCTGCACTGATGGGCACTGATAGGGGGCACTGATGGGTGGCAGCAATGGGCACTGATGGGTGGCACTGGTGGGCATTGATAGGTGGCACTGATAAGCACTGGCAGGCGGCACAGATTATGTGGCTGTGCCTCTTCCTCTTCGGGACCTTTCACAGAAGCTATAATTGTATAGAGACTCAATCTCTACAATGGTGTATATCGTCTAAGAAAAGAAATGCTGTATGTATTCCTTCATGACAAAAACATACGTGCAACAATATTGTATATATTAATCAAAACAACATGTGAATGTGAATCATCAAACAATATATAAACAGTGAGCAATATGATCGTCCATAGAAAACAGATATCAGATATCTTCAAGGTTTATATTAGGATAAACCTATTATGGCTGTAGATATTTCAATAGTCTTTCAACATGAGAAGAAACAGCTTAAATCAGCAACACCCGGGAGTGCCTTCACCTTCCAAATAAGGGGGGGGGGAGAGAGAGATGGATACTCTTACCGGACAGCGTGGATCCAACGCACCATACGGCGGTGGATCTATCAAGCATGGAAAGCCGTAGACGCTCCAGCGAAATCCCAAGATGGATCATGCAGGTTCCTCCTTTGTAGATCGGTGGTGTATTTCACATACCACCCAGTAAGTGCAGCGATCAATCACAGGGATAGGGAATCCAGGCACAACTTACTAGGAGAGATCCAAACGTTTTTCCGCCTCATCGACAATGGTGTGTTAGAAATGAAAAAAAGAAGAGAAAAAAAAAAAAAAAAAAAAACATAGCGTAAAAAATGTTGATAAAATTTATTTGCATATGTTTTTTTCAGCCGGATACAAATCCAATAAAAACATGCAAATGAAGTAAAAAAATAAAAAAAAGACTTCATTCAACTGGGGTATACACTCACCCCCCACCCTACTGCGCTTATATAGAGACATCAATTACAAAAACAATGCTTCCGTGTGACCCCTGCTTGGACACCAATATTGCAGCCTCCTATACGCACTATTAACTTGTGTTTTTAGCAGATAATTTCCTTGGAATATGGATGTTTTTGATTATCGTACCAATCGGTCTTTTAACACTGAAGGAGTGTTCACAATTTTGAACACCGACTCTGAAATAGGAGGCCTTTTTTTAAGATTAAAGAATCTGATGACCTCAGAACTGCATCTTGAGTGGGACATAGCGTTCCTGGAGCAATACTCCAAGGAACGCATGGTCCCCAGAGGCTTAAGATGGGATGTCCATCCCCAACAGGGAGACCTTGAACTGGAATTTTGGTTCCGATATTTTAATGAGGAAGGAATATCCCTTTTAAACTTTTTGATAGAAAAGAAAAAATTATGTACAAGTAGCATAGATAAAATAAATTAAGGAAATCAGAGAGAAACTCCGACCACATAAATCTACATCCGAAAATATTACATTATCGACCAATTTAAAAAAGCACTTAGAGAAAGAAGAACGTGAACAAAAATCTAAAAAACAGAAGAAATATACAAGAGACGTGAATGATTATAAGAACAACTGTGTTTTCAGTTGGCAGAAGAAAGATATTGCAGTGGAAAATAGGGATAACGTACAAGTGCAGATGGATATGTCCCAACCTACCACTAGTGAATCCAGAACCCCACCAAGCCCCTCCACCCTTACTTAATAAGGCTATTTCCTCTCAGGGAATAAGGGGGCCCAATCACAGACCAACAGGACCTCCCACTCCGAATACCCATCAGAAAGGTCCTCCATTTAACAATAGAGGAAGGGGCAGAGGAGCTTGCCGTAGAAATAGAGGACACAGAGATAATTCCTATGACCATTATGGATACGAGCAGTCAGCACATAGGAATAGGAGTTATAATGACTATCAGGCATATAATTCTCAGAGAACACCCATTCACACCCAAAATCGATTTTCACCTTTGAGAGAGGAAGACACAAGTAGGCCTTACAATGCACAATATGGCTATATGGATAGGGAGGATAATCGTTATGACAGATACCCCTACAATTATAACCAAAGTCACCCTGGACCATCATACTCAGGGGATTTTCACAGGGAACAGGAAGGCTACTACAGAGAGGTAGAACCAAGCGCGGCTCCAGAGGGGGGCGGCGGCACTCCAGGAAGAAAAAGTAGAAGGGTATAACAGATGATGGCATTTTTAATTTAAGTAAAACCACGTTTACAGACGCAGAAAAATAGGATTTTTATAACAGCTTACCTGTAAAATCCTTTTCTTGGAGTACATCACGGGACACAGAGCGACATAGTCATTACTAATGGGTTATATAGATACCTTCAGGTGCTGGCATTGGCAACTTCCAAAACCGGAAGTACCCTCCCCTATATAAGCCCCTCCCATCCGGGAGCACCTCAGTTTTGTAGCAAAGCAATAAGTGTCCCTAAAGAGGGGTGGGAGCTCTGTGTCCCGTGATGTACTCCAAGAAAAGGATTTTACAGGTAAGCTGTTATAAAAATCCTATTTTCTTTCTCGTACATCATGGGACACAGAGCGACATAGTCATTACTAATGGGATGTCCTAAAGCAATGCCCAATGAGGGGGGGGATACACCATACATAAGCTGAGCGCTATCAGACATGAGGATCTTTTGCGGCCTGCAACACACTGCGCCCAAAGGCGACATCCTCCTGACTTCTAACGTCCACCTGGTAGAACCTAGTAAACGTGTGTACTGAAGACCATGTTGCGGCCTTACAGATTTGAGCCAGCGAGGCCTGGTGATGCACTGCCCATGAAGTTCCAACTGCTCTCGTGGAGTGCGCTCTAACTTTGAACGGAGGCGGTCTCCTTCTCAAGCCATAGGCTTGCATTATGACCTGTCAAATCCACTTGGCTAAAGTAGATTTTGACGCTGCCTGACCCTTTCTGGGGCCTTCCGGCAGAATAAACAAAGTATCCGTTCTGCGAATCTGAGCAGTGGCTTTTAGATAAGCTTTGACTGCTCTTACTACATCCAAAGAATGCAATAACTTTTCCTCTACCGAAGTAGGTTTGGGGAAAAAAGAAGGAAGAACCACATCTTGGTTCAAATGAAACCTCGATACCACCTTAGGAAGAAAGGCTGGATGAGGACGTAACACTACTCTGTCCTTATGGATAACCAGATATGGCTCTTTACAGGACATAGCTGCTAATTCCGACACTCTTTTAGCCGAACAAATGGCTACTAGAAAAAACAATTTCCTGGTGAGAAGAACCAAAGAAATGTGCTGTAATGGTTCAAATGGTTGTTTCTGTAGAACCGACAGAACCAGGTTTAGATCCCATGGACATATGGGAATATTAACCGGAGGACTAATACGCATCACTCCTTATCTAAAGGCTTTGACTAGTGAATGCGAAGCCAAGGGCCTTTGAAAAAATATTGACAAGGCCGAAAACTGACCTTTGATAGTACTCAAGGCAAGCTTCCTATCTACAGCCCACTGTAGGAAGTCCAGACTCCTACCTATTACGTACTTATGTGGATGCCATTTCTTGGCCTCACACCATGCGATGTACGCCTTCCAGATTCTATAGTAGATCTGCCTGGATACCGGCTTCCTGGCATTGATCATGGTAGATACCACAGGATTAGAGAGCCCTCTCTTTTTTAGAATGTGGGCTTCAATAGCCAGGCCGTCAAACCTAGGGCTGGTAAGGAAGGGTGGTATATCGGTCCTTGCGAAAGCAGGTCCGGACGACGTGGGAGAGTCCAAGGACTCCCCACTGACATTTTACAATCTCCGCGTACCATGCTCTTCGGGGCCACGCTGGAGCCACCAGAATCACTGGTTTCTTTTCTACCCTGATTCTGCGGAGTAATCGAGGTAACAATTGTGGCGGTGGGAATGCATATACTGTATCAGCTTGAACTGATCCCAAAGGAAAACACTAGGGCATCCGAGCCGCAAGCTAGGGGATCCCTTGTCCGAGAGACAAACCTGTCCACCTTTGCGTTGAATCTGGATGCTAGAAGATCTACATCCGGTGTTCCCAACCGCTGACATATTGTCCAGAAAACCTCGGGGTGAAGGGACCATTCCCCTGGGCATAATTGTTGGCGACTTAGAAAGTCCGCCTTCCAATTCTCCACTCCTGGAATGAATACCGCGGATATGGCTGGGACATATCTTTCTACCCATTTCAGGATGTAATTTACTTCCCTCTGGGCTGCACGACTCCTGGTGCCCCCCTGATGATTGATATATGCCACTGCTGTGGCATTGTCTGATTGAATTCTGACAGGGGACCCTTGGAGTTTGGATGTCCATGCTACTAGGGCATACCGGGCTGCTCGTATCTCTAAGAGATTGATGGGCAGGGCCTTTTCTGCATCCGACCATCTGCCCTGGAGAGACCATTGCTCCAGTACTGCTCCCCAGCCTATAAGGCTGGCATCTGTAGTGACCACCTTCCAAGAAATCGGACTGAAGGATTTCCCTTTTTCCAGATTCTGGGGAACCAACCACCAACGGAGGCTCTTGCGAACGGAAGGGGACAAGGACATTGTAAGTCTAGGGCCTGAACTTTTTTTGTTCCAGGCTGACAGTATGGCCCCTTGCAAATTCCTTGAATGGAATTGACCGTAGGGTACTGCTTCGAATGATGCCACCATTTTTCCCAGCAGCCTCATGCACAGGCGTATGGACGGCTGTCTTTTTTGTACCCACTAAGTGGATCAACTCTTTCAAAGACAACACCTTTCCTCGAGGCAAGAATATTTTTCTCTGGCCTGAATCCAACCTTAGCCCCAAGTATTCCAGACTTTTGACTGGTTTTTAGGGCTGACTTGTCTCGGTTGATAATCCAACCGTGAGATTCCAGATACTTGATTGTCTTGTGAACGACCACGTCTAGTTTTTTCACCGAGTGGTCTATCAGCAACAAGTCATCTAGATATGCCATTATCATTACACCTTGTGTTCTTAGATTGGCCAATAAAGGGCCAGAATTTTTGTAAACACTCGTGGTGCTGTGGCCAGACCGAAGGGTAAGGCTCTGAACTGAAAATGGCGCCCTTCTACTGCAAAGCGTAGAAATTTTTGGTGGACTGGAAAGATGGGAATGTGCAAATAAGCATCTTTGATGTCGATCGCGGCTAACCAATCCTCCCCTTGTAGGGCAGTGGCCACCGATCGGATCGACTCCATCGGAAAGTCCTGATATACAGGAATTTGTCTAGCCCTTTTAGAATTAATATGGGCCTCCCGTCCCCGTTTGCTTCGGGACTGTAACGAGGTTTGAGTAAAACCCGAACCCTCATTCTTCCAGGGGAACCTCCATAATTACTCCTTGGAGCAATAGTTGTTCTAGTGCCAACAGGAGGGACTCTCTCTTCCGGGGATCCCTTGGCACGTTTGACCTCAAAAATGGGAAGGAGGAGAGTCTTTTAACTCCAAACTGTATCCCAAACATACTGCGGAGAGCACCTATCTGTTTTGATCGTGTCCCACCAGGTCTGTTGCGAACACCTGGAGTCCTCCCCCCACCCGACTGAGTGGGGGCAACCCTTCAATGAATTTAACTTTGGGGGAGGTTTTGTACCTCCCCTGACCCAGGGTTTCTCATTACCCTGCGATTGTCCCTGTTTTTTACCCCCGGGAATTGACCGAGGAGGCCGTCGGAACTGTTACACAGCCGATTGCCCCAGGGACTGGAGAAGCAGGCCTCTTAAAGAGGGACCGCTAACTCTGTTTTTAACCGGCAAGAGCGTATTTTTACCGCTGGAAATTTTCTGGATATATTTGTCCAGGTTTTCCCTGAATAAGCGTTCACCATGAAATGGGACGCTAACCAGCCATTCTTTACAGGGAGCTTCAGCAGACCAGTTTTTGAGCCATAGAAGCCTACGCATATGTACTATAGACAGCGTAAGGCGGGAGGCCTGATGGACTGAATCCTTTATGGCGTCAACCGCAAAGCCTAAGGCTCTAGGTAGATCAGCTAGGGCAAGGGCCTGCTGATCTGTCAAGTCCCTCAAGACCTGTTTCAACTGATCCTTCACTGCTTAGCAGACCCCACTGCTGGTTGTGTCACCAAGCTTGCTGTAGAAAGAAGCAGACTTTCATAAGGACTCCAATCTTTTATCTATTGGGTTCTTGAACATTTGCACATTATCCACTGGACATGTCAGTGATTTATACACACAAGAGATGGCTGCGTCCACTGTAGGGACCTTCCATTTTTTTATGAACTTATCCTCCATGGGATAGACCACCGGAAATCTCTTGGGGGAATAAATATTTTCTCAGGATGTTCCCAATCCTGGTAAATGAGCCCTTTCAGTAAAGGGTGAAGTGGAAAAGAACAGACAGTCTGGGGGCTTCTAGCGACCCCAACGAGGATACAGTAGTGGTTGATGGTTCCGCAAGGTGCATTTTTAAATGCTGATCGGACCATGTTAGTCAGAGACTGAACCCATAATCATTCAGCTTGAGATGCTGAGAAAAGGTTCCCCCACTGTTGATTCCTCTATAACAGAATCAACCTCATCCTGATCCCCTTCAGGCAGGTCGATCCCTGTATGGGACTGTTGCTCTGCTAACAGGCACTCTGAAGGAGGAGACGGAGATCGGGCGTGCTTTCCCTGACAGGGAGGCAGCGATCAATGTTGACAATCTCTCTCTAATCCTCCCAGAGCTGAGGAAAAAACCTCCTCTGTTACATACACAGGAGCAGGTGAACTGAGGACAGCCACAGTACCAAGTACCCCTGCGGGGTCTCTACGGTCACTTACCTCTGAACTTCAGGGGAGACTGGTGCAGCAGAAGCATGCCCAAGATCCTCAGAGCCCGATGAGACCCCCTTCGCTTCCTGGAAGATTCAGTTCCGGAGCTTCTGGACGGCATATTCCTAAGCCTAAAGCTGAGGTATTCCAGCCGTAATACACCACTTTTACTGAGAATAGTCTAGCACAATTGCTGCTATATAACAGTTGGTGTCTACTAAAGTGCCTTTCTAGGGGATGCCTGCATCAACCGCCTCTGTGTGCCTTTATACTGTTGCTAGCTCTGTCTGTGCACTTCAATAGCCAGCTATGATTGTGCTTTAAAACACGCTGGACGCCCGCACATGCGCAGTAGCGCCGCGGCGCACACCGAGCGTCATCCACCCGCTCTGCCCCTTTTTCCAGATCGCCTCTATATATAGTGGCGCGTGCACGCGCACGGGCACGTGCGCCTTTGGCGCCTTTTTTGAAAAAAATAAGGAGCTAGATGGGAGCCAGGGTCCCTGCCGCAGGGCCCGGGGATGGATGAGCGCAGCAACAGGGCAGAGGAGACAGCTTCCCAGCAGAGAACTTACCAACTGCCTGGATTTGATTTTGGAAGAAAAAAATCCACATTACAAGAAAAAGAACCATAGCGGCCTCTAGTGTCTAACACAGGTACCGCGGTCTTACATTTTTTTTTTTTTTTCCTGCCTACTATTAAAATTTTTACATTTTCTCAGTAGTAACAGGCATACACAGAATATTAGCGGGAATACCTTAGGTAACAGGCAGAAAGACAAAATAGGCTTGGGGGGTCCCTCAATAGAACCAAGTTCCCGAGGGCCCCCACTTACCTTTTCCTCGCCGCAGGACTCTGTTTGGTCCACAGAAGCCCAAACTTCACCTATCACGGCAGGCATTGTAATCAAACCTTCAGGGACCGGGTTCCCAAGGATTCCACTCCCCTGGACCTGTATAGCACCCTGCACAGAAAACATCTTGGTCGTGGGTATGACCAGAGCTCTGGATCCCAGGGTCCAGCCCTCCTAAGAGAGGCATTACAGGCAAAACCTTGCTCTTCTCTTGCAAGGCCCGGGTACCGACCGTTTAGCTATGAAGCTTTTTTGGTCGGATCCGGAATAGCTTACTGAGGCCCAAAAGAACCTGTACGCAAGCTCAGTGAAAAACACATGTTACTTCTTGGCCAACACCTTAGACACTGGCAAAAAACTGAGGCGCTCCCGGATGGGAGGGGCTTATATAGGGAAGGGTACTTCCGGTTTTGGAAGTTGCCAGTGCCAGCACCTGAAGGTATCTATATAACCCATTAGTAATGACTATGTCGCTCTGTGTCCCGTGATGTACGAGAAAGAAAGATAGTTCTCGATAAAGGGACTAAAATTCGTTCCTCCTAAGTCACTTAATAAATTTGCTACATTTATTCATGTGCACAAATATGTGCGAAAGCTGAAGATTCAGAGATATTTTGTCACCAACCCCATGAGACCATCCCTCCCAGAGATTACTTCACACACAGTACATTCAGGTCTTTCCAGCCCCTCCCTTTTCAATCCCCCTTGTCCTATAGCACCATCTATCAAAGTTTTTAGGGACGTGGTCCTTAAAGATCTGGAAGCACTTCAACCTAAGAAAATATACTTTGACCCCAACATAAAAATTGGTCTGAAGTCACTATGCGAACGAAAGGACCTTATCATACGTCCGGCGCATAAGGGAGGGGGGATTGTCATCCTTGACAAACAGGATTATCACTCAGAGATGACTAAAAATCAGACGATGCAAGGTTTTGCGAAACGCATCGGGAGACTTCACTGCTGCCACTGAGTGTTTTGCAAAGCGCTATGTTCATGGATTGAATGTAAGTGTACTTACCTACATTTAATAAATATCCTTTACGCTATTATGCTATGTGCCCTCTCCTTCTTTCTTCTATATGATTTCTATGTGAGCCATTTTCATCATTCTATTGGGCTTGGATATCTGGTGTCATCCTTGAGTCTGGATCTCGGATACATATGTGTGCAGTGCCAGCTGGGATTTCATATGAACGGATACATACACACTAAGCCTGTTTGACCCTCTACACGTATGTGCATTGGGTCCACCCCATCTGGTAAGCCTCCCCTCCACATGGTGGTGGTCACGTCACAAGTCACTTACTATTTTTGGAAAACTCACCATTTTGAACTGAAAGTTTCAACCACATTCACATTTTGATTATCAAAGACTTTTTTATACATTCATTTGGAGTTCTATATGTATTTGGACTGATCATCAGATCCATTGTGATCCAGTCACTTTGAGCACTTGGGTGTTATATATTGTCATTACGCATAGTGATATATATTGTTATTACGCATAGCGCTACATTTTTGTATATTATTTGTTGTTACTTTTTCCACAGGTATTGTAGCTGCTTATATGTGTTAGCAGCGCGAATATTGTTTGTATTTTTATACCTTATCACCTGCCCTTGCGGGAAACAGTATGTCGATCGCACTATACGGACCTTCTCCATAAGGGTGGGTGAACACATAACCAGCATTAAAAAGGGACGCACTAACCACACCGTGCCGAGGCATTATTTACATTGCCATAACAAGAATCCAATGGGCACAAGTTTCCAGGTTATTGGCAAATTTGTCCCCCATTGGAGAGGTGAATCAAGTTTGAGGGGAGTCTCAAAGCTCGAGACATTCTGGATTTACCAGCTCAAATGTTACGTGCCATATGGGTTAAATGTGGATTGGGATATAAATGCCTTTATAAACCAGGCTTGATTGTATCCCCAATCCACCATTTCGAGTCCCTGTTCTTTATTCCATTTTTTTCTGTTTTCGTCTGATTTTTATGGGAGCAATTTTTTGGATCTAAAATAGACCATATGAGATCCAACTTCCTATTTATCTATATTACATTTCTATTTTAGGTTTTAGGGTGACAATATATTAAATTTAGGGTGATAATACATTAATATTTTTTTATATTTAACACCCCACGTTTCTTGATTAGGTCTACCATATAGACCTGTATCAATTTCTGACCAATTTGTTTTCTCTATATGTGGTTTATATAATATATAATATATATATATAAAATTTATTATTTCCGGAACTTCTGGGTATCAATTAACCATTGACACATCCGGTTACGGCATATACGATATACGTGTCTAGGACAAGGCTAAGATGGGAGTATTTACCATCCGGTAGGGTCATTATACCATGCCCTCTGAGCCGCTTTGTGTCGGGATTGGATGATGTATTGACACGCCCAGTTAGGATGAGCGACGTAGCCCTCACCTCGTCTAGATGGGATTCGTCTATCCCTCATTAGGTAGAACGCACCGCTCTAGCCACCCACGTCACCACGCAGGAAGAACACTTCCGGGATCCCGACCTGTGGGCGATTCTCGAGGTATAACTTCGGTGTGTGTTGTTTCCATTAGGTATGGCTAGAGTATGGGGGTGACTGATGATCAAGGCAGAGGCAGATTATACACGCACTCGGGCTCTACAAAAGTCTGTCGTTCATCTAATACATACACACAATGGTATTAATATTCCAAAAGGGAGGTTTGGAACGCATAGGCTAACCACGCAATGACGTAATAATGTAAGACGTCCGTTGATTTACAACGCACGCGAGAGCCCGGAAGCGGAGCCTCGTAGGGGTCACACGGAAGCATTGTTTTTGTAATTGATGTCTCTATATAAGCGCAGTAGGGTGGGGGGGGGGTGAGTGTATACCCCAGTTGAAGTCTTTGTGGACGAAACGCATAGGTTATTACGCTGGCCCTAGCCACCCCAATACTGCACATTTTTTTACTTCATTTGGATGTTTTTATTGGATTTGTATCCGGCTGAAAAAAACTTTTATGCAAATACATTTTATCAACATTTTTTAGGCTATGTGGAGGCATCTCCTTTTTTTCATTTCTAAAACACCATTGTCGGTGAGGCGGAAAAACGTTTGGATCTCTCCTAGTAAGTTGTGCCTGGAATCACTCTCCCTGTGATTGATCGCTGCACTTACTGGGTGGTATGTGAAATACACCACCGATCTACAAAAGGGAGGAACCTGAATGATCCATCTTGGGATGTCGCTGGAGCGTTTGTTTGACTTTCCATGCTTGATAGATCCACCGCCGTATGGTGAGTTGGATCCACGCTGTCCGGTAAGAGTATCCATCTCTCTCTCCCCCCTTATTTGGAAGGTGAAGGCACTCCCGGGTGTTGATGATTTAAGCTGTTCCTTCTCATGTCTAAAGACTATTGAAGTATCTACAGCCATAATAGGTTTATCCTAATATAAACCTTGAAGATATCTGTTTTCTATGGACGATCATATTGCTCACTGTTTATATATTGTTTGACGATTCACATTCACATGTTGTTTTGATTAATATATACAATATTGTTGCACATATGTTTTTGTCATGAAGGAATACATACAGCATTTATTTTCTTAGACGATATACACCATTGTAGAGATTGAGTCTCTATACAATTATAGGTGATGGTAGAACACTACACTCATAATTTGTCTTATCACTTTAGAAGCACCACACTTACCGTATATACTCGAGTATAAGCCGACCCGAATATAAGCTGAGGCACCTAATTTTACCACAAAAAAAAAATGGGAAAACTTATTGACTCGAGTATAAGCCTAGGGTGTCCATCTGCATGCCTCACTGTACCCATGCCTCACTGTGCCCATGACTAGACTGACGTTTAACATGGGAGTCTATGGAAGGGTTGCCCGGCTTTGAAAAAATGGTGCTCCCCGGCCGTAGGCCCCACAGACAAAAAACTTGGCACACTTATAGAGGAGAAATGGGGCTACAGGTGTGCCAAGTTTCGGGTCCAGGGGACCTACGACAATCGGCCTGTACCGAGTCCCCAAATCACCGGAGAAATTACAGTTTAACATGGGAGTCTATAGAAGGGGTGCCCGGGTTTGAAAAATAGGTGCTCCCCGGCCGTAGGTTCCCTGGATAACAAACTTTGCACACTTGTAGAGGAAGAGTGGGGCTACATGTGTGCCAAGTTTTAGGTCCAGGGGACCTACGGCTTGGCCGGTACCGGGTCCCCAAATTCCAGGAAATCAGGTGCAAAAAGGTGACTCGAGTATAATCCGAGGGGGGCATTTTCAGCACACAAAAAAAATGTGCTGAAAAACTCGGCTTATACTCGAGTATATACAGTATATCCTTTATCCTTCTACAAACCAGACTTTTTGTTGTTATTAATTTATTATAATTAATATTTAATTTTCACAGAAGCTGATCAGCTTTTTTTTCTCCTCACATAGTCCTATTTCACCCTGAAGCCAGAATGAGAACCATACTGTCTATCAGAAGTTACTAGCTGTATAGAGGGACTGACATCAACTAGAGGATGCTCCAATGGATAATAGAAGGGGGGGGGGGGGAGTTTGGGACTTTAAATGAGGCGCATATGTGGTGCACCTCCATTCCTAATTCGAAAAAGTAAATGGAAGTTTGGGACTTTGAATGAGACTGTAGACATGGTGTAGGTAAAAAAGGTACATGTTTATTCAAAATAAACGCATGACACATCTCCAAACAGAAATCACATGGGAGGAAAAACATTCTGGTTGATGCGATTCCCTAGAGTTACACACACATAAGTATGGGTATGCACAATATAAGCAACAAGGTACATCACTATCTGGCACCTGGTCACACACTGATGTACCTTGTTGCTTATATTGTGCATACCCATACTTATGAGTGTGTAACTCTAGGGAATCGCATCAACCAGAATGTTTTTCCTCCCATGTGATTTCTGTTTGGAGATGTGTCATGCGTTTATTTTGAATAAACATGCACCTTTTTTACCTACACCATGTCTACAGTCTCACTCAAAGTCCCAAACTTCCATTTATTTTTTCAATGGATAATAGAGGGTCTGATCGGTTCCAGCTGTCCGTTTTTCAGCCGGACCCGATTGGAACCTCCATTCTCCTCTATAGAGAGCTGGATGTAAATTAACTTGTGTTCATTTACACCTGGCTACCTCCAGGTCCAATCCAGCATAAAAAATAAAAAAAAACACAAACACACACACACACACGGAGGGGAATCCGTTTGTTTCCCTCCAGTTGGTGAGATCGGAGGGCAGCTGGGTGTAAATGGAGTGCTGGTCTATCTACATCCAGCTGCCTATAGAGCAAAGCAGGCTGTGTCCATGTACGCTCTGCATAAGCAAAGCTGCTCTCTTTGTGTGAAAGGGGCCTTGTTCTGGGGAGTTTACCCAAGGTTAAATGCACTGGTGTGCACTGCACACAAGAATAATTATCTGTAACCTAGGTGCAGCAGCTGTCAATACAAGTCTTATTCTGGTAACTACTTTCATAGGGAAACAGGGAAAGGGAGCCGCTCAGGTGTAGATATCCTCCAAATTACCTTCTCCCAGCAACCATGGGTGCAAGCAATGCAAATATGAGCATGGCTTATGAATAAGCACTAGTACAGTGTGAAACGCGTCAGCCAGTTTTGACCAGTGTGCTGTGATTTGCAGTGTGTGTGTTTTGGATTCCTGGATTTTATGAAATAAAAGGTTTTTATTTGGAGTGCTGCTGTCCAGAAGATCTTCTTTTTCCTACTTTCATAGCGAAGTTGCAATCTCCTGGACTACTGCTGACCTGTTTAGATCTGGTGATGCTCTTTTCTTTGTTCTGTGAGGGTCAGTGTGCTTTTCCATTTCTCGGATTTTCCACATTTCTGTTTCTTCCTGGATCTGTTCAAAGTGAAAGGGAAATTGATAAGTGGAAGTGCCCCACTCCAGAACAAAACAAAACAACATTTTAATTTTTTTTACCATGGCAGTGGGTTTCCAACACTGCAAGGGTTAATGCTCATTCAGTCTTAGGGTAGAGGAATAAGGCGTAATACTTACCTTATCCCTTGCTCCAGGAGGCTTCTTCAATGCTGTGCAAACAGCCCCCCAAGGTCTCTCCTGCCTTCTGCTTTAGCAAGCAGTCACACAATGACATCATCAAGTACAATACAGAAGCTAGTCTACAGCCTCAAAAAGAGTGCAAACCTTCATCAAAAACTCAGTCATAGCTGTAGCAAATTCCTCCTTGGATAAATATGAGGAAAAAGAACATGAAAGGGTAGGAGGAGGTTCCCGAGGTCGATAGCGACTCAGTATGAAGTCTGGACTGGCAGAGTCAGGGCCTCTAGGGGGGTGTTACAGACCATTATTGAACGCTTAGCTGGACAAGAGCTGGCAGAGATCACAGACCCAGTCCCCTTGCACCTATGATCTGTCAAGTGTAGTGAGGTAGATCTCAAAATGAACATTTGCAACCTTAAAGTGATATTAAATGCTTTTCCTTTTTTTAAATAACAAACATGTCATACTTTCTGCTTTGTGTAGTGGTTTTGCACAGAGTAGCCAGTCTCCTCCTCTTCTCAGGTTCCCCCGTCGATGCTCCTGGCCCCTCCCTCTTGCCTAGTGCCCCCAGAACAAGCAACTTGCTCAGGAACGAGCATGCTTGAGTGCTCCCATTGCAACGACTCTGTGTGTCTATACAGAGATATAGCTTAGCCCCACCCCTCTTTCTCTCCTCATTGGCTTTAATTGACAACAGTGGGAGCCCACTGCACAACGCTAGATCGGGATGGGGCTCAGGTAAATATTGGGGGGCTGCTGCACAGAGAAGGTTTTTTTTATCTTCATGCATAAAAGGTAAAAACCTTGAGCCTTTAGAACCACTTTAACTGCAGAGCAGGAAGGGTGCAACTTCTGTGTCTATTCACTATGGGCCCAGAGCGCGCGCGTGTGTGTGTGTGTGTGTGTGTGTGTGTGTGTGTGTGTGTGTGTGTGTATTTATATTTATATATTCTCTCAAAACATTACATTCGGCAGAAGTCAAGGGAGTTGTCATACAAAATTGGAAGTGAGCGAACTGTGGTTTTCTTAAAGCGGAGGTTCATCCAAAAGTGAACCTCCGCTTTTCGGAACCCCCCCCCCCCCCTCCGGTGTCACATTTGGCACCTTTCGGGGGGAGGGGGTGCAGATACCTGTATAAAACAGGTATTTGCACCACTTCCGGGTCACCCCCCCCCCGTTGTGTTCTGGGAAACACTTGGCTTCCAGAACACAACGGGGACCAGTGAGGGCGGCGCAGCGCGACTCGCGCATGCGCCATAGGGAACCGGGCAGTGAAGCCGCAGCTCTTCACTTCCAGATTCCCTCACCGAGGATGGCGGCGGGGGAAGCCGAGAGCTGAGCGGTAGCTCGGGTTCGGCTGCCGACGTCGCGGGCGACCTGGACAGGTAAGTATCCTTTTTTTTAAAGTCAGCAGCTGCAGTATTTGTAGCTGCTGGCTTTTAAAAAAAAAAAATTCCGGTGAACCTCCGCTTTAAGCATCCTCAGGCCTTAAGGGGGCAATACCTTGATAGGTGAAAATACTGGTGTGCACTGAGTATATACAGTGCACTGGCTGGTGAGTGTAAATTTTGCAATATTTTAATATGGAGTAATTTAAAAGCGATAAAGCACGATTACTTTTTTTTTGCGCAGGATTGTGCAGTTTTATTGCTATACCCAACAAGGTCTGGAGAGAAGGGGAAGATTGATGATACATCTGGAGATATCCAGAGGAGTTGGTTGTAACCCCTTAAAGTGATTACAAAATCAAAGCCAGTGCTCTTTAGCAAACCTCAAAGGATTGAAGAGCAACAGAACACTGGGCACCCAGGTGGGCAAAAGCCCTGATTTACCTCACAAATTGCCACCATCTACTTCCTTGGGAAGACTGAATGAAGGGACAAGCCACGGACGTCTATAGCACTCTGTGGCTGACTAAACATTTTGCTCCAAAATCAGGATCTAGTGCCCAAAGCAACATTATCGGCTGAACCCACATCATCTTCCTAGCGGGGTACAGAGACGGTTGCCCAAAGCGCAGCTGACGAGTCAACGAATCCACAAAGTTGCAAAAGGGGTGCTGCAGTGGCAATGTAGCGGCTAGGAGATTTTCTATGGAAGTTCCTGTGTTCTGGGAGCAGTATGGGCAACTTCCTATTTGCTGTCGGAATTACAGAGAGTTGGGTGGAGTGCTTCCCTGCCATTCATGAGAAGCCTTGTATTTTTGTAAATGAATACAAGGCTTTCTTTAATTCGCTAAAGGGGAAGAGATGGGCAGGTGACGTCATGATTTCCACCTCGGCCAATCAGAGGAAGCCTTGTATTCATTGCTTTCCCTAAAAGGCAGAGAAGCATTCAGCCCAACTCACTTCAATTCCAACAGCAGACAGGAAGTCGCTTGTAACTAACGCTGGAACATAGTGATGCTTATACTGTATATAGCTAATGCTACTGCAGTCCATTACAGGAAACACAGCAGATGCATTGTTCTGTAATAGAAATAGTTTGATTGGGCCAGCATGGCCCAAACTACAGGTACTTAAGGTGAAATTAAACCTGTGATCCTAATTTAAAAGGGGGTTGTAAAGGTTGTTTTTTTTCACCTTAATGCATCCTATGCATTAAGGTGAAAAAAAAAAAAACTGGCAATGACGGCCCCCCCAGCCCCCCCCCCCCGTTTTACTCACATGAGCCCATTCACCTGCTGCGCTCGCCCCCGATGTCCTCTTCTCCAGTCAGTCTGGCAATTGATTGGATGGATTGATAGCAGCGCAGCCCGTGGCTTGCGCTGCTGTCAATCACATCCAATGACACCGGCACGCCGGGGGGCGGGGACGAGTGATACAGTTTGCGGCTATAGCCGCCGGCTGTATTACGGGAGCGCTCCCGCAAGAACTAACCCCCATGGGAGAGAGCTCCCATGAAGGGGGTTAGTTCATGCGGGGAGGAGCCGAGACAGCCGCCGAGGGACCCCAGGATCGGGACCACTGTGTGAAAAACAAGCTGCATAGTGGAGGCAAGTATAACATGTTTGTTGTTTATTTATTTATTTTTTAGAACGGGAACCTTTAGTGTCTCTTTAAGGCAGTGTGCAAAAAGCAACAACCATTAGAAATATGCAGTAAACCACACCAACCAGATTTTGATCAGTTTCCTAATTTGCATGACATTAGCAAAATGATAGGCTGGCATCTGCATCCTGTTTATTTTGACAAAAAAAAAAGTCATCCAAATAAAAGAAAAAAAGAATCTGGACAGTACAAGTAGACAAGGTCGTTTAGAGGCGATTTGGGTAGCCAGTGTTCTACAATGAAATAATTTTTACCTTGTTATGGGCGTCTGTATGTCGTATGACATTTCTAAGTAGGACTTTTCCAAGAGGAACGCGGGACATCTCAAAACCTTGAAAAAGAAAACAAGCAAACTTTCAGACTGACAACTTAGGTCCATGCACTTAAAGCTAACCCACAAGCTGTGCTCCAGTCAATGTCTAACTAAACTGAGAGCCATACACTATATATCATATCATGACACCTGTCGGTATTCCTTATATTACATAACACTGACCCATAAGTTACACAAGGGCGACTCGCAAGTATGCTCTGTCCAAGAGGACACTGACCCATGACCCTGCCCCATTCAACACCATGCAGACAGACAAGTGTGGTAAAAACAGAACAGTGACCCATGGCAAGGCTTATGCCCTGTACACATGATCAGATTTCCGATGGAATAAAATCCGATGGATTTTTCCATCGGAAATCCGATGAAGCTGACTTCCATCAGTCTTGCCTACACACCATCAGTCAAATATCCGACCGTCCCAAACGCTGTGACGTAAAACACTCCGAAGAGCCGAGAAAAATTAAGTTCAATGCTTCTAAACATGCGTCGACTTGATTCTGAGCATGTGTGGGTTTTTTCTCTGATGGAGTTCCCCACAGACGATCGGAATTTGCTATCGTTTTTTTCCCCCCCATCGGTAAAATTTAAAACATGTTCTATTTTTTTTATACCGATGGAAAAAAGACCGATGGGGCCCATATACGATCGGTTTGTCTGATGAAAAAAGTCCATCGGTCTTTTTTCATCAGAAAAAACGATCGTGTGTACACGGCATTAGTCCTACTACATGCTGCCCAATGACCTATGCCTTGTACAACTGGACAATGATAATACCTCCTACTACTGAATGCCAACCCATGATAATGCCTACTATTACTGGATGCTGACCCTTGAAAATGCTTAGTACTACTGGACAATGACCCATGGCAAGGTCTAAACAGTGGAAACTGGACACAGTAAAACTTCATACAAATCGCAAGGGTTAGCATGTTTTTACCACACTTGTGGGTCTCCGTCATGGTAAATGAGTCACACTGAACTGGGCACACTCATGTGTCAGTGCTGTGTTGAATAGTCATTTATTAGTGTAGTAGTGTCCTGTTGGATAGGGGCAGTATCATGTTGTATGGGGACCACTTATGAGTTAATGCTTAGAAATACCAACACTAATCTGTGGCAATGCCTAGTACTACTGGACTGTGGCCCCCTAGCATTGCCTAGTACTACTGAACTGTGGCCCCCTGGGAATGCCTAGTACTACTGGACTGTGGCCCGTGACAATGCCTAGTACTACTGGACTGCGACCCCGTGACAATGCCTAGTACTACTGGACTGCGACCCCCTAGCAATGCCTAGTACTACTGGACTGCGGCCCCGTAGCAATGCCTAGTGCTACTGGACTGCGGCCCCGTGGCAATGCCTAGTGCTACTGGACTGCGGCCCCGTGGCAATGCCTAGTGCTACTGGACTGCGGCCCCGTGGCAATGCCTAGTGCTACTGGACTGCGGCCCCGTGGCAATGCCTAGTACTACTGGACTGCGGCCCCGTGGCAATGCCTAGTACTACTGGACTGCGGCCCCGTGGCAATGCCTAGTACTAGTGGACTGCGGCCCCGTGGCAATGCCTAGTACTAGTGGACTGCGGCCCCGTGGCAATGCCTAGTACTAGTGGACTGCGGCCCCGTGGCAATGCCTAGTACTACTGGACTGCGGCCCCGTGGCAATGCCTAGTACTACTGGACTGCGGGCCCGTGGCAATGCCTAGTACTACTGGACTGCGGGCCCGTGGCAATGCCTAGTACTACTGGACTGCGGCCCCGTGGCAATGCCTAGTACTACTGGACTGCGGCCCCGTGGCAATGCCTAGTACTACTGGACTGCGGCCCCGTGGCAATGCCTAGTACTACTGGACTGCGGCCCCGTGGCAATGCCTAGTACTACTGGACTGCGGCCCCGTGGCAATGCCTAGTACTACTGGACTGCGGCCCCGTGGCAATGCCTAGTACTACTGGACTGCGGCCCCGTGGCAATGCCTAGTACTACTGGACTGCGGCCCCGTGGCAATGCCTAGTACTACTGGACTGCGGCAATGCCTAGTACTACTGGACTGCAGCAATGCCTAGTACTACTGGACTGTGGCAATGCCTAGTACTACTGGACTGTGGCCCCCTGGGAATGCCTAGTACTACTGGACTGCGGCCCCCTGGGAATGCCTGGTACTACTGGACTGCGGCCCCCTAGCAATGCCTAGTACTACTGGACTGCGGCCCCCTAGCAATGCCTAGTACTACTGGACTGCGGCCCCCTAGCAATGCCTAGTACTACTGGACTGCGGCCCCGTGGCAATGCCTAGTACTACTGGACTGCGGCCCCGTGGCAATGCCTAGTACTACTGGACTGCGGCCCCCTAGCAATGCCTAGTACTACTGGACTGCGGCCCCCTGGGAATGCCTAGTACTACTGGACTGCGGCCCCCTGGGAATGCCTAGTACTACTGGACTGCGGCCCCGTGGCATTGCCTAGTACTACTGGACTGCGGCCCCGTGGTATTGCCTAGTACTACTGGACTGCGGCCCCGTGGCATTGCCTAGTACTACTGGACTGCGGCCCCGTGGCATTGCCTAGTACTACTGGACTGCGGCCCCGTGGCATTGCCTAGTACTACTGGACTGCGGCCCCGTGGCATTGCCTAGTACTACTGGACTGCGGCCCCGTGGCAATGCCTAGTACTACTGGACTGCGGCCCCGTGGCAATGCCTAGTACTACTGGACTGCGGCCCCGTGGCAATGCCTAGTACTACTGGACTGCGGCCCCGTGGCAATGCCTAGTACTACTGGACTGCGGCAATGCCTAGTACTACTGGACTGCGGCAATGCCTAGTACTACTGGACTGCGGCAATGCCTAGTACTACTGGACTGCGGCAATGCCTAGTACTACTGGACTGCGGCAATGCCTAGTACTACTGGACTGTGGCAATGCCTAGTACTACTGGACTGTGGCAATGCCTAGTACTACTGGACTGTGACCCCCTGGGAATGCCTAGTACTACTGGACTGTGACCCGTGACAATGCCTAGTACTACTGGACTGCGGCCCCCTAGCAATGCCTAGTACTACTGGACTGCGGCCCCCTAGCAAAGCCTAGTACTACTGGACTGCGGCCCCCTGGCAATGCCTAGTACTACTGGACTGCGGCCCCGTGGCAATGCCTAGTACTACTGGACTGCGGCCCCGTGGCAATGCCTAGTACTACTGGACTGCGGCCCCGTGGCAATGCCTAGTACTACTGGACTGCGGCCCCGTGGCAATGCCTAGTACTACTGGACTGCGGCCCCGTGGCAATGCCTAGTACTACTGGACTGCGGCCCCGTGGCAATGCCTAGTACTACTGGACTGCGGCCCCGTGGCAATGCCTAGTACTACTGGACTGCGGCCCCGTGGCAATGCCTAGTACTACTGGACTGCGGCCCCGTGGCAATGCCTAGTACTACTGGACTGCGGCCCCGTGGCAATGCCTAGTACTACTGGACTGCGGCCCCGTGGCAATGCCTAGTACTACTGGACTGCGGCCCCGTGGCAATGCCTAGTACTACTGGACTGCGGCCCCGTGGCAATGCCTAGTACTACTGGACTGCGGCCCCGTGGCAATGCCTAGTACTACTGGACTGCGGCCCCGTGGCAATGCCTAGTACTACTGGACTGCGGCCCCGTGGCAATGCCTAGTACTACTGGACTGCGGCCCCGTGGCAATGCCTAGTACTACTGGACTGCGGCCCCGTGGCAATGCCTAGTACTACTGGACTGCGGCCCCGTGGCAATGCCTAGTACTACTGGACTGCGGCCCCGTGGCAATGCCTAGTACTACTGGACTGCGGCCCCGTGGCAATGCCTAGTACTACTGGACTGCGGCCCCGTGGCAATGCCTAGTACTACTGGACTGCGGCCCCGTGGCAATGCCTAGTACTACTGGACTGCGGCCCCGTGGCAATGCCTAGTACTACTGGACTGCGGCCCCGTGGCAATGCCTAGTACTACTGGACTGCGGCCCCGTGGCAATGCCTAGTACTACTGGACTGCGGCCCCGTGGCAATGCCTAGTACTACTGGACTGCGGCCCCGTGGCAATGCCTAGTACTACTGGACTGCGGCCCCGTGGCAATGCCTAGTACTACTGGACTGCGGCCCCGTGGCAATGCCTAGTACTACTGGACTGCGGCCCCGTGGCAATGCCTAGTACTACTGGATTGCGGCCCCGTGGCAATGCCTAGTACTACTGGACTGCGGCCCCGTGGCAATGCCTAGTACTACTGGACTGCGGCCCCGTGGCAATGCCTAGTACTACTGGACTGCGGCCCCGTGGCAATGCCTAGTACTACTGGACTGCGGCCCCGTGGCAATGCCTAGTACTACTGGACTGCGGCCCCGTGGCAATGCCTAGTACTACTGGACTGCGGCCCCGTGGCAATGCCTAGTACTACTGGACTGCGGCCCCGTGGCAATGCCTAGTACTACTGGACTGTGGCCCCGTGGCAATGCCTAGTACTACTGGACTGTGGCCCCGTGGCAATGCCTAGTACTACTGGACTGTGACCTCGTGCAATGCCTAGTACTACTGGACTGTGGCCCAGTGGCAATGCCTGGTACTACTGGACTGTGGCAATGCCAGGTACTACTGGACTGTGGCAATGCCTGGTACTACTGGACTGTGGCCCCCGGGGCAATGCCTGGTACTACTGGACTGTGGCAATGTCTGGTACTACTGGACTGTGGCAATGTCTGGTACTACTGGACTGTGGCAATGCCTGGTACTACTGGACTGTGGCCCCCGGGGCAATGCCTGGTACTACTGGACTGTGGCCCCCGGGGCAATGCCTGGTACTACTGGACTGTGGCAATGCCTGGTACTATTGGACTGTGGCAATGCCTAGTACTACTGGACTGCGGCAATGCCTAGTACTACTGGACTGCGGCAATGCCTAGTACTACTGGACTGCGGCAATGCCTAGTACTACTGGACTGCGGCAATGCCTAGTACTACTGGACTGCGGCAATGCCTAGTACTACTGGACTGCGGCAATGCCTAGTACTACTGGACTGTGGCCCCCTGGGAATGCCTGGTACTACTGGACTGCGGCCCCCTAGCAATGCCTAGTACTACTGGACTGCGGCCCCCTAGCAATGCCTAGTACTACTGGACTGCGGCCCCGTGGCAATGCCTAGTACTACTGGACTGCGGCCCCGTGGCAATGCCTAGTACTACTGGACTGCGGCCCCGTGGCAATGCCTAGTACTACTGGACTGCGGCAATGCCTAGTACTACTGGACTGCGGCAATGCCTAGTACTACTGGACTGCGGCAATGCCTAGTACTACTGGACTGCGGCAATGCCTAGTACTACTGGACTGTGGCAATGCCTAGTACTACTGGACTGTGGCAATGCCTAGTACTACTGGACTGCGGCAATGCCTAGTACTACTGGACTGCGGCAATGCCTAGCACTACTGGACTGCGGCAATGCCTAGCACTACTGGACTGCGGCAATGCCTAGTACTACTGGACTGCGGCAATGCCTAGTACTACTGGACTGCGGCAATGCCTAGTACTACTGGACTGCGGCAATGCCTAGTACTACTGGACTGCGGCAATGCCTAGTACTACTGGACTGCGGCAATGCCTAGTACTACTGGACTGCGGCAATGCCTAGTACTACTGGACTGTGGCAATGCCTAGTACTACTGGACTGCAGCAATGCCTAGTACTACTGGACTGCGGCAATGCCTAGTACTACTGGACTGTGACCCGTGGCATTGCCTAGTACTACTGGACTGCGGCCCCGTGGCATTGCCTAGTACTACTGGACTGCGGCCCTGTGGCAATGCCTAGTACTACTGGACTGCGGCCCCGTGGCAATGCCTAGTACTACTGGACTGCGGCCCCGTGGCAATGCCTAGTACTACTGGACTGCGGCCCCCTGGGAATGCCTAGTACTACTGGACTGCGGCAATGCCTAGTACTACTGGACTGTGGCAATGCCTAGTACTACTGGACTGTGGCAATGCCTAGTACTACTGGACTGTGGCAATGCCTAGTACTACTGGACTGTGGCCCCCTGGGAATGCCTAGTACTACTGGACTGTGACCCGTGACAATGCCTAGTACTACTGGACTGTGACCCGTGACAATGCCTAGTACTACTGGACTGTGGCCCCCTAGCAATGCCTAGTACTACTGGACTGCGGCCCCCTAGCAATGCCTAGTACTACTGGACTGCGGCCCCCTAGCAATGCCTAGTACTACTGGACTGCGGCCCCCTGGCAATGCCTAGTACTACTGGACTGCGGCCCCCTGGCAATGCCTAGTACTACTGGACTGCGGCCCCCTGGCAATGCCTAGTACTACTGGACTGCGGCCCCGTGGCAATGCCTAGTACTACTGGACTGCGGCCCCGTGGCAATGCCTAGTACTACTGGACTGCGGCCCCGTGGCAATGCCTAGTACTACTGGACTGCGGCCCCGTGGCAATGCCTAGTACTACTGGATTGCGGCCCCGTGGCAATGCCTAGTACTACTGGATTGCGGCCCCGTGGCAATGCCTAGTACTACTGGACTGCGGCCCCGTGGCAATGCCTAGTACTACTGGACTGCGGCCCAGTGGCAATGCCTAGAACTACTGGACTGCGGCCCCGTGGCAATGCCTAGTACTACTGGACTGCGGCCCCGTGGCAATGCCTAGTACTACTGGACTGCGGCCCCGTGGCAATGCCTAGTACTACTGGACTGTGGCCCCGTGGCAATGCCTAGTACTACTGGACTGTGGCCCCGTGGCAATGCCTAGTACTACTGGACTGTGGCCCCGTGGCAATGCCTAGTACTACTGGACTGTGACCTCGTGCAATGCCTAGTACTACTGGACTGTGGCCCAGTGGCAATGCCTGGTACTACTGGACTGTGGCAATGCCAGGTACTACTGGACTGTGGCCCAGTGGCAATGTCTGGTACTACTGGACTGTGGCAATGCCTGGTACTACTGGACTGTGGCCCCCGGGGCAATGCCTGGTACTACTGGACTGTGGCCCCCGGGGCAATGCCTAGTACTACTGGACTGCGGCCCCGTGGCAATGCCTAGTACTACTGGACTGCGGCAATGCCTAGTACTACTGGACTGCGGCAATGCCTAGTACTACTGGACTGCGGCAATGCCTAGTACTACTGGACTGTGGCAATGCCTAGTACTACTGGACTGCGGCCCCCTGGGAATGCCTGGTACTACTGGACTGCGGCCCCCTGGGAATGCCTGGTACTACTGGACTGCGGCCCCCTGGGAATGCCTGGTACTACTGGACTGCGGCCCCCTAGCAATGCCTAGTTCTACTGGACTGCGGCCCCCTAGCAATGCCTAGTACTACTGGACTGCGGCAATGCCTAGTACTACTGGACTGCGGCAATGCCTAGTACTACTGGACTGCGGCAATGCCTAGTACTACTGGACTGCGGCAATGCCTAGTACTACTGGACTGCGGCAATGCCTAGTACTACTGGACTGCGGCAATGCCTAGTACTACTGGACTGCGGCAATGCCTAGTACTACTGGACTGCGGCAATGCCTAGTACTACTGGACTGCGGCAATGCCTAGTACTACTGGACTGCGGCAATGCCTAGTACTACTGGACTGCGGCAATGCCTAGTACTACTGGACTGCGGCAATGCCTAGTACTACTGGACTGTGACCCGTGGCATTGCCTAGTACTACTGGACTGCGGCCCCGTGGCATTGCCTAGTACTACTGGACTGCGGCCCCGTGGCATTGCCTAGTACTACTGGACTGCGGCCCCGTGGCATTGCCTAGTACTACTGGACTGCGGCCCCGTGGCATTGCCTAGTACTACTGGACTGCGGCCCCGTGGCATTGCCTAGTACTACTGGACTGCGGCCCCGTGGCAATGCCTAGTACTACTGGACTGCGGCCCCGTGGCAATGCCTAGTACTACTGGACTGCGGCCCCGTGGCAATGCCTAGTACTACTGGACTGCGGCCCCGTGGCAATGCCTAGTACTACTGGACTGCGGCCCCGTGGCAATGCCTAGTACTACTGGACTGCGGCCCCGTGGCAATGCCTAGTACTACTGGACTGTGGCAATGCCTAGTACTACTGGACTGTGGCAATGCCTAGTACTACTGGACTGTGGCAATGCCTAGTACTACTGGACTGTGGCCCCCTGGGAATGCCTAGTACTACTGGACTGTGACCCGTGACAATGCCTAGTACTACTGGACTGCGGCCCCGTGGCAATGCCTAGTACTACTGGACTGCGGCCCCGTGGCAATGCCTAGTACTACTGGACTGCGGCCCCGTGGCAATGCCTAGTACTACTGGACTGCGGCCCCGTGGCAATGCCTAGTACTACTGGACTGCGGCAATTCCTAGTACTACTGGACTGCGGCAATGCCTAGTACTACTGGACTGTGGCAATGCCTAGTACTACTGGACTGTGGCAATGCCTAGTACTACTGGACTGTGGCAATGCCTAGTACTACTGGACTGCGGCAATGCCTAGTACTACTGGACTGCGGCAATGCCTAGTACTACTGGACTGCGGCAATGCCTAGTACTACTGGACTGCGGCAATGCCTAGTACTACTGGACTGCGGCAATGCCTAGTACTACTGGACTGTGGCAATGCCTAGTACTACTGGACTGTGGCAATGCCTAGTACTACTGGACTGTGGCAATGCCTAGTACTACTGGACTGTGGCAATGCCTAGTACTACTGGACTGTGACCCGTGGCAATGCCTAGTACTACTGGACTGCGGCCCCCTAGCAATGCCTAGTACTACTGGACTGCGGCCCCCTAGCAATGCCTAGTACTACTGGACTGCGGCCCCCTGGCAATGCCTAGTACTACTGGACTGCGGCCCCCTGGCAATGCCTAGTACTACTGGACTGCGGCCCCCTGGCAATGCCTAGTACTACTGGACTGCGGCCCCCTGGCAATGCCTAGTACTACTGGACTGCGGCCCCCTGGCAATGCCTAGTACTACTGGACTGCGGCCCCCTAGCAATGCCTAGTACTACTGGACTGCGGCCCCCTGGGAATGCCTAGTACTACTGGACTGCGGCCCCGTGGCAATGCCTAGTACTACTGGACTGCGGTCCCGTGGCAATGCCTAGTACTACTGGACTGCGGTCCCGTGGCAATGCCTAGTACTACTGGACTGCGGCCCCGTGGCAATGCCTAGTACTACTGGACTGCGGCCCCGTGGCAATGCCTAGTACTACTGGACTGCGGCCCCGTGGCAATGCCTAGTACTACTGGACTGCGGCCCCGTGGCAATGCCTAGTACTACTGGACTGCGGCCCCGTGGCAATGCCTAGTACTACTGGACTGCGGCCCCGTGGCAATGCCTAGTACTACTGGACTGCGGCCCCGTGGCAATGCCTAGTACTACTAGACTGCGGCCCCGTGGCAATGCCTAGTACTACTGGACTGCGGCCCCGTGGCAATGCCTGGTACTACTGGACTGCGGCCCCGTGGCAATGCCTAGTACTACTGGACTGTGGCCCCGTGGCAATGCCTAGTACTACTGGACTGTGGCCCCGTGGCAATGCCTAGTACTACTGGACTGTGGCAATGCCAGGTACTACTGGACTGTGGCCCAGTGGCAATGTCTGGTACTACTGGACTGTGGCAATGCCTGGTACTACTGGACTGTGGCCCAGTGGCAATGCCTGGTACTACTGGACTGTGGCAATGCCTGGTACTACTGGACTGTGGCCCAGTGGCAATGCCTGGTACTACTGGACTGTGGCCCCGTGGCAATGCCTGGTACTATTGGACTGTGGCAATGCCTGGTACTACTGGACTGTGGCCCCGTGGCAATGCCTGGTACTACTGGACTGTGGCCCCGTGGCAATGCCTGGTACTACTGGACTGTGGCCCCGTGGCAATGCCTGGTACTACTGGACTGTGGCCCCGTGGCAATGCCTGGTACTACTGGACTGTGGCCCCGTGGCAATGCCTGGTACTACTGGACTGTGGCCCCGTGGCAATGCCTGGTACTACTGGACTGTGGCCCCGTGGCAATGCCTGGTACTATTGGACTGTGGCCCTGTGGCAATGCCTGGTACTACTGGACTGTGGCCCCGTGGCAATGCCTGGTACTACTGGACTGTGACAATGCCTGGTACTACTGGACTGTGGCAATGCCTGGTACTACTGGACTGTGGCAATGCCTGGTACTACTGGACTGTGGCAATGCCAGGTTTACTGGACTGTGGGGCCATGGGGCCACAGTCCAGTAGTACTAGGCATTGCCACGGGGCCGCAGTCCAGTAGTACTAGGCATTGCCACGGGGCCGCAGTCCAGTAGTACTAGGCATTGCCACGGGGCCGCAGTCCAGTAGTACTAGGCATTGCCACGGGGCCGCAGTCCAGTAGTACTAGGCACTGCCACGGGGCCGCAGTCCAGTAGTACCAGGCATTGCCACAGTCCAATAGTACCAGGCATTGCCACAGTCCAATAGTACCAGGCATTGCCCCGGGGGCCACAGTCCAGTAGTACCAGGCATTGCCCCGGGGGCCACAGTCCAGTAGTACCAGGCATTGCCCCGGGGGCCACAGTCCAGTAGTACCAGGCATTGCCATGGGGTCACAGTCCAGTAGTACTAGGCATTGCCCTAGTAGTACTAGGCATTGCCACGGGGTCACAGTTTAGTAGTAGTACTAGGCATTGCCACGGGGTCACAGTCTAGTAGTAGTACTAGGCATTGCCACGGGGTCACAGTCTAGTAGTAGTACTAGGCATTGCCACGGGGTCACAGTCCAGTAGTAGTACTAGGCATTGCCACGGGTCACAGTCCAGTAGTACCAGGCATTGTCACAGTCCAGTAGTACCAGGCATTGCCACAGTCCAGTAGTACCAGGCATTGCCACAGTCCAGTAGTACCAGGCATTGCCACAGTCCAGTAGTACCAGGCATTGCCACAGTCCAGTAGTACCAGGCATTGCCACGGGGCCACAGTCCAGTAAACCCGGCATTGCCACAGTCCAGTAGTACCAGGCATTGTCACAGTCCAGTAGTACCAGGCATTGCCACGGGGCCACAGTCCAGTAAACCCGGCATTGCCACAGTCCAGTAGTACCAGGCATTGCCACGGGGCCACAGTCCAATAGTACCAGGCATTGCCACGGGGCCACAGTCCAATAGTACCAGGCATTGCCACGGGGCCACAGTCCAATAGTACCAGGCATTGCCACGGGGCCACAGTCCAGTAGTACCAGGCATTGCCACGGGGCCACAGTCCAGTAGTACCAGGCATTGCCACGGGGCCACAGTCCAGTAGTACCAGGCATTGCCACGGGGCCACAGTCCAGTAGTACCAGGCATTGCCACGGGGCCACAGTCCAGTAGTACCAGGCATTGCCACGGGGCCACAGTCCAGTAGTACCAGGCATTGCCACGGGGCCACAGTCCAGTAGTACCAGGCATTGCCACGGGGCCACAGTCCAGTAGTACCAGGCATTGCCACGGGGCCACAGTCCAGTAGTACCAGGCATTGCCACGGGGCCACAGTCCAGTAGTACCAGGCATTGCCTCGGGGCCACAGTCCAGTAGTACTAGGCATTGCCTCGGGGCCACAGCCACTACTGGACTGTGACAATGCCTGGTACTACTGGACTGTGGCAATGCCGGGTTTACTGGACTGTGGCCCCGTGGCAATGCCTGGTACTACTGGACTGTGGCAATGCCTGGTACTACTGGACTGTGACAATGCCTGGTACTACTGGACTGTGACAATGCCTGGTACTACTGGACTGTGGCAATGCCTGGTACTACTGGACTGTGGCAATGCCTGGTACTACTGGACTGTGACAATGCCTGGTACTACTGGACTGTGACAATGCCTGGTACTACTGGACTGTGACAATGCCTGGTACTACTGGACTGTGATCCCCGTGGCAATGCCTGGTACTACTGGACTGTGGCCCCGAGGCAATGCCTGGTACTACTGGACTGTGGCCCCGTGGCAATGCCTGGTACTACTGGACTGTGGCCCTGTGGCAATGCCTGGTACTACTGGACTGTGGCCCCGTGGCAATGCCTGGTACTACTGGACTGTGGCCCCGTGGCAATGCCTGGTACTACTGGACTGTGGCCCCGTGGCAATGCCTGGTACTACTGGACTGTGGCCCCGTGGCAATGCCTGGTACTACTGGACTGTGACCCGTGGCAATGCCTAGTACTACTACTAGACTGTGACCCCGTGGCAATGCCTAGTACTACTACTAGACTGTGACCCGTGGCAATGCCTAGTACTACTACTAGACTGTGACCCCGTGGCAATGCCTAGTACTACTACTAAACTGTGACCCCGTGGCAATGCCTAGTACTACTACTATGGCAATGCCTAGTACTACTACTACTGGACTGTGACCCCATGGCAATGCCTGGTACTACTGGCTCGTGGCAATGCCTGGGACTACTGGCCCGTGGCAATGCCTGGGACTACTGGCCCGTGGCAATGCCTGGGACTACTGGCCCGTGGCAATGCCTGGGACTACTGGCCCGTGGCAATGCCTGGGACTACTGGCCCGTGGCAATGCCTGGTACTACTGGCCCGTGGCAATGCCTGGTACTACTGGCCCGTGGCAATGCCTGGTACTACTGGCCCGTGGCAATGCCTGGTACTACTGGCCCGTGGCAATGCCTGGTACTACTGGCCCGTGGCAATGCCTGGTACTACTGGACTCTGGCCCGTGGCAATGCCTGGTACTACTGGACTCTGGCCCGTGGCAATGCCTGGTACTACTGGACTCTGGCCCGTGGCAATGCCTGGTACTACTGGACTCTGGCCCGTGGCAATGCCTGGTACTACTGGACTCTGGCCCGTGGCAATGCCTGGTACTACTGGACTCTGGCCCGTGGCAATGCCTGGTACTACTGGACTCTGGCCCGTGGCAATGCCTGGTACTACTGGACTCTGGCCCGTGGCAATGCCTGGTACTACTGGACTCTGGCCCGTGGCAATGCCTGGTACTACTGGACTCTGGCCCGTGGCAATGCCTGGTACTACTGGACTCTGGCCCGTGGCAATGCCTGGTACTACTGGACTCTGGCCCGTGGCAATGCCTGGTACTACTGGACTCTGGCCCGTGGCAATGCCTGGTATTACTGGACTCTGGCCCGTGGCAATGCCTGGTACTACTAGACTGTGACCCCATGGCAATGCCTAGTACTACTACTATGGCAATGCCTAGTACTACTACTGGACTGTGACCCCATGGCAATGCCTGGTACTACTGGCCCGTGGCAATGCCTGGTACTACTGGCCCGTGACCCGTGGCAATGCCTAGTACTACTGGACTGTGACCACAAGACAATGCCTGGTACTACTGGACTGTGACCCCATGGCAACTCCTGGTACTACTGGACCGCGGCAACTCCTGGTACTACTGGACCGCGGCAACTCCTGGTACTACTGGACCGCGGCAACTCCTGGTACTACTGGACCGCGGCAACGCCTGGTACTACTGGACCGCGGCAACGCCTGGTACTACTGGACCGCGGCAACGCCTGGTACTACTGGACCGCGGCAACGCCTGGTACTACTGGACCGCGGCAACGCCTGGTACTACTGGACCGCGGCAACGCCTGGTACTACTGGACCGCGGCAACTCCTGGTACTACTGGACCGCGGCAACGCCTGGTACTACTGGACCGCGGCAACGCCTGGTACTACTGGACCGCGGCAACGCCTGGTACTACTGGCCCGCGGCAACGCCTGGTACTACTGGACCGTGGCAACTACTGGACCGCGGCAACTCCTGGTACTACTGGACCGCGGCAACTCCTGGTACTACTGGACCGCGGCAACTCCTGGTACTACTGGACCGCGGCAACTCCTGGTACTACTGGACCGCGGCAACTCCTGGTACTACTGGACCGCGGCAACTCCTGGTACTACTGGACCGCGGCAACTCCTGGTACTACTGGACCGCGGCAACTCCTGGTACTACTGGACCGCGGCAACTCCTGGACCGCGGCAACGCCTGGTACTACTGGACCGCGGCAACACCTGGTACTACTGGACCGCGGCAACTCCTGGTACTACTGGACCGCGGCAACTCCTGGTACTACTGGACCGCGGCAACTCCTGGTACTACTGGACCGCGGCAACTCCTGGTACTACTGGACCGCGGCAACGCCTGGTACTACTGGACCGCGGCAACGCCTGGTACTACTGGACCGCGGCAACGCCTGGTACTACTGGACCGCGGCAACGCCTGGTACTACTGGACCGCGGCAACGCCTGGTACTACTGGACTCTGGCCCGTGGCAATGCCTGGTATTACTGGACTCTGGCCCGTGGCAATGCCTGGTATTACTGGACTCTGGCCCGTGGCAATGCCTGGTATTACTGGACTCTGGCCCGTGGCAATGCCTGGTACTACTAGACTGTGACCCCGTGGCAATGCCTAGTACTACTACTAGACTGTGACCCCGTGGCAATGCCTAGTACTACTAGACTGTGACCCCGTGGCAATGCCTAGTACTACTACTGGACTGTGACCCCATGGCAATGCCTGGTACTACTGGCCCGTGGCAATGCCTGGTACTACTGGCCCGTGACCCGTGGCAATGCCTAGTACTACTGGACTGTGACCACATGGCAATGACTGGTACTACTGGACTGTGACCCCATGGCAATGCCTAGTACTACTACTATGGCAATGCCTAGTACTACTACTGGACTGTGACCCCATGGCAATGCCTGGTACTACTGGCCCGTGGCAATGCCTGGTACTACTGGCCCGTGACCCGTGGCAATGCCTAGTACTACTGGACTGTGACCACAAGACAATGCCTGGTACTACTGGACTGTGACCCCATGGCAACTCCTGGTACTACTGGACCGCGGCAACTCCTGGTACTACTGGACCGCGGCAACTCCTGGTACTACTGGACCGCGGCAACTCCTGGTACTACTGGACCGCGGCAACTCCTGGTACTACTGGACCGCGGCAACTCCTGGTACTACTGGACCGCGGCAACTCCTGGACCGCGGCAACGCCTGGTACTACTGGACCGCGGCAACACCTGGTACTACTGGACCGCGGCAACGCCTGGTACTACTGGCCCGCGGCAACGCCTGGTACTACTGGACCGCGGCAACGCCTGGTACTACTGGACCGCGGCAACGCCTGGTACTACTGGACCGCGGCAACGCCTGGTACTACTGGACCGCGGCAACGCCTAGTACTACTGGACCGCGGCAACGCCTAGTACTACTGGACCGCGGCAACGCCTAGTACTACTGGACTGCGGACCCGTGGCATTGCCTAGTACTACTGGACTGCGGCCCCGTGGCAATGCCTAGTACTACTGGACTGCGGCCCCGTGGCAATGCCTAGTACTACTGGACTGCGGCCCCGTGGCAATGCCTAGTACTACTGGACTGCGGCCCCGTGGCAATGCCTAGTACTACTGGATTGCGGCCCCGTGGCAATGCCTAGTACTACTGGATTGCGGCCCCGTGGCAATGCCTAGTACTACTGGATTGCGGCCCCGTGGCAATGCCTAGTACTACTGGACTGCGGCCCCGTGGCAATGCCTAGTACTACTGGACTGCGGCCCAGTGGCAATGCCTAGAACTACTGGACTGCGGCCCCGTGGCAATGCCTAGTACTACTGGACTGCGGCCCCGTGGCAATGCCTAGTACTACTGGACTGCGGCCCCGTGGCAATGCCTAGTACTACTGGACTGCGGCCCCGTGGCAATGCCTAGTACTACTGGACTGTGGCCCCGTGGCAATGCCTGGTACTACTGGACTCTGGCCCGTGGCAATGCCTGGTACTACTGGACTCTGGCCCGTGGCAATGCCTGGTACTACTGGACTCTGGCCCGTGGCAATGCCTGGTACTACTGGACTCTGGCCCGTGGCAATGCCTGGTATTACTGGACTCTGGCCCGTGGCAATGCCTGGTACTACTAGACTGTGACCCCGTGGCAATGCCTAGTACTACTACTAGACTGTGACCCCGTGGCAATGCCTAGTACTACTACTACTAGACTGTGACCCCGTGGCAATGCCTAGTACTACTGGCCCGTGGCAATGCCTGGTACTACTGGCCCGTGACCCGTGGCAATGCCTAGTACTACTGGACTGTGACCACATGGCAATGACTGGTACTACTGGACTGTGACCCCATGGCAATGCCTAGTACTACTACTATGGCAATGCCTAGTACTACTACTGGACTGTGACCCCATGGCAATGCCTGGTACTACTGGCCCGTGGCAATGCCTGGTACTACTGGCCCGTGACCCGTGGCAATGCCTAGTACTACTGGACTGTGACCACAAGACAATGCCTGGTACTACTGGACTGTGACCCCATGGCAACTCCTGGTACTACTGGACCGCGGCAACTCCTGGTACTACTGGACCGCGGCAACTCCTGGTACTACTGGACCGCGGCAACTCCTGGTACTACTGGACCGCGGCAACTCCTGGTACTACTGGACCGCGGCAACTCCTGGTACTACTGGACCGCGGCAACGCCTGGTACTACTGGACCGCGGCAACGCCTGGTACTACTGGACCGCGGCAACGCCTGGTACTACTGGACCGCGGCAACTCCTGGTACTACTGGACCGCGGCAACTCCTGGTACTACTGGACCGCGGCAACTCCTGGTACTACTGGACCGCGGCAACTCCTGGTACTACTGGACCGCGGCAACGCCTGGTACTACTGGACCGCGGCAACGCCTGGTACTACTGGCCCGCGGCAACGCCTGGTACTACTGGACTGCGGCCCCGTGGCAATGCCTAGTACTACTGGACTGCGGCCCCGTGGCAATGCCTAGTACTACTGGACTGCGGCCCCGTGGCAATGCCTAGTACTACTGGACTGCGGCCCCGTGGCAATGCCTAGTACTACTGGACTGCGGCCCCGTGGCAATGCCTAGTACTACTGGACTGTGGCAATGCCTAGTACTACTGGACTGTGGCAATGCCTAGTACTACTGGACTGTGGCCCCCTGGGAATGCCTAGTACTACTGGACTGTGACCCGTGACAATGCCTAGTACTACTGGACTGCGGCCCCGTGGCAATGCCTAGTACTACTGGACTGCGGCCCCGTGGCAATGCCTAGTACTACTGGACTGCGGCCCCGTGGCAATGCCTAGTACTACTGGACTGCGGCCCCGTGGCAATGCCTAGTACTACTGGACTGCGGCCCCGTGGCAATGCCTAGTACTACTGGACTGCGGCCCCGTGGCAATGCCTAGTACTACTGGACTGCGGCCCCGTGGCAATGCCTAGTACTACTGGACTACGGCAATTCCTAGTACTACTGGACTGCGGCAATGCCTAGTACTACTGGACTGTGGCAATGCCTAGTACTACTGGACTGTGGCAATGCCTAGTACTACTGGACTGTGGCAATGCCTAGTACTACTGGACTGTGGCAATGCCTAGTACTACTGGACTGTGGCAATGCCTAGTACTACTGGACTGTGACCCGTGGCAATGCCTAGTACTACTGGACTGCGGCCCCCTAGCAATGCCTAGTACTACTGGACTGCGGCCCCCTAGCAATGCCTAGTACTACTGGACTGCGGCCCCCTGGCAATGCCTAGTACTACTGGACTGCGGCCCCCTGGCAATGCCTAGTACTACTGGACTGCGGCCCCCTGGCAATGCCTAGTACTACTGGACTGCGGCCCCCTGGCAATGCCTAGTACTACTGGACTGCGGCCCCCTGGCAATGCCTAGTACTACTGGACTGCGGCCCCCTGGCATTGCCTAGTACTACTGGACTGCGGCCCCCTAGCAATGCCTAGTACTACTGGACTGCAGCCCCCTAGCAATGCCTAGTACTACTGGACTGCGGCCCCGTGGCATTGCCTAGTACTACTGGACTGCGGCCCCGTGGCATTGCCTAGTACTACTGGACTGCGGCCCCGTGGCATTGCCTAGTACTACTGGACTGCGGCCCCCGTGGCATTGCCTAGTACTACTGGACTGCGGCCCCGTGGCATTGCCTAGTACTACTGGACTGCGGCCCCGTGGCATTGCCTAGTACTACTGGACTGCGGCCCCGTGGCATTGCCTAGTACTACTGGACTGCGGCCCCGTGGCATTGCCTAGTACTACTGGACTGCGGCCCCGTGGCATTGCCTAGTACTACTGGACTGCGGCCCCGTGGCATTGCCTAGTACTACTGGACTGCGGCCCCGTGGCATTGCCTAGTACTACTGGACTGCGGCCCCGTGGCATTGCCTAGTACTACTGGACTGCGGCCCCGTGGCAATGCCTAGTACTACTGGACTGCGGCCCCGTGGCAATGCCTAGTACTACTGGACTGCGGCCCCGTGGCAATGCCTAGTACTACTGGACTGCGGCCCCGTGGCAATGCCTAGTACTACTGGACTGCGGCCCCGTGGCAATGCCTAGTACTACTGGACTGCGGCCCCGTGGCAATGCCTAGTACTACTGGACTGCGGCCCCGTGGCAATGCCTAGTACTACTGGACTGCGGCCCCGTGGCAATGCCTAGTACTACTGGACTGCGGCCCCGTGGCAATGCCTAGTACTACTGGACTGCGGCCCCGTGGCAATACCTAGTACTACTAGACTGCGGCCCCGTGGCAATGCCTAGTACTACTGGACTGCGGCCCCGTGGCAATGCCTGGTACTACTGGACTGCGGCCCCGTGGCAATGCCTGGTACTACTGGACTGCGGCCCCGTGGCAATGCCTAGTACTACTGGACTGAGGCCCCGTGGCAATGCCTAGTACTACTGGACTGTGGCCCCGTGGCAATGCCTAGTACTACTGGACTGTGGCAATGCCAGGTACTACTGGACTGTGGCCCAGTGGCAATGTCTGGTACTACTGGACTGTGGCAATGCCTGGTACTACTGGACTGTGGCCCAGTGGCAATGCCTGGTACTACTGGACTGTGGCAATGCCTGGTACTACTGGACTGTGGCCCAGTGGCAATGCCTGGTACTACTGGACTGTGGCCCCGTGGCAATGCCTGGTACTATTGGACTGTGGCAATGCCTAGTACTACTGGACTGTGGCCCCGTGGCAATGCCTGGTGCTACTGGACTGTGGCCCCGTGGCAATGCCTGGTACTACTGGACTGTGGCCCCGTGGCAATGCCTGGTACTACTGGACTGTGGCCCCGTGGCAATGCCTGGTACTACTGGACTGTGGCCCCGTGGCAATGCCTGGTACTACTGGACTGTGGCCCCGTGGCAATGCCTGGTACTATTGGACTGTGGCCCTGTGGCAATGCCTGGTACTACTGGACTGTGGCCCCGTGGCAATGCCTGGTACTACTGGACTGTGACAATGCCTGGTACTACTGGACTGTGGCAATGCCTGGTACTACTGGACTGTGGCAATGCCTGGTACTACTGGACTGTGGCAATGCCAGGTTTACTGGACTGTGGGGCCATGGGGCCACAGTCCAGTAGTACTAGGCATTGCCACGGGGCCGCAGTCCAGTAGTACTAGGCATTGCCACGGGGCCGCAGTCCAGTAGTACTAGGCATTGCCACGGGGCCGCAGTCCAGTAGTACTAGGCATTGCCACGGGGCCGCAGTCCAGTAGTACTAGGCATTGCCACGGGGCCGCAGTCCAGTAGTACTAGGCACTGCCACGGGGCCGCAGTCCAGTAGTACTAGGCACTGCCACGGGGCCGCAGTCCAGTAGTACTAGGCACTGCCACGGGGCCGCAGTCCAGTAGTACCAGGCATTGCCACAGTCCAATAGTACCAGGCATTGCCACAGTCCAATAGTACCAGGCATTGCCCCGGGGGCCACAGTCCAGTAGTACCAGGCATTGCCCCGGGGGCCACAGTCCAGTAGTACCAGGCATTGCCCCGGGGGCCACAGTCCAGTAGTACCAGGCATTGCCATGGGGTCACAGTCCAGTAGTACTAGGCATTGCCCTAGTAGTACTAGGCATTGCCACGGGGTCACAGTTTAGTAGTAGTACTAGGCATTGCCACGGGGTCACAGTCTAGTAGTAGTACTAGGCATTGCCACGGGGTCACAGTCTAGTAGTAGTACTAGGCATTGCCACGGGGTCACAGTCTAGTAGTAGTACTAGGCATTGCCACGGGGTCACAGTCCAGTAGTAGTACTAGGCATTGCCACGGGTCACAGTCCAGTAGTACCAGGCATTGTCACAGTCCAGTAGTACCAGGCATTGTCACAGTCCAGTAGTACCAGGCATTGCCACAGTCCAGTAGTACCAGGCATTGCCACAGTCCAGTAGTACCAGGCATTGTCACAGTCCAGTAGTACCAGGCATTGCCACAGTCCAGTAGTACCAGGCATTGCCACAGTCCAGTAGTACCAGGCATTGCCACGGGGCCACAGTCCAGTAAACCCGGCATTGCCACAGTCCAGTAGTACCAGGCATTGCCACGGGGCCACAGTCCAGTAAACCCGGCATTGCCACAGTCCAGTAGTACCAGGCATTGTCACAGTCCAGTAGTACCAGGCATTGCCACGGGGCCACAGTCCAGTAAACCCGGCATTGCCACAGTCCAGTAGTACCAGGCATTGCCACGGGGCCACAGTCCAATAGTACCAGGCATTGCCACGGGGCCACAGTCCAAAAGTACCAGGCATTGCCACGGGGCCACAGTCCAGTAGTACCAGGCATTGCCACGGGGCCACAGTCCAGTAGTACCAGGCATTGCCACGGGGCCACAGTCCAGTAGTACCAGGCATTGCCACGGGGCCACAGTCCAGTAGTACCAGGCATTGCCACGGGGCCACAGTCCAGTAGTACCAGGCATTGCCACGGGGCCACAGTCCAGTAGTACCAGGCATTGCCACGGGGCCACAGTCCAGTAGTACCAGGCATTGCCACGGGGCCACAGTCCAGTAGTACCAGGCATTGCCACGGGGCCACAGTCCAGTAGTACCAGGCATTGCCACGGGGCCACAGTCCAGTAGTACCAGGCATTGCCACGGGGCCACAGTCCAGTAGTACCAGGCATTGCCACAAGGCCACAGTCCAGTAGTACCAGGCATTGCCTCGGGGCCACAGTCCAGTAGTACTAGGCATTGCCTCGGGGCCACAGCCACTACTGGACTGTGACAATGCCTGGTACTACTGGACTGTGGCAATGCCGGGTTTACTGGACTGTGGCCCCGTGGCAATGCCTGGTACTACTGGACTGTGGCAATGCCTGGTACTACTGGACTGTGGCAATGCCTGGTACTACTGGACTGTGGCAATGCCTGGTACTACTGGACTGTGGCAATGCCTGGTACTACTGGACTGTGGCAATGCCTGGTACTACTGGACTGTGGCAATGCCTGGTACTACTGGACTGTGGCAATGCCTGGTACTACTGGACTGTGGCAATGCCTGGTACTACTGGACTGTGGCAATGCCTGGTACTACTGGACTGTGGCAATGCCTGGTACTACTGGACTGTGGCAATGCCTGGTACTACTGGACTGTGACAATGCCTGGTACTACTGGACTGTGACAATGCCTGGTACTACTGGACTGTGACAATGCCTGGTACTACTGGACTGTGATCCCCGTGGCAATGCCTGGTACTACTGGACTGTGGCCCCGAGGCAATGCCTGGTACTACTGGACTGTGGCCCCGTGGCAATGCCTGGTACTACTGGACTGTGGCCCCGTGGCAATGCCTGGTACTACTGGACTGTGGCCCCGTGGCAATGCCTGGTACTACTGGACTGTGGCCCCGTGGCAATGCCTGGTACTACTGGACTGTGGCCCCGTGGCAATGCCTGGTACTACTGGACTGTGGCCCCGTGGCAATGCCTGGTACTACTGGACTGTGACCCGTGGCAATGCCTGGTACTACTACTAGACTGTGACCCCGTGGCAATGCCTAGTACTACTACTAGACTGTGACCCCGTGGCAATGCCTAGTACTACTACTAGACTGTGACCCGTGGCAATGCCTAGTACTACTACTAGACTGTGACCCCGTGGCAATGCCTAGTACTACTACTAAACTGTGACCCCGTGGCAATGCCTAGTACTACTACTATGGCAATGCCTAGTACTACTACTACTGGACTGTGACCCCATGGCAATACCTGGTACTACTGGCTCGTGGCAATGCCTGGGACTACTGGCCCGTGGCAATGCCTGGGACTACTGGCCCGTGGCAATGCCTGGGACTACTGGCCCGTGGCAATGCCTGGGACTACTGGCCCGTGGCAATGCCTGGGACTACTGGCCCGTGGCAATGCCTGGTACTACTGGCCCGTGGCAATGCCTGGTACTACTGGCCCGTGGCAATGCCTGGTACTACTGGCCCGTGGCAATGCCTGGTACTACTGGCCCGTGGCAATGCCTGGTACTACTGGCCCGTGGCAATGCCTGGTACTACTGGCCCGTGGCAATGCCTGGTACTACTGGCCCGTGGCAATGCCTGGTACTACTGGCCCGTGGCAATGCCTGGTACTACTGGACTCTGGCCCGTGGCAATGCCTGGTACTACTGGACTCTGGCCCGTGGCAATGCCTGGTACTACTGGACTCTGGCCCGTGGCAATGCCTGGTACTACTGGACTCTGGCCCGTGGCAATGCCTGGTACTACTGGACTCTGGCCCGTGGCAATGCCTGGTACTACTGGACTCTGGCCCGTGGCAATGCCTGGTACTACTGGACTCTGGCCCGTGGCAATGCCTGGTACTACTGGACTCTGGCCCGTGGCAATGCCTGGTACTACTGGACTCTGGCCCGTGGCAATGCCTGGTACTACTGGACTCTGGCCCGTGGCAATGCCTGGTACTACTGGACTCTGGCCCGTGGCAATGCCTGGTACTACTGGACTCTGGCCCGTGGCAATGCCTGGTACTACTGGACTCTGGCCCGTGGCAATGCCTGGTACTACTGGACTCTGGCCCGTGGCAATGCCTGGTACTACTGGACTCTGGCCCGTGGCAATGCCTGGTACTACTGGACTCTGGCCCGTGGCAATGCCTGGTACTACTGGACTCTGGCCCGTGGCAATGCCTGGTATTACTGGACTCTGGCCCGTGGCAATGCCTGGTATTACTGGACTCTGGCCCGTGGCAATGCCTGGTACTACTAGACTGTGACCCCGTGGCAATGCCTAGTACTACTACTACTAGACTGTGACCCCGTGGCAATGCCTAGTACTACTGGCCCGTGGCAATGCCTGGTACTACTGGCCCGTGACCCGTGGCAATGCCTAGTACTACTGGACTGTGACCACATGGCAATGACTGGTACTACTGGACTGTGACCCCATGGCAATGCCTAGTACTACTACTATGGCAATGCTTAGTACTACTACTGGACTGTGACCCCATGGCAATGCCTGGTACTACTGGCCCGTGGCAATGCCTGGTACTACTGGCCCGTGACCCGTGGCAATGCCTAGTACTACTGGACTGTGACCACAAGACAATGCCTGGTACTACTGGACTGTGACCCCATGGCAACTCCTGGTACTACTGGACCGCGGCAACTCCTGGTACTACTGGACCGCGGCAACTCCTGGTACTACTGGACCGCGGCAACTCCTGGTACTACTGGACCGCGGCAACTCCTGGTACTACTGGACCGCGGCAACTCCTGGTACTACTGGACCGCGGCAACGCCTGGTACTACTGGACCGCGGCAACGCCTGGTACTACTGGACCGCGGCAACGCCTGGTACTACTGGACCGCGGCAACGCCTGGTACTACTGGACCGCGGCAACGCCTGGTACTACTGGACCGCGGCAACGCCTGGTACTACTGGACCGCGGCAACTCCTGGTACTACTGGACCGCGGCAACTCCTGGTACTACTGGACCGCGGCAACGCCTGGTACTACTGGACCGCGGCAACGCCTGGTACTACTGGCCCGCGGCAACGCCTGGTACTACTGGACCGTGGCAACTACTGGACCGCGGCAACTCCTGGTACTACTGGACCGCGGCAACTCCTGGTACTACTGGACCGCGGCAACTCCTGGTACTACTGGACCGCGGCAACGCCTGGTACTACTGGACCGCGGCAACGCCTGGTACTACTGGACCGCGGCAACGCCTGGTACTACTGGACCGCGGCAACGCCTGGTACTACTGGACCGCGGCAACGCCTGGTACTACTGGACCGCGGCAACGCCTGGTACTACTGGACCGCGGCAACGCCTGGTACTACTGGACTCTGGCCCGTGGCAATGCCTGGTATTACTGGACTCTGGCCCGTGGCAATGCCTGGTATTACTGGACTCTGGCCCGTGGCAATGCCTGGTATTACTGGACTCTGGCCCGTGGCAATGCCTGGTACTACTGGACTGTGACCCCGTGGCAATGCCTAGTACTACTACTAGACTGTGACCCCGTGGCAATGCCTAGTACTACTAGACTGTGACCCCGTGGCAATGCCTAGTACTACTACTGGACTGTGACCCCATGGCAATGCCTGGTACTACTGGCCCGTGGCAATGCCTGGTACTACTGGCCCGTGACCCGTGGCAATGCCTAGTACTACTGGACTGTGACCACATGGCAATGACTGGTACTACTGGACTGTGACCCCATGGCAATGCCTAGTACTACTACTATGGCAATGCCTAGTACTACTACTGGACTGTGACCCCATGGCAATGCCTGGTACTACTGGCCCGTGGCAATGCCTGGTACTACTGGCCCGTGACCCGTGGCAATGCCTAGTACTACTGGACTGTGACCACAAGACAATGCCTGGTACTACTGGACTGTGACCCCATGGCAACTCCTGGTACTACTGGACCGCGGCAACTCCTGGTACTACTGGACCGCGGAAACTCCTGGTACTACTGGACCGCGGCAACTCCTGGTACTACTGGACCGCGGCAACTCCTGGTACTACTGGACCGCGGCAACTCCTGGTACTACTGGACCGCGGCAACGCCTGGTACTACTGGACCGCGGCAACGCCTGGTACTACTGGACCGCGGCAACGCCTGGTACTACTGGACCGCGGCAACTCCTGGTACTACTGGACCGCGGCAACTCCTGGTACTACTGGACCGCGGCAACTCCTGGTACTACTGGACCGCGGCAACTCCTGGTACTACTGGACCGCGGCAACTCCTGGTACTACTGGACCGCGGCAACTCCTGGTACTACTGGACCGCGGCAACTCCTGGTACTACTGGACCGCGGCAACTCCTGGACCGCGGCAACGCCTGGTACTACTGGACCGCGGCAACGCCTGGTACTACTGGACCGCGGCAACGCCTGGTACTACTGGACCGCGGCAACGCCTGGTACTACTGGCCCGCGGCAACGCCTGGTACTACTGGCCCGCGGCAACGCCTGGTACTACTGGCCCGCGGCAACGCCTGGTACTACTGGCCCGCGGCAACGCCTGGACCGCGGCAACTCCTGGTACTACTGGACAGCGGCAACTCCTGGTACTACTGGACCGCGGCAACTCCTGGTACTACTGGACCGCGGCAACTCCTGGTACTACTGGACCGCGGCAACTCCTGGTACTACTGGACCGCGGCAACGCCTGGTACTACTGGACCGCGGCAACGCCTGGTACTACTGGACCGCGGCAACGCCTGGTACTACTGGACCGCGGCAACTCCTGGTACTACTGGACCGCGGCAACTCCTGGTACTACTGGACCGCGGCAACTCCTGGTACTACTGGACCGCGGCAACTCCTGGTACTACTGGACCGCGGCAACTCCTGGTACTACTGGACCGCGGCAACTCCTGGTACTACTGGACCGCGGCAACTCCTGGTACTACTGGACCGCGGCAACTCCTGGACCGCGGCAACGCCTGGTACTACTGGACCGCGGCAACACCTGGTACTACTGGACCGCGGCAACGCCTGGTACTACTGGACCGCGGCAACGCCTGGTACTACTGGCCCGCGGCAACGCCTGGTACTACTGGCCCGCGGCAACGCCTGGTACTACTGGCCCGCGGCAACGCCTGGTACTACTGGACCGCGGCAACGCCTGGTACTACTGGACCGCGGCAACGCCTGGACCGCGGCAACTCCTGGTACTACTGGACCGCGGCAACTCCTGGTACTACTGGACCGCGGCAACTCCTGGTACTACTGGACCGCGGCAACTCCTGGTACTACTGGACCGCGGCAACTCCTGGTACTACTGGACCGCGGCAACTCCTGGTACTACTGGACCGCGGCAACTCCTGGTACTACTGGACCGCGGCAACTCCTGGTACTACTGGACCGCGGCAACTCCTGGTACTACTGGACCGCGGCAACTCCTGGTACTACTGGACCGCGGCAACTCCTGGTACTACTGGACCGCGGCAACGCCTGGTACTACTGGACCGCGGCAACGCCTGGTACTACTGGACCGCGGCAACGCCTGGTACTACTGGACCGCGGCAACGCCTGGTACTACTGGACCGCGGCAACGCCTGGTACTACTGGACCGCGGCAACGCCTGGTACTACTGGACCGCGGCAACGCCTGGTACTACTGGACCGCGGCAACTCCTGGTACTACTGGACCGCGGCAACTCCTGGTACTACTGGACCGCGGCAACTCCTGGTACTACTGGACCGCGGCAACTCCTGGTACTACTGGACCGCGGCAACTCCTGGTACTACTGGACCGCGGTCCTGGTACTACTGGACCGCGGCAACTCCTGGTACTACTGGACCGCGGCAACTCCTGGTACTACTGGACCGCGGCAACTCCTGGTACTACTGGACCGCGGCAACTCCTGGTACTACTGGACCGCGGCAACTCCTGGTACTACTGGACCGCGGCAACTCCTGGTACTACTGGACCGCGGCAACTCCTGGTACTACTGGACCGCGGCAACTCCTGGTACTACTGGACCGCGGCAACTCCTGGTACTACTGGACCGCGGCAACTCCTGGTACTACTGGACCGCGGCAACTCCTGGTACTACTGGACCGCGGCAACTCCTGGTACTACTGGACCGCGGCAACTCCTGGTACTACTGGACCGCGGCAACTCCTGGTACTACTGGACCGCGGCAACTCCTGGTACTACTGGACCGCGGCAACTCCTGGTACTACTGGACCGCGGCAACTCCTGGTACTACTGGACCGCGGCAACTCCTGGTACTACTGGACCGCGGCAACTCCTGGTACTACTGGACCGCGGCAACTCCTGGTACTACTGGACCGCGGCAACTCCTGGTACTACTGGACCGCGGCAACGCCTGGTACTACTGGACCGCGGCAACGCCTGGTACTACTGGACCGCGGCAACGCCTGGTACTACTGGACCGCGGCAACGCCTGGTACTACTGGACCGCGGCAACGCCTGGTACTACTGGACCGCGGCAACGCCTGGTACTACTGGACCGCGGCAACGCCTGGTACTACTGGACCGCGGCAACGCCTGGTACTACTGGACCGCGGCAACGCCTGGTACTACTGGACCGCGGCAACGCCTGGTACTACTGGACTCTGGCCCGTGGCAACTCCTGGTACTACTGGACCGCGGCAACGCCTGGTACTACTGGACCGCGGCAACGCCTGGTACTACTGGACCGCGGCAACGCCTGGTACTACTGGACCGCGGCAACGCCTGGTACTACTGGACCGCGGCAACGCCTGGTACTACTGGACCGCGGCAACGCCTGGTACTACTGGACTCTGGCCCGCGGCAACTCCTGGTACTACTGGACCGCGGCAACTCCTGGTACTACTGGACCGCGGCAACGCCTGGTACTACTGGACCGCGGCAACGCCTGGTACTACTGGACCGCGGCAACGCCTGGTACTACTGGACCGCGGCAACGCCTGGTACTACTGGACCGCGGCAACGCCTGGTACTACTGGACCGCGGCAACGCCTGGTACTACTGGACCGCGGCAACGCCTGGTACTACTGGACCGCGGCAACTCCTGGTACTACTGGACCGCGGCAACTCCTGGTACTACTGGACCGCGGCAACTCCTGGTACTACTGGACCGCGGCAACTCCTGGTACTACTGGACCGCGGCAACTCCTGGTACTACTGGACCGCGGCAACTCCTGGTACTACTGGACCGCGGCAACTCCTGGTACTACTGGACCGCGGCAACTCCTGGTACTACTGGACCGCGGCAACTCCTGGTACTACTGGACCGCGGCAACTCCTGGTACTACTGGACCGCGGCAACTCCTGGTACTACTGGACCGCGGCAACTCCTGGTACTACTGGACCGCGGCAACTCCTGGTACTACTGGACCGCGGCAACTCCTGGTACTACTGGACCGCGGCAACTCCTGGTACTACTGGACCGCGGCAACTCCTGGTACTACTGGACCGCGGCAACTCCTGGTACTACTGGACCGCGGCAACTCCTGGTACTACTGGACCGCGGCAACTCCTGGTACTACTGGACCGCGGCAACTCCTGGTACTACTGGACCGCGGCAACTCCTGGTACTACTGGACCGCGGCAACTCCTGGTACTACTGGACCGCGGCAACTCCTGGTACTACTGGACCGCGGCAACTCCTGGTACTACTGGACCGCGGCAACTCCTGGTACTACTGGACCGCGGCAACTCCTGGTACTACTGGACCGCGGCAACTCCTGGTACTACTGGACCGCGGCAACTCCTGGTACTACTGGACCGCGGCAACTCCTGGTACTACTGGACCGCGGCAACTCCTGGTACTACTGGACCGCGGCAACTCCTGGTACTACTGGACCGCGGCAACTCCTGGTACTACTGGACCGCGGCAACTCCTGGTACTACTGGACCGCGGCAACTCCTGGTACTACTGGACCGCGGCAACTCCTGGTACTACTGGACCGCGGCAACGCCTGGTACTACTGGACCGCGGCAACTCCTGGTACTACTGGACCGCGGCAACGCCTGGTACTACTGGACCGCGGCAACGCCTGGTACTACTGGACCGCGGCAACGCCTGGTACTACTGGACCGCGGCAACGCCTGGTACTACTGGACCGCGGCAACGCCTGGTACTACTGGACCGCGGCAACGCCTGGTACTACTGGACCGCGGCAACGCCTGGTACTACTGGACTCTGGCCCGTGGCAACGCCTGGTACTACTGGACTCTGGCCCGTGGCAACGCCTGGTACTACTGGACTCTGGCCCGTGGCAACGCCTGGTACTACTGGACTCTGGCCCGTGGCAACGCCTGGTACTACTGGACTCTGGCCCGTGGCAACGCCTGGTACTACTGGACTCTGGCCCGTGGCAACGCCTGGTACTACTGGACTCTGGCCCGTGGCAACGCCTGGTACTACTGGACTCTGGCCCGTGGCAACGCCTGGTACTACTGGACTCTGGCAATAGCTGGTAGTCCCAGGCCTGGGTTGCATACAATATAAATGTGGCCCAACTGAGGTCTGTGTATTATCAGTACTGCTCCCCTCTCATGCTCTGTCGTCTCCCTCACATACAGAATGGTCCCTCCTCCATAACCCCCTGTACACCTCCCTCATAGCTCGGTGCTATGTGAACCTCCATCCTCCCAGCTCTGTCCGCGGATGTCCCAGCTTATGATGGCACTATGACAGGCGTCCCCCCCGCCCGCCGCTCTTCTCTTCCCCTGCAACCAGGCCAAACTTACCTTCCACAGTGTCGCCGCTTCCCCTTCTTCCCGGAAATACATGTACAGGGCCTCCCAGACTTGGGCGGAACGTCTGTGTGAAGGTGAAGTGGGAAGTATTAGAGTGCTGCACCGTGTGATGGTTGCCACAGTAACCGTGTTGTATTGGAGAAGACGAGTGAACTGCATAGTGTGTACAGAACACGTGAATCCTCCGGCCTGCTCCTTATTTCTATAGACAGTGTGAGGAGGAACAGTCCGGTCCCCGGAGGAGAGGTCAGTATTTACAGTTGTCACCAAATCTAGAATACATTCCATCCAGCCTGTTATAAAAGTGTCATCAGCCATGGATCTCCTCTGACAGTCTGTACCCCCCACCTTTCTCCATTTTTGTTACCCGTCTCTGGACTAAGGTGACCAGATTTTTTAAATGAAATTCGGGGACATTTTTTTTTTTATACTAGTAATGGCGGCAATTAGGACCACTATTATGTGGCGGACAAATCGGACACTAAGTGACACTTTGTGGGAACCAGTGACACTAATACAGTGATCAGTGCTAAAAATATGCACTGTCACTGTACTAATGACACTGGCTGGGAAGGGGATAACACCTAGGCAATCAAAGGGTCATATGTGTGCCTAACACGTGTTTACTTAATGTGGGGGAGGTGTTTTTACTAAGGGAAGGCATAGATCCCTGTACCTGCTTTGCAGGAATACAGGATCAATGTCTTCCATACTGTCAGAACGGCGATCTGCCTTTTTTATATAGGCAAACCACCGTTCTGCCTATGTACATAACGATCAGTGGGTGCCGGTGGACATCGAGTACACTGGAGCCGCTGATTGACTCCCATACCCAGAAATGCAGGATCACGTATATACGTGATCCTGAGAAGCGCGACCGCCCTGTAGCAGTAAATCTGCTATCAGGTGATCAACAAATGGTTAAGATCATCAGCATTATGATAACTTACAGGCAGCAGGCACCCTATGATGGCTCTGGTGGGCTCGGTCACAATTTGTCACATAACATATTATGACCAATAAGTTAACCACTTGCCGACCGCTGCACGCCGATATACGTCGGCACAATGGCAGCGGTGGGCAAATGGGCGTACAGGTACGTCCCCTTTAATTTGCCGTGTAGCGGGCGCACAGGTCCTGCAAACCAGATGTTTGCCGGCGGCCCGCAATCGTGACATGGAGAGGCAGAACGGGGAGATGTAAACAAGACATTTCCCTGTTCTGCCTAGTGACATGAAAGGGATCTACTGCTCCCTGTCATCGGGAGCTGGATTGCTGTCATGTCAGTGGTAGCCCACCCCCCCCCCCACAGTTAGAATCACTCCCTAGGACACACTTAACCCCTTGATTGCCCCCTAGTGTTTAACTCCTTCCCTGCCAGTGTCATTTACATAGTAATCAGTGCATTTTTATAGCTCTGATCGCTGTATAAATGACAGTGGTCCCAAAATAGTGTCAAAAGTGTCCGATCTGTCCCCCATAATGTCGCAGTCCCGATAAAAATAATAATAATAAAAATGCCATAAATCTATCCCCTATTTTGTAGACGCTGTAACTTTTGCGCAAACCAATTAATATACGCTTATTGCGATTATTTTTACCAAAAATATGTAGAAGAATACACATCGGCCTAAACTGAGGTAAAAAAAAAAAAAATTATATATTTTTTGGGGATATTTATTATATCAAAAAGTAAAAAATATTGCTTTTTTTTCAAAAGTGTCGCTCTTTTTTTGTTTATAGCGAAAAAATTCAAACCGCAGAGGTGATCAAATACCACCAAAAGAAAGCTCTATTTGTGGGGAAAAAAAGGTCGTCAATTTTGTTTGGGTGCAACGTCGCACGACCGCACAATTGTCGTATCGTAAAAAGTACTCTGGTCAGGAAGGGTGTAAATCCTTCCGGGGCTGAAGTGGTTAACAAAATCAGCATCCAGCAGCCATGTTATGTAACAAAGCCAGCCAGAGACATGATAGAGTGCCTGCTGCCTGTGAGTTATGATACCATCCATTATGCCAGAGAGACAGACAAAGTTCAATATATTCACAGACACCCCCAAAGCAAACCTGTGTTGAAGCCTTGAAGGTACTGGCAGCCCCATGATCGGATTCACTTACCCTCTGTTCCTGCTGCTGGACACTGTCAGCTGAGCTCAGATGCCTCTCTCTGCTCGTCGCCACCGCCTACCTCACAGCCTCTCAAGTCTCACTCTCTGGGCCCGGCTACTACTGAGTGGGGTGAGGAGGAAGATCACTCCACCAGAGAAGACAAGGAGATAAACAGGCAGGTGGCTGGCCGGGACTTGAGCCAAAGCAGAAGAAATTGCGAGCGGAGCTGAATGGGCAAGCGCCCGAAATGGAAGAAATGGTCCCACCCGCTCTGACCAGCATATGATCATCAGAAAGGGGCACAGATAATGGAAAAAATACACCCCAACTAAGCTAGTAGGTGCAGTGGAGCAGGGGTGTGTAATTCAGAATTGTTTTTTTTTTTTTTTAATTCTGCACTGACTGTCTTTGAAATTGCCCCAGCCCCTGTTCAAATCCAAATCCGGGGACAGACTTGGTCCGGGGACTGTCCCCGGAAACTGGGGATGTCTGGTCACCCTACTCTGCACTCCTTCTATATTATTAATAGCTTTTGTAAGTGATGTCTCCAGAACACAGTATTCTAAATGAGGTCTCATTAAAGATCTGTATAGAGGAATCAAGACCTCCTTCCTCTTGCTGGTGATCCCTCTAGTGATATAAAGATCTATATAGGGGAATAAGAACCAGTGGGGGCACATCAATAGGGGGCACCTCCCCCCCAAAGAAAAAATAAATAAATTTGGTTCCTTTAAGAGTGTGCGGGCGCCGGACACTATGTGTGTATGGGAGGCATGACGTTTCCCACATCACATGGTCAAGAAAGATCCACAAGCTTTACTGGCCAACCCTTAGAGCGTCATCGGGGCTCAGAGTGATGCACCGTGAACACTCCCACTGTGGAATTCGTATCCGTTTTTTGGCGGCCTGCAGGACTTAGGGCAGTGCTTTAAGCACACTGAGGCGGCATTGATGGGCACACTGAGGCTGCAATGATGGGCACAGTGAGACTGCACTGATGGACACAGTGAGGCTGCATTGATGGGCATACTGGCACAATGAGGCTGCATTGATGGGCAAACTGGCACAGTGAGGCTGCAATTCATGGGCACAGTGAAGCTGCATTGATGGGCACACTGGCACAGTGAGGCTGCACTGATGGGCACAGTGAGGCTGCACTGATGGGCACACTGACACAGTGAGGCTACATTGATGGGCACACTGACACAGTGAGGCTACATTGATGGGCACACTGACACAGTAAGGCTACATTGATGGGCACACTGACACAGTAAGGCTACATTGAAGGGCACACTGACCCAGTGAGACTACATTGATGGGCACACTGGCACAGTGAGGCTGCATTGATGTTTTTTTTTTCAGTTTGTTCCCTCTAGTGATATAAGGATCTCCAGTGGGGCAAAAAAGTATTTAGTCAGCCACCAATTGTGCAAGTTCTCCCACTTAAAAAGATGAGAGGGGCCTGTAATTGTCATCATAGGTATACCTCAACTATGAGAGACAAAATGTGGAAACAAATCCAGACAATCACATTGTCTGATTTGGAAATATTTTTTTTTTGCAAATTATGGTGGAAAATAAGTATTTGGTCACCTACAAACAAGCAAGATTTCTGGCTCTCACAGACCTGTATCTTCTTCTTTAAGAGGCTCCTCTGTCCTCCACTCATTACCTGTATTAATGGCACCTGTTTGAACTTGTTATCAGTATAAAAGACACCTGTCCACAACCTCAAACAGTCACACTCCAAACTCCACTATGGTGAAGACCAAAGAGCTGTCGAAGGACACCAGAAACAAAATTGTAGACCTGCACCAGGCTGGGAAGACTGAATCTGCATTAGGCAAGCTCATTGGTGTGAAGAAATCAACTGTGGGAGCAATAATTAGAAAATGGAAGACATACAAGACCACTGATAATCTCCGTCGATCTGGGGCTCCACGCAAAATCTCACCCTGTGGGGTCAAAATGATCACAAGAACGGTGAGCAAAAATCCCAGAACCACACGGGGGACCTAGTGAATGACTTGCAGAGAGCTGGGATCAACGTAACAAAGGCTACCATCAGTAACACACTACGCCGCCAGGGACTCAGATCCTGCAGTGCCAGATGTGTCCCCCTGCTTAAGCCAGTACATGTCCGGGCCCGTCTGAGGTTTGCTAGAGAGCATTTGGATGATCCAGAAGAGGATTGGGAGAATGTCATATGGTCAGATGAAACCAAAGTAGAACTGTTTGGTAGAAACACAACTCGTCATGTTTGGAGGAGAGAGAGTGCTGAGTTGCAACCAAAGAACACCATACCTACTGTAAAGCATGGGGGTGGCAACATCATGCTTTGGGGCTGTTTCTCTGCAAAGGGAACAAGACAACTGATCCGTGTACATGAAAGAATGAATAGGGCCATGTATCGTGAGATTTTGAGTGCAAACCTCCTCCCATCAGCAAGGGCATTGAAGATGAAACATGGCTGGGTCTTTCAGCATGACAATGATCCCAAACACACCGCCCGGGCAACGAAGGAGTGGCTTCGGAAGAAGCATTCCAAGGTTCTGGAGTGGCCCAGCCAGTCTCCAGATCTCAACCCCATAAAAAACCTTTGGAGGGAGTTGAAAGTCCGTGTTGCCCAGCGACAGCCCCAAAACATCACTGCTCTAGAGGAGATCTGCATGGAGGAATGGGCCAACATACCAGCAACAGTGTGTGACAACCTTGTGAAGACTTACAGAAAACGTTTGACCTCTTTCATTGCCAACAAAGGATATATAACAAAGTATTGAGATGAACTTTTGATATTGACCAAATACTTATTTTCCACCATAATTTGCAAAAAAAAATCTTTCCAAATCAGACAATGTGATTGTCTGGATTTGTTTCCACATTTTGTCTCTCATAGTTGAGGTATACCTATGATGACAGTTACAGGCCTCTCTCATCTTTTTAAGTGGGAGAACTTGAACAATTGGTGGCTGACTAAATACTTTTTTGCCCCACTGTATATAGAGGAATCAGGACCTCCTTCCTCTTGCTGGTGATCCCTCTAGGAATATAATGATCTATATAGGGGAATAAGGACCAGTGGCGGCCTGTCAATAGAAGGTGCGGGGTCGGGCCAGCCCCCCAAAGAAAAAAAAATGTGGTTCCTTTAAGAGTGTGTGGGCACCGGACACTATGTGTCCATGGCAGGCATGACGTTTCCCACATCACATGGTCAAGATCCACAAGCTTTACTGGCCAACCCTTAGCATCATCGGGGCGCTGAGCGACGCACCGTAAACACTCCCACTGTGGAATTTGTCTCTGCTTGTTGGCAGCCCGCAGGACCTATGGCGGTGCTTTAAGCATCATCACGTTCGCGTCACTTCCGATTTCTTTCCACGGCCACCACAGGCTGGAGTGAAACGCACGGTAGGGGCCTCTCTGAGTCTCACTCGGCACAGCACACGGCCAAGATAAACTGCTGCCAGCCCGGCGGGTCAGACAGTCAGTGGCTCAGACTCCGTGTGTTGTTGTACAGTCATGACAGGGAGCAAGCACTGTAGCATGGTGGACACTGACTGGGGAGGCAGGAGGGGAGTCTTATGTCATGGGGAGGCAGGTGGTGATTGTTAATAGCATGAGGCTGCATTAATGGGCACACTGACACACTCCTCCTCCTTCCTCCTGCTGGTGACCCCTCTAGTGATGCATTCTAGAATTCTATTCTATTTTCCCGTCGCCTGGTCACACTGTTTGTTCTTTTGCAATCACCTGAAATAAGTACCCCAAAATTTTTTTCCTCTGTAGTGCTGGCTAACACTGTACCCCCAATGTTGTACTTGTACAAGGGGTTCTTCTTTTGTAAATTTTACAATTAGAAACATTGCTTTGACCAATCTTCCAGCAATGCCAAATCATGTTTCATGTTACAGACACCTCCAGGGAAAGCAACCATATTACACACCTTTTGTGTCATCTTTAACCACTTCCCGCCCGGTCAATAGACAATTGATGTCCGGGAAGTGGTTTCGTTACCCTGACTGGACGTCTATTGACGTCCTGCAGGATAACAGCCGACGCGCGCCGGGGGGGGGGCGTGCATCGCGGCGATCAGTGGAGCGGTGTGTCAGTCTGACACACCGCAGCACCGATCTCGGTAAAGAGCCTCCGGCGGAGGCTTTTTACCACGTGATCAGCCGTGTCCAATCACGGCTGATCACGATGTAAACAGGAAGAGCCGTTGATCGGCTCTTCCTCGCTCGCGTCTGACAGACGCTAGTAGAGGAGAGCCGATCTGCAGATTTCCTGACAGGGGGGGTTCGCGCTGATTGTTAATAAGCACAGCCCCTCCTCGGATGCCCACACTGGACCACCAGGGAAGCTGCTAGCACCACCAGGGAAGCGGGCAACGTGTGGATGGCCAGGTACATCCCCCATGGCCATCCACATGTTTTAAAACATGCCTAACATGTGCCAATCAGTGCCCACAAATGGGCACTGACTGGCACCATAATGGCATTAAAAAAAAGTGATGCCCAGCAATACCACCACCAATAATAACCAGTGCCACTCATCAGTGTCCCTCAGTGCCACCCATCAGTGCCCATCCGTGCCCACCTATCAGTGACCATCAGTGCCCATCTGTGCCACCCATCAGTGCCACCCATAAGTACCCATCAGTGCCGCCTATGAGTGCCCATCAGTGCCACATACCAGTGCCCATCATCAGTGCTTATCAGTGCCACCTCATCGTTGCCGTCTTATCAGTGCCCATCAGTGCAGCCATATCAGTGCCCATCATTGAAGAAGAAAACTTATTTATTTACAAAAAAAATAATAGAAACAAATAAAAACATTTTTTTTCAAAATTTTCGGTATTTTTTTTATTCGTTGCGCAGAAAATAAAAATTGCACAGGTGATCAAATACCACCAAAAGAAAGCTCTATTTGTGGGAACAAAATGATAAAAAAATTGTTTGGGTCCAGTTTAGCATGACAGCGCTGAAAGCTGAAAATTGGCTTGGTCAGGAAGGTGCGTAAGTGCCTGGTATTGAAGTGGTTAAAAAGACATACCTTGCCCAACAAACCTTGACTTATGTACACCACTACCAGAAAATTAAGTCCCGCTAGATGACTTCAGGTTGGCCCCTTTTGCAGGTATATCTATATAAAACATAAAAAATAATTGTCTATGCTGTTTAACCACTTCCATACCGGGCATTTTCATCCCCTTCCTGCCCAGGCCAATTTTCAGCTTCCAGCGCTGTCACACATTGAATGAGAAATGTGCGGTCATGCAACGTTGTACCCAAATTAATTTTGATAATTTTTTTCCCCCACAAATATAGTTTTCTTTTGGTGGTATTTGATCACCTCTGCAATTTTTTTTTTTGCGCTATAAACAAAAAAAGAGCGACAATTTTGAAAAAAAAACACAGTATTTATTACTTTTTGCTATAATAGATATCCCAATTTAAAAAAAAAAAAATGTTTTCCTCAGTTTAGGCCGATGTGTATTCTTCTACATATTTTTGGTAAAAAAAAACGCAATAAGCGTATATTGATTGGATTGTGCAAAAGTTATAGCGTCTACAAAATAGGGGATAGAATTATGTAATTTTTATTATTATTATTTTTTTTACTAGTAATGGCGACGATCTGCGATTTTTATCGTGACTGTGACATTGCGGCAGACATATCGGACACTTTTGACACTATTTTGGGACCATTTACATTTACACAGCGATCAGTGCTATAAAAATGCATTGATTACTGTATAATTGTGACTGGCAGGAAAGGGGTTAACATTTAGGGGGCGATCAAGGGGTTAATTGTGTGTCCTAGGGAGTGATTCTAACTGTAGGGGGAGGGGACTCACAAGGGGAGGAGACCGATCGGTGTTCCTCTGTAATGGGAACACACGGATCTGTCTCCTCTCACCTGACAGGACGTGGATCTGTGTGTTTACACACACAGATCCATGTCCCTGCTCTGTGACGAGCAATCGCGGGTGCCCGGTGGACATCGCGGGCACGCGCATCGGGTTCCCAGTGATGCGGCAAGTGCGCGCGCCCTCTCCACACTGCAGGGAATCCCAGGACGAAAGGGTTCCTGCAGCCGTCATATGACTATACGGCGGTGGGAAAGTGGTTAATATCCAGTAATACACTGTCTCACCCTGCACATGCTCATTTTCTTTCCATTTTTGGCATTGCTAAAATTTGTAGAGGCCGATCTGCTGTCACCCTTAAAGTGGAATTAAATCCTTCTATCCTTTACAGCCAAGGAAGCTGCTTCTGTTTGATCTGCAACTGCCATGGTGCTGCACATGTGATCAGTTATGACACCAGGCATTTGATGGATGACAGTTTGGTAGAGGACATAAGCAAATGTGACAGCAATACCGGCATTCCAGGAACATTTTTTTTTTTAAACTGTTAAATTGATTTACAGTAAAACCTTGGATTGTGAGCATAATAAGTTCCAGGAAATATGCTTGTATACAAAAGAAATAATGGAAACTCAGATGATTCATTCCACAATCACTTATTCATAAATCCTTCAGTTTATAGTGCATATAAAAAGATTACAGCAATATGACCAGGTTGTGTAACCATAAAATGTCCATCCACAAATGGCAGCCTCCACAAGGGGATTAGAATCAAAATCCAGCAGGAGTTGCAGAGTATAAAAGAGAAGAGAGGCGCCTCTAAGTGTAGCAATATGGTTACATATAATGAAGGTACTACATTTAGCAACTCACATGGTTGATGATTAAAAGAGGCACATCTAAGTATGCAGGCATCCGGGGTCAAGCTGTCCACATAGACCGTCCTCTGCACTGCCGGCTCTCATCGCTGTCAATCTGCAATCGTGATTGGAAAGACTACCCTGCAGTGGAGCGATCTGAAAGTGAGGCTTGAATCGCTCGTGGAGCACAACGTGATGACGTCTATAGCGGCGCGGGGGGCGGTCTATGTGGACAGCTTTACCCCGGATGCCTGCATACTTAGATGTGCCTCTTTTAATCATCAACCATGTGAGCTGCTAAATGTTGTACCTTCATTAAATGTACAGGTAACCATATTGCTACACTTCGAGGCGCCTGCCTTCTCTTTTATCCTCATTTGTGACATGACGCTACTTGTATATCAAGACATCGCCTGTATATCAAGTCAAAATTTATGAAAAAATTTTGCTTGTCTTGCAAAACACTCTCAAACCAAGGTTTTAGAGTACTTTTAAAATGATTTACTTCTGTTCAGGGGCTCTGGGCTTCAGCAAAATGGCAGCCACCAGCAAGAAGAAACGGGAGCAATGCTGGAGGCAATTTACAGCACACACTCATTTTGGTAGCATAATTATTAATGTGGAATGTATGTTCCTTGCTAAAAAAACATAATTCTTTATCAAGTTTTATCAAAATGCCTTGCTGAACTCAGGATAGGCTACGTCCACAGCACCATCTTGGTCCAAAACATTAGACTATGGGGGATCATTTCTCAGGATCTGTGCTGTGTTTAGCGAAACAGGCAGAAGTAGAGGTGAGCATAAACACTCTTCTTCTACATGTATAGTCTGCTTTGGCATGTTGAAATAGACCCGGTGATCAGGCTATTCTTAAAGAGGAAGTAAACCCTGATATAATTTACTTCCTCTTTATTCCCCTGCATACTAGCCAATTATGTTGCACTTACCTGCAAACAAAGCCTGCAATGTCCTGGCTGGTGGGCTCATCCATCTTCACCCCCCTTCCTTCCAGGACTCCGGCTCTGTGACTGGTCATAGTCGCAAGTGCTTGGGAGCCGACGGTCACGGCATGGGCCCCATAGAGACGGCACGATCATGCCCTTTCTTTAGTGCGCATGCGCAGATTACATTGGCGCAATCGTATATGGTAAATCGGTCCTCTTTACAGTGAGATATGGGGTCAATAAGACCCCACATCTCTCCTCTAGGCTAGGAAGCCTGAAATAAAATAAAAGATAAAAATGATCTCGGCTTCCCAGCCGAGGCGGCGCCGATTGTTTGAATGCAGAGGCCGGGCGCGATGTTATGACGTCAAGCCTGGCCTCCGAAAAATCATAGAGACTCCGGCGACCATCTGGTCCGCCGGAAATCTGTATGGTAAACATCCGGGGCCAGCGGATCCGCTCTCCGACTCACCGATCGCATCGGTGAGTCGGTAGAAGCACCGGAGGGCCGGAGTCCCCTCTCGGCGCCCGTAAGAATGGTCAAGCGGCGGAACAGCCGCTATGATCTTTCTTATGGTGCAGAGAATTGCCGGCTGAAAAAGACGATATCTGAATGATGCCTGTAGCTGCAGGCATCATTCAGATATACCACCACAAAGTCAAGGATGTCCTATTATGTACCTTGGGCAGGAAGTGCAAATTTGCAAATATTGACCGTGGCTATTAAACATTAGTCATGTAATGTAAACATGTCATGTGAAAAAATGTTTTTTAAGAAATAAAAGTCCAATGCATCATAAAGTGCTCAGAAATGAGAAATAAAGCAACTATACACATATGCATATAATTCATAAGTGACTTAAGTTCATGAATCAAGATCCTGGTGCAATGTGAATTCAGTGAAGTGGATCATTCATGACAAGTGAGGTACCCCTGATGACGTCACATCTGACAAAACAATCGCTGGGACGATACGCACGCACGCTCTGTGCCTTCACATGTTGATGTGATTTTACTTTGTTTGGAATTCCATTTTTTACTTAAAGTGGAGCTCCACCCTAAAGTGGAACTTCCGCTCATCGGATTCCTCCCCCCCTCCGGTGCCACAATTGTCACTTTTCAGGGGGAGTGGGGTGCAGACAGGTATTTGCACCCACTTCTGGGCATAGACTCTGCGGGGACCTGCAGGCAGTAGGTCAGTTCCCAACCCCCCCCCCCCCGTTGCGTTCTGGGAAACACACGGCTCCCAGAACACAGCGGGGAACAGTGAGGACGGCGCAGTGCGACTCGCGCATGCGCAGTAGGGAACCAGGCCGTGAAGCCGCAACGCTTCACTTCCTGATTCCCTCACCGATGATGGCGGTGGGGTCAGCCGATTGCTCGTCTTCTGCTGCCGACGTCGCTGGACTCCAGGACAGGTAAGTGTCCTAATATTAAAAGTCAGCAGCTGCAGTACTTGTAGCTGCTGGCTTTTAATATTTTTTTTATGGCGGAGCTCCGCTTTAAGTGATCGAGTGACTCGGTTGTGGGTCATCTCGTTACATGCAGCATTGCAGTACCCTCCAATAAAGCCTTTTTAACCACTTCCTTACTGGGCACTTAAACCCCCCTCCTGCCCAGACCAATTTTCAGCTTTCAGCGCTGACGCACTTTGAATGACAATTGCGCGGTCATACAACACTGTACCCAAATGAATTTTTTATCATTTTTTTCCCACAAATAGAGCTTTCTTTTGGTGGTATTTGATCACCTCTGCGGTTTTTATTTTTTGCGCTATAAACAAAAAAAGACTGACAATTTTGAAAAAAACACAATATTTTTTACTTTTTGCTATAATAAATATCCCAATTTAAAAAAAAAGAATCCTCAGTTTAGGCCGATACGTATTCTTCTACATATTTTTGGTAAAAAAAATTGCAATAAGCATTTAGTGATTGGTTTGCGCAAAAGTTATAGCACCTACAAAATAGGGGATAGATTTATGATATTTTTTTATTTTTTTACTAGTAATGGCGGTTATCTGCGATTTTTGTCAGGACTGCGATATTGCGACGGACAGCTCGGACACTTTTGACACTATTTTGGGACCATTCACATTTATACAGCGAACAGTGCTATAAATATGCACTGATTACTGTATAAATGTGACTGGCAGGAAAGGGGTTAACACTAGGGGGCGATCAAAGGGTTAAGTGTGTTCCCTGGGAGTGATTCTTACTGTGGGGGGAGGGGACTGACTGGGGGAGGTGACCAATCGGTGTCCCTATTTACAAGGGACAAACCATCGGTCTCCTCTCCCTGACAGGACGTGGATCTCTGTGTTTACACACAGAGATCCACGTCCCTGTCTCTGTGACTGCCGATCGCGGGTACCTGGCGGACATTGCGGCCCCCAGGCACGCGCATCGACACCCGCGTGACACAGCGGGCACAGCTCTTCCGCACTGCGCGGCGGCGCGCAACGCGGAAGTAAACAAGAGGACGTCCAGGAACGCCCTCACGGCAGTTCAGGTCCGTGCTGCGGCCGTCTTTCGGCTATAGAGTGGATCTGAAGTGGTTAAGCAGTTTTGCACTATTGGAGTTTTTTCTTCCTTTTACATATCCGCTTACTTGCACTCTGGCATTGATGCTGTGGGATTGGAGCTGACTACTGCCTGGCACCTGTGGAAATCGCCCAGTGGGGAAATCATCAGGATATCTTTCTAACGGATTTCAGATCCAATAAGCCTTTTATGACCCCCCCTGAGTAAGGGTGGTCGCTGGCTTTCTGGTAAGCCTCTTGTCTCTTCGTGGTGACGGGTCTCACGTGGTCAAGTTCACATATTACGCCTCACTTGTCATGAATGATCCACTTCGCTGAATTCACATTGCACCAGGATCTTGATTCATGAACTTAAGTCACTTCTGAATTATATGCATATGTGTATAGTTGCTTTATTTCTCATTTCTGAGCACTTTATGATGCATTGGACTTTTATTTCATAACATTTTTTTTTTTCACATCATATGATTACATTACATGACTAATGTTTAATAGCCACGGTCAATATTTGCACATTTGCACTTTAATACCTACGTTTTTTTGGTATATGCATATCTGTATCAACGAATTCTATTTTATAGCGCTGCACTTTTTGAAGAAATAATCTGCAGGAGCCTGTGCATTGCTCCTGCAATGCACTAATCATACTTTTAATGCTCTGCAGGCTCCAATGCAAAAAAAATTTTTTTTTGCATTGTACATTCATTGAGGTGTGTATATAGGAATACTAAAGCATAGATTTAGAAAGCATATTGGGCCATTTTATAAGAGAGCAGCTCAGGCATCCTCCAAAGTCATCTCTAGCCAAACCTTGAACTTTTTTTTTTATTCCAATGAGTTGTGGGTTGGGTCATCCCCATCCCGCAGTCCGCCTCTTTGTTTACGTAAGCTGCAGGGTGGGACTGATCCACCCCACAGCTCATTGGAATAAACAAAGAGTGCCAGGTTGGAGTTCCCGCTACAGATGAGTCGGAGGATGCCAAGGCTGGTCACAACCTACAAACTCCACATTATAAAGTGCACACTGCCTTTTTTATGACTATTTTGAATTGGGTCAGTCTCCTTGTCTCTTATTTGTGGTTCACACCTAGTTTGCATTAGTATTATCTTTTTCTTGACCTGGGTACCTTCTGATCATACAGTTTTAGGGTTCATTTGGTATTTGAAAATTTGTAAATGTCTTGGATGATTGTATGTTTTCAGTTAAAGTATAACTAAAGGTAAAACTTTTTTTTTTATTTTATTTTTTTGATAGAAGAGGAATTAGAACGCTAGTCAGTTTTTATTGGTGTCTGTGCCCCCATTAGGCAGCTTCACCCTCTCTATTTGTCCTGTTTACCATTATCATAAAAACTCAAAGTAAAAGAAAGTCCCAAATTTTGGGTTGCCCCAGGAAAGTAATAGAGGGGAAATCTTCCAATGGGGACACTAGTTCTGGTGACCTGGGGGTCCCCAATAAATTCCCTTAATTTACATGGATTAACTCTCACTCCCTGTTTAGCTTTGGGACAGGAAGTGAAGGGAAATCTCCACAATGGGACACAGATGGTGAAAAAAAATATGAGAGAGGCTTTAATCCTCCCTTGCTCTAACCCTATAGTTCAACTTTAAGCCTTTCACTTTTAACAAGATAAATGAATGACTTATTTTGGATGCTGTATATGCCTATTGTATTTATGGTGGTTCTTTGGAGTTGTACATCTATATAGGTAAAACTCGAAAAATTGGAATATTGTGCAAAAGTTCATTTATTTCACTAATGCAACCTAAAAGGTGAAACTAATATATGAGATAGACTCATTACATGCAAAGCAAGATAGTTCAAGCCGTGATTTGTCATAATTGTGATGATTATGGCTTACAGCTCATGAAAACTCCAAATCCACAATCTCAGAAAATTAGAATATTGTGAAAAGGTGCAATATTCTAGGCTCAAAGTGTCCCACTCTAATCAGCTAATTAAGCCATAACACCTGCAAAGGGTTCCTGAGCCTTTAAATGGTCTCTCAGTCTGGTTTAGTAGGAATCACAATCATGGGAAAGACAGCTGACCCGACAGTTGTGCAGAAAACCATCATTGACACCCTCCATAAGGAGGGATAGCCTCAAAAGGTAATTGCAAAAGAAGTTGGATGTTCCCAAAGTGCTGTTTTAAAGCACATTAATAGAAAGTTATGTGGAAGGGAAAAGTGTAGAAGAAAAAGGTGCACAAGCAGCAGGGATGACCGCAGCCTGGAGAGGATTGTCAGGAAAAGGCCATTCAAAAGTGTTGGGGACTTTCACAAGGAGTGGACTGAGGCTGGAGTCAGTGCATCAAGAGCAACCACATACAGATGGATCCTGGACATGGGCTTCAAATGTCGCATTCCTCTTGTCAAGCCACTCCTGAACAACAAACAACGTCAGAAGTAGGGATGAGCCGAACACCCCCCAGTTCAGTTCGCATCAGAACATGTGAACAGGCAATAAATTTGTTCGAACATCCGAACACCGTTAAAGTCTATGGGACACGAACATGAAAAATCTAAAGTGCTAATTTTAAAGGCTTATATGCAAGTTATTGTCATAAAAAGGGTTTGGGGACCTGGGTCCTGCCCCAGGGGACATGTATCGATGCAAAAAAAAGTTGAAAAAACTGCAGTTTTTTCAGGAGCAGTGATTTTAATAATGCTTAAAGTGAAACTATAAAAGTGAAATATTCCTTTAAATTTCGTACCTAGGGAGTGTGTATAGTATGCCTGTAAAGTAGAAAAGGAAAAAGAACTTTGGGACTTTAAATGAGGCGGTGACCTGATAAGGTCAGTTGCCTCCATCCCTATTGAATTGACACAAAACAAGACGACTAAAGGTTGGGACTTTATATGAAGCAGGCAGGTGTAAAAAAATTAACATTTCTCTTATCATCCATGGACCGACACGGCGTCTCTTACACTTTACACGTGGGTATATGTCCCTGCTTGCAGGAGAAGACCTAGGCAGAATGTGAAATGTTATACATACATTCCAAAAGCCAGAGCTGAACAGCCCCACCCAGGGGGCGGTCCCTCTGTACATAACCCTCCCACTACAGTCAGCAGACTTCAGTTTTTTTCTGCCTAGCAGAAGGAGAAGACGTGGCTCTCTCAGGAGCCAGTCTCCTGACCTATTTTTATTCCTTTTCTGGAATTCTTTTTTATTTTATTTTTGAGAATCTTCTATCAACTGTCGGCTGGGCAACAGGTTGGGTACAAGATGTACAAGATATCCTCGTAGTCTTCCCTGTCCGACCATCGAGCGTGCTGATCCTCGCCTTGTGTGCGTGAGACTCAGTTCACGACAGGCCCCATGACTCCAGGGGTGGCCGGGTTTGCTTTCATGCTCCCACGGTCCTCTCAAGACTGAACAGTTCCTGACTGACTGTATCTTTCGCGGTGGACCGGGCCGACAGCTACTCAGTACTGCACTGTGATAGTCCTGTCAGAAACACACCAGTGGGTCCCTCAGGGGACGGGTAAGTAGTCTCTCCTGCCTGCAGGTGAGTACAAAAAGCTGTGTGTTTCTCTGTGGGGGATTTTCCCTGTCTCCCCCTGTATTTCATTGTCACTCTCTGTCACCATTGCTGGCGCTGTGCTGTGTGGGGTGCCTGGGGGTCACACTGTTCTTGGAGGGGCTAATGCTGGTCTGCAGATATGCTTGGGGCCTTTTTTTGTGTGTTTTGGGGCCTGAGCGCCGAGTGGCGCTGTGTCTGTGCTGTTTTTTTCACTTTTGCTGAGTCATGGCGGCCATCTTGCCGTGGATCGCCTCAGTGAAGTGCGGCGGCCATTTTCTTGTAGCCCGCGCGCTCTTCAGCACTAGTTTTGGCCTCTAGCGCTGCTGTAACAGCGCGAATCTCCTCACAATCTCCTCACAGCTCACCAGCGCTGACACAGCGTGGTACAGACAGTGGAACTGAGCGGTCCCTGGTCCGGTTTGGTGAGTCCCCTGGGCGCCCCCTCCTCAGTCAGCACAGCCTGTGGGTGGACTTTTTATCTGAGGAGTCTCAGAGGGGGGCAATATGGAGTCTCTGTCACCAGCTTCCCCTAAATGTCAGTGGACAACAGGCAGTGCTTCAGCACCTGCGGTCCCTAGGGACCAGTTGTGGGCAGTCCTGGAATCATTTCTGACCAGGATGGGAGCTGTGTGCAAGCGCAAGGGAGCAAAAAAGCGCCCTCCCCCCCACTTTACTTCATGAGGGCAGTGCGCTGATTCAGATATGGGCCTAGCCACTACCGCCCAGGACCCTAGTTCTGAATGTATTGGATGGTTTTGAACAGGACATTCCTTATGTGGAAAACTCCAGTTCTGAGTCAGTAAATGACAGGGCGCTTGTTAGTGTACTCATGACTGCGGTGAGGGACACTCTCAAGCTAAAATGCTGCGGATGCAGAACCTCAGGCGGATACAGTCTCCTTTGGTTCTTTTAAGGCCAGGCCTTCTAAAGAGGTTTTTCCATATGTACTTTCTTTGACCAGCTCATTGATAAGGTCTGGGAAAAGCCGCAGAAGAATTTTTTTGTTTGTTTGTCTATCAGATACCCCTTGAAGATGCCCTACTTAAAAAGTGGGCTTCTCCCCCAGGGTCGACCCTCCAGTCGCCCGGTTGAACAAGGCCATCACTCTCCCGATGGAGGGGACTCCTGCATTTGAGGACCCCACTGACAGGAGGTCAGAAGTGGTGAGCAGAGCCATGTTTGCCTTGTTGGGATCCGCCCTACGGCCTGTGGTAGCGGCGACCCTTGTGTCTTAAACACTTACAGGTTGGGCAAAAATGTTGCACCTAGCTGTACAGGAGCATAATCTTCCTCCAGACACAGTTGCTCTGGCCCACCAACTGGTTCAGGGCCTGGTTTATGTGTGCAACGCCACGTTGGACGCGGCCCCTTTAATATCCAGGGCCTCTGTCTCGGCGGTGGTATTGCGTCGTCTTATCTGGTTGAAGTGCTGGTCTGCTGACCTAGCCTTAGGAAGCTCCTGACAGATCTACCATTTAAAGGTGGTAGACCTTTCGGTGCTGCTCTGGATGACATCGTCATGGATGTCATGGGAGGTAAAAGCACTCTTCTTCCTTAGACTAGCAAGAGTGAGGAGGCCCGCCGAAAACAGGGGCCTTCCTTTCCAGCAAAACGGGGTTTTTTCGTCAGTCAGAGTCCACGGGTAGGTCCTCTCAGACTGACGGCAGTGCGGCTGGTGGGCACAAGTGCCCCTGGGTGCGTAAGCCAAACAAGCGGCTCCCAAGCCCGCCTCCGCGTGAAGTCTTGCCTCCGCCCGACTCTGGGGTGGGACGACGACTTTGCAGGTCACGAATCGGTGGTCCTCCCGAATCTCCGACTGGTGGGTGTGCGAGGTGGTCACCTCAGGATACAGGATAGTATTCCGATCCTGGCCCCCAGACAGATTCTTTCCCTCGAATCTTCCTCTCCTTCCTACCTGTCGGGCAGCCCTCTTGGGGGCTGTACAGGATTTGATCAGGTCCGGAGTGATTGTGCCGGTTCCGTCACAGGAGGGTTTTCAGGGATTCTACTCGAATCTGTTTGTCGTCCCAAAAATAGGACGTGGTTCGACCCATCCTGGACCTCAAGGCCCTGAATGCCTTCGAGAAGGTGCAGAAATTCCGCATGGAATCCATTCGCACGGTGATCGCTACACTCCACCAAAGGGATTTTCTTCTGGCGTCCTTGGACTTCAAGGACGCCTACTTGCATGTTCCGATCTGCGCAAGTCACCAGAAGTTTCTGCGCTTGCGATCAGCGAAGTCCACTATCGATTGTGGCTCTTCCTTTCGGCCTAGCCTTGGCACCAAGGGTGTTCACCAAGGTGCTTGCTCCGGTTCTAGCCTTCTGTTACAGTGAGGTATTGCTGTCGTGGGCTATCTGGACGATCTTCTGCTAAGAGCAGAAAGTGGCTCAGACTTAGAGGAAAGGTGACTATCGTCAATTAGACCCTCAGGGACTTCGGGTGGTTCCTGAACATTCAGGAGTCAGTCCTGGTCCCGACTCAGTGTCTGGAGTATCTAGTTCTGATTCTAGACTCCTTGGAGGCAAAGGTATCCTACCTCTGGAGAAGTTGCTGACACTTCAGTCTGCGGTGCGGGTGCTGACATCCCGAAAATGGTTGTCAATCCAGTTTTTTGCATGAGAGTCCCGGGACTCGTGGTGGCCTCCTTCGTGGCCGTTCCGTATGCCCAATCACACACCAGGGCATTGCAGAAGGAGATCTTGTCCACCTGGGACAAATCCCCGTTGTCCTTGGATCTTCAGATCCAGGTGATTCACCTGGTCAGGGCGCCCCTGACATGGTGGTTGAGATCCTCGGCTCTTCGGTCCGGAAAGTCGTTCCCCTCCCATCCAATGGACGGTACTCACGACGGACACCAGCCTGACGGGCTGGGGTGGAGTCTGGGGAGTCCTGTCGGCTCAAGGCCTTGGACTCCGGACGAGCCCGTTTACCAATCACTGTTCTGGAAATACGGGCCATCGGACTGTGTCTCTCCTCAGGTCGGAGAGAGTACGTGGTCGCTCCATCAGGAGCCAGTCGGACAACGCCACGGCGGTGGCGTATGTAAACCATCAAGGGGGGACTCGGAGCTCAGCTGCGGCTTCCGAGGTAGTCCGTATCCTGAAGTGGGCCGGAAGAAACGTGCCGGCTCTGTAGGCCATTTACATTCTGGGCATAGACAATGGGCAGGCGGACTATCTGAGTCGCCAATCGCCGGACCAAGAAGAGTGGCCCTTGCATATTTCAACTCCTTTGCCGACGGTGGGGCACGCCGGATGTGGACCTGATGGCCTCTCGACTCAATCGCAAGGGTCGAGGTTGTGGCCAGATCCAGGGATCCTTGGGCGATGCCTCGGATGCGTTGGTGGCCCCATAGGGTCCTTATCGCCTGATATAAACTCTGGTGATCCTAATTGTTCCTGATTGGCCTCAGCATCACTGGTACGCTGATCTGGTACGTCTCGTCGCGGACGTTCCCTGGCGGTTGCCGATGAGGGAGGACCTTCAGTCTCAAGGTCCTATGTTTCATCCGGCTTACAGTCTCTGGCTTTAACGGCAGGGCTGTTGAAAGCCAGGTGTTGAGGGTCCGAAGGTCTCTCGGACTCGGTCATTTTGACCATGTTAAGGACACGGAAGTCTTCCTCCAAGCAGATCTATCACCGTGCCTGGAAAGCTTATATCGCCATATGCGAAGCGCTGGACTGGCGTCCTCGGACGTATTCCGTCCCCAGAATCCTGCGTCCTCTGCAGTGTGGAGTGACCCAAAAGCTTGCTTTGAGTACCATCAAGGATCAGATTTCGGCCTTGGCCGTCTTCTTTCAGCGACCTCTAGCGGGTCATTTCTTGGTTAGCACCTTGTGTTGGGGGTTCGCCATGTGCTCCCTCCTGTCAAGCCTCCTCTCCCACCGTGGGATCTGAATTTGGTGCTCTCGGTCCTCCAGGAACCTCCTTTTGGGAATATCCGGGATATTCCCCTCTTGTCTTGTCTCAGAAGGTGGCCTTTTAGTGGCAATCACTTCTGTTTGACGGGTGTCTGAGTTGGCGGCTTTGTCCTGCAAGTCGCCATATTTAGTCATCCATAAGGATAAGGCGGTGTTGCATCCGTGACCTTCCTTTTTGCCAAAGGTGGTGTCGACCTTTCACCTACATGAGGACATTGTCCTCCCGTCCTTGTGTCCTCACCCATCGCATCCCAGAGAGTTTGCGCTGCACATATTGGATGTGGTACAAGCCTTACGGGTGTACCTGTCTGCTACTGCTTCTATTCGAAAGTCCGACTCACTGTTTGTGACTGTCTCTGGTCCATAACAGGGCCAAGCGGTTTCGTCTGCCATCATTTCTAGGGGAATCAGACAAACCGTCATTCAAGCCTATGCTCTCAAAGGGCGGGCGCCTCCCTTTCCGGTTACGGCGCATTCCACCAGGGCAATTGGTGCTTCCTGGGTTTTCCGACATCAAGCGTCGGTTGCACAAGTGTGCAAGGCGGCGACCTGGTCGTCTGTTCATGCCTTTTAAGTTTTATAAGGTTAATGTGGCTGCATCTCCGGATGCTTCCTTCGGCCGCAGGGTGCTGCAGGCCGCTGTTTAAAGTTGCGACTCCTCCGTTGAGGAGCTCTGCCTTCTTGGAGTGAAGTTTTTGGTTTTTCCATTTATACTGCTCCCATCCCTCTTGACACTGCTTTGGGACATCCCACGTGTAAAGTGTAAAGAGACACCGTGTCAGTCCATGGATGATAAGAGAAAATAGGATTTTTTGTACTCACCGTAAAATCCTTTTCTCTGACATCCATGGACTGACACGGCACCCACCCTTCCTTTTAAGTTTGTACTGCTTTGTTATGAACTGAAGTCTGCTGACTGTAGTGGGAGGGTTATGTACGGAGGGACCGCCCCCTGGGTGGGGCTGTTCAGCTCTGGCTTTTGGAATGTATGTATAACATTTCACATTCTGCCTAGGTCTTCTCCTGCAAGCAGGGACATATACCCACGTGTAAAGTGTAGGAGACGCCATGTCGGTCCATGGATGTCAGAGAAATGGATTTTACGGTGAGTACAAAAATCCCATTTTATTGGTAATCAATCATGAGTTGCATGAGGGTAATCATGGGTACACACAGAGAACCAATAAATTCCATTCAGAGGATATCCATACAGCATTTACAATTTACCATTCAATAATGATGCAAATCACATGGTACAGGTGATCATTACATAGTTAAAACATATAGTTGGTGTATAACACGGCATATAGTAGCTCTATGCATTTTGTGGATTTATCCACTCTTCAGGAGCATGCGCATGAAAATTGAATGCTGTAATATATTTGATAACATGTATATCTGCAAAGTCTGTACCTGTCACGGAAAGAATGTTTAAAAATAGGATATTAGGGAGGTAATCTAGCCTAGGATAAACCCCCCACAACCACTCTCAATAATACTTACATAATCTGTGTCTATGCAGTAGCAGTGCATCAACATAAACCATATGCCTGTAAAGTAGTGCTTTCCCTTGCTTAGAACTGTCCCTGCACAAAATGTAATTTCTGAAGAAAAAAAAGTCATTTAACCACTTAACGACCGCCCACCGCCGATTTACGTCGGCAGAATGGCACGGACAGGCAGAATCACGTAGATCTACGTGATCGCCTTTGTGCAGTTGGGGGGTCCATCCGGACCCCCCTTCACTGCAGTGAGCGGCCGTTAAGTGTTCGGGAGCGATCAGGCATGAGGGGGCGGCCGCTCGATTCCGCCCCCCCCCCCCCTCGCGATCGCTCCCGGCCAATGAAATTGCTTCCTCCGCCATGTGATGTAAACACAGGCTGGAGGAAGTGATGTCATCTCCCTCGCCGCGGTCTTTTCGTTCCCGGCGCCGAGGAGTGAAGACAGAGGTTAGTGCTCCAACAGTCCACTGACACGTAGGTACACATAGGCACACAAATCACCCCCCAGTCACCCCCAGGTCACCCCAAAGCCCCCAATCACAGTGTCACTGATTGCAGTGATCATTTATTTTACTGATCACTGCATTTAGTGTCATCTGTGATTGTAAAAAGTTGCAAGGCAGTTAGGATTAGGCCCCTTTAGGTCCAGGGTAGCCCCCTAACCCCCCCTAATAAAGGTTTAACCCCTTGATCACCCCCCAGGTAACCCTTTCACCCCCTAACTTCAGCGTCACTAAGCGATTGTTTTTCCGATCGCTGTATTCGTGTCGCTGGTGTTTTAGATAGGCAGTTATTTTTTTTTTAGGTTCGCCGCAGGTTTTTATTGGTGTCAGGTACCCCCATATTTAACCTAATAAAGGTTTTAACCCCCTGATTGCCCCTAGTTAACCCTTTCACCAGTGATCACCATATAAAGGTTACGGGTGACGCTGGTTGATTAGTTTGCTTTTTATAGCATCAGGGCACCCGCCGTATATAACCCAATAAAGGTTTAACCCCCCTGATCGCCCGGCGGGTGAGATCAATTAGGTTTTAGCGCCAGAGAGGGTCTGCGTCGCCCCAGGCAGTGTTAGGTTAGTGCCAGTAACGCTAACACCCACGCGCAAAGCATACACCTCCCTTAGTGGTATAGTATCTGATCAGATCTATACTAGCATCCCCAGCGGTTTAGGGTTCCCAAAAACGCAGTGTTAGCGGGATCAGCCCAGATACCTGCTAGTACCTGCGTTTAGCCCCTCCGCCCAGCCCAGCCCAGCCCACCCAAGTGCAGTATCGATCGATCACTGTCCCTTACCAAACACAACACACATAACTGCAGCGTTCGCAGAGACAGGCCTGATCCCTGCGATCGCTAACAGTTTTTTTTGTAGCGTTTGATATATTTGCTGACGACAGTCGGGTGCTTTTTTTCCTGTGAATCTTACTAGTGTACCCCTAAATTTAGAGCCCAAAATGGCAAGACGAAGGTACACTAGTAAAGAGGCCTACGAGATTCTGAGCATGACAGATAGTGAAGAGGAGGTCACGTATCTGTCAGATTCAGGCTCAGAATATCTTCCCGTAGAAGACAGTGACGTCAGCGGCCCCACGTCAGATAGCTCTGACGACGAAGTTGAGGTCCCTGCTAAGGTCAGGCGTACCCGATCCCGATCTTCTGAGGTTGTTGAGGAGCAAGAACCGCAGGTCTCTCGTATCATGGAGCAGAGTAGTACTAGCGCCGCCATTCCTTCTGGTGAACTGGCAAGCACCAGCGGCCTAGTACAGCCTGGACGTACATCCAGCACTGCAGTAACACTTGGTGACGTGGCGAGTCCCATAAGTGCAGTTCAAGCTGGCGAGGTGGCAAGCACAAGTAGTGTCCCGCTGCCACCAAGAAGACAAAGGCAGGCCCGTCGTGCCCATACTGCCCTTCCTGCAGAATTCGCCTATCCTGATTGGGTCCCCACCACTTCTGCAGAACCCATACTTCCCCTATTCACTGCCCAACCCGGTATTCAGGTGGAAACAGCTGATTTTATGCCAATCGATTTTTATTCGCTGTTTTTCACGGAAGATCTCTATAGATCTATTGTGGACCAGAGTAATTTATATGCTGGTCAATTTATCGCCGCTAACCCCCAGTTGCCTAAAATTGCCAGAAATTGGAAACCAATTACGGTTTCCGAATTTAAGACCTTTCTGGGCCTTTCCCTCAACATGGGCACACATAAATTTCCGTCATTGCGTGCTTATTGGTCCACGCACCCAATTGACCACATGCCCGTGTTCTCTGCCTCCATGTCCAGGGCACGATACGAGCAGATTTTGCGGTTCATGCACTTCAACGACAATGAACTTTGTCGTCCACGTGGGGACCCTGAATACGACCGGCTCTATAAAATTCGGCCCCTCATAAACCACTTCAACGAACGTTTTGCAGCCTTGTTTACTCCCGATCAAGTTGTCTGCGTTGATGAGTCCCTGATTAAATTTTCTGGCCGCTTGTCTTTCAAGCAGTACCTTCCCAGCAAGCGTGCCAGATACGGGGTCAAGCTCTACAAGTTCTGTGACAGGGCAACAGGCTATGTAGTGAACTTTACGGTTTATGAGGGAAAAGACAGTCAGATTGAGTCGGTCAACTGCCCGGATTACATAGGGAGCGCTGGCAAGATAGTGTGGAACTTGGTGTCACCCTTATTCGGAAAGGGGTACCACTTGTATGTGGACAATTATTACACGAGCGTGCCACTGTTTAGTCACTTGTTTGATCATAAGATTGGAGCATGTGGCACCGTGCGACCTAATCGCCGGGGCTTTCCCCAGCGGCTTGTAGATGCCCGTCTTAGGCTGGGGGAGAGAGCCTGCTTGAAGTGTAATAACTTGCTCGCTATGAAGTGGAGGGACAATAAGAATGTTTTCCTTCTTACCTCCCTTCATGCAGACACGACAGTCCAAATTCGTACGGCGACTGGTGTTGTGGAGAAACCCCTCTGTGTCCACGAATATAACCAAAATATGGGAGGGGTGGACCTCAACGACCAGTTGATGGCGCCGTATCTAATTGACCGTAAGGCGAGACGCTGGTACAAAAAAGTGTCTCTATCATTATTCCAATTGGCTTTGCTGAACGCTCATGTGCTATACAGAGCTTCAGGCGGGACGTTATCTCTTCTAAAATTCCAGAATGAGATAGTCACAGAACTCCTGTATCCAGGCGGTTCTGCACCTCACCATCCCCAACCAAATGCAGTAAGCCGGCTGCATGAGAGGCATTATTCGTATGTCCTCCCGAGTACCCCTACCCAAAGCCACCCCCAAAAAAGATGTCGTGTCTGTAGCAAGCGCGGATTTAGGCGTGACACCCGTAGTTTTTGTCCACTCTGTCCTGACAAGCCTGGTCTTTGCCAAGGTGAATGTTTTGAACGCTACCACTCAAAAGTGAAGTTTTAGCGTAGGGTACAGCATTTCACAGACTAGGACACACTTACACAGGGTCTCCCAAGATGCCATTACATTTTGAGAGACCCGAACCATTACAGTTGTAAAGTTACAAAAAAAAGTGTAAAAAAGAAAAAAAAAACGTAAAAAACAAAACACAAAAAAAATATAAAATAAAAAAACCAAAAATAGTTGTCGTTTTATTGTTCTCTCTCTCTCTATTTTCTCTCTATTGTTCTGCTCTTTTTTACTGTATTCTATTCTGCAATGTTTTATCATGCTTGCTTTTCAGGTATGTAATTTTTTGTTTTCAGGTGCGCCATTCAACTGCAGCGCGGAATTATTTATCTTGACAGCAACAGCGTTTGCTCCCACGATACATAAAGCCGTGACTCCAGTGCTGTAGGAGGTGATTTCACCACCACAGTTAAAAAAAAGAGCATATATGCCGAAGCATGGGGGCAGCAGGGGCGGAGGAGCGATTTTGCTCCTAATGCCGCGTACATACGGTCGAAATTCCGACCGTGTGTACGCGGCATAACTTTTTTGCGGGAGGATGCCCCCATGCTTCGGCATATATATATTTTAGGCACAGGTTGCGTTAAAACATTTTTTTATTTTTTACTAGGTTTTGTTTTGGTATTTGCTTTGCAGGTATGGCATGGTAAGGTCTTACTGTTGTACTGTAATGTTACTTTGTTTTAATGTTAACCACCATTTGCTTAGCAGGTACGCCATTCAGTTGCAGCGCGGATCTATTTATCTTGACAGCAACAGCGTTTGCTCCCACGATACATAAAGCCGTGACTCCAACGCTGTAGGAGGTGATTTCACCACCACAGTTAAAAAAAAAGAGCATATATGCCGAAGCATGGGGGCAGCAGGGGCGGAGGAGCGATTTTGCTCCTAATGCCGCGTACATACGGTCGAAATTCCGACCGTGTGTACGCGGCATAACTTTTTTGCGGGAGGATGCCCCCATGCTTCGGCATATATATATTTTAGGCACAGGTTGCGTTAAAACATTTTTTTATTTTTTACTAGGTTTTGTTTTGGTATTTGCTTTGCAGGTATGGCATGGTAAGGTCCTACTGTTGTACTGTAATGTTACTTTGTTTTAATGTTAACCACCATTTGCTTAGCAGGTACGCCATTCAGTTGCAGCGCGGATCTATTTATCTTGACAGCAACAGCGTTTGCTCCCACGATACATAAAGCCGTGACTCCAACGCTGTAGGAGGTGATTTCACCACCACAGTTAAAAAAAAGAGCATATATGCCGAAGCATGGGGGCAGCAGGGGCGGAGGAGCGATTTTGCTCCTAATGCCGCGTATATACGGTCGAAATTCCAACGGAGGCTTATCCGTGGAAAAGTCCGACCGTGTGTACGCGGCATAACCTTTTATGCCGCGTACATACGGTCGAAATTCCGACGAAGGCTTGACCGTGTGTACGCGGCATAACTTTTTTGCGGGAGGATGCCCCCATGCTTCGGCATATATGCCCATCATTAGAAGTGGGTGGATGAAGGGAGGTATTCTAATGGTGGGCATACCCACCAATCAATCTCTTTTTTTCGTTCAGCCAATAGGCTGTATGAAAAAAAAGATTACAATACATGTCCAACAAGGACCAGCAACGTACTGGTATGTTGCTGGACTTTGAATGTTTATACCAGAATGATGCCTGCGGGTTTAGGTATCATCTTGGTATCATTCTTTTCAGCCAGCAGCCGGCTTTCATGTAAAAGCAATTCTAGCAGATAATTAGCCTCTAGACTGCTTTTACAAGCAGTGGGAGGGAATGTCCCCCCCCCCCGGATATAAAAAGCGCCATTGGGAAATTGGGAAAGCATTTTATCACACCGATCTTGGTGTGGTCAGATGCTTTGAGGGCAGAGGAAAGATCTAGGGTCTAACCCCCCAATTTTTTTCAAAAAAAGAGTACCTGTCACTACCTATTGCTATCATAGGGGATATTTACATTCCCTGAGATAACGATAAAAATGGTAAAAAAATAAAATATGGAAGGCACAGTTTAAAAATAAAATAAAAAAGCCAAATAAATAATAAAAAAAAAAAAAAAAAAAAAAAAGCACCGCTGTCCCCCCTGCTATTGCGCAAAGGCGAACGCAAGCGTCGGTCTAGCGTCATATGTAAACAGCAATTGCATCATGCATGTGAGGTATCACCGCAAAGGTCAGATCGAGGGCAGTCATTTTAGCAGTAGACCTCCTCTGTAAATCTAACGTGGTAACCTGTAAAGGCTTTTAAATGCTTTTAAAAATGAATGTAGTTTTGTCGCCGCTGCGCGTTTGTGCGCAATTTTAAAGCATGTCGTGTTTGGTATCCATGTACTCGGCCTATGATCATCTTTTTTATTTCATCAAACATTTGGGCAATATAGTGTTTTTTAGTGCATTAAAAATAAAAAAAGTGTGTTTTTCCCCCAAAAAATGCGTTTGAAAAATCGCTGCGCAAATACTGTGTGGAAAAAAAAAATGCAATACCCACTATTTTAATCTGTAGGGCCTTTGCTTTAAAAAAATATATAATGTTTGGGGGTTCAACATAATTTTCTTGCAAAAAAAAATTTTCTTTCATGTAAACAAAAAGTGTCAGAAAGGGCTTTGTCTTCAAGTGGTTAGAAGAGTGGATGATGTGTGACATAAGCTTCCTAATGTTGTGCATAAAATGCCAGGACAGTTCAAAACCCCCCCCAAATGACCCCATTTTGTAAAGTAGACACCTCAAGCTATTTGCTGAGAGGCATGTTGAGCCCATTGAATATTTTTTTTTTTTGTCCCAAGTGATTGAATAATGACCAAAAAAAAAAAAAATGTACAAAAAGTTGTCACTAAATGATATATTGCTCAAACATGCCATGGGCATATGTGGAATTACACCCCAAAATACATTCTGTTGCTTCTTCTGAGTACGGGGATACCACATGTGTGGGACTTTTTGGGAGCCTAGTCGCGTACGGGACCCCAAAAACCAATCACCGCCTTCAGGATTTCTATGGGTGTAAATTTTTGATTTCACTCCTCACTGCCTATCACAGTTTCGGAGGCCATGGAATGCCCAGATGGCACAAACCCCCCCCAAATGACCCCATTTTGGAAAGTAGACACCCCAAGCTATTTGCTGAGAGGTATGTTGAGTATTTTGCAGATCTCGCTTTTTGTCACAAAGTTTTGAAAATGTAAAAAAAGAAAAAAAAAAAGAAAAAAAAATGTCTTTCTTAATTTTCAAAAACAAATGAGAGCTGTAAAATACTCACCATGCCTCTCAGCAAATAGCTTGGGGTGTCTACTTTCCAAAATGGGGTCATTTGTGGGGGTTTTGGGCTATTTTGACATTTTATGGCCTTCAAAACTGTGATAGGTAGTGAGGAGTGAAATCAAAAATGTATGCCCTTAGAAACCTTGAAGGCGGTGCTTGGTTTTTGGGGTCCCGTACGCGGCTAGGCTCCCAAAAAGTCTCACACATGTGGTATCCCCGTACTCAGGAGAAGCAGCAGAATGTATTTTGGGGTGTAATTTCACATATGCCCATGGCATGTGTGAGCAATATATCATTTAGTGACAACTTTGTGCAAAAAAAAAACAGTTTGTCATATTCCCGCAACCTGTGGCAAAATATAAAATATTCCATGGACTCAACATGCCTCTCAGCAAATAGCTTGGGGTGTCTACTTTCCAAAATGGGGTAATTTGGGGGGGTTTTGTGCTATTTTGGCATTTTATGGCCTTCGAAACTGTGATAGGTAGTGAGGAGTGAAATCAAAAATTTACGCCCTTAGAAATCCTGAAGGTGGTGCTTGGTTTTTGGGGCCCTGTACGCGGCTAGGCTCCCAAAAAGTCCCACACATGTGGTATCCCCGTACTCAGGAGAAGCAGCAGAATGTATTTTGGGGTGTAATTTCACATATGCCCATGGCATGTGTGAGCAATATATCATTTAGTGACAACTTTTTGTAATTTTTTTTTTTTTTTGTCATTATTCAATCACTTGGGACAAAAAAAAAAAATATTCAATGGGCTCAACATGCCTCTCAGCAATTTCCTTGGGGTGTCTACTTTCCAAAATGGGGTCATTTGGGGGGGGTTTTGTACTGCCCTGCCATTTTAGCACCTCAAGAAATGAGATAGGCAGTCATAAATTTAAAGCTGTGTAAATTTCAGAAAATGTACCCTAGTTTGTAAACGCTATAACTTTTGCGCAAACCAATAAATATACGCTTATTGACATTTTTTTTACTAAAGACATGTGGCTGAATACATTTTGGCCTAAATGTATGACTAAAATTGAGTTTATTCGATTTTTCTTATAACAAAAAGTAGAAAATATCATTTTTTTTCAAAATTTTCGGTCTTTTTCTGTTTATATCGCAAAAAATAAAAATCGCAGAGGCAATCAAATACCATTAAAAGAAAGCTCTATTTGTGGGAAGAAAAGGACGCAAATTTCATTTGGGTACAACATTGCATGTCCGCACAATTTACAGTTAAAGCAGCGCAGTGCCGAATCCCAAAAACAGGCTTGGTCCTAATGGCCCGAAATGGTCCGGGGCTTAAGTGGTTAAAAGTACTCGCGGCTGTAATGAATTGTCGGCTCCCAGCAATACAGAGAAAAGTAATTGAAAGTCATTGATAAAAAAAAAAATGCGTGGGGGTCCCCCCGAATTCAATTACCAGGCCCTTCAGGTCTGGTATGGATATTAATGGGAACCCTGCGCCAAATAAAAATAAAAAATGACGTGGGGTTCCCCCCAAATATCCATACCTCTGATGCAATGGGAAACCTGCGTTACATCAGAGGGGGGCGGGGTCACCCGTCACGTCACTGGGAAAGCCCGGGTTTCCCCTTGCGTCAGAGGGGGACGGGGTCAGGTGACGGGTGGCCCTGTCCTCAGCTACATAAGACCTGTCAGGCTGCCGCAACGTCATTCCGGTGGGGACAGGACCATGTGCTGTTCCTCGCTGGACATCATTGCTGGAGCCTGCAGATCATCCCTGGAGTGGAGATCGAGAGTGGATTACCACCGCTGGAATCTTTTTTTTATTTTAATATTTTTTTATTTTTAATAAAGGACTTATCCCAACTGTGTCTGTGTGTTTTTTAATTTTTTTTTACACTTTCTTTGAGAAATGGTACGGGTACAATGTACCCCTTACCATTTCACATAGGGTGGGGCCGGGATCTGGGGGTCCCCCTTGTTAAAGGGGTCTTCCAGATTCTGATAAGCCCCCCACCCGCAGACCCCCACAACCACCGGTCAAGGGTTCTGGGGATGAGGCCCTTGTCCCCATCAACATGGGGACATGGTGCTTTGGGGTCCAGACCCCAAAGCATCCTCCCCATGTTGAGGGCATGTGGCCTGGTACGGTTCAGGAGGGGGGGCGCTCTCTCGTCCCCCCCTCTTTTCCTGCAGCCTGCCAGGTTGTGTGCTCGGATAAGGGTCTGGTATGGATTTTTGGGGGGAACTCCACGCCATTTTTTTTTTAAATTTGGCTCGGAGTTCCCCTTAAAATCCATACCAGACCTGAAGGGCCTGGTAATTGAATTTGGGGGGACCCCCACACATTTTTTTTATCAATAACTTATCTCTGCATAAAAGCCTTTAAAATTAGCACTTTAGATTCCTCCCATAGACTTTTACAGGGTGTTCCGCGGCTTTTCGAATTTGCAGCGAAAACCCCAAATTGTTCGCTGTTCGGCGAACAGGCAATGTTCGAGTCAAACATGAGCTCATCCCTAATCAGAAGCGTCTTACCTGGGCTAAAGAAAAACAGACCTGGTCTGTTGCTCAGTGGTCCAAAGTCCTTTTTTCTGATGAGAGCAAATTTTGTATCTCATTTGGAAACCAAGGGTATGGAGGAAGAATGGAGAGGCACACTGCAAGATGCTTGAAGTCCAGTGTGAAGTTTCCACAGTCTGTGATGATTTGGGGAGCCATGTCATCTGCTGGTGTTGGTCCACTGTGCTTCATTAAAGGGGTTGTAAAGGTTTTTTATTTTCTAAATAGGTTCCTTTAAGCTAGTGCATTGTTGGTTCACTTACTGTACCTTTTCCTTTGATTTACCTTCTAAATGTTTTTTTTCTTTGTCTGAATTTCTCACTTCCTGTTTCTCCTCACTAAACTTCACACCATCATCCGAGTGGTGTGGAGTCAGCCAGAACAGCTTACTGAACAGCTTACTGAGGAGAAACAGGAAGTGAGAAATTCAGACAAAGAAAACAAAGAAAAAAAATATTTAGAAGGTAAATCAAAGGAAAAGGTAAGTGAACCAACAATGCACTAGCTTAAAGAAACCTAGTTAGAAAATAAAAAACGAACCTTTACAACCCCTTTAAGTCCAGGGTCAACGCAGCCGCCTACCAGGAGATTTTGGACCACTTCATGCTTCCTGCGCAGATGAGCTCTATGGGGATGCTGACTTCATTTTCCAGCAGGACTTAGCACCTGCCCACACTGCCAAAAGCACCAAAACCTGGTTCAATGACCGTGGGATTACTGTGCTTGATTGGCCAGCAAACTCGCCTGACCTGAACCCCATAGAGAATCTATGGGGCATTGCCAAGAGAAAAATGAGAGACATGAGACCGAACAATGCAGAAGAGCTGAAGGCCGCTATTGAAGCATCCTGGTCTTCCATAACACCTCAGCAGTGCCACAGGCTGATAGCTTCCATGCCACGCCGCATTGAGGCAGTAATTGCTGCAAAAGGGGCCCAAACCAAGTACTGAGTACATCTGCATGCTTATACTTTTCAGAGGTCCGATATTGTTCTATGTACAATCCTTGTTTTATTGATTGCATGTAATATTCTAATTTTCTGAGATTGTGTATTTGGTGTTTTCATGAGCTGTAAGCCATAATCATCACAATTAGGACAAATCACGGCTTGAACTATCTTGCTTTGCATGTATTGAGCCTATCTCATATATTCATTTCACCTTTTAAGTTGCATTAGTGCAATAAATTTACTTTTGCACGATATTCAAATTTTTCGAGTTTCACCTGTATATGAACTCATACCTTGTCCCGGGGGTTAACCATTATCCATATTTCAGGGTGCAGTGGCAGGCACAAATGTTATTATTATTTTTTTTTCTTCATATGAATTGATTTTCATTTTACTGTTTTTTGTTTATCTTTTTGCAATCATGCAACATACCATAATCAAATTCAACTTCTTTTTAAATCTCATTTGTAGATTACTGCAATTTTTAGAGGTACTTTTGTATATTTAAAATTTGTGCTGTTTCTTCTTTACAAACCCCATGTTTCCATGTTGGATGAGGGATGCACAGCTTTGCATGATAGAATCTGCAAGGTCGAGATTTGCATATTGAAAAGTCTTTAAGGCAGAGAGTGCCTCAGCTGCAGAGGAAGAGGTTTTCTATGGCAGTTATATTTACTATCATCTTCTGGCATTCCTATTCCAGATTGCCCTGTTTATTCTAGTAACGAATTCCTTTTAAAGCGGAGGTCCGCCAAATTTTTATTTATTTTTTTAAAGTCAGCAGCTACAAATACAGCAGCTGCTGACTTAAGGACCTTACCTGTCCAGCGCGCCCGCGGTGTCGGCACCCGAAGCCGATCTCTGCGTGTCGGCTCTCGGATGCTGCCGCCGTCATCTTCGGTAAGGGAATCAGGAAGTGAATTGCGGCTTCACTTCCTAGTTCCCTACTGCGCATGCGTGACGCCACTGGTCCCTGCTGTCTTCTGGGACCTGTGTGTCTCCCAGAAGACAGCGGGGGGCGCCGGACATGGCATAGACTCCCGCAGATAATGCAGGGATCTATGCCCAGAATTGGGTGCAAATACCGGTCTTAGGCTCCATTCACACTAATGCGTTTTTTGATGCATTTTGCAGAAATGCAGGGAAATTTTTTAACACGGGTTCCTATGGAACATGTTCACATCAATGCATTTTTGTGCCTCTGCATTTTTGGAAAGTGTCGGGGACTTTTTTTCCGCAAAATGCAGTGTTTTGCATGTAATATAATTCAATGGACCCGCATCCACCATCACCAGTACCGCGTTTTTACCGCCATTTTGCCGCGATTTGCGTTTTGCGTCTTTTTTTTTTCTACACTGTATATAGCTGAGGAGGGGGCCGGGAAGCCGGCCGCCGCGTCCTTAACAACCGATGAGTCATCAGCTGTCAGCTGGCTTCCCGCTCAATGTAAAAAAAAAATGCCGGCTAAAAAAAAGGGTGGGGACAAGCGAGCGCCCCCCCTCCTGAACCATACCAGGCCGCATGCCCTCAACATGGGGGGATGGGTGCTTTGGGGTGGGGGCGGCTCTGCCCCCCCACCCCAAAGCACCTATCCCCCCATGTTGATGGGAACAAGTGCCTCTTCCTGACAACCCTTGCCCGGTGGTTGCCGGGGTCTGCGGGTGGGGGGCTTATTGGAATCTGGAAGCCCCCATTAACAAGGGGGCCCCCAGATCCCGGCCCCCCTATGTGAATGAGTAGGGGTACATTGTACCCCTACCCATTCACAAAAAAAAAAAGTAGTGTAGTGTTAATAAATACAGTAAACTGTTTTTGACAAGTCTTTTATTAAAAATCTTCTTCTTCTCCGCTCCTTCCTCCACCTTCTCCCGCATCTTCATCCTCCGGTCTTCTCCTTATCCCCCTGCTTCTTCTTCCGCTGTTCTTCTGTCTTCTTTGTCCGGTGTTCTTCTTCCTCTGCCGCCGCTCCTCCTTCTCCTCCTCCGATGCTGAGTCCCGCTGATCTGTTGGCGCCGATGTCCTGCATTACTTAAATAACGGCGTGGCGTGGCAATCGGATTGCGTCATCCAGAGGCCACACCCTCTTGTGACATCACCGCCCGGGGCATGATAGGTCCATGACATCACAAGGGGGCGTGGCCACCAGATGACATAATCCGATTGCCATGCCCCCGCCGTTATTTAAGTAATGCAGAACACGGCGCCAACAGATCAGCGGGACGCAGCATCGGAGGAGGAGCGGCGGCGGGAGGGGCGGCAGAGGAAGAAAAACACCGGACAAAGAAGACAGAAGAACAGCGGAAGAAGAAGCAGGGGGAGGAGAAGACCGGAGGATGAAGATTAGGGGTGCAACGGATCAAAAAACTCACGGATCGGATCGATCCTCGGATCAGAGTCACGGATCGGATCATTTTTCGGATCTGCAAAAAAAAAAAAAGACAAATCTTGTTACACCCACCGGAGTTTAGATTTCACAGTTATTTTCAACATAAAACTGAGCTTATATGCTTAAATACAGTATATGTAAATCTGACGGACTCTTTACATGTTCAATTTTAAAAGCAGCAGCAAACCTGCTGACCTTACATGGTTGCTAATGTGACAGAACACCTCTGATTTTCACATTTAACTAAATGTTAAATTTGAAAATCAGAGGTGTTCTGTCACATTAGCAAGCATGTAAGGTTTGCTGCTGCTTTTAAAATGTAACATGTAAACAGTCCGTTGGATTTCCAAATAATGTATTTAAGCATATAAGCTCAGTTTTGTGTTGAAAATAACTGAAATCTAAAAGTCTGTTGGATGTAACAAGATGTCCGCTTGCCCCTTCTCACTATCATTACTGTGCAGGAGTGTGGGGTGGAGCAAGATGGCGGCGCCGAAACGTCACTACAGCGGTCGCTGCCGGGTGTACCAAGATGGCCGCCGCTCCGGAGCTAGGCCAAAGACGCGGCCTTTCCTATGGCCGAGGCTCCGGAGCGCTCCACGGATCGCGTGGTGTGCCGATCCGAACAGGGTGACCACCACTAATGAAGATGCGGGAGAAGATGGAGGAAGGAGCGAAGAAGATTTTTAATAAAAGACTTGTCAAAAACTGTTTACTGTATTTATTAACACTACACTACTTTTTTTTTGTGAATGGGTAGGGGTACAATGTACCCCATACTCATTCACATAGGGGGGGGGCCGGGATCTGGGGGCCCCCTTGTGAAAGGGGGCTTCCAGATTCCGATAAGCCCCCCGCCCGCAGACCCCGACAACCACCGGGCAAGGGTTGTCGGGAAGAGGCCCTTGTCCCCATCAACATGGGGGCAAGGTGCTTTGGGGTGGGGGGTGCAGAGCCCCCCCTGCCCCAAAGCACCCATCCCCCTATGTTGAGGGCATGCGGCCTGGTATGGTTCAGGAGGGGGGGCGCTTGCTCGTCCCCTCCCTTTCCTGACCTGCTGGGCTGCATGCTCGGATAAGGGTCTGGTATGGATTTTGGGGGGATCCCCACGCCATTTTTTTTATTTTGGTGTCGGGGGGTCCCCTCCAAATCCATACTAGACCCAAGGGAGTGGTATGGACCTGGAGGGGGACCCCACACGTTTTTTTTTTTTAGCCGGCATTTTATTTTATTTTTTTCATTCAGCGGGAAACCCGCTGACAGCTGATGACTCATTGGTTGTTAAGGACGCGGCGGCCGGCTTCCCAGCCCCCTCCTTAGCAACTAGCTATATACAGTGTAAAAACAAAAAGGCGAAACGCAAATCGCGGTAAAAACGCGTGTCGAAAAACGCGGCAAGCACTGCAAAAAGCACTGCAGAAATGCACAAAAGCAACATGCATAGATGTGAATCGAGCCTTAGGTATCTGCTCCCCCCTGAAAGGTGCCAAATGTGACACTGGAGAGGGGGAGGAATCCGGACAGCGGAGGTTCCATTTTTGTCTGGACCTCCGCTTTAAGCACATTTTACATCCATTTAAAGTGATACTAAACACACACTGTTTAATTTACATTATCCCTTCTATTTTTGTATGTGGATGATGGCATTGTAATTATAAAAAAAACATCTAAGTACCTTTTTGCTAATCAATAAACAGCTGTCACATGACCCAGATCTTTCCCAGCTGTCTGCAGGTAAAACATAAGCTGGAGGAGCTTCTAGTCCTCTGCTGCTGGTCACATGTTCAAAATACTGTAAAAAAAAAACAGCCTTTGGAATACAGAGTAAAAATAAATATATAATATCAATAAACTGTTTTAAATTGGCATACAAATATATGAAGTATTTGAAATCAAATCTTTATTAATTTGTGGAAGTAACATAGTGTGGGTGGATTTCTGCCAGTCACAAGCTGTGTCACGCCCTCCAGCCTGTGTCTTAGAATAAGAGGGAATGGAAGCCACCAATAATCTACAGGTAATATCCAACCCTGTTGTGTTTAGCTGGTTAGTAGGCATGGAGGAGGAGGGGGGGGAGTGGGCTGTCATTTACCACTGTGTATACACCCACATAAAGGGGCAGAAAGGCTGCAGTAACAGTGTGTGAGAGCTGATTGGAAGAAAGGAACACACAGCAGAAGAACTGTTCTGAATAGACAAGCTGTGTGCTGAGCTCTCTCCCCCTCCCTCCCGACACAAATTTATCTTGTGTGGGGAAAACTTCTTAAAAGTGACTCCTGTTGATAACAGAGGACAAAGCATCAGAGAGAAATGACACTTAGAGCTATGGAGAGAGATAAGTAAGCACTACAAATATTTGTGCTTTGTTCAGATTTCATGACTGAGGTTTACAGCCACTTTAAGTATTCAGTATGATTACAAAGACATCCTGTTTTCCTATCGCTCATTGAGCCAATGGGTTATTGTGGTTCTCCTTATGTGCTGATGCATTTTTAAACAAAATTGTCTCTACAGTTTTGCAGAGAGGCTTAAAGTGCCCAATTCTACAGTCAAGATGAACAGCAAAGTCACACCAAATAACCTATTATCTCAGGTCAACCAGTTTTGGAGCTTGTTGGATGATATGGCTGAAAACAGCCCAGACAGTTATCAGAAGTTCATACAGCGACATATGAATGAAGGAAAAGACTTCATGAAGCCCCCAGAACCATTCTTGTGCATACAAACTAAAATATTGGTAAGATAAATAATATACATTTTTAGAATGGTTTGAAGTGATAGCACCTGTATGATCAGATTGATTTTTGACTGGAGACACTAAGCAAATCAGAGTTGTCGCTTTCATCAGTACTGCGTCTTTTGTTTTTTTACATATCTGAACGCAGTTCTATTGTTTTCCAAGGCCTGTGCAAGCAGTGCATAAAAATCAGTAAACTTTGTAAAGTAAAATTTGTGTCCACGGTCAGTAATTTATGCATGTTCACAAATTGAAGTAGAATTTTACATGTAAAAACTATGTATACTATAGATGTTTATGTATCTATACACATGCAAACACAAGCACTTTTCTGACCATTTCATGCTTTTTTATGAAAAGCTTCTTTCTCTTACCGTCCATGGACGTCAGAGAAAAGGATTTTACGGTGAGTACAATAAAATCCTATTTTTTTGGGTGGTTGCTGCTGTAAAACTTTCTATCTGGCAACATGGTTGCTTTAACCACTTGCCGACCGCCCTATAGCAGATATACTGCCACAGGGCGGTCGCTGTGAACAGGATCACGTATATATACGTGATCCTGCACTTCCGGGTAGTGGGCACGAATGCGGCGGCGGTTCGCTTCCCGGTGTGAATATACACACCAGGAGCCAATCGGTGGGTACCCTGGACTTGATGTTCACCAATCATTCGGTACAGAGGCAGAGCAGCAGTCTGCCTATGTAAACAAGGCAGATTGACGATCTTTTAGTCGGGAAGGCATGGATCCTGTGCAAAGCAGAGACAAGGATCCATGTCTTCCCTTAGTAAAAGCACCTCCCACAGTACACAAAAACACTGGCTAGGCACACAGTTAACCCTTTGATCGCCCCTGATGTGAACCCTTTCCCAGCCAATGTCATTAGTACAGTGACAGCGCATATTTTTTAGCACTGATCACTGTAATAATGTTACTGGTTCCCAAAAAAGTGTCCGATTTGTCCGCCGCAATATCGCAGTCCTGCTATAAGTCGCTGATCGCCACCATTACTAGTAAAAAAAAAAAAAAAAATTCCATAAATCTATCCCATAGTTTGTAGACACTATATAACTTTTGCGCAAACAAATCAATATGCGCTTATTGGGATTGTCGGATTGAATCCGAACCGGGTGGCCCTGTAACCTATATGTCCAGAGTAGTCTCGAATGAAACTGGGCGTAAGGGACAGCCTCGAACGAAGCCACCATCTTTCCTGATAGCCTCATGCAAAGGCGAATAGACGGCCCTTTCTTTGCCCTGACCTTGTGGATCAGGTCTTTCAAAGACTGTATCTTTGGCTCTGGCAGGAATACCCTGCTTTGGGCTGTATCTATGATCATGCCCAGATACTCTACCCTTCTTTGGGCTTGTAGAGAGGATTTTTGAAGGTTTACAATCCATCCTAAATGCTCCAGGTATTTTACCATAGTGAGCACAGCGTGATCTAATCCTGCCACTGACTGATCTATCATAAGTAGATCATCTAGATAGGCTGTTACCGCTATGCCTTGTGTCTTCAGATTTGCCAACAGAGGGGCTAGTACCTTTGTAAATACTCTGGGCGCGGTAGCCACACCATAGGGCAGGGCCACAATTTGAAAGTGGCGATGTTCTACCGCAAACCTTAGGAATCTTTGGTGAGCAGAATGGATAGGTACATGTAAGTATGCGTCCTTGATGTCTATGGACGCCATGAATTTTCCGCCTTGTAGGGTGGCGACCACGGATTGAATCGTTTCCATTCGGAAATGTTGAATGTTCAGAAACTGATTTAGAGATCTTAGATCCAGGATGGGTCTGACGTCTCTATTTGGTTTTGGAATAACAAAGAGGTTTGAATAAAAACCCGAACCTTGCTCTTTTAGGGGTACTTCTGTAACCACCCCTTGTGACAGCAAGTGATCCAAACTTTTGAATAAGGATCCTCTTTTTTTGTGGATCTTTGGAGAGTCTGGAACTTTGAAACTGAGAAGATGGGATCTCTCGAAATTCCAGTTTGTACCCTGAGGATACTGTGGATACTACCCACTTGTCCTGGATTTCTGTCTGCCATGCCGCTGAAAACTGACAAAGCCGTCCCCCCCACTCGGCCGACCGGGGGGCGCCCCTTCACAGAGAGGCTTTGGGGTCTTGCTTGTTAGCTCTTTAACCCCACGGCTTCTTGTTTTTCTGAGCCTGATTTCCTTTGGCTTTTGTGGCTGGCTGAAAATGCCGTCGCCACTGGCTGGATGCAGGTCTTCCTGGGACTGGGGAAAGAGAACATTTAAAATAAGGCCGCTTGTTCTTATTTTCCTCAGGTAAAAGAGTGGTTTTACCACTCGATATCTTTTGGATATATTTTTCCAGATCCTCCCCAAAGAAAGGGGAAACAGGCCAAAAGTTTTTTGCATGGAGCTTCTGCTGCCCAATGCTTTAACCAAAGAACTCTGTGCATATGCACCAGCTGGAGTGTAAGGCACGATGCCTGCAGAACAGAATCTCTAATGGCATCCACTGTAAAACATAAGGCTTTAGGCAAATTTTCCCAAAATTTGGCTTGTCCCGGAGGCAGATCCTTCAGCCCCTGTTTTACCTGTTGCTTGATGACCTGACACATCCCCACTGCTGCTACAGCAGGTTGGGTAACTGAACCGGCCAAAAGAAATTAGGATTTTAGTAAAGATTTCAATTTCTTTTCAGACGGATCTTTAAACATTTGTACATTATTTATACAAGAAATAGCTGCGTCTACAGAAGGCAGACTCAATTTCTTGGAAAAACTTCTCCTCCATAGGATAAAGCATGTCAAACTTTTTAGGAGGTGAAAAACGCTTATCTGGGTGTTGCCAGTCTGCATACATTAGCCCTTCTAGTAACGGGTGAACCGGGAAAGAGCATGCACCCTGCTGGGATTTTAATGAACCCAGGGAGGAGACAGGTGATTCAGTTAACTCTGAAGAGGGTAACTTAAATGCGGAACGCACTGTTCCAGCATAACATTGCACCTGCAACTTCAGAATCTGGGATGCAAAGAAAGGCTCCTCTGATATTCCTGATCCATCCAACTCCTCATCCTCTGCAGGTGAAGCATCATCCTCAGATTTTTCTGAAAGGAGGTCTACCACAGAAGGAGATCTGTCTCGATTTTTGTCCTTCTTTGAGGATTTAGCGATTAACGTAGTGATTCTCCGTTCTAAATTGTCTAGGGCTACTGCCAAAGTGTCTTCAGTGACATATGCAGGCCCAGGCCTCACCGAGGAAGCCGCTATTCCTGATAGCAGCAATAGCTCATCCTGTGCAGGTGCATCAGCTAAAACCGGTGAGGAAGGTACTGAGCCAGCATTGCTAGAGCCTTCTGTCTCAAGCGGCGGTGCTTTTTAAATTTTTGTCCTGGTCATACTGCTTTAAGCAAAGCCGAGGTACCTCGAAGCATATACTACTGTGCTTAGTTTAGCAATCTACATACAGTATGCAACTTCAAACACAGTTTCAAATGCACAAAGTGAGTGTCTCTCTTGGTAGTACCCAGCCCAACCACATGGAGTCTTACGTGTCCCCTGTATTGCTGCTGTGTCCCGTTCAAAGGAGTGAGCTAGCTGTTCCTCAGCCATTTATGGCTTTTAAATTTTGACGCCGTTTTTTTCCTCCTGCGCGCACGCTCGCGAACCCCTGCCGCCGATAAAGTGCGCCCCCGGGCAATGGCGGCGGTCTCAGGTGTGAGGGAAGCTCCCTCCTTTATGGCCGCACATCTGAGTATAACACCCTCTATGTGTCCCTTGTCTGAGTATTTGCCATACCTTGAGAGGAGGAGGAGGCAGGCCAAGCAGCTCTGCAGCAGAGGAGAAAGTGTGTCTTGTCCATACAGAAACTGACACATGTCAAAGCATGGTGAGTTACACTCAACTCTTTACTCCCCCCAGTGGTAGCTTTAGAGAAGACACTCACCCAACATATAGGAAAAGGTCCTTAAAACATTGTTTAGGACTCTTAACCACTTACCTTGTCCCCGCCGCAGGTTCTGAAATCAGACAGTACCAATTTTCACCCATCACGGCGGGCTTTGTGTGCCAACCTTCAGGGATATGGATTCCTATTTAAAGGATACCTCTCCCCTGGGCCTTGTAAAAGATTCTTACCAGGACATTTAGCGGAGTAGCGAAAGTGCTGGATCTTAGAGCCCAGTCCTCTGAAGAGAGACATTACAGGCGACGCCTCGTGCATGAGGCCCGGATACCATCCAGTTTTGGCTTAAAATTTTAGGCGTCTTGGATGGATCCGGAAGCATAGCTCTTTTACCCCCAGAGGGTCTTTTTAGGATATGCTAAAGGAAAGCTCTACCATCGCGTCTAACACCTTTAGACACTCGCGGAAAAACTGAGGTACTTCCCTGATGGGAGGGGTTATATGGAGGGGAACTGTCTTCAATTGGTTGTGCCAGTGTCCAATCACCGCTGGTGACCCTTAACCCATTATGTAATGACTGGCTCTGTGTCCCGTGGTGTACGATAAAGAAAGTATACTTTCTACAATGAAATTCCAACCAACAGTGTCAGCTTTTTCTGTTGGTCTTCAGAATTCTGCCTATTCCATGATCCTCTCTGTCCTACTCCATACATGTATTTATTTATTTCCCAAAAAAATAATGCTGCTGCATTGACTCCCAAGAGCCACACACTGTATGTGGTGGAAGCATGCTTGGGAGATGTAGTTCTGGAGACATGCCAATTCCAGTAGGAGCTGAACGTCCAGTAGCTTCCCCTTAAAGAGATTTACAAGCCTGGTAACGCTGTTTTTTTTTTTGCTACAGAGACAAAAAACTAACGCTGGGACATGTTATAAAGGGGAATAAGGAGGTTTTAGATAGTACAAGTGGTCATTTCTAGACATTCAATTGAACAAAGTAGTAAACAATAAACTAATAAAGAGACAGTGTTAATATGAAGAAGACCAGGGTACAAACCACTCATTGTCTTTTACCATATGATTCTGACAACATTACTTCAATTTTTTGGTGCATATTTTGCAAATGCTATTTCTGGAAAAAAAAGATATATAGATCTATATATTTCTTCAGCTTCCAGAAGAGAGGTTGCTATTCATTAATATCTGTGGATGGAAAAGGGTACCAGCTCCTCAATCTGACTTGGATCCTGTGCCTTTAATTGCTGGGAAATTACAGGATACATCTGAAGGGACAGGTGAGTCAGTCTTAAATCTGCTTGAAACTGTAAAAGGAATTTTCTGGTAACAGAATCAAATGAAAAATGTAAAGAGAGATAAAAATCAACTGATACACTACTAGTCACTGCAGTTATAAATTGTTCTTTGTACATCTTTTGAGTTTTAGGCTAAAACAGTCTTCATTAAAGCTTAAACATTTACATTGCCCACCTGCTCACGGTAGTGTGCAATAGACATCCATTATCCAGCTTGGTACATGGTCTCATGGTGAACATTACATTCTATAGCTTTTTGGTCGAGACCAGGGGTCTCCAAACTTTTCAAACAAAGGGCCAGTTTTCTGTCCTTCTTCAGGCTTTAGGGGGACTGGATTGTTGCCATTTGGGGTAGAAAATATATTGGGCCTAGCATCAATGAGGGTAAACTTGGCTTCAGGGTTGGTGGTCAGTAGGAGGAGGAGTAGTGCCCCATCATTGGTATCAGTGGAAGAAATGGTGCCCCATTGTTGGTGTCAGTGGGAGAAATCTGGCCTCATATCATTTAGAAGAATAGTGCCCCAAGGGCCAGATAAATGTTAGAAAAGCCCTTGGACCGCAGTTTGGAGACCCCTGGTCTAGACAACTGATCATCATTAGCCATGGTGATTTTACTTTTTGTGTAGTTGCCCACAGAGAGGTGGAGGAATTTGCATATCAATTTAGTCCTTGGTATGGCAAACCATTTAAACATCCCATTCCAAACCAATAGACATTAATATAGAGTTGACTCCCCCTCATATCTTTTTTGGTATAACAGCTTTAACTCTTCTGGAAAACCTTTTCACAAGATTTAAGAGCATGTCTGTAAAAATATGTGTCCATTGAGCCAAAGGAACCTTTGTGAGGTTCAGTACTGATTTTGGATGAGAAGACCTGGCTCGCTATTGGCATTTCAATTCATCCCAAAGTTGTTTAGTAGGGTTGAGGTCAGGACCCAAGGTGCAGGCCACTCAAGTTTCTTCACACCAACCCCTTCCTTAAACAGCTGCCTCAAGGTTGGAAGTACACATCTGTCTAAAATGTATTTGTATGCTGTAGCATTAACAGTACCCTTACTGGAAGAATCTAATAAATTGAAGGGGTGTCTACATATAGTTGGCCATATTGCATGTGTCATTCGAGCATAGGCCTCTGACCACATGGTTTGAGTCCAAATTCAATGGATGTTATTAAGCACATACTGAAGCCAGTCAGTTCATGATCAGAGCAAAACATTTAATAATGCAGACTAACAATTCACTGGGGGCAGGTGCCTTTACTAAGATGAATGCATGGTCTTCGTTAGAACTATGTAGGTTGGGTGTTAAAACTATGCATAGTTGGATACAAGATCTGGTGTTTGGTGGAGATTTGGCTGCCATCTGACCAGTTACTGGTGTAGCGATACCTTCAGCTAAGAGGGCCGCAGATTTGGTTTGGGCCCTGAAGACAGCTCCGCCAACCCCCGGCAATTTACTCGACCCCCCCTGGCACAGTTAGTCTAGGGTAATGTATATATCTTATGCTCTATGGTTAAATTCAGACACCAATGCAATGATAGAAGAATAACTAGTTTACTTCTACTGGCAATAAAATCAACAGTTATAACAAATCACAGGAATATCTCTGCAGAGCCCTGCAGCAATAGACACACTATAACTAGTAAGATATGGCGCACACACGCCACGTATAACAGTACTTCACTATGCTCCCTATGGCGCAGCAACTAAATAAACTATCTAGATGGCCAGGCCTGACCATATAACTCAGTCTCTAGGGGATGAATTCTTTGCATGCAAGTCTTTAAACGGTGGTGCACATTTCAGGAACACAATTTGTAATCCAAAGGGTTAAGAGTACCAACACAGAACACTCCACTAGAGATCCGTTCGGCTCAGTTCTGCTATGGATCTCCAGTGGGGCTTAAATAGAACTGGTGGGCCACGGCAGTCTGTAGGCCTAGCAATAGTATACAGTATGTGGATTGAGCATGTGCTCGCTCACCCCTCTGGACGCGATCCCAGTCCGGGAACTTCCACCTGCTGTGTCTCCACACACAGCGTCTGCAGCGGTCTGGTCTCCGGCTCAGCAGCGGTTGAGGATGACCAAGTCAGATGTCACCCAGGCTCGCGATGGGGGTGGAAGGCTCTTTTGGATAACAGCGCAAGGCCCCAGGCTTCAGGCCTTGCACCACAGCGGATCCGCACAGGAAGATCTCTCCACTGAAGTCTCGTGTCCAAAAGAGGCCGAGCGCAGCCTCGCCCCCTCCTTATATAACCCCACCCATGAGTCTCTGGGGTGGAAACATTGCATCCTGGGTGCCGAATGGGGTTCTGGGTAAGGTAGTCCTGAGAGTCTTAAAGGAGACCCCGCTACACTGGCATAACCTGAATTGTTAGCTTTGTGTATGAAAAAAAAATGTAGGCATAGGTGTGCGCAGCCTATTGCATTAGGGTGTGCACCCCAAAGCTCAAACACACACTACCGATCACTCACTCATGTTCATTCAGAAAGGGAAGGGGCTGATAAATACATTTCTTTATCGTACACCACGGGACACAGAGCTAGTCATTACATAATGGGTTAAGGGTCACCAGCGGTGATTGGACACTGGCACAACCAATGGAAGACAGTTCCCCTCCATATAACCCCTCCCATCAGGGAAGTACCTCAGTTTTTTCGCCAGTGTCGAAAGGTGTTGGACGCGTTAGGAGGTGCTAAAGGAAAGCTCTACCAAAGAGACCCTCTGGGGGTAAAAGAGCTATGCTTTCGGATCCATCCAAGACGCCTACAAATGAGCTGAATCTGGATGGGATCCGGGCCTCATCCATGAGGCGTCGCCTGTAATGTCTCTCTTCGGAGGACTGGGCTCTAAGATCCAGCACTTTCGCTATTTCGCTATAAAGTCCTGGTAAGAGTCTTGTACAAGGCCCAGGGGAGAGGTATCCTTTAAATAGGAACCCATATCCCTGAAGGTTGGCACACATAGCCCACCGTGAAGGGTGAAGTTTGGTATCTGTCTGAAAACTTTCAGCAGAAAAACCTGCGGCGTGGATAAGGTGAGATTAGAAGGTCCATAACTAGGTTGGGACCTTTTTCAAAAAGTGGATGTCTTCTTTTTTTCCACCACTGGGGGGAGTAAAGAGCTGAATATACTCACCTCACTCTGTTCAGTGTCGGCTTCGGCGAAGTACACTGCTCGTCACCTCCGCTGCTGAGCTTGCTTGAGCACCCCGCTCCTCCTTCCGGTGGCCGATACAGACACCTGCAGATGCAGGTAAGTGGGGACAGGGGCTGATGAGAGTCCTCTCTCACTATGGCCACCACCATAGCGCTAAAGGCCGCGCGCGCGCGCGCGCGCGGGAGCGCGCTTTATCGGAGGGGGGGGCCGAAGGCGTGCGCGGGCACGTGGCGCGCGCAGGCACAGAAACGGCGCCAAATTTAAAAGACTGTCAGTGTAAAAAGCACTGCAGCAGCAAGCAAGCTCGTTAGTTCTCTTGTTCCTGGCAGAGAAACACAGCAGCTATACAGGGACGTAAGACTCCATGTGGTTGGATTGGGTACTTCCTAGAAGACATCCATGTTATGCATAGTTATGTGTTAAAAGTTGCATACTTAATGTATTTGCTAAACTGAACACGGTAGTATATGCATTTAGGTACCTTGTATTTTGTCTAAACAGTAAGTCTTCCAGGGGAAGTAATGCGGACAAAAAGAGATAAAAGAGCACCGCCGCCTGAGACAGGGGGCTCTAGCTGTGCTGACTCGGTACCTTCCTCTCCTGTGTTGCCAAAAGCACCTGTACAGGATGAGCCATTACCTCTGTCAGGTATGGCGGCTTCCCCAGTGAAGCCTGGGCCTGCATATGTCACTAAGGACACTTTATCAGCTGCCCTAAATAATCTGGAGGAGAAAATTGCTACTTTAATCGCTAAATCCTCTAAAAAGGACAATAAGCGAAGCAGATCTCCTCCAGTATTGGACCTCCCTTCAGAAGTACCTGAGGAGGAGGAGGATGAGGAGGAGGCTACATCAGCAGAGGATGAGGAGTCAGACGGATCAGGGATATCGGATGAGCCTTTTTCGGTATCCCAGATTTTAAAGTCACAGGTGCAATGCTATGCAGGAGCCGTGCGAGCTGCATTTAGGTTACCCTCTTTGGAGGTAACAGAATCACCTGTCTCCTCCCTAGGATCATTAAGATCCCTGCAAGGTGCATGCTCCTTCCCGGTTCATCCGTTACTAGAGGATCTATTGTACGCAGACTGGCAACATCCAGATAAGCGTTTTTCACCTCCAAAAAAGTTTAACATTCTTTATCCTATGGAGGAAATTTTTTTAAAGAAATGGAGCCTGCCTACGGTAGATGCGGCTATTTCTTGTGTAAATAAAAACCTGACATGTCCAGTGATTAATGTACAAGTGTTTAAAGATCCTTCTGAGAAGAAGTTGGAATCCTTACTGAAATCCTCCTTCCTTTTGGCCGGCTCAATTATCCAACCTGCAGTAGCAGCAGTCGGTATGTGTCAGGTCGTCAGCCAACAGGTAAAGCAGGGGCTGAAGGAGCTGCCTTCAGAGCAGGCTAAAAATTGGGAGAATTTGCCTAAAGCCTTATGCTTCACAGTGGATGCCATGAGAGATTCTATCATACAGGCATCACGCCTTACACTCCAGCTGGTACAGATGCGCAGAGTACTTTGGCTTAAGCATTGGTCAGCGGAAGCCCCATGCAAAAAGTTGTTGGCAAGTTTCCCGTTCCATGGCGAACGCCTTTTTGGGGAAGATTTAGAAAGATATATCCAAAAGATATCAAGTGGTAAAACGACACTTTTACCTGAGAGAAAGAAAAACAAGACACCTTGTTTTAAACACACTCTCTCCCCAGCTCCCGGGAAATCTGACTCCAGCCAGTGGCGACGGCCTTTTCAGCCGCCCAAAAAAGCCAAAGAACAGGCTCAGAAGAACAAGAAGCCGTGGGGTTCAAGAGCTAATAAGCAAGCCCCCAAAACCTCTCATTGAAGGGGCGCCCCCGCTCGGCCGAGTGGGGGGAAGGCTTCGTCAGTTCTCAGCGACTTGGCGGACAGAAACCCAGGACAAATGGGTGGTATCCACAATATCCTCAGGGTACAGACTGGAATTTCGAGAGATCCCATCTTCTCAATTCCGAAGTTCAAGACTCTCCAAGGATCCACAAAAAAGAGGATCCTTCTTCAAAGGTTTGAATCACTTAATAGCTCAAGGTGTGGTTACAGAGGTACCCCAAAAGGAGCAAGGTTCAGGTTTTTACTCAAACCTCTTTGTGATTCCAAAACCGAACAGAGAAGTCAGACCCATCCTGGATCTAAAAAATCTAAAACCAGTTTCGGAACGTTCGCCATTTTCGAATGGAAACGATTCGATCCGTGGTCGCTACTTTAAAAGGCGGAGAATTAATTGCGTCCATAGATATCAAAGACGCATATCTACACATACCAATCCTCCCCGCTCACCAAAGATTCCTAAGGTTTACGGTAGAAGATCGCCACTTTTAATTTGTGGCCCTGCCATTTGGTGTAGCCACCGCGCCCAGAGTATTCACAAAGGTGCTAGCTCCTCTGTTAGCAAACCTAAGAACACGGGGCATTGCGGTAACAGCCTATCTAGACGATCTACTATTAATAGATCAGTCAAAGGAGGGATTGGATCACGCTGTAGACACTACAGTAGGATACCTGGAGCATTTAGGATGGATTATAAACTTACAAAAATCCTCTCTCCAGGCCCAAAGAAGGATAGTGTACCTGGGCATGATCATAGATACAGCCCAAAACAGGGTATACCTGCCAGAGCCAAAGATACAGTCTCTGAAAGACCTGATCCACAAGGTCAAAGCAAACAAGAGGCCGTCTATTCGCCTTTGCATGAGACTATTGGGAAAGATGGTAGCCTCCTTCGAGGCGGTCCCTTACGCCCAGTTTCATTCGAGACTACTTCAAGGCAATATTTTAGCCTCCTGGAACAGAAAGAGCCAAGCTCTGGATATACCCATGCGCCTGTCCTCACAAGTACGCCACAGCTTCAATTGGTGGCTAGAAGCCAGGAATTTACGGAAGGGAAAGTCCTTCCTCCCAGTGGCCTGGAAGGTGGTATCTACGGATGCCAGCCTATCGGGCTGGGGTGCAGTATTCGAGGAGGCTTCTACCCAGGGAACTTGGGCCAAGACTCAGGGGATCCTGCCCATCAATGTGCTAGAGATCCGGGCGGTATATCTAGCCCTCAAAACCTGGTCATACAGGTTACAGGGCTACCCAGTTCGGGTTCAATCCGACAATGCTACGGCAGTAGCTTACATCAATCACCAAGGAGGCACCCACAGTCGGGCAGCCCAAAGAGAGGTGAACCGGATCTTGGCATGGGCAGAAGAGCATGTACCTTGCATCTCTGCAATCTTCATTCCAGGGATAGAAAACTGGCAAGCAGACTACCTGAGTCGTCAGCAGCTGCTACCAGGAGAGTGGTCTCTTCACCCAGAGATCTTTCAGGCCATATGTCTGAGATGGGGAAACCCAGATGTAGACCTGCTAGCTTCCAGGTTCAACAAGAAATTGGACAACTTTGTGTCCAGAACGAGAGATCCTCTAGCCTACGGGACAGACGCTCTAATAACTCCATGGAATCAGTTCTCACTGATCTATGCATTCCCTCCGATCCCTCTTCTACAAAGACTGCTTCGCAGGATCAAGGAGGAGGGAATACCAGTAATCCTAGTGGCCTCAAACTGGCCCAGGAGGCCTTGGTATGCCGAGATCGTAAAAATGGCGATAGGAAGGCCCTGGAAGCTTCCACTTCGACACGACCTGTTGTCACAGGGTCCAGTATTCCACCCTTCCTTACAAAGGCTAAATTTGACGGCCTGGCTGCTGAGACCCACATTTTGAAAAAGAGAGGGGTCTCTGGCCTGGCTCTTTCTACGCTCATTAATGCTAGAAAGCCAGCCTCCAGACTCCTCTATCATAGAGTCTGGAAAGCATACGTTTCCTGGTGTGAATCCAGAAGTTGGAATCCTCTGAAATATGAAATAAGTAGGATTCTTGCTTTTTGCCAGTTAGGAGTGGATATGAAATTAGCCCTTAGCACCATCAAAGGGCAAATATCAGCTCTATCAGTCTTCTTTCAGAGACCATTGGCATCTCACTCCCTAGTTCGGACATTCATTCAGGGGGTACTGAGGATAAATCCTCCAGTCAGGTCTCCCTTGTGTCCATGGGATTTGAATTTGGTATTGTCAGTGTTGCAAAAGCAACCTTTTGAACCTATTCGCCATATTCCTTTAATTATATTAAGTAGGAAATTGGCCTTTCTGATTGCTATAGCTTCTGCTAGGAGAGTATCAGAGCTAGCAGCTCTTTCTTGTAAAGAGCCTTATCTAATTTGTCACAAGGACAAGATCGTACTACGACCCCATCCGGCTTTTCTGCCTAAGGTGGTGTCGGCTTTTCACTTGAATCAAGACATTGTTCTGCCTTCCTTTTTTCCAAACCCGCGGACGGCGGGGGAAAAATTATTACACTCTCTAGATCTAGTGAGAGCGGTAAGGGTGTATCTGCAAGCAACCGCTCAGATACGTAAAACAGATGTTTTGTTTATTTTACCAGATGGTCCCAAGAAGGGCCAAGCGGTATCAAAATCCACCATTTCCAGGTGGATTAGACAAGTAATTGTTCAAGCTTATGGTTTAAAGAACAGGACTCCTCCTTTTCCTGTTAAGGCGCACTCTACCAGGGCGATAAGTGCTTCATGGGCAGTGCACCACCAGGCTTCGATGGCTCAGATCTGTAAGGCTGCAACTTGGTCCTCAGTCCATACATTTTCCAAATTCTATCAAATAGATGTGAAAGGACATGAGGATTCCGCCTTCGGGCGAAGTGTGCTGCAGGCAGCAGTATAGGGCTTCTGGTCCGCAAGCGGCCGGTTTGATCTGTGTCTCCCCCCCTTCATATGAGCATTGCTCTGGGACGTCCCATTATGTAATGACTAGCTCTGTGTCCCGTGGTGTACGATAAAGAAAATAGGATTTTTATAACAGCTTACCTGTAAAATCCTTTTCTTGGAGTACACCACGGGACACAGAGGTCCCACCCTTCTTATGGGAACCTTACTGCTTTGCTACAAAACTGAGGTACTTCCCTGATGGGAGGGGTTATATGGAGGGGAACTGTCTTCCATTGGTTGTGCCAGTGTCCAATCACCGCTGGTGACCCTTAACCCATTATGTAATGACTAGCTCTGTGTCCCGTGGTGTACTCCAAGAAAAGGATTTTACAGGTAAGCTGTTATAAAAATCCTATTATTTACTGGCCCCTTCCCTCACTCATCCTAAAACATCTCTGCAGCAACATGCGGCAGGAGAGGAAAGGAGGGAAGCCGGGGGTGCTGCAGAGGGAAGGAGTGGGGAGCCAGGGCGGTAGGAAAAATCTGTCCTGCACAGAATGATTAGGGTGTGCCTGGGCACACCCCGCACACCCTGTGCGCACGCCTATGAATGTAGGCTGTTTTTTGGTGTTCAAAGCAACAACTCCATTACTAACTATAATTCTAATAAGGCAAGATAAGGCTAATCTGATAATGGGCTGCAAACAAAAGCATTTGCTGTGTTTAGCAGTTTTATGATAATATGAGTGAGGATTGAGTTTTAAATTCAAACTGTTCTTTTTTACCAGTACTGATACAGCAAACTTTTTTCTATTTTTTTGTTTCCTAGTTATTGACATTGCATACAGCCCAGTGGTATTGAAGGGAGCAGAGAGTGATAAAGTGGAACAGGATCAGCTCATCCGCCTAGCAATGAAATTCATTGAACAGCAACACAAAGCCAGCCTTTGCCATTCTTACCATATTGCACCATTTAGACAAAAGGGTAATTTACAGACGTTGAGGAACAATTTAGACGGTCAACAGAAAAAGCCAAAACCGACAAAAGAAAAATCAGTAAAGGGTAAGTTCAGTCATAAATTCTTCGGGTGATTTTTTTTTTTTTCATGAAAATAAAAACATCTACATAGCCCGAAAAGGAGAATGTTCACTTGCAATGTGGTCTATTTAAAATTCTCATTCTATGCTCTTATTCTTTTGAGAAATACATTTTTTAGAATAAAGGAAGTCAGTCAGTGCCTTATAATACTACATGAATTGAGAATGTTTAGCATAAAAAATAAGCTGAAGCTACCTACAGACAATAGATGGCAGTCAAATATGTAGGCATGTCCAAGTTGCTATAAGATTCTTAATATGAAAGAATTTTCTACAAATATGCATGCTTGGATCACATAATTGTGCATATTTACACATTTATTTTGTGGTGGATGGACAGAAAACACTGTTTATACATTCCTATTGTCAATCTACCGTATATACTCGAATATAAGCCGAGTTTTTCAGCCCATTTTTAAGGCTGAAAAACTCCCCCTCGGCTTATACTCGAGTGAGCCGTAAAACAGCGTGTGTCTCCTGTGTAATGCAGTCTGTTCGGCCGTCCATTGTTAGAAAGCCCCACCTCTTCCTCATCTGTGATAGGCAGAACACTGGTACAGTTTCCCAGCATCGTATCATTGTTCCTCTATCACGGACGGACGAGTAGGAGGCGGGGCTTTGTTTCAATGGACGGCCGAACAGACTGCATTACACAGTGGGAGACACACGCTGTTTTACTAATGAAAGGTACGGCTGCAAATGGGCACAGTGAGAGACTGCAAATGGGCACAGTGAGAGACTGCAAATGGGCACAGTGAGAGACTGCAACTGGGCACTGTGACAGATCTAGCCGGGACAGAGGCTTTTGGAGAGGCACAATTAGACTGCAAATGGGCACAGTGAGGCTGCAGATGGGCATTGTTTACCCAGTAGCTGCTGCATTTTCCCACCCTAGGCTTATACTCGAGTCAATATGTTTTCCCATTTTTTTCTGGTAAAATTAGGTGCCTCGGCTTATATTCGGGTCAGCTTATACTCGAGTATATACGGTATATCCAGGAAAAACAATAACAAAAGGCTGAAAAAAATTTGGAATGATCGCTTCTTTTTCCTAAAAAGTTCCTATACTGTACATATGGTCATTGGCACTAAAAGGCACTAATTATTTTTGTCACGAACGGCAGGAAAAATATCTTACAGCATTTGAATTGATCCGCAGAATATTTTAGTTCCAATTTGCACAGATTAACCATTTAAAGTATAACTAAAGGCAAAACTTTTTTTTTAAGTTTTCTGGATAGATTGGGGAGAGATTAGAACCCCTGGCAGTTTTTATTGCTGTCTGTGCCCCCATTAGGGAGATTCACTCTCTTTATTTGTCCTGTTTGCCATTATCATAGAAAGTGAAAGTAAAAGAAATTCACAAATTTTGGGTTATCCCCAAAAAAGTAATAGAGGAAAACATTTCCAATGGGGACACTAGTTCTAGTGATCTGGGGGTCCCCAAGGAATTCCCTTTATGTGCAGGGATTACCTCTCACTTCCCGTTTGGTTAAGGGGCAAGAAGTGAAACGAAATCTGTGCAATGGGACACAGATGGTGGAAAAAAAAAAAAAAAAACAGACAGGGGTTTTAACTCTATCCAAAATGGAAAAAAAAGTTTTGCCAATAGTTCTACATTTAACATTTAAAGTGGTTGTAAACCTCTGACACGAAATGTAAACAAAGCATATTCCTCTACAGTGTGTACAGTGGGTCAAAAAAGTATTTAGTCAGCCACCAATTGTGCAAGTTCTCCCACTTAATAAGATGAGAGAGGCCTGTAATTGTCATCATAGGTATACCTCAACTATGAGAGACAAAATGTGGAAACAAATCCAGACAATCACATTGTCTGATTTGGAAAAGATTTATTTGCAAATTATGATGGAAAATAAGTATTTGGTCAAATTTAAAAGTTCATATCAATACTTTGTTATATATCCTTTGTTGGCAATGACAGAGGTCAAACGTTTTCTGTAAGTCTTCACAAGGCTGTCACACACTGTTGCTGGTATGTTGGCCCATTCCTCCATGCAGATCTCCTCTAGAACAGTGATGTTTTGGGGCTGTCGCTGGGCAACACGGACTTTCAACTCCCTCCAAAGTTTTTCTATGGGGTTGAGATCTGGAGATCGGCTAGGCCACTCCAGGACCTTGAAATGCTTCTTACGAAGCCACTCCTTCGTTGCCCAGGCGGTGTGTTTGGGATCATTGTCATGCTGAAAGACCCAGCCACGTTTCATCTTAAATGCCCTTGCTGATGGGAGGAGGTTAGCACTCAAAATCTCACGATACATGGCCCTATTCATTCTTTCATGTACACGGATCAGTCGTCCTGTTCCCTTTGCAGAGAAACAGCCCCAAACCATGATGTTGCCACCCCCATGCTTCACAGTAGGTATGGTGTTCTTTGGATGCAACTCGGCATTCTCTCTCCTCCAAACACGACTAGTTGTGTTTCTACCAAACAGTTCTACTTTGGTTTCATCTAAACATATGACATTCTCCCAATCCTCTTCTGGATCATCCAAATGCTCTCTAGCAAACCTCAGACAGGCCCGGACATGTACTGGCTTAAGCAGGGGGACACGTCTGGCACTGCAGGATCTGAGTCCCTGTCGGCGTAGTGTGTTACTGATGGTAGCCTTTTGTTACGTTGGTCCCAGCTCTCTGCAGGTCATTCACTAGGTCCCCCTGTGTGGTTCTGGGATTTTTGCTCACCGTTCTTGTGATCATTTTGACCCCATGGGGTGAGATCTTGCGTGGAGCCCCAGATCGAGGGAGATTATCTGTGGTCTTGTATGTCTTCCATTTTCTAATTATTGCTCCCACAGTGGATTTCTTCACACCAAGCTGCTTGCCTATTGCAGATTCAGTCTTCCCAGCCTGGTGCAGGTCTACAATTTTGTTTCTGGTGTCCTTTGACAGCTCTTTGGTCTTCACCATAGTGGAGTTTGGAGTGTGACTGTTTGAGGTTGTGGACAGGTGTCTTTTATACTGATAACAAGTTCAAACAGGTGCCATTAATACAGGTAATGAGTGGAGGACAGAGGAGCCTCTTAAAGAAGAAGATACAGGTCTGTGAGAGACAGAAATCTTGCTTGTTTGTAGGTGACCAAATACTTATTTTCCACCATAATTTGCAAATAACATATTTCCAAATCAGACAATGTGATTTTCTGGATTTGTTTCCACATTTTGTCTCTCATAGTTGAGGTATACCTATGATGACAATTACAGGCCTCTCTCATCTTTTTAAGTGGGAGAACTTGCACAATTGGTGGCTGACTAAATACTTTTTTGCCCCACTGTGTATATATATATATATATATATATATATACTGTGAGGGGGTTAGCTCGGCAGCGGGTGTGTGTGACCCCCGGGATGGGCTCCCCACACAAAAACAGGCCCAGCAGACGGAGGTTGTGGTTTTCAAAATCAAAAAGGTGCCGTTTATTTTCTATTTACAGTGACAAAAACACAGCAAAGCAAAAGAAACAAACAAAATAAATCCTGGTCAACTTGACCTCTGACTAAACATACAGGTTTCCTAACTAACAACTGGGATCAGCCTAGTGCTGTCCTAGTCCCTGGTTTTAAATGTCCAAGCAAAATATAGCCACACAGGCTTTCTCTCACCGCACAGGGGTTCACTCTCCCTAGACAGTCCACACAGGTCTGCTTCCAGGCATGAGCTAACATCTAATGAATCTGGGAGTTTTTATAGAGGCCTTAAACGAACTGACAGGCTTCAGCTGGCCTCATCAACTCCCTGCCTGCACGACGCCCAGCCCTCTCCCTAGAGGTATGAGTCATCAATGAGCCCACTAGTCTCAGCTGGGCTTATACAACTCTCCACCTAGCTGTATAAATCGGCGTAAAGCCTGAATCTGGGCGAAATATATCTACCCCCCTGGATGCAACCAGGTGACTTTACCTTCCTGCTGTCACATACCCCCCCCTCTTGTTTTAACCTCGGGGTTGGAACACCAGCAATCAGGCATTCATGTACTCGAGACAAAGCATCCACATTCCCCATTTGAACGCCAGGGCGATGCTTTACTGTGAAGTTGAATTCCTGGAGGGCCAGGAACCACCTATTCACTCTTCTATTTGTTTCCTTGTTTTGAGCCATCCACTTTAACGGAGCGTGATCCGTAACCATGTCAAAGTGCCTACCTAGCAGGTAGTACCGAAGGGAATCTAGAGCCCACTTCACCGCTAAACACTCCTTTTCAACGGTGGCGTACTTTACCTCATGGGACTTCAACTTCCTGCTGAGGTAAATGACTGGGTGCTCTTCCCCGTTCCAGACCTGGGACAATACTGCTCCTAACCCCACATCTGACGCATCACTTTGTACGACAAAGTCTTTAGAGAAGTCGGGTGAGTACAACACTGGCTGGCTACATAAGGCTTGTTTCAAGAATTGGAATGCTGCCTCAGCCTCGGGGGTCCATTTAATCATGACCGACCCTTTCCCCTTCGTCAGGTTGGTTAGGGGCACAGCCTTAGAAGCAAAGTGGGGAATGAATCGCCGATAATACCCAGCGATTCCCAGAAAGGCTCGTACCTGCTTCTTGCTGTTGGGACGTGGCCAACTCTGGATGGCCTCGACTTTGTTGAGTTGGGGTTTTATTACTCCCCTCCCAATGGTGTACCCAAGATATTTGGCCTCCTCCTGCCCAATGGTACACTTCTTGGGGTTAGCCGTAAACCCTGCTTCCCGAACAGAGTCCAGGACTGCTTGTACTTTTGGCAGATGTGAGGCCCAATCTGTGCTATGGACAATTACGTCATCCAGGTAAGCCGCAGCATACTTCCGATGGGGCCTCAGCATCTGGTCCATTTTCCGCTGGAATGTGGCCGGCGCATTCTGTAACCCGAACGGCATTCTTTTATATTGGAACGCCCCGTCTGGGGTTACAAATGCGGTTTTCTCTTTGGCTGACTTGGCCAGGGGGATTTGCCAATACCCTTTTGTGAGGTCAAGAGTCGTCATGTATCGGGCTGTTCCCAGCCGGTCGATCAACTCATCTATACGTGGCATGGGGTAGGTGTCAAATTTTGTAACTTTGTTCAACTGACGAAAATCGTTACAAAATCGCCAGCTCCCATCCGGTTTAGGCACCAACACAATGGGACTAGACCAATCACTTTGGGACTCCTCTATCACCCCTAAGTTCAGCATTTTCTGTACTTCCTCCCGTATTGCCTCCCGTCGGGCCTCTGGGATCCGATAGGGTTTTAACTTCACCCTTTCACCGGGCGGGGTAATAATGTCATGCTCTACCCCAGATGTTTGTCCCGGCAGCTCAGAGAATACCTCCTTGTTGCGAAGCACAAACTCCTTAACCTCCTGTTGTTGGGGTTGTGACAAGGTGGCTGCGATTCCAACCTCAGGAATCACGCAACCAGTTTGAGCTGGTGACCAAGTGTCTGCGACTAGGGACTCTCTATCCCTCCAGGCTTTCAACAGATTAACGTGATAGATCTGTTCGGGCTTTCGCCTTCCTGGTTGTCTGACCTTGTAATTCACTTCGCTCACTTTTTCCATTATCTCGTAGGGGCCTTGCCATTTGGCAAGGAATTTACTTTCAACCGTAGGGACAAGTACCAATATCCTATCCCCCGGGGAAAAGGTACGGGTCTTGGCTCCACGGTTGTACACTCTCTGCTGTGCCAACTGCGCTTGGGCCAAATGTTCCTTCACGATGGGCATTACCTGTGCAATTCGATCTTGCATCAGGGCGACATGCTCAATCACACTCCTGTGGGGAGAACTCTCACTTTCCCAAGTTTCCTTGGCAATATCCAACAGCCCTCTTGGGTGTCTCCCATACAGTAACTCAAAGGGGGAGAATCCCGTAGAGGATTGGGGCACCTCCCTAATAGCAAACATCAAATAAGGAAGTAGACAGTCCCAATCCTTTCCATCCCTATCCACCACTTTCTTCAACATTTGTTTTAGGGTTTTGTTGAATCTTTCAACCAGCCCATCGGTTTGGGGGTGATACACAGATGTACGTAATTGCGTCACTTTGAACAATTTACACAGCTCCTTCATAACCCGGGACATAAAGGGTGTACCTTGGTCCGTAAGCAGTTCTTTACAAATACCCACCCGGCTAAAAACAAGAGATAGCTCTTTGGCTATGGTTTTGGCCGAGGTATTTCTGAGAGGGATCGCTTCTGGATAACGGGTGGCATAGTCCATTATAACCAATATGTACTGGTGCCCCCTAGCGGACTTGATTATAGGACCTACCAAATCCATTGCGATTCTCTCAAACGGGACCTCAATGATGGGTAGAGGGACCAGCGGGCTACGGAAGTGTGGCATCGGGGCCGACCTCTGACACACAGGGCAGGAGGAACAATAATTTTCTATGTCCTTCATCACCCCAGGCCAATAGAATCTCTGTAATACCCTCTCTCGGGTTTTCTCTGTCCCCAGATGACCTCCAAGAATGTGCCCATGGGCCAACTCCAACACCAACTTCCTGTAAGGTTTGGGCACCACAAGCTGCTCAACGGTTTCTTCTGCCCTTTTTGCCACCCGATACAGTAGGTCCTTCTCTACGCTGAAGTATGGGTAAGTGCAGGTATTATCTGGGTTCACTAACTCGCCATCTATTTTCACTACGTTTTCCCGTGCCTTTATTAGGGCGGGGTCTTTCAACTGTTCTGTGGCAAAGTTTTCCCTGTGAACCTCAAGATCAGAAAACTCCACAGACGGTAGGTTTTCGTCTGAGGAGGTGGGCTCCTCTCCAGTTTCTTGAGTCTCCCCTGCCAATACTGACAAGGGAAATTCGGGAGAGTCCTCACCACTCTCAGAGGAGTTCTGGCTATCATATTCCTGGTACATAGGGGCACCAGTGGGGGGCTCAGGATCATCCCACAGTTCCCAGAACTTCGGAAAATCCCTTCCCACAATGGCGTCATGCGGTAACTGAGACACTAAGCCCACTGGATGAGAAAGGGTACCTTTGGGGGTCTCGAAACACACTGTAGTCACTGGATACTCTCGGGTGTCCCCATGCACACAAATAACAGCTACCTTGCTATTCCCAGAGACCTCTGTTTTAACTAATTCAGCCTTTATCAGGGTCACAAGGCTACCTGAATCCAGCAATACCACAACATTTCTACCATTAATACACATTTTGCATAAATGTTTCTCCGTTCCCCGAATGGCAGTGCATGCGACTGTCGCACACAGCGACTGACGTCTGCCCGTCAGAAAGTCACACTGCATGGGTTCCTCCACAACCGGGCAATTGGCTGCAATATGTCCCGCTTGCCGGCAGCGGTAGCAAACGATCCTTCTTGCCGCCTCTTGAGCCGCTGATTTCCCAGGCTGTTCTCGCCAAACTTGGGGTAGAGCTCCCACCCTCTCACTCTCTCCACCCTTACCCCTTGGAATCATCTTATCCGCCCCTGGGGATGGTCTGGTCTTAGGGTGGAAAGTCCGAGTGTCTCTGGAAGAGGCCGTCAGGTTCTCTGTAGCCAAGTATTTCTCCACACGATCCACAAGACCATCGGCCGTCTCTGGGTCTCCATGGCTTACCCACTTTTGGATGGCAGTAGGAAGAGCTCTCAAAAACCGATCCATTACAACACGTTCCACAATCTTTGGTGCGGACAAAGTCTCTGGCTGTAGCCACTTTCTGCTCAGGTGAATGAGATCATACATTTGAGACCTGGGGGGTTTTCCAAGCTGGAAAGTCCAGTTATGCACACGCTGAGCCCGGACAGCCAGGGTGACACCCAGCCTTGCCAATATTTCAGCTTTTAGCATCACATAGTCTTTTGCTTGGTCAGGCTCTAGGTCATAGTAAGCTTTCTGCGATTCACCCGTTAACAGAGGAGCCACCAGTCCAGCCCACTGCTCCTCAGGCCACTTTTCTCTTTCAGCAGTCCTTTCAAACGTGGTCAAAAATACCTCTGGATCATCCTCTCCAGTCATTTTTGTCAATAAACGACTCACCCCAAAGGACGCGGTATTAGTGGGACGGCTTTCCTCACTGGTCTGCGGACGTTGCTGCATTACTGCTTCCATTTGTTGTAGTCTCTGCTCTTGCTTCTGTAATAGGTCTATGAAGCGGGCCTCAGATCGTTGCTGGGCTTGTTGCTGAGCTTCCAGACTCTGTTGGTGAGCTTGCTGCTGGGCTGCAAGGCTCTGTTGATGAGCTTGCTGCTGGGCTGCGAAGTTCTGTTGTTGAGCTGCAAGGCTCTTTTGCAAACCTGCATTTGTCTGCTGTTGATTGGCATTTGCTAGAGCCAGCTGTTTCAGTATCTCCTCCATGCTGGCTTAAAAAAAAAACTGCCACTGGTTCTCCACCAACTGTGAGGGGGTTAGCTCGGCAGCGGGTGTGTGTGACCCCCGGGATGGGCTCCCCACACAAAAACAGGCCCAGCAGACGGAGGTTGTGGTTTTCAAAATCAAAAAGGTGCCGTTTATTTTCTATTTACAGTGACAAAAACACAGCAAAGCAAAAGAAACAAACAAAATAAATCCTGGTCAACTTGACCTCTGACTAAACATACAGGTTTCCTAACTAACAACTGGGATCAGCCTAGTGCTGTCCTAGTCCCTGGTTTTAAATGTCCAAGCAAAATATAGCCACACAGGCTTTCTCTCACCGCACAGGGGTTCACTCTCCCTAGACAGTCCACACAGGTCTGCTTCCAGGCATGAGCTAACATCTAATGAATCTGGGAGTTTTTATAGAGGCCTTAAACGAACTGACAGGCTTCAGCTGGCCTCATCAACTCCCTGCCTGCACGACGCCCAGCCCTCTCCCTAGAGGTATGAGTCATCAATGAGCCCACTAGTCTCAGCTGGGCTTATACAACTCTCCACCTAGCTGTATAAATCGGCGTAAAGCCTGAATCTGGGCGAAATATATCTACCCCCCTGGATGCAACCAGGTGACTTTACCTTCCTGCTGTCACAATATATATATATATATATATATACACACACACACACACACACACACACACATATATAATTACACATACAGTACACACACACAGTATCTCACAAAAGTGAGTACACCCCTCACATTTTTGTAAATATTTTATTATATATTTTCATGTGACAACACTGAAGAAATGACACGTTGCTACAATGTAAAGTAGTGAATCTACAGCTTGTATAACAGTGTAAACTTGCTGTCCCCTCAAAATAACTCAATACACAGCCATTAATGTCTTAACTGTTGGCAACAAAAGTGAGTACACCCCTAAGTGAAAATGTCCAAATTGGGACCAAAGTGTCAATATTGTGTGTGGCCACCATTATTTTCCAGCACTGTCTTAACCCTCTTGGCATGGAGTTCACCAGAGCTTCACAGGTTGCCACTGGAGTCCTCTTCCACTCCTCCATGACAACATCACGGAGCTGGTGGATGTTGGAGACCTTGCACTCCTCCGCCTTCCATTTGAGGATGCCCCACAGATGCTAAATAGGGTTTAGGTCTGAAGACATGCTTGGCCAGTCCATCACCTTTACCCTCAGCTTCTTTAGCAAGGCAGTGGTCGTCTTGGAGGTGTGTTTGGGGTCGTTATGTTGGAATACTGCCTTGCGGCCCAGTCAACTGTGGGAGCAATAATTAGAAAATAGAAGACATACAAGACCACTGATAATCTCCCTCGATCTGGGGCTCCACGGAAGATCTCACCCCGTGGGGTCAAAATGATCACAAGAACGGTGAGCAAAAATCCCAGAACCACACGGGGGGACCTAGTGAATGACCTGCAGAGAGCTGGGACCAATGTAACAAAGGCTACCATCAGTAACACACTACGCCGCCAGGGACTCAGATCCTGCAGTGCCAGACGTGTCCCCCTGCTTAAGCCAGTACATGTCCAGGCCTGTCTGAGGTTCGCTAGAGAGCATTTGGATGATCCAGAAGAGGATTGGGAGAATGTCATATGGTCAGATGAAACCAAAGTAGAACTGTTTGGTAGAAACACAACTCGTCGTGTTTGGAGGAGAGAGAATGCTGAGTTGCAACCAAAGAACACCATACCTACTGTGAAGCATGGGGGTGGCAACATCATGCTTTGGGGCTGTTTCTCTGCAACGGGAACAGGACGACTGATCCGTGTACATGAAAGAATGAATGGGGCCATGTATCGTGAGATTTTGGGTGCAAACCTACTCCCATCAGCAAGGACATTGAAGATGAAATGTGGCTGGGTCTTTCAGCATGACAATGATCCCAAACACACCGCCCAGGCAACGAAGGAGTGGCTTCGTAAGAAGCATTTCAAGGTCCTGGAGTGGCCTAGCCAGTCTCCAGATCTCAACCCCATAGAAAACCTTTGGAGGGAGTTGAAAGTCCGTGTTGCCCAGCGACAGCCCCAAAACATCACTGCTCTAGAGGAGATCTGCATGGAGGAATGGGCCAACATACCAGCAACAGTGTGTGACAGCCTTGTGAAGACTTACAGAAAACGTTTGACCTCTGTCATTGCCAACAAAGGATATATAACAAAGTATTGAGATGAACTTTTGATATTAACCCAATACTTATTTTCCACCATAATTTGCAAATAAATGCTTTCCAAATCACACAATGTGATTGTCTGGATTTGTTTCCACATTTTGTCTCTCATAGTTGAGGTATACCTATGATGACAATTACAGGCCTCTCTCATCTTTTTAAGTGGGAGAACTTGCACAATTGGTGGCTGACTAAATACTTTTTAGCCCCACTGTATGTGTGTGTGTGTGTGTGTGTGTGTGTGTGTGTGTGTATATGTATATATATATATATATATATATATATATATATACGCCGTATATACTCGAGTATAAGCCGAGTTTTTAAGCACACTTTTTTGTGCTGAAAATGCCCCCTCGGCTTATACTCGAGTCACCTTTTGCGCCTGATCTCCTGGACTTTAGGGAGCCGGTACTGGCCGGCCATAGGTCCCCTGGACCCCAAACTTGGCACACATGTAGCCCCACTCTTCCTCTATAAGTGTTCTTGTCCGGGGGACCTACGGCCGGGAAGCACCGATTTTTCAAAACCGGGCACCCCTTCCATAGACTCCCATGTTAAACTGTAATTTCTCTGGTGGCTTTGGGGACCCGGTACTGACCGGTCGTAGGTCCTCTGGACCCCAAACTTGACACACATGCAGCCCCACTCTTCCTCTACAGGTTTGCAAAGTTTCTTGTCCGGGGGACCTACGGCCGGGGAGCACCGATTTTTCAAAGCCAGGCACCCCTTCCATAGACTCCAATGTTAAACGTCAGTCTAGTCATGGACACAGTGAGGCATGGACACAGTGAGGCAAAGTGAGGCAAAGTGAGGCACACCCTAGGCTTACACTCGAGTCAATAAGTTTTCCCAGTTTTTGTGGTAAAATTAGGTGCCTCGGCTTATATTCGGGTCGGCTTATACTCGAGTATATACGGTGTGTGTGTATATATATATATATATATATATATATATATATATATATATATATTTACACACACATAATACAGAAATTAGATAAAAGAACAGCGATTATAGGGCAACAGTCCCAAAGTAATATAGATGAAGACAACTGACGCATTTGCAGGAAAAACACTGCCTAACAATGGAGATACAGTATATGAAAGGATATCAACCTCTGCGGATAAAACCAGGGATAGTTGCTGATGCCACTACAATATACGATTCCGCTATCAGAGAGAGGCGAAAGCCATAGGGGCCCATCTGCTGAGATCTTCCAAGGCCATAAAACAAGAAGCTTAATTGATATTTGTGTAGTATAAGAAAATTGAAGATTGCTAAAAGAAGGCTATGGGGATCTGGGAAGAAGCCAGCTAGTCAGGACACCCTCTGAAATAATGACTCTGTGCAGCTGTGCTGAGTTAAAGGATCTCCCGTAAGCCTGAAGATATCTACTCGAGAGGTCTTCTATCTATATATGACCTGACTCACTATCTTTACCCTCATCCCAAATGATGGCTACAGCCCGCTCTGTGATAACTGTGTACTTCGGACACAGCTGATCACAGATCGGGGTAAAGGGCTAATCACAGTGGCCCTTTACCATTTGATCAGCTGTGTTCAATCACAGCTAATCAGTGTAAACAGGATATGACTGTTATCATCAGTCTTCTCCTCACATTGACAGCGCGTAAGGAGAGACAAGCTGGTAAGTTGCAATCCACACAGGGGACATCTACAATGATAATCAGGGCACTGACATTAGTGCCCTGGTTATCAGTGATGCCTGTCAGTGCAGCCTCATCAGCGCACATCAATTGAGAAAAATTGCTTATTTTCAGAAACTAAGAAAAACTTTTTTCGTTTGTTTGGCAAAAAAATTAAAAAGACAGTGGTGATTAAATGCCACCAAAAGAAAGTTCTATCTAAAAAAAGATAAAAAAATTGTTTGGGTACAGTGTTGCATGACCGAGCAATTGTCATTCAAAGTGTGACAGCGCTGAAAGCTGAAAATTGGCCTGGGCAGGAAGGGGGTGAAAGTGCCCAGTGGGCAAGTGGTTAAGTATAACTTTTGTAGAAAAAGCGATTCAGATATATAAAAAATTAGATGAGTATTGTGCACAAATCTATAACTTTCAGGCTTGTATTTTTTTTTTCTTTTTATCTTTGCTCTTTATACATGCCTTCAAATGAAAATAAAATCCAACAAAACAGGTTCACAATACTTATCTGCACAATGGAAAGTTTAGTAAACCCGAGAGACAAAAACAGTTTGTACTTCTTATGTCTGTATCAATGTGGAAACCTTGATGCATTTTGCATAAAGAGGTGCTTGCTCATAAAGTCAATGTTAACTCCGGTACTATTACCCGGAGAGAGGAAACCTCCAACCCACATTCAGTCATGCAGGAGCTGTTATCACACACATCTCAGATAAAAGCGACATAAACATTCAAAAGAGAGGCATAAACATAATGGCTTGATGTGGCTAGAATAAGCACAGTTCAGAGAAGCTGACAAATCTAAAACTCCCAATATGATCCTGTAACAAAATGAAGGTAAAATAACAACGATCATCAAAACAATAACCATACTCCATAAAGAATCTAGAGTGGCCCATAGTGGCCAAATAGACTTGGTGCAGGAAATATGAATCTACATAAATTATAAAGATGCGCAGAGGCATAAATTACTGCAAAATGTGGCAAAATCAGAGCTTTTTTTCAGCGGGAATGCGGGGGAACGCAGTTCCGGTGTCTTGCCGAAAAAGTTCCCCCGGCGGATAAGGACCCCCCCTGTACTGCGCAGGCATGAACTGAGCCTTTCGAAAATACCTGAACATGTAGAGCTGAGAGTCAGCTCCAGACGGCGCCTGCGCACACCAAATTGCTACACTTCTGACATCCAGGCTCATTCCTTACCATCCCCGTGGACATGGAGAGCCAGGAGGCTGAGCAAGCAAAGCGAGGACGTGAGGCCGACTGGCCACTTACAGCGAGGTCCACGTCGCCCTGGACATGTTGCAATAACTATTTCATTGCGCAGGTGCCGTCTAGAGCTGACTCTCAGCTCTACATGTTCAGCTATTTTCGGAGCTCAGTTCACGCCTACGCAGTACAGGGGGGAACTTATCCGCCGGGGGGAACTTATTCGGCAGAACACTGGCACCTCCAGCACTGAGTATATGTACTGGAAAGGGGCACTGGAGGGTCTATTGATGCTGGCTGCTGGGGTATTTATTGTCGCTGGTGGGGATCTGTTTTGGGGTGGAGGTCGGTTGTTGCTGGGTAAGTCTACTGTTGCTGGTAGAGGGTCTTGTCTTTCTGGGGGGTTAATTGTTGCTGGGTGGGATCTACTGTTGAGGGAGAGGTCTATTGATGCTGGCTGCTGAGAAATCTGTTATTTCTGCTAGGTGTCTATTGTTGCTGGGGTGGTATTTTGTTGTGGGGGGTCCATTGTTGCTGGGGGAAAGTCTTTTGTTGTGTGGGGGATCTCTTGTTTCTGGTGGGATCTATTGTTGCTCATTGCAAGGGATCTGTTTTACTAACTTTCTTGTTTTCATTAACAAATTTCATAGAAATTACTGAGTAGCACAAAATACTTGGTTCTGTATTCTCTGAAAGGTGCTGTACTGGGAGGTGGGTAGGGGGTGGAACCAAGGGGCGGTGCTCAGAGACGGGTAGGGGGCTGTCAGGAACGAGTATGGAGATCGAGATGCTAAGAGGGCTCCCCTTGCGGCTGAGTGCAGCGCGCCCCTGGAGTTGGGAACAGGGAGCGCGGTGCCCACAGAAGCACGGTTGGCCAGGTGCTTGCTTGCAGTCTGATGAGCTCAGCCACTGAGGGATGGCGGAGGCAGGCAGAACTGAGCTGGTTATATTCAGATGAACGGAGATATCGGAAGCCAGGCCGGGGGTCAAACACAGGAGATTGGTCCAGAGCATATACAGGGGCGAGCCGGGGTCATACACGTGCAGGGTCCAGGTACAAGCCGAGGGTCAAGCCGGGTGGTCAGGAAGCAGAAGCAGAGTCCAGAAGCAGGCCGAGGGTCAAACACAGGAGAACAGGAAGCGAGGTTAAGGCAAGCCGGGTCACAACGGATAAGCACGGATCAGGAGACAAGGTCAAGGTACACAGGAGACTGAAGAGATAATCCAGCAATGAGCAGCTCCAGCAGCAGGCTTAAATAGACCAGGAAGTTAGTCATGTGATCTGTTCAGGTTACAAGGAGGAAGTACCGCCCACCTTAGTCATGCTGTGCACCATGGCAGCCATGATTGTCTTGGGCAGAATTGCCAGTCCTTCTTCGGCTATTTCCCTGACAGTGCCCCCCCCCGAGGGGCAGCCTCTGGATGCCCAACCTAGACCATCTTTCTGGGTACCTGTTGCGGAAATTTTGCAAAAGTCTTGGAGCATGTAAATTATCCATTGGTTCCCAAGAATTTTCCTCTGAAGAATACCCCTTCCATTTAACAAGAAATTGAGTCTGCCTACCTCTTTTCCGGCAATCTAGGATGGCTTCAACTTCATATTCGGTATCGTTACCTATGATAACTGGTGGAGGTGGCAACTCCTCTCTTCCTGGAAATGGACTTGGCACAGCTGGTTTCAGAAGGGAGACGTGGAACACCGGATGGATCTTGTAGGAGGCCGGTAAAGCGAGTTCAAAAGCCACAGGGTTCACTTCCTTCTTGATCTCGAATGGACCCACAAACCTTGGACCAAGCTTCCTGGAAGGGCAAGAAAGTCTGAGGTTAATAGAGGACAGCCATACCTTGTCACCCACCTTGTAGATGGGATTCCCTCTCTTTCTCCTGTCATGTTGTTTCTTGAAGTCTTCCTGAGCCTTTCGCATGGTCTCCTGAAGGATTCGGTAATTGGTTTGGAAGAAGTTTATCCTATCCTGAACGGCTGGTACCGGAGATTCAGGAATGGTGTTGGGAAGAAAGGATGGGTGAAAGCCATAGTTTGCCCAAAAGGGCGACTGATTGGTGGCCGTGTGTATGGTATTATTGTATGAAAATTCCGCACAAGGTAGCAAGGAGACCCAGTCATCTTGGGAGAAAGAGCAGAAGCACCGCAGGTATTGCTCTAAGGTCTGGTTCGTTCTTTCTGTTTGGCCATTACTTTGAGGGTGGTAAGCAGAAGAAAGACATAAGTCAATTGACAAGATCTTACAAAGATTCTTCCAGAAACCAGAGGTGAATTGAACCCCTCTATCGGAGACTATATTGTCGGGTAACCCATGAAGTCTGACTATCTCCTTAATGAAAATTTTTGCAGTGTCCATGGCGGAGGGGGTGCCAAGCATGGGCAGGAAGTGGGCCATCTTTGATAGTCGGTCCACTACTACCAAGATTGTTGTAAAGTTCTCTGATGGAGGGAGATCGACTATGAAGTCCATAGAGATGTTTTTCCAAGGCTGCTCCGGAACTGGTAAGGGTCTTAATAGACCCCAAGACCTGGTCTTGGGACCCTTGTTACGCTGGCAAACCAAACAGGACTCAACATATTTTTTACAGTCTGATCTTAGGGAAGGCCACCATAGGTAACGTTGGACAAGGTCGATCGTCTTCCGGATCCCGAAATGCCCGGCCAGCTGGTGATCATGAAATCTTTTCAAGGCCTGCAGTCTGACTTCCTGGGGGACAAAGATTTTGTCCTGATGCCACAGAAATCCCTTGTGACTCCTTAAGGTAGAAATTTCCGACTCTGGGCAGTGAAGAGAGGCTTGTACAATGGATGCTTTTAGGTCTGGCTGAATCAGAAGGAAATTTTGTGTGGACAGGATTGTACAGGGAGTGGTTTCTTCAGGGGTGTCTGGGAACATCCGAGACAGAGCATCCGCCTTTCCATTTTTAGATCCAGGACGAAACGAGATGTGAAAATTGAATCTCGAAAAGAATAACGCCCACCGAGCTTGACGCGGTCTCAAACGTTTTGCAGTCCTCAGATATTCTAAATTTTTATGATCGGTAAAGATCATAATGGGATGTGCTGCACCTTCAAGTAAATATCTCCACTCTTCCAGGGCTGTTTTGATGGCCAAAAGCTCCCGATCTCCGACGTCGTAATTTCTTTCCGGTTGTGTCATTTTTCGAGAGGAAAAGGCTACAGGATGTAACAATGATTTGGGGCCCTGTCGTTGAGAAAGGATAGCTCCTGTGGCCACTTCGGAGGCATCGACTTCCAAAATGTAGGGCAATGCAGGGTCAGGATGCTGAAGAACTGGCGCTGAAACAAACACTGTTTTAAGTCTGTCGAAAGCTGCCTGAGCCTCCGGGGACCACTGGAATCTGGAATGCAAACGGGTTAGTTGGGTAATGGGTGATATAATGGCTGAAAAGTTCTTAATAAATCGTCTGTAAAAGTTTGAAAAGCCAATAAACCTTTGAACACCCTTCTTGTCGGAGGGGACAGGCCACTCCAGGATCGCTTTTACTTTCTGGGGATCCATGGCCACTCCTTTCGTAGATATGACAAGACCCAAAAACTGGATAGATTCTTTCTCAAAGTCACATTTTTCGGCTTTTACATATAGTCCATGCGTTCTTAGAATAGTTAGTACCTTTTTCATGTGCACTCGATGAATCTCCAGCGTGGCCGAGAAGACAAGGATGTCATCCAGGTATACAATGAGGAAGTTGTCAAGATGGTCTCGGAAAATGTCGTTCACAAAGTGCTGGAACGTGGCTGGAGCATTGCAGAGGCCAAAAGGCATCACCAAATATTCAAAATGTCCGAAACGAGTTCGGAAAGCTGTTTTCCACTCATCCCCCTCTCGAATGCGAACCAGATTATAAGCACCTCGTAAGTCCAGTTTGGAGAAAACTCGAGCAGAACGGAATCGTTGGAAGAGTTCCGGGATGAGAGGGAGTGGATAGCGATTTTTGATAGTGATCTTATTCAGATCTCGGTAGTCTATACAAGGCCTAAGCGTTTTATCCTTTTTTTCGACAAAAAATATGCCAGCACCTGCAGGGGAAGAAGAGGGACGAATGAATCCCTTTGCCAGGTTTTCATCGACATAGAGTCGTAATGTTTCGAGTTCAGTCTCTGATAAAGGGAAGATACGACCAAAGGGAATTTCGGAGCCTGGGAGCAAGTCAATAGGGCAGTCATAGGGACGATGAGGTGGAAGGGAGTCTGCTCCCTTCTTGTCGAATACATCCAGAAATTCTAGGTAGGCAGAGGGTACATGAGGATTGGAACTAGAAACAGGTTGTATGGTCAGGCAGCTGGTAAAGTCCTTAGGGCCAGGGGGCAGACAATTCTGCTGACAGTAAGCAGATGAAAACAGCACTTCATTCTTCAGCCAGTCAATGTGAGGGTTGTGTGCTCGTAACCAGGGGACTCCCAGAATGACCGGAAACAGAGGAGAGCACAAAACATCGAAACGTACCAGTTCCTTGTGGCCAGAGCTGGTTGTCATAGGGATTGGCAGGGTCTCATGGGTTATCAGTCCAGAACTGGGTAGAGATCCATCAGCCAAATGAACTGTTAACTGCTGCTTCTTGGTAACAAGGGGAATTCCAAGTCCTTTGGCCAAGTTGATGTCTAGGAAGCAGCTGCAGGCCCCAGAGTCGATGATGGCTGAAAGACGGATCTCTTCCCTGGCCACCGATAGGGAGATAGCGAGGACAGGGTGAGATGAGGTAAGTCCTGATACTTGACAATGTACTGGGGGTTTGAAGAATGGTTTCTTCGCCCTGAGGTGGCAATTTTGTAAGAAATGGCCATTGTCTCCACAGTAAAAGCAAAGGTTCGCCTTTCGACGGTAGAGTCTTTCCTCAGGTGATAGGGCAGGCCGAAACAGGCCCATCTGTCTGGGCTTGACTTCAGGTATGGGTGGATTGGAGGCGAGAGAAAAAGAGGATTCTGGCAGTCCTTGAGCTGATTGGAGAGTCTGAGACTTCTCGAATAGACGTTCACGTAGGCGTCTGTCCAGTTGTATGGCTAACTGGATGAGGCCCTCCAAGGTATCCGGGACTGCTACCCTGGCCAGCTCGTCCTTGAGGGACTCCGATAGGCCCAGACGATATTGGTACTTCAGGGCAGCTTGATTCCAACATGTGTCTGCGGCCTATGTGCGGAAGTCCACAGTGTAATCCTCTGCGGGAAGTTGCCCCTGCTGCAGGGTGTGCAGGGCATTCTCGGCCGTAGTCATACGATGGGGATCATCGTACAACTGGGCCATAGCTGTGAAGAAAGTGTCAACAGAGTCAGTAATGGGGCTCTCCTGTTCCAGTAGCCCGTGGGCCCACACCTGGGGGTCGTCCAAGAGTAAGGAGATAATGAAACCAACTTTAATATTCTCCAAGGAGAAAGTTCTTGGTTGAAGAGCCAGGTATAGTAGGCAGGAATTTTTAAAAGTCCTAAACTTTCTTCGGTCCCCCGAGAACCGTTCAGGGGTCGGCACACGTGGTTCAGGAAGCGGGATCGGCACAGTGAGAGGAACCTCCTGAGACATTGCAGCAGAGGGAGTACAACTGGAGGTAGGTCTTGGATCAGGAGATATAGGATTGGAAGACAAGTGATGCAGGTGACCCTCTAATTGCTCATGGGCGTCTTGTAGTCTTTGCACTGTTTGGGTAAGTGCAGTGATCTGCTGGCACATAGCCTCTATAGGGGAAGCGCCTCTGTCGATCTCTGACATGGCTGGATTATACTGTCAGGAACGAGTATGGAGATCGAGATGCTAAGAGGGCTCCCCTTGCGGCTGAGTGCAGCGCGCCCCTGGAGTTGGGAACAGGGAGCGCGGTGCCCACAGAAGCACGGTTGGCCAGGTGCTTGCTTGCAGTCTGATGAGCTCAGCCACTGAGGGATGGCGGAGGCAGGCAGAACTGAGCTGGTTATATTCAGATGAACGGAGATATCGGAAGCCAGGCCGGGGGTCAAACACAGGAGATTGGTCCAGAGCATATACAGGGGCGAGCCGGGGTCATACACGTGCAGGGTCCAGGTACAAGCCGAGGGTCAAGCCGGGTGGTCAGGAAGCAGAAGCAGAGTCCAGAAGCAGGCCGAGGGTCAAACACAGGAGAACAGGAAGCGAGGTTAAGGCAAGCCGGGTCACAACGGATAAGCACGGATCAGGAGACAAGGTCAAGGTACACAGGAGACTGAAGAGATAATCCAGCAATGAGCAGCTCCAGCAGCAGGCTTAAATAGACCAGGAAGTTAGTCATGTGATCTGTTCAGGTTACAAGGAGGAAGTACCGCCCACCTTAGTCATGCTGTGCACCATGGCAGCCATGATTGTCTTGGGCAGAATTGCCAGTCCTTCTTCGGCTATTTCCCTGACAGGGGCATAGATGAAGTGTGACTCGGCTGGGTTCACACTATACTACACGACATTCATCCGACTTTCATCCTACTTTGCTCTGCGACATCAGTCCTACATTGATCCTACATTGGTCCGACATCCATCCGACATTCATGAACAGGATACTACTTTGATCCGACATTGTGCTAGTCTGACTTGTCCTTTGACCAATCAAAACAATCCCAGGGTGAGATAAATTCCTTTTACTGCTGCTGTAATCACCATGTCGGATGTCAAATGTCGGATGGTTAGGACAAGGATCCTACTTTGATCCGACTTCAATGATATTCAATGGGCTGAAGTAGGATCAAAGTCGGACAGAAGTAGTACAGGGAGCATTTTTAATGTCGGACCGACTTGTGTCGGACCAGTAAAAACGGCTCTCATAGGGAAACATTGATTTTTCACACGTCATGCGACATGAGCTCCTAATGTCGGAGCGTTTGTCGGACAAGTGTGAACCAGGCCTGAAGGGTGGAGTTCCTGCACCTATTCCCTGAGAAAAAAAGCCCTGGGCAAAATTAGATACAAACAAAACATCCACACCTATCTCACAATAGGACGCTGATGAAGGATACAAGGAGACATAATTAATCATAGTAATAAGAAAAATCCTATTTGGAGTTCAAACCAAATGGGTTCCAAGATGTCATCATAAAAAAAACTATTTGCCTCCCTCCTACAGAGCCTTAAAAAAAACAAAAAAGACCTTCTTTTAATGCCCTGATCCAGTAATAAACTGATGTATGAACCATGATTTTGCACAAAATATCTGGCAACATTAGTAGTTCTTTTTTTTTGTCCCATCAAATATAATAAATGCCCCTTGGACAGAAGCCGGATTTTCGGCCGGCTGTCATACACATGTTAAGTTTGGGAGGTCTTTGTGTGTAAAAAGTTGGAACGTTGTTGGGGCAGCAAAAGAATTACATTATGTTGTGCCTGAACTGTTGTAGACCAATTTTCCATACAAGTGTTGCAAACCTGAGAACAATGTGACCAATTCATTTCTAAAAAGGCACATACTGTATGTCTTTTATGCTGAATAGGCAAGTGATGTATTCTGCACCTATCCTAAAAAATTTGCTTATTCACCTCTGAATCATCATATCATCTCACAGAGACATCGTACAGATAGATGATATTTGATTAGTATCAGTATTAAATATGTGGGAGAATATTCTCTGTATGATTTTGTTTTTTTTAGCTCCTAATACATCATTACTGGAACAGTTAAAAAACATTTCGGTATCGGCTGAAGAAAAAGAAAAACCAAGCCCACGCATCCAAATAATGAAGGAGAGTGATCCCAAGTCTGGCAAAGCAGGTCTGATAGAGGTGATCTCTAGTACGGAGCTGAATGAGGAAGATCTGCTTACAACTCCCCAACATGAGCTGTCTATTGTTAACAACCCGTCCGGGAAACCACAGAAGATAATACTGACAGCTGCATTACATGGAGTTCGCTCTGTTTCAGAGTGTGATCTAAGTGTGTCTAAGGTAACATGAGAAACACTTCTAGAATTAAATCTGCATAAACTTAAAGTGGAAGAAAAGCCTAAAGCCTCGTACACACTGTACGATTGTTGGCAGGGGATTGTCTGTTGACAGACTGTTGTCCTAAAATCTTACCGTTGGTACGCTCCTTTTGACAATTGTTGTCCAACTTTCAGCCAACAAATATTGGATGACATGCTAGTAAATGTTACATGCTAGTAAATTTTCGGTGGACAACAGTTTGATGTCTGATTTTCGTATTGGTCAGTACACAAATCCGTCACACAAAAGTACAAACACGCATGCTCGGAATCAATGCTCACCAAACACGAAATTAGCAGAAGGGGCCCAAAGGGTGGCTCTCGAGCTGAAATTCCTCGTAGTACGTCACTACGTTCGTGTTTGTGGCACAATTGTGGTCCCTTAGTATGCAAGACAAGATCCTGGCACACGCCCTTTTGACAAAAATCAGACGCTCGGTTGGCCAACAATCGTACCGTGTGTACAAGGCTTTAGTTTAACTATTCTTAAAAGGTTTCCTACCCTCTCCTCCTACTAACCCCGCCTAACTAGTATAAGAAATTTGTGTTTCCCTATTTTAATCTACTCTGGTCAAGTCACATGATCCTGCAGCTCTCCTGTGTCAGTGAGCGGCGCCTGTAGGAGAGAGGAGAGAGCGACGACAATGACTGGGCCATGGGAGCCTAGAGTTGACATCAAGGCGCCTGGATCACGTGACCAGAGTGGATAAAAAATAGGTGTGTGTACACCTATTTTTTTATACAAATTAGGCAGGATAGGTAAGAGGAGAGGGGAGGGAATCTTTTTAAAGGATAAGTTCACCTTCGGGAACATGTTACATGTTCCACCTATTTTCAGGGTGGAACATGTAACATGTTCCTATTCCTGCACCTGTCTGCCCCATCCCCCTCCTCCCTGTGACAGCGGGCCGGGGATCTTCTCCACCCACACAGCCACGTCATTCATTCGCAGAGTTCTGTGAACAAATAGACTACAAGTACCAACAGTCTTTGCGGCCGACGGCTTGTGGCTGGTGAACATCCTCGCACTTCATTGAATCTTCCTGGATTAGGAAGATATCAGAGGTACGGGTAGACAGATACATTGACAGTCTGCAAGAGCCTGACATTGCACCTGTGGTCTGGTGATCGCTGGTGCAATGCTTTACAGGCTTCTAAGAAAAAAAAATAGTAATGCTAATTTTTTTACCTGCAAAATGTATTGTTTTTTTATTATAAAGGTAAACTTATCCTTTAAGAATAGTTAGACTTAAGTGGAGCTACACTTTAGGGAACTGATATCTCTGAGGAATCCTACAAGTAATTGCTTTTTACTATCCAGTCTCCCAGTTGTGCTCCTGCATTGTCATCCCTGTGGTCTACAAGTGGCCATGCCAAAACGCAAATAGAATGCGAGTGAAAGAGACTAAAGAAAGTCAAGAACACTAAGATAGAAAAAAAAGATGAAAACAATATTTTGTAGAAAAAATGTCAGTTGTATATTATATATAGCACTTTAGCAAACTAAACGTCATCCACTTGAGGTTGAAATCTGCTTTAATGGGCTGGTTTTGAAAATGTGGCAAACATTATGCAACAGCCAATACCTATTCTGAGAAAAATTTTAAAATCTGCAGTGATATTCTATCTGAAAAGAGTTAGGCAGTTAGGCAGGTGTGCACATCTGACTTCTGTCCAAAGCTTTAAAGCGATTCTATCTCTTCAGAGAAATAATCAGGAGAATTGCTCCTTGTAGTGTAAGACTGTCAATTACGGTCTAAACTCGGCTGTCTTCAATTGATACAGCCCCTGGCAACATCTTTGGCATTGAAAGTTAAATCCTACCTTTTGTAAAAAAAATAAAAAAAATGTACACGTATTACAAAAAGTCAAAATGTGCATTTAGTATTTTTTTTGCAATTGAGCCTTCAAAGCATTGCAATCATGATCAGTGGATTGCAGGTGCAATGCTTTGGCTCTGTCACGTACCTGACGGTAGAGCCTGATATGCAGAGGACGGCCTCTCTTGCACCTCTGACTCGAGGCCCCCTGGTAGAGTAGACAGTTGGCGCAGGAGTGCAGAGTCGCACGAGTGCCTGATGGATCGCTGTAGTGGAGCCACGGGAACTGCAGATGGGATGGAAGTTCAGCAGAACTCCAAAGGCAGAAGATAAGGCAGGTGAAGACAAGCCGGGTCATACACTGGTGGGCACGTCAGGCACAGTTGCAAAAGTCAGAAGCGTAGTCAGGATACAGGCCGGATCGGTAATAGGCTGGCAGCGAGGTAGCAGAGGGAGCAGGCAGATGCGCAGTCAAAACAAGCCGGGTCAGATGCAGGCAGAAAGCTGGAACGTCAGTAGCAATCCGGGTCAAGTACAGGAACAGGTAGCAGATACAAGGCAACTGGAACGCTGTAGAGCAGACAGCATTGAATCTGGGTACTGACCCAGTTTAAATAGCCCGCTGGGCACCAAAGAGCATCATGGGGTGCGCGCGCAAGCAACGCGCATGCGCACACGCGCGCGCTGATGCGCAAACTGGCACGCACACGCGCGCTAATGCGCGAACTGGCGCGCGCATGCGCAATAATGATATTCTGACAGGAACAACAGGCCGTCTTCTTCGGCTGCCATCTTGGGCGCTGGCATGCCCTTCCTTACAGGCTCCTGCAGACTATTCCAACTCAGGTCCATACTCGGGTACAGACCTTTAGCTATGGAGCTGGAGAAAGTATCAATAGACTACAAGTGTGGTGATGGCACTGCACTTGAGATCTATTGAGAAACACAGTCTCTCTGCTGTGGTGGCCGATGAGACTTGTAGTTTTTTTTATTCACAACTCTCTGTGAATGAATGATATGGCTGTTTGGGCAGAGTCCCACACATCCATGGCGAACTAACAGGAGCCAGTGGGCAGAAGTACCCCTGGATTCTGTAAGTGGGCGCCGCAGCCTCTAAACATGTTTCATGTTACCCTCTATATGTGGGTGTAACATAAACCTGGTCTGAAATTTGGAGTTAGCTTCCCCCTCCCTTTTTTTAAAGATATGTGTTGTTGTTTTTTTGAGTTTTCATGGTTTTGTACAAAAAAGCACAAAAAAAAAAGAACAAACCATAATGAAGAAACAACAAACTTACAGTGTCTCACCAGATAGTGCACACCATAAGTAACGTTAACAAATATTACGGGTGCTACTGTGCAATGAGTCATAATAGACCATCACATGCTAACAAATACAGCAGGTTTAACATCCTGGATCCAGAGAGGTTAGCATAAGTGTGGAGTTAGCTTTTAACAATTCCGGGATTGTTAAATATCTGCATTCCCCCGTTACATTCAATGGTCTCTTCCACTGACCCTACATGTGTTTCCCTGGTGGGAGGAACCACAGTATGTGGCAGGGGAAGCAGGTATTTGATACCCCCTGAAGTGTTGAATGCTGAAGATTGTGCCGGACGTTTTAACACTCAAGTCAGCAGAATGTGGACCCACCGAAGAGGTAAGTATCTATAGTCTTTTATTGCAGGAAGAAACTGTTCTGAATAATTTGGTAAAGTACCAGAGCCTGTTCTGAAGTTCTGAAAGAAAACCTTACAGTTATACAAAATAAATCTCTTCTGTTTGTGTTTTAGGATGATTTATTGCTTAAAGTCCCTGGAAAGTATCGACTGCTCTTAAACCTTCCTGTGTTGGTCAATGAGGATTCAACCACTGCCACGTACAACAAAGCAAATGACACTTTGACTGTTACAATGTTAGTAGCAGACAATCAAGGAGTATAATGAGTAATCTTCCAACGCCACCCAGTGCACAGTTCATGTATGTGTGCAGCAAAACAGGAAGAAGTTGTGCCATTCTGGCTTTCTACAAATATCTGTAGATTTGGTCACAAACGTATAACTGAGGCTGTTACGTCACACAAGGCAATTTTTGGGGGTTTGTATACTTTTTTTTTCTTTTTACCCTAACACTTTTTTTTTTTTTAAAGCATGTAAAGCCAAAACTTTTCTATTTTTTATATATAGTCAGTCCCCAGGTTACAAACATGATGGGTTCTGTAGGTTTGTTCTTAAGTTGAATTTGTATGTTAGTTGGAACAGGTATGTTTTTTAAGTGATAGCATAGGGAAAGGTAAACTGGCCATGTAGTGATGTGGGATTGCTGACAGGTCTGCCGGACAGTAGGTGGCAGCATGTGGTGAGCAGCAAGATGGCAGCCCGGCGGTTTCCAGGACCAGCATGACGACACGCTGCCAGGTCTTAAGTACGAGTTGGATGTTTGTAACTCGGGGACTGCCTGTAGTGAGGAAGAATTAGAACCTTGTCAGGTTTTTGTTGTAAATTATTTATTTAAGACAGAGATATCACAGCACAGACGAGTCACATGGACTGTAGCTACAGTATTGTAAGCGTTTAGCAATACAGTGGTACACGGTGCAAGATTAAATTGTAAACAGCAATTACAATAAACAGCTTTACATGGCATAGTGTCTGGTGTGTCTTGAAAGATGTGAGATGCACATCCATGTTACTTTTTCTTTTTCATGATAAGATATGCTCAAAGATCAAGAGACCGAGAGAAGAGTATAAAGAATTATGGGAGTAGAAAAAACAGCCACAAAATAAGATCAGTAATGGGGGGGGGGGGGGGGGGGCTTGCCTAAATATATCTTCATATCCTTTTATAATTATGTTGCAGTTAGAGTCTGCAAAAATAGTTCCTGAGAGTGGACAGAGTCTGTCCAGTAGTCCCAAATTTGGGATTTGGTAAAAGAACAGGAAATGAGGGTACATCTTTCAATGTAGACACCCGTTCTGGTTACAACTGTCTAAGAGGGGCCCCCCACTTTGGAGAAATGTAATTTATTTCCTCTGTCTCTGGGACAAGAAGTAAAGGGAAATCTCCCAGACAAGACAAAGCAAAAATAAAGCAGTTGGAACCTTAAAGCGTTTGTTAAAGGGGTTGTAAATCCTCAAGGTTTTTCACCTTAATGCATTCTATGCATTAAGGTGCAAAACCTCCTGTGTTGCAGCAGCCCCCCAGAGCCCCCCTTTTACTTACCTGAACACGGTCTTTCCAGCGGGGGGACGAGCAGACCAGCTCCAGCCTGTGTCTCAGGTCCTGATTGGATAGATTGATGGCAGCGCAGCCATTGGCTCCCGCTGCTGTCAATCAAATTCAATTACGGGGGACGGGCCGAGTCCTCCTGGGCACGGGAGCGCGACCGCTTGAGTGCCCTGTGGGGGAAAGCGGCTCTCCAATGGGGCACTCGAGAACAGGAGGAGCCAGGAGCGTGGCTGAGGGACCCCAGAAAAGGAGGTTTGGGGCCACTCTGTGCAAAACCATCTGCACAGCGGAGGTAAGTATAACATGTTTGTTTTGTTTTTTTAAAACTAACCTTTAGTTACCCTTAAGAAAAACAGATCCTGTTCCCTTAAAGCATGTTATACAGCACAGTGCTTGTGCTGTGTAATTTGGCCCCCGTATCACCTAAAAAACCTGGCTGATCCTGCCTGGCTATGCCCTCCCCCCTGTAAGCTGACCACAGTATATAATAGCTGCTGAGCCCTGACACCGTGGTCAGTTTATGTGCCTCTGTCATCCGTAGCCCTGCTCTGTCCTCCTCTATCTTCTCCTCCGCCCTCCCCCCGCCTGCCTGTCTGCTCATGTCAGCACCCGCCTCTGCTCTGGCTGCTCTCATATCTAATATAAAATGATCCCATTCCCTCTGTAATATAACAATAAGTGCCCCTGTGCTTGTGTTTTATAAAAAAAAAAATGCTTATCTGTACCTATAACACAGCGGCTCCCGGCGATCACGTGACTCCTTGGAGCTCTCTCTCTCCTCTCCGACTGATGTCAACAGCAGTACTCGGCCCCGCCCACTGGAGCTGTCAGCCATGCAGGGGAGAGAGCCGAGGATTCACCTGATCGCCGGGAGCTGCTGCGTTATAGGTACAGATGAGCATATTTTTAATATAACACAGGCACAGGGGCACTTATTGTTATATTACAGAGGGGATGGGAGCTTTTTATAGAAGTGGGTTAACAACCACTTTAAACATTGTTAAATACTTTTTTACATAGATAAATCTAACCATATCTTACATCTGTGCTTCAAAAAAAAAAATCCTCTCTCCAGCTTGATGCCCAATTGAGTGCCAATAAGGCATCAATGTGTTGAATAATGGTGTACAGCGACGATACGTCCGCTGTCACCAAATAATTCGGGAGTTAATTCTGTAGTTTAATATCTTTAATTAACCGTAAAAAAATACTTTAAATATGCTCTTGTAGCTATAACACTGGTTTGAAGGAATGTATCCAATTTATGGCTGAATGGTTGATGTTTATATGGGAAGGTACCGAGGAAAGTTTATATTCCTTTATGGATGATTTAAACAAGAATAGCAATAAAATTAAATTAGAATATCAGTGGGATTGTGAATCAATCCACTTCTTAGACTTAACTATATTTAAACAGGGAGATCTGGCCACTAAAGCAGTGGTCATCAACCCTGTCCTCAGGGCCCACTAATAGGCCAGATTTTATGTAGTACCTTGGGGAGATGCAGACTAGAATACTGCAATCACTGAGCAGCAAATGATATCACCTGTGATGCATTTCAGTTATCTTGCAAACCTGGCCTGTTAGTGGGCCCTGAGGACAGGGTTGATTGAACACTGCTCTAAAGTATACTTCAAGACAACAGATAGGAACAACTCTCGATAAATAGCGGGCATCATCCCACGTGTTGATCAAGCAGATATTTATCCAAAAAAGGGTTATAGGGTGGCTATATTAGATCAGGAGATTCCGAATATATTGACAATATTGAGAGATTAATATCTAGGAGTGGGGCGTGGCTATGCTGCAACCTGATGTGACGTCAGGATGTTGGGAGAAGAGATTGCTGCGGAATCGTTACCTGGCGCCATTTTGATGTTTTGATGCATTTTATATTGGTTTTAAATGTGAGTGGAATTTTTTTAATTAAAACTAGTTTTGCGGTTGAAAGTAATACACGATCGGAGGCTATTTTGTTCTTTCTTCTGCATATGCCTACTCTAACAAGAATTAATCAAATAAGGAAGGTGGAGTTTCGGTTTTGAATGGTCGGAAAGGAGTTTTAAAAGCGCTATTTGCCACTCATGAAAATGAATGGCTATTAGGTCTGGTGAGTGTCATTCTAAAGCCTCCTACACACGATCAGATTTTCAAATGTCCTTTTTTTGTTGCATGCTAGTCTCATGTTGAAAGTGAAGAGGTTACTCACAATATGAAAATTCTCGTAAGACCGAATGCAACGTCAGAAGTCATGTAATGTGTTGACTAGTTTTGTATGTATTCTTTTGTTTCTGAGCATGCATAGTCTTCCACTTACGATTTTTTTTCGTATAAAAACCGTACTAATTAAACGAAAATCGGATGTTCACGCACGACAAAAATTTTATAGTCCGACGAAAAACCAAAATTGACTTTCGAAAGCACCGTACTAACGATCTGACAATCGGCAGATCATTCGTCAGATGAAATTTTACTTCCGATTTTCGTATTGTGTGTACGGGCATTTAAGGGAGTGGGACACGTTTCTTGTCACTTTGGTGGTGGATTCAAGGTGCAATATTCTTAAGCCTCGTACACACGGTCGGACTTCCATCGGACTTTTCCGTGTTTTTTTGTCCGAACAGAGTTGGTTGGGAACACCCATAGCATACACACGCTCGGACTTTTCTGCAAACTTTCTTAAAACTTCTTACAACATCACGTGTTTTTTCTGCTCTTTTCTGATCTTTACTGCCACCCTTTGGTCAACTTCTGCTATTGTTGGTTGATTTTAACATTAGTTGTTTTGTCCACCGGACTAAAGTCCGATGGTTTTCTGTACACACGGTCGGACTTTGCTCCATCGGACTTTTGTTGGGCAAAAGTTTGTCCGTTTGCAGACCCAACTTTTGTCCGATGAAATCCAAAACCAAACAAAAAAAGTTTGTCCGATGGAGCGTACACACGGTCGGATTGTTGGTCCAACTTGCTTAAAACTAAGTTTGTTGGGCAAAAGTCCGACCGTGTGTACGGGGCTTTAGAATCAAAACTTGCGTGTGGCCCATTTATGGACTTTATTTACAGGAACTTTTTGCTTTACATAATTTTTTTGATTTGATGAATGTTTTGTTTGCACTGCTGTGAAATATTATTAGTGTACTACTGATGAGTATTTCACCCTCTTTTATATTGTTTATATTAAGTAACAGCACAAATCGCACCATCACTGAGTGTTGAATATATATAATTTATTTTTTGTATTTGATCACTTTCAAGAGCGTGGCGGATCTTGTTTATTATACATGCCAGTAATAGCTTAGTCAGTTCCATATGAAACACCTAATAAGTGAAAGCAAGGATTTTGCACATCCTCTGAGAGATTAAGGGTGATCCTCACTAGTAAAGGAAGTTAAGAATATTAATGGCACATGTGTGTTTAAAACTTAAGATTTTAATGAATAAAACAACAATTCTTTACCTGCTCCTCTATGCGCCATGTGTACTTTTCTGCATACAGACTTTGATCATGTTATATGGTCATGCCCTGTCATTGCACGATATTGAAAGCGGATAACAGATGTACTGTCAACAATTTTATCAGTACCTGTACCATGTACCCCGAAGGTGTGTTTGCTGGGTATTTTAGAGGAGACAACAAAAAAGAGAGATTCAGCCTTGGGACTTTAGATGAGGTGGACACCATTGGGCCAATAAACATAGTAGCAGTAGATGCAGTATAAAGTAGATACGTTTATTCAGATAAAAGTAATGCAATGCATGCATAGATATTATCAACAGTGGCCGATTATAAAAGTACATACATATAAATAGACAATTGGTACATGTATAGTAAAAGATATGTGATATACTTTATACTGCATCTTTGACAATAAAAAGAGTTAAAAAACAAACAAAAAAAACACAATTCTCATTTACAATTTGATAACCTTTAATTTTAATTAAAGTGGAACTTCAGTTAATTTTTCATCTTTCCATCTATTAAATCTTCTGCCCTTGTTGTTTTAACTTTGGAAAGTAAAACATTTTTTTTCTGCCAGTAAATACCGTATACAGCCCACTTCCTGGTTCTGGTCTGGAAAAAAGCCTAGGCCTATGACATCATGCACAGCTCTCTCTCTCACTCATGCAAGAGTTTGCTAGAGCTGCACGATTAATCGTTAAGAATCAAAATCGCGATCTTTTTCCTTTCCCGATCTTCAAAACAGCATGTCACGATCTTTCTAACAAGTGCAGAGAGTTCTCACAGCTGGGAAAAAAAAAAAATCCAGGCAGCCTGCCAAGTTTTATAACAACACGCTAATAAGTGAAACAAAGTATCTTTTCGTTCGGCTCCTGCGTGTAGATGAAGGAAGTTTAGCCAAACCTTTTCTGACATTTGTTGCTTACAAGTAAAAATCATTATTTTCTGCTAGAAAATTACTTGAAACACCCAAACATGATATATATATATTTTTTTAACAGAGACCCTAGAGAATAAAATGGTGGTTGTTGCAATATTTTATGTCACACCGTATTTTCGCAGCGTTTTTGTAAACGCATTTTTTTTTTTAAATACACTTTAATAAATAAAATAAATAATCAAACAGTAAAATTTAGCCCAATTTATTTTGTTTAATGTGAAAGACGATATTAAACAGCGAGAATCGTGAGAGAATAGTGATCTTTATTGTAAGCAAAAAAAAAATCATGATTCTCATTTTAGCCAGAATCGTGCAGCTCTAGAGTTTGCCAGGAAGGGATGACTTATAAGAGGGCCAACAAGAGCTGGAGGTGTGTAAATCCAGGAAGTGAACAAGTGGCAGCTTCAGCTGCTCACAGTTAAAATGATTGCAGCCAGACTTGGAGGTAGATTTCTGCAGCAAATGTGGCAAGTACAGAATCACAGTATATATAAAATATTATGCAAAGTGGTTGGAGGGAAGCTTCAGAATGGCAAAGATATTTTTATTACAAATTATGTGAGCAGACTGCAGTTCCTCTTTATTTTGGACTTACACTGCCAATATTTAGCTACAGTACTTATTGTGTTTTGGTTTAAGGATAGGAAGAATGGAGATTGCTAGCTTGGGTGCTGCAATATAATATACCCTGTATAGAACCAATTTTAGTCTTTTATACATCGGTTGTATACAACAGGTCCCAGAATTAAAGGTTATACAAAATATGGGGAAAAAAAAACACTGTCTCTATATTATTTTTATTAAGAAGAAGAGTTTCAGGTTTACTAAAGATGAAAAACCCAAATCGGATTTACACACAGAAGAAAACTGCAAAGCCCAGACAGATTCTCCATGGAGGTGGACGGACGGTACTCCCTGCTCAGTGTCTTTCCAACCCTAATGGTACATGGCGAAATAAGGTGAAGAGCCTCCCACTCGTCCTTCCAAAAAAGTCACTTTTTAAAAACCGAGTGGAGTGTACAGAGTACAGTGACTTACACGTTTCGGCAAAAAGCCTTAATCATAGCCCCATAGGGGCTGTGTGTTATGGCAGTGTCTGGAATCAGTTTTTTTTCCTCATCGGTTCTAATTATACAATTAAATGCCCCCATATTTGTGAGGTAGTTTTGTTAAAAAAAAAAAAAAATCTTTATTTTGTAATACTCGTGATTGCCAGGACCCCTGATAGGTGGGAGGGGGAGCCAGCTCTCCTGTACAGATCATGGAGCCAATCAGTTCAACAGGGGCCCAGAAGCAGAGAGGGGAATCTTAATTTACCTTTGAACACATGTAGGCTGGTCTCAAATTACTCTATATGGATAAAGCTCTGTTAAACAGAGCTATTTAGGTCGTCCTCTGTACCCTGTATCTGCCCAAGCCCTTGCAGACCTGTCTGTCTGCCAAACATTTTCACACATAACCTTATGAGAGCTTTACAACCCATTTCCCTTATCCAAGTCCACAACAACCAAACACCTGGAGCACACTATACCCAAGGTAGTGCAAAACAAATGTGGCTCAGATTAGGGCTCCAGAAGTCAAGCCGAACACCCGGGGCCCATGAGTCACGTGACTTGTGATTCATAAGGGGGATCCTCTAGATATACCAGCAGAGTGACTCCTTTCCCTAACCACCACCAGCTCTTGTGCAGATCAGGTTTGCACCAGTTATTTAAAGATGCTACATTCCCCGAGTATTGACGGAGCAGTCTGATTCACACTTTTAGTCCTTACACTACACCGCATGGAGAATGCTCGTTGCATTTAAATTCTTTACTCAAAGTAAGTGCAAACAGTGCATAATAGCGATCAGAGCAGTTCTATAAGAGGTCGGTCAGTCAATAAGCCCGGCACTTACCATCTAGGTTGCGGGCGGGCAGCGGGCTCCTACGGGTGGTGGCTCGTGTCCTCTCCTCCTCTTTTGCATCACGGCGGGTTCCGCTGTGCATCTCCTCCCTCTTCCTCCTAGGCGTCCAGTAGGATGGCTTGTACTTTCAGCCAATTGGGCGCTGGGTCTCAAGACCAGCTTCCCGATTGGCCGGAAGGAGGATCAGTGTGGCAATAGCAAATATCACCTCTGGCTCTAATCACGTGCTAAAAAAAAAACACCCCCCCATTGGAATCCAGTGTCCGGCGCCCTGCATGTGCCCCTAATGGACTGGCTGACGCTGGTTTATACATATACACACACACACATACATACTTACATACACACCTTAGGTATAACAAATAGGAAATCTGAAAGCAAATAAATTACATTCTTGAATTCCAGGAATTCAACTCATTTGTAAAAAAGATGAAGGCACGCTATGAGTTAAATCTAATGAGATGCATGACATCTTCTGGACTTATCTCTATTATTTATATCTGGTAAATATTTAATACTCCCAGAAGATGCCTATCGCTGTATTTCTGGTAGCCGGATGCTGATCCTTCTGATCGCTGCATCAGTAGAGTAGGAACTGCTATGCCTGCCCCCCTTCCTCCTGCCCAATCACAGAAGCCCTTGTAGTATGTGAACACATTCACAAAATACAAACTTCTGTGACTGGGCAGCAGGGGGGCAGGCATAGCTACTCTGTGCTTCTTTCCTCTCAGATCCCAGACTGTCCCTCTGGCAGAGCAACAAACATGTCAGATGTAAAATAATAGAGAGAAGAATGGAAACGTCATGCACATGCCTTCACTTTTTACAAATTGGCTGAATTCCGCTTTAATAAGAAATATACCACCTGTGCATTATATGTTTTCTCATGTACCTATTGCTTTATTGAGAGGCTATTATTACATTTGTGAGCTGCTTTTACATTGTAGGGGCACCTGCTATATTAGGCAAATGGCCTTTACTCTATCTATCCAGAGGGACACAGTAATGACTGAGAGAAACCCAGTATATAATCTGAGTGTGGTTTCCCTTGTGGACTGATTGGATTATAGAAGCAACAGAAAAGAATAAATATACCAATATTCTGGACTGTGAATATTCTGGATGCAATTCTAAATCTTACAACTACTAATATTGGTATGTTAAATGCTGAAGTGGCCCAACTCAGGAAGGATAGTTTAGAAAAAAAAGACTATCTTTGTATTACCTTTCAGTAGCTCACAGAGCTTTGTGATAGTATTCAAACAGACTGATGTATGTATCAGTTAATGAAAATGTAATTAAAGGCTTCCTAATAGCTACTCTCAACTATTAGCCTCTCCCCGTTGGAGTTTGCCCTCTAGGCCAGGACTAGCTCCACCTAAATGTAAGGAGATCCAAGCTTAGAGGTGATAGCATTTTATGATTAGTAAGAATGACAAGGGTAAAAGCGCCTGCAGAGGCTGCAGGCCTCATATGCAATGTTGTACCCTGCAAAGCTCTGAATCACCTCTGGGGGGCGAACCCACTTCTTTGAGAATGCTGCAGATGCTTCAGCGTGGTTGGATGCCAATGAGAACGCTCTCAGACAAGCTCAGAGGCCAATGGCGGAGGAAGATTGAGTACCCTACCATCATAGCAATTGACGGTATGCAACATCGGCTTACCCAGCTCTCCCCCTTGGATGAGAGGTATTGCTGGAAACGTACAATCATTTAAAGATAAAAAAAAATGTGAGTTCGGAACTGTTTGTTTATGGTATTACCTATATTGTTCCTCACTCATGTCCTTATTACTGCGATTAGCAGTCACATGGACAGTACCGGGGACCCGTTGTTCCCAATCCATAAAAAATTGTTTTGGTCAACTCAGTGCCTGGGCATACAGGTTAAACAGGATCCGTACATTACCTGGCCTTCTCAGGCTATTCTACTTTCCTGTCATGCCGCACTGCAGCAGTTTAGAGCACCGTTGTGCTTGTTGAGCTGGTATTCTTGGTTCTATTTTTTCAGAGCATTAGAAAGGTCTTGCTATGAACACATGGGAGTAACCTCTAAGACTGGTACATGGTCCGGGCTGTCACTGGAATACTGGCACATGTCTGTGGAACTGGTAACTGGTAACCCTGCCTTCTGAGACGCCAGGGAAAAGATGCTTCTTTCATTATCCTACAATGTACTGACAAACACTTCTTAAGCCTCATACACACGATCGGACTTCAAACAAACTTTTCCGTGTATTTGTTTGAAGGGCGTTGGCCGGGAACGCCCATAGCATACACACGACAGGACTTTTTCAGCCAACAAACATGAATGTGGTGACGTAATTGACGTACTACTTGGTTTTTCTGCTCTTTACCGCCACCCTTTGGTCAACTTCTGCTATTGTTGGTTGATTTTAACATTGGTTCTGAGCATGCGTATTTGTACTTCGGACTAAAGTCCGATGGATTTCTGTACACACGGCAGGACTTTGCACCGTAGGACTTTTGTTGCCAAAAAGTTTGTCCGTTTGCAGAGCGAACTTTTGTCCGATGAAAACTGAAAAAGTTTGTCCGATGGAGCGTACACACGGTCGGATTTTTTTTGAAAACCTGCTCATTTTGAAGTTTGTTGTCAAAAAGTCAGATTGTGTGTATGGGGGCTATAGATGACGACCGTGGCAGTAATTTCCTGGAAAATTAGGGGACTTAATGACCCTTTAAAACGCACCATAGTGTCTTCTTTGCTACATAAATATCTACCTGGCATTTGTGCCTTGCAGGAGACGCATCTTACTGCTGACTCTGTCACTTGTCTGGGATTCCGGTGGGTGGGGAGGGCATACCACTCCACTCACACCTCGTTCTCCAGAGGTGTGAGTGTACTGGTGCAGAGTTCTCTAGACTATGAGGAGGTTGATTCGGTGATAGATGCTCAGGGAAGGTACATTTTCTTACTGTGTCGTTTATACTCCCTTAAATGTATTCTTGCTTTTGTTTATATACCACCGCCTTATGATAACCTGACCCTTAGAGCACTGTTGGAAATTCAAATCAAATACCCCGAGGTACCACTATATGTTCTGGGGGATTTTAATTGCTACACAGACCCTTATTTAGATAAACATCCCCTGGTCACAGCTAGACGGGGGACTAAATGTACTGCCCTGAAAAAATTGAGGTGGGCTGAAGGAATCTGTGGAGAGCAAACACCCGGGGCTGAAGCAATTTTCCTGCTTTTCTAAGAGCCACTCCTCATTGTCACGTATAGACCTGTGTGTATGCTCATTTACAGCAGAACAATATATTTCAGAGGTTACATATGCCCCCCGGAGTGTCGGATCATTCCCCACTGGTGGTGCAGTTGGAGGTCCGCTTGCCCTCAGATCTGGTTCGGGCCCCATGGAAGTTAAATGCCTTCTGGCTCCATCTCTGCCCCTCGCATGAGCAAATTGTGACACAAATTATAGAATTCCGGCGTATTCACACAGGTGAGGTAAATACCAATATCACTTGGGAACACTTTAAGGCGATGCTTAGAGGAGTCTTCATTAGGGAGATTCAAGCGATTAAACGCAACACTAATGCTCAGAGGGAGGACATGGAACGGATGGCATGAGACTCCGAGAAAGTCTTTGTTGAGGACCCCACGGACAGCAATAGAGAGGCATGGTTGGCTGCCCAGGCGGCCCTGGCCCGCATGACCGCTTCAGGGGCAGAGAAAATTTGATTTTCTCTTTCGTCCATGGACGGACACAGCTCCTTTAGTCTTGACAAGTGGGTTATGTTCCGTCTATTAGGAGAGGACTAGGCAGATATGTGAGATATACAAAAACATGTAATTATACCAAAGCTGAACAGCCCCGCCCAGGGGGCGGTCCCTCTGGTCATACCCATTCACCCTGCACTCAGCAGCTCAGTTTTTTTCTGCCTAGTGTAGGAGAAGGACCTGGCTCCCTAGGGGCCCATTGGTCCTGGAGAACTTTTTTATTTTTTAATTTTGGATCCTGAGATCTACTATCAACTGCCGGCTGGGTGACAGGCTGGATAATATAGATCCTTGTAGTCTCCCCAGTCCGGCCATCGAGCGTGAGCAGGCCTTTAGCTACGCGCTGGGTCGGCCACGACATACCCCGTTTGCTCCAGGGGTGGCCGGTGAGCTATATGCTCCGGGGTCCACATATGACCGGGCTACTGCTGTCCAGTCACAGTGGGCCGTGGCCGACAGCCACTCCGTACTGCTCGGTGATGGGTCTGTCAGGAATGCATCCAGCAGTCCTCGCAGGGACGGGTAAGTAAGGTTCCTCCTGTCTTGGCAGGATGGAACAGCTGGGGTGGTCGATTAGGGGGTTCTCTAGTCCTCCCTTTCCTCTCTCCCCATCCATCCCTCCTCCCAATGCTTTGCTGGCCTGCTGTGTACCTCACCGGGGGGTCCCTGAGGGGGGCTCCAGGTCCTGGCTGGGGGCTGCACGGTGTGTCCGGGTCTGCTCTAGTGTGGGTGGTCTGCCTTGTGGGGGGCCTCCGCTTGGAGGCCCAGTGTTTTTGCGGCCTTTTATCTTTATTTTTACCTCAGAAAGCCACGCTGTTCCTAATGCTAATACAGCTGGCGGCTATTTTCTTGCAGCCTGTGCTGTTTCTATAGCTAATACAGCGGTCGACCATTTTCTTGTAGCTCACGCTCTTTTTTTCTGAAGTAACCGGCAGCCTTCTTTGCGGGGATTTTTACATTGGCTGGACCTCTAGCGCTGGTTTGTCATTCTGAACGGCAGATCACCTCAGGCACACACTGTGCAGGAGTTTAGAGCGGACGTCAGCGCCGAAGCAGTGCCTGGGTCAGGGCGGTGAGTCCTCTGGGAATACCCCTCAGTCTGGGCAGCTAGGAGGGTGGGCCTTTTCTTGTACCTTGACTTGTTCCCTGAGTGGCTTTCAAGTGTGTGGGTCAGCATGGCGTCAGAAGCTGGCGTTTCTTCCCCAGACATTCCGGTGGTAGCAACCAGTGCCCCTGGCGGTCCTGGAATCATTTGTTGCCAGAGTGGAAGCGGTGTGCGAGCGCAAGAGGGGGTAAAAAAAAATTCCCCCACCATCTTCTGGGGAAAGCTCAGACTCAGGCCTGGCTGTGAAACAGGACCCCTGTTCTGAAGGGTCAGAGTATGCAGACCAGGACCATTCAGACAGTGAGGAAGACTCCGGGTCAGCGCAGGACAAGGCCCTTGTTGGAGCACTTATCACCGCAGTGCGGGAAACTCTCAAACTGGAGGATGCGGCTGGGACATCTGCTTAGGTGTCGGTCCCTTTTGGGTCCTACAAGCCGAACCGCACTACTATGGTGTTTCCTTATGCAACTTATTTTGATAAGTTTATAGACAAGGACTGGGAACTACCGCAGAGGACCTTTTCGGTCCCAAAATGCATGGCGGTCCGTTGCTCATTTTTTCAGAAGGCTCTCCTTAAAAGGGTATCTCCCCCGGTTGTGGACCCCCCGGTATACCGGTTAAACAAAGTAACCACTATTCCGGTTGAGGGGACCCCTGCATTTAAGGACCCTGCGGATAGGAGGTCCAAGGCGATGGCCCGGTCCATGTTTACCATGCTGGGATCTGCATTACGGCAAGTTTGCAGCTCGGTGGACCTCCCTGCTTTCCGACTAGTGGGTTTGCAAAGTGGTTTCATCAGGGTACAAGATAGAATTTCTTTCTTGTCCACCAAACAGATTTTTTCCTTCAAACCATTTTCCTCCAGCTCGTCGGAACGCCCTGTTTGGGGCAGTGCAGGACCTGCTGAAGCGCGGGGTGATAGTACCTGTGCCGCTGCCGGAAAGGTTTCAGGGATTTTACTCCAATCTGTTTGGACGGACCCCGTCCTTCTTTGGGACTACAATCCTGGATTTCAAGGCCCTAAACACCTTTGTAAAGGTGCAAAGGTTCAGGATGGAATCAGTTCGCTCTGTGGTCGCTGCACTCCATCCGGGGGATTTTCTAGCGTCCTTGGACATCAAGAACGCATACTTGCATGTCCCCATGTGCATCAGAGATTACTGTGTTTGCAGTCGGGGACGATCACTACTAATTTGTGGCTCTCCCTTTTGGCCTGGCATCGGCACCAAGGTGCTTGCCCCGATTCTGGCCTTGCTGAGACAGCGAGGTATCGCTATCGTGGGCTACTTGGACGACCTCCTTCTGAGAGCTGCTTCAGACTCAGAATTAGAGGAGGATGTAGCGATTGCCAGTCAGACCCTTCAAGAATTTGGTTGGGTACTGAACCTCCAGAAGTCGGTGTTGGTGCCGACTCAGCGCCTGGAATACCTGTGCTTGATCCTGGACTCCTCGGAGGCAAAGATTTTTCTCCCTTTAGAAGAAATTGCAGGCTCTTCAGGTGGCGGTGAAGCTGTTAGCATCCCGCAGGTGGTCGTCGCTGCACTTTTGCATGCGAGCCCTGGGTCTCATGGTGGCCTCCTTCGAGGCGGTACCGTATGCCCAATTCCACACTCAAGTCTTGCAGAAGGAGATGCTGTCCAAGTGGGACAAGTCTCCGTTGTCCCTGGATTGTCAAATCCGGGTGAGCCAACTAGTCAGGACTTCCCTGGTCTGGTGGCTGACATCTCCGGTCCTTCAGTCCGGAAAGTCGTTCCTTCCCATTCACTGGACGGTGATCCCAGTTAGGGGGGTGTTTGGGGGGTCCAGTCGACAAGGTCGCTGGACACAGGAAGAATCCCACCTGCTGATCAATGTACTGGAACTTCAGGCGATCAGGCAGTGCCTCTCCACATGGTCACAGAGGCGTCCAGTCGGACAACACCACGGCGGTGGCGTATGTCAACCATCAAGGAGGAACAAGGAGCTCAGCTGCAGCATCGGAGGTCGCTCACATCCTGCAGTGGGCAGAAAGAAGCATGCCGGCTCTATCGGCCGTATACATTCCGGGTGTAGAAAACTGGTAGGCGGACTACCTAAGTCGCCAGATGCTGGACTAAGGTGAATGGCCGCTACACCCGGACGTGTTTCAACTCCTTTGCCTAAAATGGGGCACACCAGATGTGGATCTCCTGGCTTATCGACTCAATCGGAAGGTATTGAGGTTTGTGGCCAGGTCGAAAGATCCCTGGGCGGACGCAACGAACACGTTGGTGGCCCCGTGGGGACAGTATCGGCTGATCTATGCTTTTCCCCCACTGAAACTTCTTCCTCGTCTGCTCCGCAGAGTGGAGACTGAGGGGATTCCAGTAATCCTAATTGCCCCAGATTGGCCTCGGCGTCCCTGGTATGCCGACCTGGTGCGCCTGGTGGCGGATGCCCCTTGGTGACTGCCGATGCGGGAGGACCTTCTGTCACAAGGTCCCATACTTCATCCTGCTTTACAGTCGCTGGCTTTAACGGCATGGCTATTGAAAGCCAGGTACTAAGGGACTGAGGCCAGTTGGATTCAGTAATTTCCACTATGCTGAGGGCACGGAAGTCATCTTCTTGGAAGATCTACCATCGCACGTGGAAGGCATACATCTCTATGTGTGAGGAGATGGAGTGGCTTCCATGGGCATATTCGGTTTCCAGGATCCTGCTGTTTCTACAGCGTGGAGTGGATCAGAAACTTGCCTTAAGCACCATTAAGGGGCAGATTTCAGCCTTGGCGGTTTTCTTTCAATGACCCCTGGCGGCTCATTCACTGGCGAGTATGTTTGTGCAAGGGGTCCGACATGTGGCTCCTCCGGTTTGACCACCACTACCTCCGTGGGATTTGAATCTGGTGCTCTCGGTACTTCATAAACCTCCCTTTTGAGAACATCGGAGAGATTCCTCTTTTGACACTCTCTCAGAATGTTGCCTTTCTGGTGGCCATTACATCTGTCAGGAGGGTTTCTGAGTTGGCAGCCTTGTCTTGCAAGTCCCCCTACTTGATCCTCCATAAGGATAAAGCGGTGCTACGCCCGCAGCCTTCGTTTCTTCCGAAGGTGGTTTCGGCTTTTCAGCTGAATGGAGGACATTGTACTTCCATCCTTGTGTTCTCGTCCGTTGCATCCCAAAGAGGTTGCGTTACATTCCTTAGACGTGGTACATGCTCTGGGGGTGTATCTGTCTGCTACAGCTCCGTTTCAGGAGGTCAGACTCAGTGTTTGTGTCGGTGACTGGTCCAAAGAAAGGCCTGGTGGTCTCGTCGGCCACCATTTCTCGGTGGATCAGACAGATTATGATTCAGGCTTATGCCCTTATAGGGCGGGCGCCTCCCTTTCCTGTCATGGCACAGACCAGGGCGATTGGTGCCTCCTGGGCTTTACAACATCAAGCGTCTGTCTCACAGGTGTGTAAGGCGGCGACCTGGTCGTCCGTTCACACTTCACTAAATTTTACAAGGTTGACGTGCATGCATCTGCGGATGCTTGCTTCGGCCGCAAGGTTTTGCAGGCAGCTGTTTAAGGTTGCAACTCCTCCGTTGAGGAGCTCTGTTTGTTTGGGGTGAAGTTTGTTTGCTTGCTTTTCCCACCCCTCGTTTTTTTGACACTGCTTGGGGACGTCAGACTTGTCAAGACTAAAGGAGCTGTGTCCGTCTATGGACGAAAGAGAAAATAGGATTTTTGTACTCACCGTAAAATCCTTTTCTCTGAAGTCCATGGACGGACACAGCACCCACCCCTCCTGTTTGCACTGCTTTTTGTCAAACTGAGCTGCTGAGTGCAGGGTGAGGGGTTATGACCAGAGGGACTGCCCCCTGGGCGGGGCTGTTCAGCTTTGGTATAATTACATGTTTTTGTATATCTAACATTTCTGCCTAGTCCTCTCCTAATAGACGGAACATAACCCACTTGTCAAGACTAAAGGAGCTGTGTCCGTCCATGGACTTCAGAGAAAAGGCTTTTACGGTGAGTACAAAAATCCTATTTAACAGGTCAGCCTTCTACAAGGAGGGGGAACACATGGGTCGCTTCTTAGTCAAAATTGCCCATGCCCAACAAGTGTCCACTTCTATTGGGGCACTGCGCACAGACACTGGGAGAGTGACTAACTCCCCCTCTCAGATAATGTCCACCTTAGTAGGTTACTATTCTTCCCTTTACAAATCCAAACAAAACTATACGACAGATTCCCTCAACCAGTATCTGGATACTGTACAACTTCCCCCACATGTCTTCCTCATCTAGGATGCAATTGGATGCTCCCTTAACTTTAAAGGAACTACAGGTAGTTGACCCGTGTGTTTCCCAATTCCAAGGCCCCAGGAGATGATGGTCTACCCATAGAGGTTTACAAGCAATATGCAGAATGTATACTACCTAGACTACTGAACGTATTTAATGAGGCTAGGGAAAAGGGGGAGCTCCCCCAATCTATGTCTAGAGCCACCATTGTGCCAATATTGAAGCCACATGAGGATCCCCTTGACCCAGGTTCATATCACCCTATTTACCTTTTGCAAAATGATGGCAAGATTTTGGCAAAAGTCATGGCGTTCCGTCTTAACACGGTGATCTCCTCGATTATCCACTCCGATCAATCCGGATTTATGCCTCAAAAATCTATGGCCATTAATTTGCGCCGGCTCTTTCTCAATATCCAATCACTAGTGGATAATGGTGGGGACCGGGCTTTACTGTCCCTTGATGCCCACAAGGCTTTGGATAGCATTGAATGGGACTATCTCTGGGGAGTCATGCGCAAATTTGGGTTCGGGGATAGATTTCTCTCATGGGTTCAGCTGCTATTTTGTACACCGGTAGCGCACATCAGAGAGGGAGGCCAGTTGTCCCCTAGTTTCAAACTATACAGAGGCACGAGACAGGGCTGCCCTCTGTTTGCCCTGGCCAGAGCCTCTGGCTGCTCTGGTCCGCTCTAATACTTCTATACAGGGATTCAGGTACGGGGAACTCCATGAAAAAATAATGTACGCTGACGATACGATGCTGTTCCTTGGTGATACATCCACTTCCCTTCAGGAGGCAATGAGGGTGATAAGGGAGTTTGGGGAATACTCTGGTTTAGTCATAAACTGGACTAAGTCATCTATTATGTTGCTGGATGTGGCGCCCGATTCCTCGGTACTGACCATACAGGACATTCCACTTTCAGGATCTTTTAGATATTTGGGTATACAGGTAGCCCCCCACCCGCTAGACTATATTGGACTTAATCTGACCCCTTTAACCCTATCCCGGCAGCGATTGAGCAAAGTATGAAGCAGGCTTAAGATATCCCTGGCCGGACGTGTAAATGTAAAACAAAAATTAATTGCGCTCCCACACAAGAAAATTTATATTAAAAAATCCACAACAATATGTGTGATATATCCTGGGAAAAACCTAAAAAAGTCAATCAGAATCAATCCACAAATGAATGTGCACGAGTAATCAATTAAACATTGGTTCCATAGTCCATAGATGCTGACACAATTCAATGGAGAAAAAGAAAACGGCTTGACTGCAAATAAGGCATACACGTTCTGTTCATCAGAATAAAAAGTTGATCAATGCCGCTTACCAGACGTGTAAACCCAATTAAAATGATTATGCCACAGTTGCTCTATGTGCTACACAACACCCCAATGGTCATTCCTTTGAAAAAGTTTTGTATTATAAACTCGATTTTTAGGTCACTTCTCTGGCAATCTAAACCAGCTAGAATAAAACTGGAACAGCTACAGCGATCGAAAGAAGCTGGAGGACTAGCGCTGCCTAACCCCTGGCTCTACTACTTAGCCTCACAGTTACAGCACACAGTGAGGGCAGTGCACCCCCAGCAGGAGCTGCACCTGAACTTATTAGACTCCTCTCCCACACTACTCAGCTTTAGAACGAGGTCGGGGGTGGCGGATGGTCTGGAGGCCCAACACTTTAGTAAATCTAATAGACTATACCCTACCTATGCACTTATGTAAAAAAAATTGGAATAAGGTGAGAACAATGCCAGGGGTACAGGGATTCACTAAATACAGCCCCATATGGAATAACTACTTCCCAGAACTATGAAAAACTACCCTATCACACCAAGTAGTTACATTTTGGTATATCCCGTCTGACCCATATTTTCTGAGAGGGCAGGCTGAGGTCATTTTCGGAGCTTAGAGAAGCCTTTTGACTCCCCGCCACAATGCACTTTTACTACATGCAGCTCCAGCATGCGGTCAGGACTCAGGGGGGTGGGGACCAATGGTGCTTAGATTCCACCTCCATCTTCAACTACATGTTTGAAGTCACCAGCTATAAAGGCTTTATCTCCTATAGTTATGCGATGCTCCTCAACCTTTTCCATGGGGACTCCCCTCTTAAGGCGGTGTCACAGTGGGAACAGGATGTTGGTGCTTTTGAGGAGCAGTGGGAGGAGGCCCTGCAGGCTGTTCCCCAGTGTTCCCTGAATGTGGCTCAGCGCTTGTCGCAGCTATATATAGTCTCCTGAGGGTTCACTATACACCAGCTAGACTAGCTCGCATAGGGGGAGATCGGACACTGAATGCACCAGATGCAGTAGAGACCACGGAGATTTGATACATCTCCTCTGGAGATGCCCGAAGCTCCATCTATATTTGACACAGGTCCTGGATACCCTTGCTAAGGTCTTCCAGACTAAGATCCCTGCTGAACCTAAACACTTTTTCTTAGGTATACTAGACGCACTTCCAGTGGAAGACATCCCTAAACAAGCTGTAGCGAGGGTCCTCTTCCAGGCTCGGAAGTTGATCCTGAGACACTGGAAATCAATGGAAACCTCTACATTGCAGGAATGGATTACCCAAATGGGTGACACCATCCGATTAGAAAAACTTATCAGCACAGGGGTAAGAGAGGCAAATTTGATAGATTGTGGGCCCCATGGTTGGACATTCCCGGACTAGCCCCATTAAATCTGGTTTATGACCGATTGTTCTAGTATCTGCTATTATTTTTACTTCCCCATCTGAATATATGGGAAAAATTAGTATTCATTTGTTTGCAGTAGAGAGTGGGTTGTCATTTTTCTTTCAGACTTATCTATACTATGTTGCTGTTTTGTATGTTGGCATTGGCAGATCCCATGTACTTGTTTTGCTCTGAACCATGTATGTACAAATACTTTTTGTGCTCAATAAAAAAAATAAAAAAAAAGAAATGACCAGGGTGGAAATGTGCTAGAAGTTCTAAACCTCCAAATGAGATTATATTAATATATATATATATATATATATATATATATATATATATATATTTATATTAGCGCTCTCAACATTCTTATTTATTTTTGTTTTAGTATTACCCCATTCTTTGTAGAACATTTTTAAAAAAAAAGAGTGGGTCCTCTGTTCACCAATTACATAGACACTTGTGCTTATTGGGGATCAAGCGCATAGTGTAGCATTAAATGGCGGACTCACCAATACAGGTGCAGTCTCTGTGGTCAAGCAGAGGATATATAGAAAAAAAAGCCCACCAAGGAGAGAGAACAATAGAAGAACACTCCCCCAGGATAAAAGGAGCCACAGGTGGACCACGCCGCTTAAATGAAATGCTTTTAATGGTACAAAATATGAATAATTATAAAATATAAATGATGCTCAAAAGCTCCTTCAACACCCACAATAAATAAAAAAATTATAACGTTATCATTAAAACACAGTCAGCTGAAAAGGAATGCATGCATGCAGATAGTGCTGGCAGGATGGCCACCTGAGGAGAATTCCAGGAGGCTACCCTGTATGCAATAGGGTCAGCCAGTAGGGCTTGACTGGTTCCAAAGGAACATGTACAATGCAATATTGTGGCTATGCGACCAAACAAGGGACTATAAAATAAGTGACGCCTGCGGTAAGTTGAGAGAGGAACACTTCAACCAGTGAGAAGTGTATGGGACAGTCATTGGAGCAGGTGTAACAAAAGTTCTGAATCACATGAGAAGCAGCACAGAAGCAAGCAAAAAAGCAAAGCATTTCTGGGGCAGCAGGATAGCAGCAGATGGAGCAAGTACAAACAATATAGCAAACAGCCGAGTTAACTAGAGACCCAGCCTGTAGTCACAGGTAGCTAGCATAAGCTTAATGTTTTATTGCTTGGACCAGAGGTCCGCTCACCCAGCCTGGTAGTTGGAAGGGATAGGTCCTATACTTCAAAGATTCTCCTCTCCATGGTGATAGGAAATGTGCAGGACAGGCAGTATAGCCATGAATACCATGTAGACCCTATACAGGGATTACGGCTCCTGTTTTCCTTCTTGAGGAGGGGTGTAGGTACCCTTAGGAAGTTCTCCAGGCTGGGATTGATCAGGAACTTGGTCCGAGATTCAGGCCGGGTATAAGGCTGAGATGTCCACTGTGTTACCGCTGCTGCAGCCAGGCGAATCATAGAGCTGTTAGTGGAGATGGTGATTCAATTCAGTCCGTTCGGAGCGCAGGCGTCCGTTCTGCGTGGCTGTGAGTGACGATGGGACGTCACTACAACATGTGACCCGACATGTTTCAGCCAATGGAAGTGGCTTTCATCAAGGGAACAGCATTATCTGCATGCATGCATTCCTTTTCAGCTGACTGTGTTTTAATAACGTTATTTTTTATTTATTGTGGGTGTTGGTGAAGGAGCTTTTGAACATCATTTATATTTTGTAATTATTCATATTTTGTACCATTAAAAGCATTTCATTTAAGCGGCGTGGTCCACCTGTGGCTCCTTTATCCTGGGGGAGTGTTCTTCTATTGTTCTCTCTCCCTGGTGGGTTTTTTTTCTATATACTTTCTGTCTTTGTGCATGAGACTAATCACTCTCTGACAAACACAAATGGCTAATTTAAGCACGAAACCACTGCTCACGGGAAAGGGGCTTTACACTTCAGCCTGGATTGGAACCACCAAGCACTAATGGCCAAATTGCTACATTCTCTCTTGTTCAGCCTATACTTATGTATTGAATAGCTTTGTTACAACTTTGCTTCCTTTTACCGTAAAAGTACATTTGTGACGTTGATTCATTTTTATGTAAGCATGTGTATCAAACCCAAACGCGTCCTAATAAACTATAGAACAGCCTAGTAGGAAACATGCCCAGTATGTTTGTTCACTCAATGCTGCAATAACGAGGGCAGCAATCAGGAGCCACCAATTCATTCTTTCACACGAGCCCATTTCACAAGTGAAATAAAGAAGACAGAAAAACACTGGCTAAACATACATTTATTTATTCAACTGGAAAATCTGCAGACGTATATATATATATATATATATATATATATATATATGTGACCTGTTCTTGTAGTACTGGACAGTCACGATTTAAAAATCATTCCAGGAAACATTGACCTTTGTAAGACATTTACAACGTTGATGACATCCACACATCACAGTTCTGTGGAGATTGATAACAGTTACTGGAGTGGAGCACTGGTTGTCTGTACAGAATGAGGATTAAAAAAAAAACTAGCAGGGTTACCAGCTTTTTTTTTGCTTTTGTTCATTTAAATAATAATAAAAAAAAAAATGTATTCATGTTTACTGAGAGTGTTCAGAGATAAGAGTATAAATAGTTTGTATGAGTAGAATAGTTGATCCGAGGAAAAAGGCAAACACTCATTTATAGCAGCATAGTTGTTGGTTTTTCCAGAAACTTTTTGAACTCGGCCAACCACTGAGCACCAACTGCCCCATCTACCACGCGGTGATCGCAGCTCAGGGTGACAGACATCATGTTGGCAACATCAAAACTGCAGGAAAACAAGAAACAATTAATGAGGAGCAGGTCTCATACACACGAGAGAGAAAAAACATTCTAGGGCCCTTTCAGATTGGTCGAATCTGTCCAAGTAGAATCCGCCTGCTCAGCGGGGGATCTCTCCGCTGATGCCCACTGAGCAGGTGGATGACAGGTCCGTGTCTGCTCTGCATAGCGGGCACAGCCCTCTCTCCTCTATGGGGCGGTCAGATGGAAATGGACTGCATGTCTGTTTCCATCCAAGTGTCATCCGATCTGATCCGCTGGAAGATGGCAAACGTATCAATATACGTCTATTTTTAGAGGATTTTATCGGATCGGATGCCAGGTGGGTGAAAGCGGACACATGTGCACTGACATCTACCGCCCCAAAAAGAACAATGGGTGGTCTGATCGGGTCTCCCTGAAAAACGGACAGGCGGACCCGATCGGTTCGCAGGTGTGAAGGGGGCCTAATGCATATGTTTGAGTGTTGAACAAAGCTTTTTTTTTTTTTTACACTTTCATATGAAAATAAACATGGCCAGAACTTTGTTTTCTTGATTTTTACAAAAGCTGCCTGAACATGTGTACTGAACAAGTCTTGGACCTTTATAAATACTGGAGGAAAAATAATGAACTTAAATCAACCCCCGACAGTTGCCTAAAAAACTGAAATATCAGTTTGCTGCAATAGAAGAGCTGCGAGTATTCACCTACCTGTTTCTTCTACCATTGCTTCCATCAGACTCTTCAGATTTTTGATACTTTCAGGAGTGTCAGATCCTTGTATCTTCCACTATGCACTATGGTTCCATGATCCCACCCTTACAGCATTATAGACAGTAGTGGGAGGAAGTAGGGTTCAGAGGATGGAATCAGAGTGTGTAGTGGGGGTACACAGACCTCTGACACTTTCAAACATATTGAATGCTAAAAGGTATTTGTGGTACCTCAAGGGTATTTGAGCTATGGAAGGAGATTCAAGCCGCCGGATAGGTGAGAAGAACAACTCTTCTGTTGCAGAGAACTGACATTTCAATGTTTTTTTTTTTTCTTTAAAAGTTTAATGCGCATAACAGCAAAGCAGCGTTGTAATACAAAGGACTAAAGCTGTACAGGACAGGTACAGGCAAACAGAGCCATACAGAGTTATTCTACAAACAGTAGCCTTTCAGTAGCCCTAATGGAGGGCATTTCCATTTTTTTTTTAAAAAGTGGAAGCTCTGCTTGCCTACCTCCCCCCCTCCGCTGCTTTTGGGGGGGGGGCGGGGAGGCAGGTACCTGGATTTGGCAGTGGGTGTGGAAAACTGAGTCAGAAGTTCGGCCCCCGCCCTCCCCAGCCTTCTAGGACACATCACATATCCCAGAAGACTGCAGCCTATTCCCAAAGTGCAGTAGGAAACTGGCTGTTTAGCCGCAAGGCTTCACTGCTGGTTTCCCTTAGGCAAGATCGCGGCACCAGCACCCCATAGCTGATTGAAGAATCGACTCAGGTGAGGACACCGCTTGATGCCAGGACAGGCAAGTTCCCTAATATTAAAAGTCAGTAGCTACAGTATTTTTTTTTGGGGGGGGGGGGGAGCCTGGAGCTCCTTTTAAGTGACTGCCATGGTCGCTTTGAGTAGAATTGTTGACCATAGCAACCAACCAAAATTTCTATTAAAAATTTTCTTAAAATGAATGATAAAGCTGAATGGTTACTACATGCAACTTTTTTTTAGCAATGAGACATTTACAAGAATGCCAATGGACAGAGAGTAAGGCTAAAGCCCCTTTTCACACTGGGGTGGTGGGTGCGTCGGTGGTAAAGCGCCGCTATTTTTAGCAGCGCTTTACCGTCAATTTTGCAGTGCTATTCGACCGCTAGCGGGGCTCTTTTACCCCCCCACCAACGGCCGAGAAAGGGTTTAAACCACCGCAAAGCGCCTCTGCAGAGGCGGTGCCCCATTCATTTCAATAGGCAGGAGCGGTATACACACCGCTCCAAAGATGCTGCTAGCAGGACTTTTTTTACCGTCCTGCTAGCGCACCGCTCCAGTGTGAAAGCCCTCGTGGGCTTTCACACTGGAGACAGCAGCGGCACTTTCAGGGCACTTTGCAGGTGCTATTTTTAGCGTTATAGCGCCTGCAAAGCGCCCCAGTGTGAAAGGGGTCTAATAGAAGCAAATCACCCAGCCATCAAAATAAAAATGCTTGTACACAGGAGGCGTAGCTTGAAGCTTGTAGGCCTCGATGCAAAAGTTGACCTGGGGCCCTCCACTACCACCCCGTTCCCACTGTGCGCCAAGATACTCAAAGTGACTAAAGAGTGGTTTCAGAGCTTTATTTACATATTGATAGGATAATTCAAAAAAGATTTTTGGAGAAAATGTCCATGTTTTGACATACCTCTCCAATTCTTTTAAAGCGGAGCTCCACCCAAAATGGAGTTCCGCTTTTAAGGACTCTCCCTCCGCTCCTCCTGAAGAATTTACACTTTTGGAGTAGTGGGTGCCCACTAAGTATAGACCACCCCTCCCCTCCATCACAAATCTCCTTTCTCAGTACAGAACCCTGATCCCTCGCCAGCCTATGCCGCCCTTAGTATAGAAACCCCAGTGCAGACACCCTTCACTCACGATAAACCCCCTCTCAGTATTGACCCCCTTGATACAGACCCTTTCTCAATATAGGACTTTCCTCAGCACAGGCTGCGCCCCACACCTTAGTGCAGACCACCCTTCCTTGGTACATACCCCCCCCCACCCCCGTACAGACTCAACTTCCTTCCAGCCCCACTTCCCCATCCTAGAACTGTACAGATCTCCAGAATGAGTCTCCCCCGGCTCTGAGGGCCCTGTGAGACAGCATGAAAACTGCTGCAGTGCGCATACAATAGGGACTTGCAGCGCCGTGCAACACACACACACTAAAAACATTGTCCGGCACCTCCCACCACCCTGTGCAAATCGTGCCCCTAGAAACCACATAAGCCAGTTTAATTAGTGGCTGTGGGCAGATTTTAACAATGTCGCTGAATGGGGAGCCCATACCAATGAGAGCGGAGGGGTGTGGAATGCATAGTAGAAGACGAGCACTGGAACAGACATTCCACCACTCGGCTGTGGGACACAAGCCGGGTCCGAGCCAGACTTTGGGATTTTGTTGAGTTGGGGTGGCATACTAAAAAGAATAAAGAAGCAATAGATTCTATGCTTACCCTTTATCGTTATCTGCTGGAATTAGTCGGTTCTCTGTTCCTCCCACAGCAAGAATACAGGCCTGAGGTGGGTTAATTATGGCAGAGAAATTTTTAATTCCATACATTCCCAGGTTAGATACAGTAAACGTTCCACCCTACAATATTACAAATGGTAAATAAGAAAACGATTTCTACATTAGTAAACAATTAGGAGACTACCAAAAAACACTGTGTACTGTAACCATTTATTTTAAAATAGCCACCTTAACTAAATATATTTATACTTTATATCAATTAGCTCCAAATAGGTAAAAAAAAAAAAAAAAAAACACTTACTACAATAAGCTTTTGCCCCACATTTAAGGCCTCATGCCCACTGACGTTTTTTGCAGCTTAAAAACGCCTGTCCATGTTATTGTAAATATTTTTTTTTATTTTAAATTTTTTGGAAAAAAAAAAAAAAAAAAAAAAAAAAAAAACGTCGGAGCTAAAAACGCGACCGCGCGTTTTTGCGCGTTTTTTGACGCTCGCGTTTTTTCTGCCTAATTCTGACGCTGAGGAACGCACTGGTCCTGGTTTTTTTTTTACAGCTTAAAAACGTTTATGCTATTTGCAGCTCAAAAACGTCTAAGTGGGCATGAAGCTATAGACTAACATGGACAGGCGTTTTTAAGCTGTAAAAAACGCTCAAAAACGCGGCTGTAAAAACGTCCGTGGGCATGAGGCCTTAAGGTTTTAAAGCCACAAATAACCTGACCTGTTTATTTATTTTTTGACTTGGTAACAGTCTCTTGCAATCCACTGTACAGCAGAGTTCAGACTGGCAGAGGCAGTACAAAGATTGAAATCAGCAGACATGCTGATAAAAGGGAATATCAGAGTGACAGAGATAAGCTCAGTCTTCTGCTTCACCATTCATGGCCTAGTCACAGGCTGGGGATGGACAAAGCCTCTAATTGTTACTTAACTGCAGCAGGGAAATTTCAGGTATCCAGCCCTGCTAGAAAGGGCTGTGCTATGCCCAGGGCTGAGTAAATCTTAGGATTGGGTGGAGAGAAATACAAATCCTCTGGCAGTTAAAACAGCACTTGTACATGTATTTAATTGGTGCACTTGGCCGTTTGCCTATAAAATCTCTAACATTTCCTAAAGTACCAATTATACTCCCTGTATAACACTCCCCCGCCCCCCATCTGTTTTTTGACAATGATATTCTACATTATAAAGCATTTCTGCCATTTAGAGCAGCTTTGTGATTTGCATTTGCAGATTTTTCCAAACCAAACTCTAGTTTCCTGGTGTTTCATCTGGACGACAAATTTACATATACAAAACGTATATTGAAAAAAAGAAGAGAAAATTTACTTGGTTACATGAAGCTAATTAGCAAGGAACATACCTGGAATTCATGTGGCTTTAGCTTGCCTTCTCTTGCACGAACAGCCAGAGACCCCACATCTTTGCTAATGGCTGCCAGACCCTTTATATGAGCATTAAAGATTATGGGTGTTATCAGTCCAGCAGGGGTGCTCACTGCCACATTTACATCTACCACATGATTCCTGTAAAGATACAAGCATTATAGCTTTAATTACTGTACCTACCCAAAAACATTCTCGATTTCCAGCAAATAAACTGGGGATTTGCATATGCCAGGGCTGCCCAATTGCCCATGTACAACTCCGTCTACCCAGCCTGTATTCTCTGCTCAGCAAGTTCAGAGGGCAAACAGTGCTGGTAGGAATGGGAAGCAGTTACATCTCATCAAATATATTTTTTATCAAAAGCAAGATAAAATGTTCCTCATCTCTGGGATTAAATATACATAACATACACTGTAACAGGCAATAATCTGTAAAACTGGTCATTATAAGCATTCGTCAAGACTGCTTTTGGAACATGAAAGAACTATCACCAATACCATCCTGGAGAAGTGAGTGGGTCATCCACAGGTTTAACACATTGGTATGGATTTAGTAAAAGTGAACAAAGTGAAGCCGTGAGGACTGTAAACATCCAATCATGTGTGAGCAAAAATTCAGTTTTTTACATTTTCCTTTTACGTGATTGAGTATTCTTTTTAAAAGTAAAATTTCCTTTAGCTTCACCTCATTCACTAAGCCAAGTAAAAATTTACTTTCAAAAGTGAACATGCTCCACTCATTTAGTAAATCAACCAAAATTTTAAATCCTCCTGTAGAGGTGGAGATCTACCCAAGTCGTCCTTTAGCGCTTAGCAAACTGTGTCAAAATACAGAGGAACCGCGGATTGCGAGTAACACGGTTAACGAGCGTTTCGCAATACAAGCAAATTTTTTTTTTAAACCCTGACTCGGTTTGCGAGTGTTGTCTCGCAAAACGAGCAGGATTCAAACCTCTGCGGTGTGCAGTACCGCATATGGCCAGAGGTGCGGGAGGCACCGATGACACTCGGAGCCATTCGGAGATACTACGTTCCCGGGCCTTTCCTCCGAGTGCAGCCGAGCTGTCTCCGAGTATTTCCGAGTCTTTCCGGCGCCCTCCCCCCCCACCTCTGGCCACATGCGGTATTGCATGCCATAGAAGTAAATGTGGAACAAATTATTTTCGTTTCCATTGACTTCTATGTGGAAACTCGCTTTGATATGCAAATGCTTTGGATTACAAGCATTCTCCTGGAACGGATTATGCTCGAAATCCAAGGTTCCACTGTACTACTAAATGTGCTGAATAAAACATACAATAAAAAGCTGATATATATCTATATATACACACACACACACACACACACACACACACACACACTTACTGTCGAATAATTGTATCCATCCAGGAGGAGTTTGCTTCGGGTACTTTCAGACAAGATAGGGCAGAAGCCTTAATGATGAAATCGTTTACAGATAGCTTGATGTTTTCAGACTTTGTAACCTAGAAAGTGAAGACATGCATAATTATTAAACAATCTAACATAAAGCCATTACATTTGTAGGGGCTCAATTAATTTACCAATACCATTTCTGGACTTTTTTTTAAAAGCCTCTTGCTGTACATGTAATTTTTTAGGCCTGGTGCACACCCCATCCTATGTGTATTTCAATAAGAACACCAGCAAACACTTACCAAAGAAAAGCCATTTTAAATAAAAAGCAGATCTGTTAGTGTAGGTAGGTACTGAAAAGGTTTTTATCCTTTCTTCATTACTTAGCTGTTGACCCGATGCAGCCAGTAAAGCACCCGATAAACATTTTTAACTTCTAAAGAAGCTGAGCACATGTTTCTATTTAGACAGGTTCCTTCAACACCAATTGTGTAATCCATTTACATCATGCTAAATGCATTATTGCAGAGTCTAGACGATAACTGACAATAAATAGCCACATTTGTGTCATTTTTCTGCATATAGACCTATAGAAAATGTATTTATTGACGTATAGACTTCTTGCTGAATGTAAGTGTATTAAGATATTCCCCAGCGCAGCGGTATATGTGAACTTTGTTAGATATCTTATTTAAAGTAATTAAATGCCGCAAGAATATCTGTAGCAACTGTGACACCTGGAGTTAATAGGTAATTCCAAACTTCCGGTGCCTCTCCTGCCTAGTATAAATAACGTGGTGAGTGACAGTCAATGCTTGTTACAGGGAAATGCGTCGGTTGGAGACTTTGTGACATCACCATGCATCAGCTGGCAGTTTGAAAGCTTGCGGCTGTGTCAGTATCAATTTCTTTGCCGTTTGTGCAAAATTTGGAATAAAGGAACCATTTTTTACTGCATTATGAACTTTCCTCTTTTCTAAACCCCTTACATATACTGGAGAAATACAAGATAAAACGATTGGAAGCTTTGGAATATTTGAAATCATCCTGTCCATCTGTGGCAGAGGAGAGTGGCTAATGGTCGAAGCGGAACGAGTGGAATACAAAAGGTGAACACTGTATCAGGCGTGTTTGACCCTTATAATCTGGGGTCCATCTTGTCCGGTAAGAGGCCATCTGGCTTTATATTTCTCAGATGGGATAATAACATCCATTTGCTGAGATTGCAGATATCAAGGCGCTGCATCAGAAGCTTATATGAACACTTTATTAGTTGATTCACGGCTTTGTTTTCGGGACTTTCATTTAAACACAGGATAAATCACGTTTGATTGTTTTTATTGATTTTTTTTATTTGAGTGTTGGATTCATATCACTAGGCATATATCAATTATACTGTATGTTGCTCGGGTATGCGCAATTTGCTATATTATATATATATATATATATATATATATATATATATATATATATATAAAACTAAATTTGACGTCAAAATTAATACTGGTTATATATCACAACGACTAAATCTGTGTCTTTAGTGCATGGTCAAACCTTACTACCATAAATAACACGCTATTAGATTTTTACTCCAGGAGTATATAATGAGTTTGGGAATTCTAGAGAAATGCCTAAATAATCCATTACAATTTAACTAAACCCATACAATTTTTGACTAAAAATGTACTAGAGATTTTAGTCGACTACAATACAACTAAAACAATTCAGATGACTTAAATATGACTAAAACTAAAATGGCATTTTAGTCAAAAGCCTGCAACTAAAACTAAATTGAAATTCGACTTCAAAATTAACACTGAATTGGGCAATGGCAAAGCTACTTTACAGGTACATAATAATAATAAAATTTTTTTTTTTTAAAAACACAACATTTTCTTTATTTTTACAGTACAAGACACAGGACTTCAAATCATAATGGATAGGACGTTCCTAAGCGGTAAAATGAGGGGAAGGTAACATGGCAACCAACAATCTGCCAACAGACTCCCAAAACAAAGGCCAAAACTGCCCCCTAAACAACAGCCTGTAACATATTGCAGCCAAATCCAGCATTAACAGGTAGACCATGTAACAGCCATACGTATCTGGGCAACCGAAGCCGGACATTGAAACACCCAAGATGTGCCAATAGATCTAGTAGTAGGAGCCTTAACGGAGCTTACTCTTCAGGGTATAGGCACAAGAAACGACCTGGCAAATCCTCTTTGAAATGGTGGACTGCGAGGTATAAAAAGACCCTTCTTAGGGCCCTTGATGTTGAAAAGGTGAGACCAATTTTTTTTTTTTGAAGACAGTAGCGGTGTAGTACACCCACACAGCCTGCCTCCTTTGGATCCTTAGAAGAAAAGCAAGGGGGAAGGCAAAACACTATCCTCATTTAGGTAGAATCCAGATACCATTTTGGGCAAACCCTTCGGTCACAAGACCACCTGTGCAAAACTAAAAAGGGCTCCTGACAAGAGACAAAGCAGCAAGCTCCAGTACCCTTTTGGCAGAGGTAATTGCCACCAGGAAAATGACTTTACAGCCAAGATCTGTAAGGGAACTGTGACAGGAGGGTCACTTTGGACACAGGGTGAGCCAGGAAATAATGGACATTAAGAAATATATCTTGGGCTACCTAAAATGGGTCTGTAATATTTATCCACCATATCCCCAAGGATATCTGTAAAGGACTATTTACTGTTTCTGAACTCAACAGGTTAATTGAGAGATACTGAGGTGTTCAGCCTCAATCACCTGTCTAGTGTAATGCTAATGAATTCCAGCTTCTAGAAGACCTATTCATTGTTTGTGGTGATGCGGATTGGGGAAATTAAGTCTGTCCTTGTGTGTATTGTAAAGTATCAGACAGTCTGGTGACTATAAAGGTCATGCATAGTCATTCAAACACAAAGGGGATTATTAAAGTCTGTTGTCTCCTAACAGACGTCAAAATAATGTGTTGAGCATTGTAATGTGTGGGTGGAGCTGGGCCATTGTTCATGTTAAACTACTGTGTATTAGATGTATATAAAAGTTACAATGTTTCTCAATAAACGTCATTCGATCTTGGGAAGATACAGAGCGTGTGTCTCGTTCTTCCAGAAGGATTAATTCCTATGGGAAAGGGTCGCCTGGCTGTGGAAGATTGGTAGCGAGTGGGTGTCCAGGAGAGGGGACAGCAGAAACGGCGTTTAACCCCCTTGATATTTGGGGTGTTGTTACAGGAAGACTAGAGGTCATTGGCACAATTTCTGGTCTAGCAGGAAGGCAAGCAAATGAGCCATAGAATATTAGTGAGGGTGGAAATTCCTCTTTACTCCAATGAAAGTACGCCTTCCAAGCACAGTATAGACTTTCTGCAAAGTCACCTTTCTGTCTTTCAGCAGTGTGATAATCACTGAATCTGAGTGTAACGACACCCCAAATACGAAAGGGGTTAAAGCCGTTTAGGATATTCCATTCCTGAACACAAGGCAGCTACCAGACACTCCAACCAGGCGAATAAGACCCCATACGAATAATTCTCCCCCCACAAACGAGACACAGCTCTTTCTTGAGGGTCAAACAGGAATCAGTTTATTTCTAGCACATGTTCACAGATATCTCTCTTCAAAAACACTCCCCCCCACCCTTGGGAAACAGGGCGGGTTAAACTGTCAAATGACAATTGTTATACAGGTCAGGTGTGTTCCAACTTCTCAGTAAACAGTCTTATCAGCAGGGGGGTTGGAGGAATCCCCCCTCCCTTTTTCCTCCCAGCAAGACACTCCACATCCCATAATAGTTGATGCATCCAGCCACAATAGAATAGTCACACCATCACAGCAAATAGTACACAACAGCCAACACACAATATACACAGCATTAAATCTGCCTAGCACAGATCAGACTGGGGTTCTCATTCAACCTGTGCCCCCATTAGAGACACAGGGTGATCTACACATAAGAGGCGTCGGGAAAGCTGGACAAGAATTCATCAGGGCAAGCTGAGCCGCACAAAACCCCCGACCCAAAGTGACTCCTGTCACACTGAGATTCCCCCTTTCCTATAGGACCCGGGCCTCAACAGCCATGCCGTGAAAGCCAACAACCGTGAAGCAGGATGGTAGATGGGACTTTACGTCTAGCCAGTCAAGAAGAGGCCACGCAAAAGGACATGCACGTGGTAGCAACTGAAGGAGGGGGGGCCCCAAAGGGGGACACACAATCCAGATTTAATTAATTCCATGGAGTCACCAGAGTGTATACATCAAAACTCTTGTGGATCTCTTGTTCTGGACACAAATCTGTCCATTTTCTTGTTAAATCTGGATGCCACAAGATTGGAATTCTCCACCTACAGGTGTCAACCTCTGCCAACTTAGAAAGTCCATCTGCCAATTTTCCATTCCTGGAATGTGCATGCTGGGTATGGCTGGAAAGTTGATCTTTGCCCAAGTTGACATCTGCCTCTTCTTGAGCCGCATGACCGCCACCACCTTGGTGGATCATTAGTTAAGAGAACAGAGGTCCAGGATTGGGTCTCTTATCCCCATTTGGCTTGGGAACTGTAAACAGCCTGAAAAAGAACTCCTAAAATCTCTCTCTTTCTCTGGAACCGTGGTCATAATCCCCACTGCCAAAAGCTGGAATATAGCCATGTGCAAATCCACTCTGTGCTAATAAGACTAATGCTGCATACACACGATCGAACATTCCGACAATGTTGGCTCAAACTTGTCTTTCAAACACACGGTCACAGAAATGTTGTCGAAAAATTGCGAACGTCAAGAATGCGGTGATGTACAAAACGTACGACGAGCCGAGAAAAATTAAGTTCAATAGCCAGTGCGGCTCTTCTGCTTGATTCCGAGCATTCATGGAATTTTGTGCGTCGGAATTGTGTACACACGCTCGGAATTTCCGACAACAAATTTTGTTGTCATAAATTTGAGAACCAGCTCTCAAATTTATGTCGGTAATTCCGAAAGCAAATGTCCGATGGAGCCTACACGCGGTCAGAATTTCCGACAAGCTCCAATCGAACATTTGTTCTCGGAAATAGGGCTCATTGGAGTAAAAAAAAAAAAAAAAAAAATGAAGTGGAAGGTGGGTTCAAAACTCCAGTTTGTAACCAGATGAGAAGACCTCTAGTACCCAGGTGTCCAAGATCTTCCAACAATAGAGCGTTGAAAAGCTAGCAGAAGGCCCCCCACTGACAGCAAATTTGAACACTATCTTTCCTAACAAAGGGTTAAAAGGTGTAGAGCAGGGTTGCTTACATTGTATGTTAATGAGGACGGATCCAGATAAACAGGTTTTAGGTGCAAGACTACTTTGTCTTTGTAAAAGATTAGGAATGGCTCCTTATAAAGCCAGGTACACACTACAGTTTTGTTTTATGCAACCCAGCGGCAGTCGGAGCCGCTGTACTAATCATGTGAGGTTAAGTCCAGTGATCTCCCCCGCTGAGCTGTTGTGTTCTGACAGGGGTGTGGCCCCTCCGCCAGAACATTCCGATCAGCGCTCTGCCATTGGCTGAGAGTGTCGATCTAGAGTCGGTTGGCTGCTGGTTTTCCCAGCATGCACGTCCGACAGACCGACATACACATGGGCCAAATGTCTGCCTCTTTTTTTTTTTTTGAGCTGGCTGTTGTCTTCCGACATTCGGCTCGTGTGTACGGGGCTTAAGATAGCCATTAGTTCAGAGACACATCTCACATGCCACTGAGAAGCCCACTTAGCAGGAGGGATCATCCAAAAGATAGCTCCCTCATGGGCTTAAAGGGTGCTTTCTGCAGGGCAGAGAGAGAGAACTAAATTAAGATACTAAGGAAGCATGGGGTGCAGTTAAGTCTAGTACACATGTGCTGAATGTCGGGCGACATCATCCGAATGTCAGACGAGTATGCTGGAAAACCAGCAGCCGACCATCCCTGTCAGAATACAATAGTTCAGCAAGGGAGATCGCTGTACTAACATCGGATTGTTACTACAGTGGCTCCGACCAGAGCTGTCAGTTTTTTTTCCCGTTCAAAACTAGTGGTCTGTACTAGGCTTAAGTGGGGCTAATCTGAGAAACACCTTGAATAAAAATAGGAAGGTAAAAATGAAGCCAGAGTTTTTTGGAGAAAAATGGACAAGGCCGATACATGCCCCAAATTCTGGTCAAGTCCCCTTCGTAGTAAGGCCAGAATGCGAGGTAAAGAGAAATCTGAGACTGAAGTGCCTGCGCTCACACCAGGCAAAGAAGCATTTTGAGGTATGATAACACGAGTTATTACTGGATAACTCCTTTTCCAGGAATCCTTCAGGACGGTCACATGAGCTTACAGTCCTGGAGGATGACCTGGGAAAGTACATTTTTCTGGAAGTGTCTTTTCTGGCTTTGAGCAATATGTTAATGAGAGAGTCAGATACTCCTGTCCCTCAAGACCTAGAGCTGCACGGTTAATTGCTAAAAAAAAAAAAATCATGTAGCAAGTGCAGAGAGTTCTCTGCTCACTCAACTGTCAAAAAAAGGAAAAAAAAACACACAGGCAACCTGCCAAGTTTTTCACAACATTGTCAGTGAAAACTATAAACATTGTAACATTTAGTTCTTTTAAAAAAAGGGATGAACTTTGGTCTGCAAATTAGGTCAGTTTAACCACTTAAAGACTAAACCCTTTTCTGACACTTGTTGCTTACAAGTTAAAATAAGTATTTTTTGCTAGAAAATACCACTTTAATGAATTAAAAAAAACTTAAAGTTAGCCCAATTTTTTGTATTATGTGAAAGATGATGTTACGCCGTGAGAATTCTGAGAGAATCGTGATCTTTATTCTAAGCAATTGTGATTCTCATTTTAGCCAGAATCGTGCATCTCTATCAAGACCAAGGCTTTAACACTCCGGTAAAGCCAGTGACTGAGAAGTAGAATGGAACAGGGGACCTCTGAGACAGAAGGTCTAGCCTGTTTGGAATAGGCCAGGGTCATCTCCTACAAGTTTGAGTAAGCCTGTGTTCCAGGTTCCCCTGGGCCAGTTTGGTGCAATGGGAATGAACGTTTTTTTTTTATTTTTTATTATTTGCTCCATTTTGTTAAGAGTCAATGCACAATTCGCACTAGAGGCAAGGCATATAGGAATTGAAATTGAAACCATGGAATTATCAGAGCATCTCATCTCAGTGCTGGGGAATCCATGGTAATGCCTACAAACAGGTGTAACCTGTTGTGTTGTTGAACCTGCAGGATGTCCATATATAGAGTTCCCCATTTCTGGCATGAGAGACTGAACATGTCGGGATAAAGGGCTGAGGTAATACGCAATCTAATTGTCTACTCCGGTGATGCGAGCACTGCCTTCTGAGAGGACATCGTATGACGTCCTGTCAGAAGGACGCTAGGCTCGCCCAGCCATCAGTCTGCTATAGGCCAGGTGGGAAGGTGTTAATTAGCACGGCCATTAGTTTGGAAAGATTAACTGTTAAACCTGACAATTTGACAAAAAGGATGTAACAGTTATTAAAGTTAAGGAGAGATGTGACAGGGTGAGAAAAGGAACATTATAAAATAATCTGCATACATGCCGAGTCTATAGTCCTAAGGGTCTATTCCCTTATCCCAAGATATTAGCGTCCATCTTGGAATGTTGTGGCTAAGGGCTCCATTGTGAGTGCAAAGAATAGATGGGACAGGGAACATCCATGCCAAGTGCCTCTATTCAATGCAAGAAAATCTGAGCCTGTAACCTGGGAGTTTTATTCTGGTTTTAGGCAAGTCGTATAGAGCTTGAAAACGCTGTAAAAAAATTAATTTATGAAGCCGTGACCTTGAAGCAAAAGCAGTCATATACAGTATATCCAAGTAACACTATCAAAGGCTTTATGAATGTCCAAACTTAAGCAACAAATTTATGAAAGTGAGCGTTCACATTTTGAATTACCGTATATACGCGAGTATAAGCCGAGGCACCTAATTTTACCACAAAAAAACTGGGAAAACGTATTGACTCGAGTATAAGCCTAGGGTGTGCCTCACTGTGTCCATGCCTCACTGTGCCCATGACTAGACTAACGTTTAACATGGGAGTCTATAGAAGGGGTGCCCGGATTTTAAAAAAAAAAAAAAAAAAAAAAAAAAATCGGTGCTGCCTGGCTGTAGGTCCCCCAGACAAAAAAACTTTGCACACTTATAGAGGAAGAGTGGGGCTATATGTGTGCCAAGTCTGGGGTCCAGGGGACCTACGGCTCGACCGGTAGTGGCTCTGCAAAGTCCGGTTGATCAGGCGCAAAAAGGTGACTCGAGTATAGGCCGAGGGGGGCATTTTCAGCACAAAAAAAAAAACGTGCTGAAAAACTCGGCTTATACTCGAGTATATACGGTATATTAGTCACTGAAAGAATATGATCTGCGATTTGTCTGTTGAGAAAGAGACTCGATTGATCTGGTGAAATCTACTAATAAATCTTAAGATCATTATGATAACTAAAATAGATTGAAATTTTAGGTAATAAAGACATTTGCCAATAGCATTTCAGCTGCAAATGTGGGATAATAAGAAAAAGGAAAAAAAAGGAAAAAAAAAAAAAAAGAAGAAGGATTGGCCAATTTGGGGGGCAGGAAAGGGCAAATTGCTTATAGTATGAGGCTGTCAAGCCATCTTGTCCATAAACAGTTGAAGTTTGCCAAGACTTGGACCCCTTTCACACGGAGGCGGTTTTCAGGCGCTTTTTTTGCCAAAACAGCACCTGAAAGCTGCCTCTCTTTCCATTTCAAGGTATGCTTTCACACTGGGGCGGTGCGCTTGCAGGGCGGTGAAAAAAGTCCTGCAAGCAGCATGTTTGGGGCGCTTTCAAAAGCGCCCCTGCCCATTAAAATTAATGGGCAGCGCTTCAAAACGGCAGTTTTTGCAGCGCTTTAGTGTGAAAGGGGTCTTAATTCTTAAAATTTCATTTTCAGAGCATGGAGGCATTAGGACTGTTCTGTTGCCGAGATAAGAGGGCAGGAAGTGAAATGTTGTTTCTGATAAAAAATATTGTATCGAAGTATACTGATAGTTACAACCACAAAACCGGGATATAAAGAAATATTGTTGTTGCAAAGATTAAGAATTTTTTGGGGGAGAGCAGTTGTAAATCCTTCAGAGTTTTCAAGGTTTTTAAAAACTTTCAAAGATTGATTCAGTTTTCGTGGAAAGATTGAGGGTAAATAATTTAAATGAAATGTGTGACTGGCAATTTCAGCCTTGCTTTCAACTAGAATGGAGTTCTGAAAGCCATTTACAAAAAGGTAAATGTTAGGAAAGTTTTTGGGAATCTTAGAATGTTTTTAAAGGAGCGTCTCACACAGCAAATAATGTTCTTACCTCATTTAGCTCCTTTCGCAAATGTAGAATTTCTCCCATGTTAACATCGATTGAGAGATAGTAGTGAGGTATCGTCTGTTTGGACTGCATAAGTCGCTGTGCAATCACCTAAAAACAGCAGCATTGCAGACAGTCTGTCACATTATATGTTCTGTAAAGCACTTTTATCCTCAGTTTACAATATTTTACACCAAGAGAATCAACAGAAGATCAGCAGTCATCCAAATGTCACTCAATACTTAAACCATAACCCAAGAATATTTATTGGCTAAATATACAGTAGAAGTACATACACTATATAGAAACCTGACAAGGAAATAATAATTTTTCTTTAAGTTCAGCTTTAGAATTAAATTTTTATATGAAAATAACCAAACAAAATTTAGATAAGTTTTAATTGGATTGGCATCATCTTCTAGTTATTCACTTGGGATGCTGACCACAATCCTTTCTGTGCCAATGTAATGTCTGGTCATTGAGGGAGCAATGTACATATCTTGGAGCTACTGTAGGTCACAGAGGTGATAATGCACATAAGGTGCATCTAGTCTGTGTGTGTGCAACCACTTAGGCTTCTGAAAAATAGATTACATTATATTTAGGATTTTGGCTACAACAAGTGTTGCTAGACCTGGGTACCTAGGATACATGCCACTGGTCCTCTCTTTTGTAACGGTTTTAAGTGCCCATATTGCTTTATTGGGTGCCAGCAATTGCCCCAATAAACCCCACACCCGCCCCGCTATGTATCTTAGGGCTGTATAAATCTTGTGAGGGAAGACTAGAAAATGATTAGGAGTTCCCCAATACTGACACCGGATTCATCTCAATTACACAGAAGGCCTACAAAGTACACAAGTCTGCACAGCAAATACAGGACGTTTCCATTAAACAAGAAAGTAATAAGCTGCGGCTCACACAATGGAGATGGTGACTGGCTGGCTCATCTAGGTCTCGGCTGGCTGAGGAGATGGGGACAAGTAGAACTCCTGGAAACAGCCAAAATTAACGAGGGGGCCTGGCTGTGTAACATGGGTGTGAGGGATTGACAAGTTAGGGGGTTCTCTATAGTTGGCTGTAAATATTGAGGAGGTCATTCTGTGCTACAGTATGAGGGGGAATGAGGGCAAAAAAGTTGTGATGTACAAGTGGATGTGACAGGCCCAGAACATGCATGTTAAATCCCAACCCAGTGCTGGTAGTTCTCATATCCTAACAGTTACGTAACCTAACAATTAAATTTGATGACAATATTCCTATTATTATAAACATTATTTTAACTAATTTACTGGATCCCTTTCTAGGAACCTGATTTCTATATTTTAGCATCTGTTGGTTCTTCCCAGAGCCACAAAGAAAATAAAATAGTTTCAAAAAAGAATCATAAATTCTTAAAAGTGGCATGAAATGTAGAAGTTTGTCCCAACTTATTACCTTGACTGTATTATATAACTGCACAGCCATACATCTTGCAAAGGTGCTACATAACCTTACTAAGCTGCCCCAACACAAAAGACACAGTGCAGAATAAGACAGGAAGTCAGTTTTGGCGAAAGGACAGCTGTAGGGAAACCAAAGGCGATACTGTGGACTTGTCTATTGCCCTCTGCCTGCCTTTTTTGGGCACAATTTCCAGTGTTTAGTCCCTCTTTGATAAAAAAATTCCTGAACTAAAAAGGGAAAAAAAAAAAAAAAAAAAATCTAAATTTGCTTATTTTAAACTACCGTTTTTTGTGCTGAGCAATTTATCCGTCTTTGCGTAACACTGATACAAAACCAGAGAAAGACTGTAAGACACTAAGATTATCCAGAAAGGTTAGATCAGGATGCCTCAATTTCTCTTCTGTCATCCTGTCCCTTAACGACTAGAGGCCCGCGCTATAGTCAAATGACGGCTACAGCGCGGGCCTGAAAATCCGGGACGACGTCAATAGACGACCGTCCTTTTGCATGCGCAACGCAGGGCACTGAGACTCGGTGGATCACAGATCTGTGTAAGGGGCCGGTCCTGGCCCCTTACCACGTGATCAGCTGTCAGCTGATCACATGATGTAAACAAAGGATCGGTAATCGTTTTTTTTTTTTTCCTTCTCACGCTGACAGCGTGAGGAGAAAAAAAAAAGCCGGCTTGTTTACAAGGGACATCGGTCCCGAAAAAGGAAGGAGGCACATCTGCCTCCTCTGTGTCCAGAAATACCGCCTGCCAGTGCCACCTGCCAGTGCCCACAAGCGCCACCTATCAATGCCCACTGGTGATGCCAATCAGTGCCACCTAGTAATGCTGCCTATCAGTGTAACTGATCAGTGCCCATCACTGCCAGCTATCAATGCCACCTATTAGTGCCACCTCAGTGCCCAGCTATCAATGCCCTTCAGTGACGCCCCCATCAGTGACGCCCCCCAGTGCCCATCAATGCAGCCTCATCAGCATACATCAATAAAAGAGAAAAATTACCCGTTTGCAAAATTTTATAACAAAAATGTATTTTTATTTTTTTAAATCTGTCTTAAAAAAAAAAAAAAAAATTACAAAAAAGAAACCGCAGAGGTGATCAAATACCACCAAAAGAAAGCTCTATTTGTGTGGAAATTTTTTTTTATAAAAATGTCATTTGGGTACAGGGTTGCATGACCGCGCAATTGTCATTCAAAATGTGACAGCACTGAAAGCTGAAAATTGGTCTGGGCAGCAGAGTAAGCAAGTGGTTAAAAATCGTTTCCAGCTTCAGATATTTGGGAATAATAATAATAGAGCAACCCTTTTCCTTATACCTTAAAAATAGTTTGGACCCGCTTATTAGTAAACTAAAGGGCACTCTAAAAGGTCTGGGCTAATATTCCCTTAACCCCATTATTGAAAGGGAATGCCTGGGGCTGCCCCAAACATGCCCCTGGCAGAAATAGAAAAAAACATTGGACTATCTCGGTACCCAAGGAAGAGGCAAGAATATAATAAAAAAAATATATAACAATTATTAGAAAAGCATGATTAAAACAGGGAAAAGGGAAGAATTTTTACAAAAAAAAAAAACTGTATACAGTCAATAGTTACAGCTGTGCATGATTCTTTAAAAAGATTAAAAAGGTCGATGAACCCCAAAGATCACAGGGGGCACCGGATAGTAGATCTTGACGAGGCCCTCCCTCTACGTGTTTCGTGACGTGAACCACTTCCTGAAATCTTCACATTGCGAAACATGTAGAGGACATTGTCGAGATCTATTATCCGATGCCCCTGTGATCTTTTGGGTTCACCGACCTTTTCAATCTTTTAAAAAAAATTATGCACAGCCGTAACCATTGACTGTATACAGTTTTCTTGTAAAAAAAATTCTTCCCTTTTCCCTGTGTTAATCATGCTTTTCTAATAATAAATTGATATATTTTTAATTATATTCTTGTCTAATCCTTGGGTACAAAGATAGTTAAATTTTTTCTATATCTGCCAGGGGCATGTTTGGGGCAGCCCCAAGCGTTACCTTTCAATATTAACCATTGTGGATGATGGTAACCGCCCCTACTTTCGATTATTTAGATTGGAGACACACCTTTAAACCCTAACCCTATTAGGTAGAGTAAATATTTTTAAAATGGTTTTCCTGCCAAACTTCCTCTATATATTAAGTGACTCTCTAGTGTATATTTCCAAGCGCCGATTTCAAGAGATTGATTCTATCCTTACGTCATTTATTTGGGGAGGTAGAGATGCTAGAATAGCTAAAGATACGCTGCAGCTGCAGGTGTTGGAGGGGGCTTTGCTGTTCCCAGTCTCCAAACCTACTATATAGTCTCTCAGTTGGCTCATGCCCATTGGTGGTTTTACCCTGAAGCTAATAATGCGGCTATGGCTTTTTGAGGCAGCTATTCTTACCTCATATGAATCCCTCCAAAATGCAATTCAGTGCCAGTCCACTATAGGAGGGAGAGCACCGGAATTTTTTTCCATGATGCTGTGGGTTTTTTCAAACCTCAAACTTACTCCCCTCTAATACACCTGTGGATAATTTCCCTAATGCTCCTCTATGGCACAATCCCCGTCTGCGAGAATTATTTTGGTTCAGACACGGAGTAAAATTGATCTCCCATTTATTTTTATTAGGTACATTTGGTTCCTTTGCTTATTTTCGTCGGGACTTCAATCTCCCATCCACAGCATTATTTACATATTTGCAACAGCGACATACGTCGGCGGCTCAATTTGGCCTAATGTTTCTATACAATCTGCCCCTTGGAACGCCTTTCAAGTGAACCTTCCCATTTTAAGCTAATCTCGACTTACTACACCTCACTACTTCATTCTAAAACTGACAGACTTAATCTCACTGAACCCAGGTGACAGATATTATTTCGGAACTCACAGAGGTGGTTTGACAGGAAATTCTCCTCTAGGGATAAGGTTATTCAGACCAAATTTTTATATCGGTCATACTATACTTCCTGTCCCCTCTTTCGCTTGAATAGGCTGTCCTTCGTGGTCTGCTCTAGAAGCTCCACGGAAGATGGTGCGTTTTATCATATGGTCTGGGAGAGTTTTGATCTGAAGGCAATGCTTTCATTATCAAAAAAGTGTAGTTGCGCCATTAGCTCCCTCACTCAACTAGCTAATATCTGTAATCCCTTAAGGTGCCTATTTGGACATAATGATGATGATTCTATCCCCAAATGCTCCAAGCTCTTTTTGTGCTTAGTTTTGTTCTATGCCAAGAAACCTATAGCAATTCACTGTAAATCCCAGGCTCCCTTTACTGTCGCTTCTTGGATCAATCTCATAAATCAAGCTCTACCACTATAGAAACTGACAAATGAGGCCACAGGTTGCCCCAAAAAATAAATTCATAAGATTTGGGACCATTGGGTGAACTTAGACAGTACTATACTACCTGATATGTAAGGTTTTGTTAGACACTAGGGCTCACTTGATGACAATCGATTACTGTGACTTGTTGTTTTGTTCGTAATTGGCACCTCATGTCTTCAATTGTATTTGCTCCTTTAATGATAATGTGAAGTGAATGGACATTTTGTTTATACCACGATTTCATAAACGTTTTCTCTATTTTCCCTTTTCTTTGTTTTGTACCTATAAACTCTGTATACAATAAAGTTACCAAAAATAAATAAAAAAAGGGATTACCAGAAAGGTGTGTATGAATTCTTACCTTCCTAATATTGCTAATGGGAAGATCTGTAAAAGTTCCAGTAGGAACAGCTGCTATGGCTGGAGAGGGCTGTGAAGGGGCTGGGGCTGGAGCAGCAGCTGCAGGAGCCTGAGCATGCAAAGAAAAACAAAAACAAAAGAGAATAAATGGAAAAAATATTTTAAAATACAGAAAGCACTCATATTTTTCTTTTATTTCAATAGCATGCCAATATTCAAAGTCAAGTGATACATTTTTACATTAATATTCAGTATACTGTATATAGCAATAAATCCGTTTCCCAGAATATATGCAGTACTGTATTGGCTTTATGAGTTCTGCACTGTGATTGTTCTGTGCTGTCCTCTGAATTGACTTAGACCGGCCATACATATTTCCAATCTCGGCCAGTTCAGCAGGAACCAGCCAAAATCCATTAATGGGAAGGCTGAGTGTACCAAGTTGATTGATTGATTAACTTGGGTACAACAAGCCTGCAGGGTTATTTTGTGATTATCACTAGCGGCTGCTATAGTCTATATCACTGTCTTCTCCCAGCGGGGACAGCTTGCCCCCCCCCCCCCCTCCGGGAGAAGCCAATGGCCCAGCAGGAGGGATTCCCGCATCAACACTATCTGTGTTGATGGGGGAAATTAAGCCCATTTCTTTCCTGCAAAGAAATTTGCTCCGTGTATGGCCGGCCTTATTCCAGACACTTCATTAGGAGGAGAGGATCCTGATCAGAGAGCAATCCCCCAGTGTGACTGCAGATGGACATAGTGGAGGAGGGTCCATCTATTGTGACAGGTTTGCCATATTTGTTGACACAGCCTAGTAAAAACGCAGAATTCTCTTATGCATAGCCAAAACTTTGCAACATGCAGATTCTCCTTTTACCTAAAGGATAAAGGTGAAGTACTCTGAGTAATCTAGGGCGATTTTTGGACCAGAGCACCACAAGACTTTCTATGACAAATACTTGTGTGTGAGAAAACTCAGCAGAAACGGCCACATTTACTGGACCTTAAGCCTCGTACACACGGCCGAGATTCTCGTTGAAAAAAACATGTCGTTTTTTGCGACGAGATTCTTGGACAAGAAACTTGTCCCGGCCGAGTGTACACACGCTCGATTCAAAGAACCCGCGGTTCTTTGAATGGAGCATACGCGGTGACTTCATCGACTACGACGAGCATGCGCTCGTCACATTCGATGCCGTCGCCGCCATCTTGGTATACCCTACCTATGCCTAGGAAGCTACCGCGCATGCGTCGAATTCATTTCGAACATGCGCGGGCTTCCGGGAGGACAGGTAAGTGTACACACACTCACTTTTCTCGTCGAGAAACATGCCGACGAGAAAATAGAGAGCAGGTTCTCTATTTTCTCGTCGAGATTACTTGTCGGTTTTCTTGACGAGAAACCATACACATGAACGAGTTTCTCGGCAAGACATCTCTGCCAGCAAGTTTCTTGCTGGTTCTTGCCGAGAAACTCGGTCGTGTGTACGAGGCCACACAGTTATTCCAGATCAGGTTTATTTTCATCTCCAAGCATCTACTGCACATCCCAGAATTCAATGGCAGCTCAAATTGGATGGATTGTCAGAGATTTTGCTTAATGACAATATCCATCTTCAAAAGTGAACAACAACATTCCCTAAGAATATTATATTTATATGAAATGAGAACCTCATACATATAAAAAATAAAATACAATAAATATCATATAAAAAGCATAAAACTCATAGAGTCCATATGATAAACAGCGCTGGTTATGGATAAATGTCCAAAAACATATAAAACACTTGTAGGTAGTCTCACTCCAACATCCGTCATCACCACCAGGGCAGTATGGGTTAAAATCCTCAGGCAAACATATAAGGACATAAAGGCACCAATAGTGTAATATTGCTTTAATCAAGAAATCCCCCAATACAAAGTCCCTGTTTCAAATGCACGTACATTTCAATCACTTGTAAAAAAGCACATAAAGTATAGAGTGTATTCACCGCTATCCTGTCCCAAGAGGGCGCTCGTGTTGCAAACGTAACGCTGCAGTCTTTGTTCCGGGTTTGAGACAGTTGCCGTGGAGATCACTCTGTACTTCCTGGTTACAGAGACGCTGCGGTATCTGGGCCCTGACCGGTTTCGTCACAAGCTGAAACTTACGCCCTCAGTTGAAGTCAGCTTGTGACGAAACCGGTCAGGGCCCAGATACCGCAGCGTCTCTGTAACCAGGAAGTACAGAGTGATCTCCACGGCAACTGTCTCAAACCCGGAACAAAGACTGCAGCGTTACGTTTGCAACACGGACGCCCTCTTGGGACAGGATAGCGGTGAATACACTCTATACTTTATGTGCTTTTTTACAAGTGATTGAAATGTACGTGCATTTGAAACAGGGACTTTGTATTGGGGGATTTCTTGATTAAAGCAATATTACACTATTGGTGCCTTTATGTCCTTATATGTTTGCCTGAGGATTTTAACCCATACTGCCCTGGTGGTGATGACGGATGTTGGAGTGAGACTACCTACAGACTAAAAAGGCTCATCTTTTTCATCTTTGTGGTGAGTTTGTACCCCAGAGGGGGAGCGTGCCTCACTTGTGGTGAAGACTTGGGATTGGTGTAGGGTGCACTACAGACCGTATCCATAGAAGAAATACCACTACTAGTTTGACTGTTGCAAAGTCATCACTCAAGTGTTTTATATGTTTTTGGACATTTATCCATAACCAGCGCTGTTTATCATATGGACTCTATGAGTTTTATGCTTTTTATATGATATTTATTGTAGGTCTATATAAAACAAACTCATATGGGAGTAGTGGCAATCTGTTCGATGAAATGACTATGCTAATATGTATGAATTTATTTATGTTTGAATTTGTTTATGTCTGTATAAAAATTTACAATAAAATTAGATTGAAAAGGAGTAATGGAAGATAAAGTGCATACTCACACTTACAGGAACAACCTTAGGAGGCACAAAGGATTCAATATCTTTTTTTGTAATCCTGCCATCTGGTCCAGTACCTGAAACAACCAACCCAGAAAAATACTGCGTAAGAATTAAATCCAGCACATAAATATAAAATAAAGAATAGCTTGAATGCTTAAGGCCTTTGCTCGGAAATAGGAAACATGTAAATGATTACAAGCGGACCTGGATGTATTAGTTGATTAGCTACATTGCAAATGACTGTTCAAAAGAAATCAGATGACCAGTGATTTCTGAATGTTATTCATTCATAAAAGAAATATACAATAGAGAGATGAAACCCTACTGCATTATACACACACACACACACACACACAAATTAAGTGCGTCTGAGGTCTCCACACATCTCGTGTATTACTTTTATGAATGAATAAAAAAAGAAGAAGAGGTATGGAAATAGCTGGTGTGCGGGTCTTCCAATTCTTTTGAATAGTAGTTTTAGGCAAATGAGATAGACAGGCATCTGGTTTACAGAAGGCAAGCATGGGCCATCCTGGAGCGATACACTGTTTTCTACTAATAAGGTTTAATATTGACAAATGTAAAGTTCTGTACCTGGGGTTAAAACATGCACACATCATATAATCTACAATCTGGGGAAATAAAACTGCGTATTAATGATGAAGAATTTGAGTCGTCCTGGTTGATCCTAGACTTAACATATAATCCCAATCTGCAGCTTCCAGGGTGGAGGAGGACAACTAAATTACTGGAACAGAAGACCTCAACTATGAAGTAATATTAAACTGAATGTATTCATTCAATTCAGTGGAAAGATGTTAATTTTACATCACTGCAAAAGACACATGGTATCAACTGGAAGAGGAGTTTACTCTCTGAACTAAAATGTCAAACCAAAAGTTTTTTCGTTTTGAAGAGAGCGAGGAACGATTAGGACCCTTGTCAGATTTTATTGATATCCAAGGCTCAGTTAGATGGATTTGCCTGCTGACATTTAACCAGACAGAAAGTGAGTGGAAGCCAACACAGACAGAAATAAAAAAAAAAAAAATTTCTTTGGTTAGTAGAGTACAGGAAAGCTAGAACCTCTTTATCTGATTGCATTTACATTTCTGTTGCTTTTGCAGTTTTTCCACTCACTCTCCCAGTCCAAGTTCACACTAGTGCGATGTGAGAACCCTGCGAATCCAGTGCGGGTTCCCGCATCGTACCTGAATCTCACAGTGGTTCACATTGAGATCTGCGCACCGCTGCGGGTGTCAACGTAAAGTTAATGACACCCCCAGATTCGTCAGCAGATCGCAGTGTGAACTGTGAAATGGTGCAGGAATCGGATCGCATAAGTGTGATTCGATTCCAGTGTTGACCAAAAAAAGGGTCCTGCACCATTTTGGTGCAAATGTGATGCGATTTCAGCCATACAGTTTGTATGGCTGAAATCGCATCGCACAGACACTGCATGTGATCTGAACAGCAATGCGGTGCGAATCACATGCGATGTCTGGCATCGCACTAGTGTGAATGGGGCCTAACAGAGCCGCTAAAAATGCCAAAGGTGTCCATTTATAAATGCGAGATAAGCAACTGTGCATGTAGCTGCAATGGGGAGCGAAGATTCTGTTCTTCGCTCCTCATCGCAACACAATGAGAATCTGCCAGTAAAGTCAATACAACCTGCCAGTTTATTACAGTGCGATGCAAGCATCTGACTGTCCGCTTATGTAAAATGCCTTAGAGGTGGCGGTAGCAAGGATAGAAGAGGGAAATAGGCAGCAATATGAAAAGAAAGCAGAGAAATTGCTCTGCCTCCTTTGTCACCGTCCGGCAACCCTAATAAAAGTTAGAGCAGGTTATATATGTAAATATTTGTGTGTATACATAAACACACTTATACAAGTATATACAGTGCCTTGAAAAAGTATTCATACCCCTTGAAATTTTTCACATTTTGTCATGTTGCTCGGGGGGGCTGAATACAAATGCATTTTCATTCCACTTCACAATTATGTGGCACTTTGTGTTGGTCTACCACATAAAATCCCAATAAAATACATTTACGTTTTTGGTTGCAACATGACAAAAGGTGAAAATTTTAAGGGGTATGAATACTTTTTCAAGGCACTGTGTACATGATGCTTTGTGGGATGGATGGCAGCTTAAACTTCTGTGGGGAAACCCCATGGCAGGAGTCCAAGTGATATTGCCAGCAAATGTACACATTCGCTGAAAAACACAATAAAAAAACTATTTACATATTAATCTATATATAAAATTTTGATCTCATCTTTAGCTATCCAGTGCATAATATTGAGAGAATTTTTTTTAAAGCTGTGATTTCTTTGCAGTTCTAAGTATTGATGCAGAATTTTGCTGAAACCACAAGAATCTCTCTTTTCTGACACTTGGGATACCCAAAACTTTGATTTCCATTGAAATGTGTCTATATCCTATGTATAAAAGGAAAAAAAATATTGCAGGATTACACAGATAATTCTTGAGCCCCAGCTGGGTCCTCTGCAGCTGTGCACATTTATTCTAAAATACAACATGAAAAAATATGGCGGCACAATCTGTAGCATGCTGTAATATACCTTTTACTTGTTTTACGTCTATGCCTCTTTCTGATGCCAGCTTTTTGGCCAATGGACTCACAAATACCCTCCCTTTGGGTGCAGAGCTTGGTGCAGGAGGTGGTGCAGATGGAAAAGCTGCAGCTACTGGTGTGGCTGTTGGGAAACCTGCAGCCTGTAGATATGACAATTGAGAGGTAAATGCAAAACACATGCATATAATAAAATAAAATTATGCAAGCTGCAATTGCTAACCTCTACTGTGGAGAACATTACTGGCTGTCATGGAAATGCTCTGGCATCAATCATTTGAGTCTCTGACTGGGAACAGGTATAGTGATAATTAAAACAGTCTGTGACTCAAAAGTGCTGAAGCAAGACACAGCCAGGCAACCAGCATTTTCAGGAGGACAGTAATGGCACCTCCCCCCCCCCATATTTCTCTTATATAACTTATGCTATAGAAGTCAAATGAATGCTTGTCACACATGACCAAATTTTGATTTTTGTAGCAATTTATATTGGAAGCTGGCTGCAGAGAATACAAGGATTTTTGCTCTACCTATAAAATCCTTTTCTTAGAGTACATCGCAGGACACAAAGGCACTTCATGAGACTACTTGGGATATCCCAAAGCAATGACCATCAGGGCTTGGCAACACATCTACAAAGCCACCTGTAGCAGCCTTACAAATTCGCACAACAAAAGCTTGATGCTGAATTGCCCAGGAAGCACGGACTCTCCTGGTGGAATGGACCTCAACTGGGATAGGAGGAACCTAGCTCTTAAGCCCAAAGGCCTGAGAAATAGATTAATACCCAATAGGCAAGGACCACCCAGCTGAGAGAAGCGTCAGCACAAGCCAGAAGTGGCAGTCTCGTCCAACAAACAAGTGTCCCAGATATTAAATGTAGGCACATCCACCACCTAACGACACAAAACCTGAGGCTTGGTTATGCCTGGGTGCAGAATTTCTGCCATTTTGGCCAGTGTCCATTCGCTTGAAGGTGGAAGCATAACCCAAGTAGTTATGAATATGAAGTTCCCTGTGATGTACAAGTAAGAAATATTATTTTTGAGATTAAATGATCATAAGATATACCTAAATCGATACAGTATCGTCATAAGGACAGTAGCTGGGGTCTGCTCCCTTTGCGCTCAACGCTGTCACTGGTTGCACTAGCAATTCAATATTGTTTTTTATTTATTTTTCAAGAGTATCACCTCTTTAGGCCCAGAAACCTACTGAAATTAATGTGCCTAAGAAAGAGGAGGCACTAAAGTTAGTAGCCCTAGGAAGATGGACACTAGCACTAAAATTTTAAAATAGTTCCCTGAGGAAGAGAATGAACACCCAAAAAACGTACACAACTGCCTGAATGACTTTTCAACCAATACAAACACTGGAAGAAGGCTGCCATATCAATATGGAAGAAGTCTATGAATATATCAACCCAAAACCAGGTGGCAGTCAAGACTAAAAAAAAAAAAAAATTAATATCTGAGCTCTCTAGGCTTATGCTGAAGGATCAATCCTCTAGGGGCAAGGTTTATACTCAGAGAGGTCTGCTGTATTCCCCAACAAACATTTATCAAAACCATTTTCTTTCTTCTTTCCAATCCCCTGGTAAAAGGTATATGTAAGCTCAAGAACATAAATGTAGTGCAGTATATGAGTATTGAGGACAGGAAATTTATTATTGGCAGAACCACCAGGTAAAATATAAGAAAAAAAGCCTGAAACAAAAACAAACAAATGCACCCACCAAATATAAGAACTGCATTAAATGTTTTAATGTTAGAAAAGCAGGAGGGTGGCAGTTTGCATTCTGTAAGATAGTGGTGAAAAGTAAAAAAAAAATAAAAAAGAAAAAAAAAAAATTGAATAATGGCTTAATGTGACAACATGGGTTTAAAATATTTGCTTTATAACAAATGTACCTGGGTGGAGGGAGCAGGCTTAATGTCTATGACTCCAGCTGTCTCTTTGTAATCTGCAAAGCTTCCAACATCTAATTCTTTCTCCACTATGATACACAGAGGAGTTCCAAGTGGTACGTCCCGCGTGCCTTCCGGTACCATTATTTTTGCCAAATATCCTTCTTCTTGCACCTCGAAACCTTGGTGAAACAGATCAAAATGTATTCATTGTAACAGTGAACAGACACCGGTTCATACAAAAACAAAAATGTAATTCTGTAAGAGGCCCCTTTCACACTACTGCGACTTCAAAGTCGCGCAATTTCAGGAAATGCCTGTGTAACTGGCATCAAAATCAGACCAAAGTAGTGCAGGGACTACTTTGAAGTCGGAACGATTTGAAGTCGTACCAATATGAATGGTTGTCATTGGAAATGATTTGTCATTCTACTTTGCAGTTCCAAATCGTGGGACAAGTTGTAAAAGTGCGAAAGGGGCCTTAGTGTACAGGGTTTTTTTTTTTTTTTTAACCATTCCCGAGTACCTGTGAATACTTTTAATCAAATCATTTTTTTATAAAGAAAATAGCATGTACATAACACATCCCTGTCCAGTATACCAAAAAGATACAGTAAGGATAATGGGTACAGCATTAAATGCAAATAGGACATACTAGTGTGCATTACAACTCAACAACTTCTTGGCAGGTTAAGAAATACTTTAAAATAACTTTTCATATGACCACTTAATAACAAAACCCTTGGGTGGACCTCTAAGTTTTATATATTCTTCAATGAACTTTCTAACATTCTGGGTGCAGCATGGCTGCTTGGTGGTTAGCATGGATGACTTGCTGTACTGGGGTTCTGGGGCCATACCCCAGCAAAGCCCCAGCCTTTTTAGGAAAAAATGTAATACATCACAATATTATCAAGCATCACAACAAGTGACGACTAGGACACTGAAATGCTTAGCAATCAGGTGGTTGTAAAGGCTGAAGGTTTTTTACCTTCATGCATTCTATGCATGAAGGTAAAAAACTTTTCATGTACTGCTCCCCTCCCCTCCCACCCACAATACTCACCTGAGCCCCCTCTCAACCCGGCAATGTGCACGGGAGCCTTGGCTGTCCTAGGTCTCTCTCTCCTCAATGGCAGAGGCACAGCAGTGGGAGCCATGGGCTCCCACTGCTGTCAATCACAGCCAGGGCGCCAATAAGAACAGAGCAGGGCTCGGGAGCAAGCATGCACCAGTTCCCCCATAGCAAGCAGCTTTCCATTGGGGGTAGTGGTCAAGGGGGAGGAGCCAGGAGTGCTGATGGGGGATCTGAGAAGAGGAGGATCGGGGCTGCTCTGTGCAAATCCCTTGCACAGAGCAGGTAAGTATTATACGTTTTTTTTTTAAATAACAAGCACACCTTTTATTATCACTTTAACCACTTGCCGAACCGCCGCATGAACATTTACGTCGGCAGAATGGCACAAGCAGGCAAATGGGCGTACATGTACGTCCCTTTAAAATTTGCAGCCGTGCGGGCGCGCCCCTGCCGCGAGCTCCGTGAGGTGTCCACGGACTCTTTGTCCGCCGGTGTCATGCAGCTGCAGAACAGGACACTGATCCTCTTCTCCCTGTAATCGGGAGCAGTGATCAGTGTTGTAACAGGTAGCCCAGCCCCCACACAGTTAGAATCACTCCCTAGGAAACACTTAACCCCTTCCTCGCCCCGTAGTGGTTAACCCCTTCACTGCCAGTATCATTTACACAGTAATCAGTGCATTTTTATAGCACTGATCGCTGTCAAAAGTGTTCGATGTGTCTGCCATAATGTCGCAGTCATGATAAAAAAAAAAATAAAAAAAAAAAAAAAAAGCTGATCGCTGGGATACCATAAAACTATCCCCTATTTTGTAGACACTATAACTTTTGCGCAAACCAATCGAAAAAAGGCTTATTGCAATTTTTTTACCAAAAATATGTAGAAGAATACGCATCGGCCTAAACTGAGGGAAATTTTTTTTATTTATTATAGCAAAAAGTAAAAAATATTGCTTTTTTTTCAAAATTGTCACCATTTTTGTTTATAGCGCAAAAAAAAAAAAAAAAAAAAAAAAAAAAAAAAAAATCGCAGAGGTGATCAAATACCACCAAAAGAAAGCTCTATTTGTGGGAAAAAAAGGACGTCAATTTTGTTTGGGAGCCACGTCGCACGACCGCGCAATTGTCAGTTAAAGCGACGTAGTGTTGAATCGCAAAAAGTGCTCTGGTCATTTGGCAGCCAAATCCTCCGGGGCTGAAGTGGTTAAACAACATTTACAGTTGATACATTAAATGGCAAATAATATAGTAGCAATCTGTACATTTCACACAGCACTCTGTAGTAGTAGATTTCATAACCGATGTGCTTTTACCTATAGTGGCTTTATCGGTTTCAATCTCTGCCAGCAGATCTCCTTCGCTGAGCTTCTCTCCAACCTTCTTTTCCCATTTCTGTACTGTCCCCATTGTCATTGTTGGTGATAGTGCAGGTAATAAGATCTATAGATGTGGAATAAAACAGATCCAGTCTTAGCAAGAATGTCTTCTGTAGTTCTGGGATCCCGGGTTCCATTCCCATGAGGCATCCTATCTGCATGAAGTTTGTGCATTTTTTCTGTGTTTGTATAGATTCATTTACTGGTCCTTAATGGTTTAAAACTGGCAATAATGTGTGCATCTGTACGACTACGTTACGTAAACCTCACCTACAACTCCAGACAATTGGCAAAACAGACAATTTAATACATACAGTGTGTGTATATATATTTTTGACAACCACAATTTTATTTTCCCCAGGCATTTACCAAATTTACCAATTCAAGCTATAGTATTATAATGGATATGGGCTGAAAGTGCACACTCAGGTTTAATTTGAGGATATGTACATCCAAATCAAAAGGGAAGGGTTTTTGAATTTACAGCGTTTAAGAATACCCCCCCCCTTTTTCAAGGGACCAAAAGTAATTGGACATTTGAATCAAAAGCGGTTTCATGGCCAGGTGTGGGCTACTTCTTCGTGATGTCTTCATCAATTAAAGTAGAACTTCAGTAATTTTTTCATCTTTCCCTCTATTACATCTTCTGCCCTTGTTGTTTTAACTTTGGATAGTAAAACATTTTTCAGTAAATACCTTATACAGCCCACTTCCTGTTTCTTGTCTGGAAAAAAGTCTAGGCTTATGACATCATGCACAGCGCTCTCTTTAACTCTTGTGAGAGTTTGCCAGGAAGGGAGGAGGGGGGGGGTGAGTCATAAGAGGGTCAATGAGAGCTGCAGAGCTGGAGGTGTGTGTCTTTGTAAATCCAGGAAGTTATCAGGCAGCAGCTTCAGCTGTCGTCAACAGTTAAAATGATTGCAGCCAGACTCAGTGGAGGGAGATTTCTGCAAGGATATTTGGCAAGTACAGAATCACAGTATATATAAAATAATATGCAAAGTGGTTGGAGGGAAGCTTCCAAATGGCAAAGATGTTTTTATTGCAAATTATGTGAGCAGACTGCAGTTCCGGTCGGGAGTTGATTCTAAGTGTGGTATTTGCATTTGGAATCTATTGCTGTGAACCTACATCATGTGTTCAAAGGAGCTGTCCATGCAAGTGAAACAGGCCATTGTAAGGCTTGAAAAATGAAACAAATCCATCCGAGAGCAACATTAGGAGTGGCCAAAGCAACAGCTTGGTACATTCTAAAAAAGGAAGAACGCACTGGTGAGCTCAGCACTGTAAAAATGCCTGGAGGTCCATGGAAGACAACAGTGGTGAATGATCGCAGGATCCTCTCCATGGTAAAGAAAAACCCATTCACAACATCCAGACAAGTGAAGGACACTCTCCAGGAGGCGGGTGTATCATTGTCAAAGTCTACAATCAACAGAGCAAATACAGAGGGTTCAAACCATTCATAAGCCTGAAGAATAGAAAAGCCAGATTAAACTTTGCCAAAAAAAAACATCTAAAAAAGCCAGACCAGTTCTGGAAAGGCATTCTTTGAACAGATGAAAAGAAGAATAATCTGTACCAGAATGACAAGAAGAAAACCGTGGAGAAGGCTTGGAACAGCTTATGATCCAAAGCACACAATGTCATCTGTAAAACATGGTGGAGGCAGTGTTATGGCATGGGCATGTATGGCTTCCAGTGGCACTGGGTCATTGATGATGTGACAGAAGACAGAAACAGCCGGATTAATTCTGCAGTGTTTAGAGATATACAGTACGATCAACCCAGATTCAGCCAAATGCAGCAAAGTTGATTGGACGGCGCTTCACAGTACAGATGGACAATGATCCAAAACACACTGCAAAAGCAACCCAGGAGGTTTTGAAAAAGAAGTGGAATATTCTGCAATGGTCGAGTCAATCACCTGATCTCAACCCAATTGAGCATGCATTTCACTTGCTGAAGGCAAAAACTAAAAAGGCAGAAAGACCCACAAACCAAGAACAACTCAGGACAGCTGCAGTAAGAGCCTGGCAAAGCATCAGAAATTAGGATATCCAGTCTTTGGTAATGTCCATGGGTTCCAGACTTCAGACAGTCATTGCCAGTAAAGGATTTTCAACAAAATATAAAAAAAAACATTTTATTTAGGATTATATTCATTTGTCCAATTACATTTGAGCCCCTGAAAATGGGGAGGGGGACTGTGTATAAAACTGGTTGCAGTTCCTAAAATTTGTACTTGATATTCATGTTCAACTCCTTGAATTAAAGCCAAAAGTCTGCATTTCAAATTAATTTGGATTGTTTCTTTTTAATTTTATTCTGGTGGTATACAGAGCCAAAAGTATAAAAATTGTACCCGTGTCCAAATAGATATGGACCCAACTGTGTATGTTTCCTGTTTTACCAGTCAAAGATTTGAAATAATTTAATTCTGTTCAGTCAATCTTGTGCTTTGCAAGCACCTGCAACACACCCCACAAGGAAAAAGGTTAGTATTGTGTTTAATCCTATCCTTCTAGACAAAACGTGCAGTGCAAGGGTAAATATTACAGTAACTTGGAGTTTAGCTTTAAGATGTATTGGAGGTCCTGCATTACACCTTGTCTTGGTAAAAGCAAGCACTCACTTAGGACACATAAACCTGGCTTGCTACTGCATACCAAAAAAAAATAAAAAAATCTTGAAAAAGGATAATTACTTTACTACTTTACCTTGTGCTTTTCTTCCATAAAGAAATATGTAGCAAATAAATAGCAGGCACTGATTATGTAACATAACATAATACATTCACAGGGGTGACAAGGTTACCTTCAGGTGTGTAGGATAGGAACTGCCAGGGGCTTGAACTGCTACTGGGGGTGGTGCCTGGGCAGCTGCTGTTGGGGTGCTTGAAGGGGCAGTAGCTGCAACAGTGTCCAAGGTGTAGTTTTTAAAGGCATCAATTAATTCTGGCCTATGGAATAAAACAAAATCACTCAGAATAGTAAATGATCTTTAAATAACGGAACCTTAAAAAATGACATATTTAAGGTAGTGATACAAATTTGATAGATTTGTACAGTGCCCCTATGACGACAACGATTCATCTGGGAAACAGATATAACAGTGGGATTAGTTTAAATATTTTATACAATTGCGGTACTTCTAGATACTTATGATTTGGCAGTTCTATCATGTGTTCAGTTGATTGAGAAGCGTTTTTCTTTTTTTTAATTAAAGGTCCCCTTTAGAGCAAACACAGTCTTTCACTTAGACCACTTTTACACTGAGGCAGTTTTCATGCGTTTTAGCTCTAGAAATAGCACCTGAAAACTGCCTCCCATTCATTGCAATGTGTGCTTGAAACCCGGGCGGTGCGCTTGCGGGGTGGTTTGAAAGCGTTGTATATAGAGCTCTCAAAACGCCCCTGACCATTGCAATGAATAGGCAGCGCTTCGGGAGCGCCTAAAAGCGATTCGGAAGTGCCACAACATGTGAGTTTTAACTTCTTCTTTAAAGGTTAAAAGCGCCCCGCTAGCGCCGCTAAAACAAGTGGCGCTTTAGCGCTGTTGCGGCCCTAGTGTGAAAGGGGTCTTAGCCCTCAAGTATGAGAAGTTATTGTAATCACCAGTTTAAGGATCAATAGAACAAAAGCAGAGAAAGCAATGAAATATGCTTTGGTCTTGGCAATCATCAGCGACCAGGGAAGGCTTTTGTTTTTTCCAAGAAGTCCACTTTAAAATTATATAAAAAAAAATAAAATTAAATAAAAAGCAGAGGACTGGTCAGGGATCCACCCTATAATTTCATACAAGTTCCCAGTTTTACAGAGTTAGTTCTGTAGATCCCTCATTGACTCTCTAAAAATTGGGTCTTGATTTTAGAAACCTATTGCGCAACTGGAACTATAGATTTGTAAATTATATGTTAAAGACACTGGAGTTGATTTACTAAAACTGGTTAGGGATGAGTTCAGGCGTGTTCGCATTGAACACATGCAGAACCCGCCAAGTAAGTCAGCACCGTCGGAACCACGCTGCGCTAATCACAGGCAGGGAGACATTTCCCGATGCTCGGCTGCAGAGATCGGGAAATGTCTCCCTGCTTGTGATTAGCGCAGCGCGGTTCCGACTTCCTTGGCGGGCTCTGCATGTGTTCAGTGCGAACACGCCTGAGCTCATCCCTAAAACTGGTGAGCACAAAATCTGGTGCAACTCTGCATAGAAACCAATCAGCTTCCAGGTTGTTTTGTCAAAGCTTAATTGAACAAGATGAAGTTAGAAGCCGATTGGCTCCCATGCACAGCTACACCAGATTTTGCACTCTCCAGTTTTAGTAAATCAACCCCACTGGCATTTACAATTTATAAACAAAAATTAGCTTACGCTGTATACAATCTAAGTAATGTCAATGGATATGTGCTTGTCACTCACCTGTCAACAGTGATGCAAATTATGGCACCAATTTGGACATCTTTTGTCCCTTCTGCCACTAGGATTTTGGCCAGGTAGCACTCCTCCATACATTCAAATCCAACTGTAGCTTTGTCGGTCTCAACCTACAATACATACAATATTTTTAATGACAGTAAGTCAACAAATGCCATCATACCGGTTGCTGTATTTATAGCTCTTTCCTGCACCACTTCCCTGGATTCAAAGTGCTCATACTAACAGGCTTCTGTGAGTAAAACAGGAGTCCTTTGAAAATGTTTACTCCAGAAGAGTGTGGTAATGTAAGGGGTTGCTAAATACGCAGACAGTGCCTTCATCAGATTGGATGCAGGCACTGTTCAGCATGCAATTTTCTGACCACCTGCTCTGAAAAACCGGCAGGCCCACCCATTGTTAGAATTTCAACCGATTCAGAGGAATCGGCCGAAGTTCTAATAGTGTATGGCTAGCTTAACAGTTATTACTTATGGTGGATACTTGTAGCTACTGATTTTTAGTTTTCCTATAGCATTATTTATAGCTTTTTTTGTCATTACATAACAGAAAACAGTGTGCACAAGCCATAGGAGAATAGATACGGCACATTATTTAATTGGCGACTTTTAGTCATGAGCATACAAATTGGAAGCACATTTACGATTGTACCCATATAAAAAGAAGTAGATGTGAAGGTAGGCTTGAACTCTAAATATTCGATTAAAGAAATGCTGGATAAGTGCAATGAAAGTCCAGGGATCCCATGTGATGAGTAGAATTCTATCTTCTGTAGGATAATTGGACAACTCTAATGGAAGGGTGTCACTGACTAAACTTGCAGTGACAGTGAGAAGTGCCTTTCGACAGGCAAACATAGAAGGCCCCAAGAGGTTCCTTTTTAAATTTAGTGAATTTTTTTTTTTTTTATCAGGACCAGTTTACACCACAAATCACACATGAACCTGCTGTGCATTCCTCTGTGATTCCCACGTGATCAGGGTGCAGTGCAATTCCAGCCCATTCATTTGAATATGCAGAAATCATAGTGTATGCACCACTTTAAAACGCACAGCATCCGGATCACATGGTACTAGTGTATCACGCTTTCCGATGCAGGAAAACACTGCATTTGCGACCTGCATTTATGGTGTCTTTAAAAGGGGTTGTAAACCTTCGTGTTTTTTCACCTTAATGCATCCTATGCATTAACCACTTAACGACCGCCCACTGTATATATACGTCGGCAGAATGGCACAATCACGTACCTGCCTGCCTTCGTATAGGTGGGGGGTCCGATCGGACCCCCCTCCGGTACAGCGAGCTGCCGGGATCGCTTCGGGAGCGATCCGTGATGAGGGGGCAGCCATTCGATTCTGGCCATCCCCTCGCGATCGCTCCCGGCGAATGAAAAGCTTCCTCTGCCTGTGTAATGTTTACACAGGCAGGAGGAAGTGATGTGATCTCTCATGCGGCGCTCACATATACCGAGCGCCGCATGAGAGAAGACATCAGGTTAGTGCACTAAACAGCACACCGACACCAGGACACATAGGCACACGATCGCCCCCCCCCAGCCCCCAGTCACTGATTGCAGTGACCATTTATTTACTGATCACTGCAATCAGTGACATTTGTGACTGTAAAAGTGTCAGGGCAGAGTGTTTTAGGTCCAGTGTAGCCCCCTAAACCCCCCCTAATAAAGGTTAAACCCCTTGATCGCCCCCCAGGTAACCCTTTCACCGCTGTCACTAAGCGATCATTTTTCTGATCGCTGTCTAGGTGTCGGTGATGCCGATAGGAAGCCAGTTATTTTTTTTAGGTTCGCCGCAGGTTTTTATAGCGTCAGGTACCCCCATATATTATCTAATAAAGGTTTTAACCCCCTAATTGCCCCTAGTTAACCCTTTCACCAGTGATCACCATATAAGTGTTACTGGTGACACTGGTTAGCCAGTTAGTTATTTTGTTATTTAGGTTCCCCGTCAGGTTTTTATATAGCGTCAGGTACCCCCATATATTACCTAATAAAGGTTTAACCCCTGATTGCCCCTAGTTAACCCTTTCACCAGTGATCACCATATAAGTGTTACGGGTGACGCTGGTTAGTTAGTTTGCTTTTTATAGTGTCAGGGCACCCGCCGTATATAACCCAATAAAGGTTTAACCCCCTGATCGCCCGGCGGGTGATATCAATTAGGTTTTAGTGTCAGAGAGGGTCTGCGTCGCCCCAGGCAGCGTCAGGTTAGTGCCAGGAACACTAACACCCACGCGTGAAGCATACACCTCCCTTAGTGGTATAGTATCTGAACAGATCAATATCTGATCAGATCTATACTAGCGTCCCCAGCAGTTTAGGGTTCCCAAAAACGCAGTGTTAGCGGGATCAGCCCAGATACCTGCTAGCACCTGCGTTTTGCCCCTCCGTCCAGCCCAGGCCACCGAAGTGCAGTATCGATCGATCACTGTCACTTACAAAACACAACACACATAACTGCAGCGTTCGCAGAGACAGGCCTGATCCCTGCGACTCCAGTGCAGTAGGAGGCGATTTCACCACCACAGTTAAAAAAAAACAAAAAAAACAAGAAGAGCATATATGCCGAAGCAGGGGGGCAGCAGGGGTGGAGGAGTGATTTTGCTCCTAATGCCGTACATACGGTCAAAATTCTGACGGAGGCTTGCCCGTGGAAAAGTCTGACTATGTGTACACGGCATAACTTTTGCGGGAGGATGCCCCCATGCTTCGGCATATATAAATGGTGCATGTATGCCCATCATTAGAAGTGGCTGAATGAAGGGAGGTATTCTAATGGTGGGCATACCCACCGATCAATCTCTTTTTTTCGTTCCGCCAACAGGCTGCATGAAAAAAAAAGATTACAATACATTTCCAACAAGGACCAGCAACATACTGGTATGTTGCTGGACTTTGAATGGTTATACCAGATTGATGCCTGCGGGTTTAGGTATCATCTTGGTATCATTCTTTTCAGCCAGCGGCCGACTCATGTAAAAGCAATCCTAGCGGCTAATTAGCCTCTGGACTGCTTTTACAAGCAGTGGGAGGGAATGTCCCCCCCCCCGGATATAAAAAGCGCCATTGGGAAATTGGGAAAGCATTTTATCACACCGATCTTGGTGTGGTCAGATGCTTTGAGGGCAGAGGAAAGATCTAGGGTCCAATAGACCCCAGTTTTTTCAAAAAAAAGGAGTACCTGTCACTACCTATTGCTATCATAGGGGATATTTACATTCCCTGAGATAACAATAAAAATGCTAAAAAAAAAAAAAAATATGGAAAGAACAGTTTAAAAATAAAATAGCAAACTTAATATAAATAAAAAAAATTAAAAAAAGCACCCCTGTCCCGCCCTGCTCTTGCACAATGGCGAACGCAAGCGTCGGTCTGGCGTCATATGTAAACAGCAATTGCACCATGCATGTGAGGTATCACCGCGAAGGTCAGATCGAGGGCAGTCATTTTAGCAGTAGACCTCCTCTGTAAATCTAACGTGGTACCCTGTAAAGGCTTTTTAAAATGTATGTAGTTTGTCGCCACTGCGCGTTTGTGCGAAATTTTAAAGCAGGTCGTGTTTGGTATCTATGTACTCGGCCTAAGATCATCTTTTTTATTTCATCAAACATTTGGGCAATATAGTGTGTTTTAGTGCATTAAAATAATTTTTTTTATTTTTTCCCCAAAAAATGCGTTTGAAAAATCGCTGCGCAAATACTGTGTGGAAAAAAAAAATGCAACACCCACCATTTTAATCTGTAGGGCCTTTGCTTTAAAAATATATATAATGTTTGGGGGTTCAACATAATTTTCTTGCAAAAAAAAATAAAAAATATGTTTTCATGTAAACAAAAAGTGTCAGAAAGGGCTTTGTCTTCAAGTGGTTAGAAGAGTGGATGTAAGCTTCCTAATGTTGTGTATAAAATGCCAGAACAGTTCAAAACCCCCCCAAATGACCCCATTTTGGAAAGTAGACACCCCAAGCTATATACTGAGAGGCATGTCGAGTCCATGGAATATTTTATATGTTGACACAAGTTGCGGAAAAAAGACTATTTTTTTTTATTTTTTTTTGCACAAAGTTGTCACTAAATTATATATTTCTCAAACATGCCATGGGCATATGTGGAATTACACCCCAAAATACATTCTGTTGCTTCTCCTGAGTACGGGGATACCACATGTGTGAGACTTTTTGGGAGCCTAGCCGCGTACGGTACCCCAAAACCAAGCACCGCCTTCAGGCTTTCTAAGGGTATAAATTTTTGATTTCACTTCTCACTGCCTATCACAGTTTTGGATGCCATGGAATGCCCAGATGGCACAACCCCCCCCCCCCCAAATGACCCCATTTTGGAAAGTAGACACCCCAAGCTATTTGCTGAGAGGTATTGTGAGTATTTTGCAGATCTCGCTTCTTGTCACAAAGTTTTGAAAATGAAAAAAAAAAAAAATTATTTTATTTCTTCGTTTTCAAAAACAGAGCTGTAAAATACTCACCATGCCTCTCAGCAAATAGCTTGGGGTGTCTACTTTCCAAAATGGGGTCATTTGGGGGGGGTTTGTGCTATTTTGGCATTTTATGGCCTTAGAAACTGTGATAGGTAGTGATGAGTAAAATCAAAAATTTGCGCCCTTAGAAATCCTGAAGGCGGTGCTTGGTTTTCGGGGTCCCGTACGCGGCTAGGCTCCTAAAAAGTCCCACACATGTGGTATCCCGGTACTCAGGAGAGGCAGCAAAATGTATTTTGGGGTGCAATTCCACATATAACCATGGCATGTGTGAGCAATATATCATTTAGTGACAACTTTTTGTAATTTTTTTATTTTTTATTTTTTTTAGTCATTATTCAATCACTTGGGACAAAAAAATAAAATAAATATTCAACGGGCTCAACATGCCTCTACTTTCCAAAATGGGGTCATTTGGGTGGGTTTTGTACTGCCCTGCCATTTTAGCACCTCAAGAAATGAGATAGGCAGTCATAAACTAAAAGCTGTGTAAATTCCAGAAAATGTACCCTAGTTTGTAGACGCTATAACTTTTGCGCAAACCAATAAATATACGCTTAGGCCCCTTTCACACTGGCACGTTTTTCAGGCGGTTTAGCGCTAATAATAGCGCTGTTATACGGCCTGAAAAAATTGTGCCCTGTATTCTTCAATGTGAAAGCCCAAAGGCTTTCACACTGAAGCGGTGCGCTAGCAGGACCGCTCCAAAAGTCCTGCTAGCCGCATCTTTACAGCGGTGAAGGAGCAGTGTGTTCACCGCTCCTTTACCGCGGCTGCCCATTGAAATCAATGGGACACCGCGGTAATACCGCCCGCAAACCGCGGCAATAGCTGTGGTTTGCGGGCGGTATTAACCCTTTTTCGGCCGCTAGCGGGGGTTAAATTCACTCCGCTAGCGGCCGCATACCGCGGTAATAACGACGGTATAGCGCCGCTGAAAATCGCTCCGCTATACCGCACCTGCCCGCCCCAGTGTGAAAGGGGCCTTATTGACATTTTTTTTTACTAAAGACATGTGGCTGAATACATTTTGGCCTAAATATATGACTAAAATTGAGTTTATTAGATTTTTCTTATAACAAAAAGTAGAAAATATTTTTTTTCCCGTTTATATGGCAAAAAAAATAAAAAAATCGCAGAGGCAATCAAATACCATGAAAATAAAGCTCTATTTGTGGGAAGAAAAGGACGCAAATTTCGTTTGGGTACAACATTGCATGTCCGCACAATTTCCAGTTAAAGCAGCGCAGTGCCAAATTGTGAAATCACCTCTGGTCATTAAGCTGCGTAATGGTCCGGGGCTTAAGTGGTTAAGGTGAAAAAACACCTTGCAGTGTCCGGCCTCCAGCCCCCCCCCCCCCCGTTTTACTTACCGAATTTCTCCACGGCTTTACGGCTCTTCATTGGATAGATTGATAGCAGCGCAGCCATTGGCTCCCGCTGCTGTCAATCAAATCCAATGACGCGGGCGGGGCCTGATTCTTACACCTGGCGGATATGGACGCCGAGTGTATGACACGGGAGCACGCCCGCAAGGTAACCCCCCCCTCGGGAGAGAGCTTCCCAGAGGGGGTTATCTATTGCAGGGAGGAGCTGAGAGAGCCACAGTGAGACCCCAGAACAGGAGGATCGGGGCTACTCTGTGCAAAACGAACTGCACAGTGGAGGTAAGTAGGACATGTTTGTTATTTAAAAAAAAAAAAAAAAAAACTGCAGTGGATTTCAAAACCGCACAGAACATGGGTTTCCTGCACCGTGTTCTTGAGTGAACAGGCCCTCAGACCAGATTATAACTAAGTGTTCAACCAAAAAAAAAAAAAAAAAAGGAAGCCAGAAGCCTCAATTTTGTGATAGTGAAAGAAAGACAATGCATCAAAAGTAAACCATTTAGAAATCAAACCTCAGCAATCAGATCCCCCTCGCTGATTTTCTCGCCTTCCTTCTTTTCCCATTTTACAATGGTTCCCATCTGCATTGTGGGGGAGAGTGAAGGTAAAAGCACCTGTGCAAAAGAAAAGATCCATTAGTAAGAGCCCCAAATAAAAGGTTCATTTGTAAATACATAAGACTTTTATTACATCCAATTGCCAATTATTCTTGCCAAACGTCCTATGTGTGCATTCTACAGAAGATCTAGCCAGAGCAAGTGATGGGTAATGAATGTGATGTGACAGCCGAGGGTGGACTGGCAGTGTAAAACATTGACGGCTTCAATCCTCTGCAAGTGTAAAGAATGAAAACCAAGCTCTTTGACAAACTCTTTTTGGATCTAAATCAGCCTCTCTCAATCTTTTCAACACAGATGAACCCTGTCTGGTCTCAGGGAACCCCTGCTAAAAATGACTATAGATACAATTCATGATACATTAGTGTGATGGTCTGTGGGAAGAACGCTCCTTACACTTGTGGTCATTGGGAAGAATTACCCCCTTACGGATAGATAAAAAGATCAATGGTGTAAGTGGGAACTTATCTGAGAGGCAGAAATTGCTCATTACTTAAAGTGTTACTAAACCCAGGACCCTGCACTCCCTATGGTCTGGTCTCCCACAGTACTCAGAATATGGAAATGCAATTATTATAGTAAATGTAAGCTGCTAAATACCTTTTCTCTTTAGCAGTATATAGCAGTCGTGTGACTTCTATCAGTGTGTTGTTAAAGCTTGTAGGACAGTGGTTCTCAACTCCAGTCCTCAGGGCCCACCAACAGGCCAGGTTTGCAAGATAACTGAAATGCATCACAGGTGATATAATTTGCTGCTCAGGGATTGCAGTATTCTAGTCTGCATCTCACCAAGGTAATACTTAAAATCTGGCCTGTTAGTGGGTCCTGAGGACTGGAGTTGAGAACCACTGTTGTAGGAGGACTTTTTATTCTGCTCTTTTGGTCCTATAAAACTTCAGGGCCCCTGACCCTCTGTCTGGACAGTGCTGATTGGCCCTGTGCTGATCACATGCACTCTCCCAAGAAAAAAAAAAAACAAAAAAAAAAAACTCTAGCAATACACACCAAACAAAGCATGTGCAGCCCGACTCCTTCCATTTAAAATTATCCGGAGAGGAGACACTGGAAGAAGGTGAAGATCGGAGAAGACAGGATCACACAGCCTTTTTACACAATGCAGGTTCCAAGTGTAAGTATAACAAGCATGCTTTACTGCATATACAGACTTATTTTACTGTTGTGGGTAACACTTTAAGGAACCCTTAGCAGCCTCTGGAGGAGCCCACCATTAAGAAACCCTGCTCTAAATGGACTAATATTTGGCCAAAGTGCAGACAAACTAGGATGAAGGGTTAAAATTAAAAGATGCAAGTCATACAAAAAATAAAAATAAAAAAAAGGCAGAAAAAGGCGAATGAGGGTATTATGTGGCTGGCATGCAATAGAGTGGATTGTAGCATGCTTTGTATAATCATATACTGTCAATGTTCTAATGGTCCATATATAGTTATATAAAGCTTTCATGTATGGGACTTTAAAAATGATGCTGTAAATAAGATGCACCGTTATGTTCAATATAATATATGTCAGGTGGGCGATTATCTCCCAGGGAACGAAAATCAAACTTCCATTATCATTAGTGGGAGTCACCCATCACAGCCCATAATGCTGCTGAAAGTCCAGTGTCACCATGGGAGAGATACACAATGACAACGCCAGCAAGTAAACAGCTCCATAAAGTAATACAAGTAGAATGGTAGAAGTTCTGAAGCTGATGATAGAAACTTTATCAATTGTACATGATATCTCTTTTACCACATCCAGTCTACACTATATGTATAGAGGGCTGGAAATCTCCCCCCTGTAATAGAACCACACAGCCTACACACAGCCATGATCTCTCCATCTCTTCTATAGATTCCTTCTGCCCTTCATCTGTCCCTCACCCCATAGACCTGCTCCTAGAATACTAAAGTACAACTGTCAGAAGTGACGTATGAGGACTGCCAATGCAAACCTCCTTCCCACAATGCTAGTTGCTTGGCTGTTTGTCTTTAGTAGATATCTGTTCCAGGTCAGGACTCAGGAAGCACTAACATAGAAGTATCAGCAGAACAGCCGAGTAGCCAGCATTTCCCAGAGCTCAGCAATGGCAGTCTGCTTATTTTTGTCATGACAAGTTGCCTTCAAAGCTGAACTCCAGGAAATGAGATAAAATCTCCCCTTACAATGGGGCGCCCGCTACTGCAAGGGTTCAATGCTCTATTAGTCTAATGCCCGCGTACACACGACTGTTTTTCATGACGAGAAAAATGCAATTTTTTAATTTGGTCATTAAAAACGATCGTGTGTGGGCTCCAGAGCATTTTTCACGACGTGAAAAATGGGCATGAAAAATTTGGGACATGCTCTAATTTTTCTCGTCATGAAAAACGGCCGTTTGTACGCTTTAACGACGTGAAAAAAACATGCATGCTCAGAAGCAAGTGATGAGACGGGAGAGCTCGTTCTGGTAAAACTAGCGTTCATAATGGAGATAGTACATTCGTCACGCTGTAACGGACTAAAGAGCATGAGGCTGAAAAGTGCGAATCGTCTCTCACCAAACTTTACTAACACGAGGATCAGCAAAAGCAGCCCAAAGGGTGGCGCCATCCGAATGGAACCTTTATAGTGCCATCGTACATTTCGTAAATCACCGGGCTTTGCTCGAGCATTTTTTTTCACAATCGTGTGTAGGCAAGGCAGGCTTGAGAAGTTTTTCAATGACATTAAAAACGGTCGTGTGTACGCGGCATAAGGGTGCTTTCACACTGGGGCCACCAAGTGTTAGCACTAAAGCGCCGCTCGTTTTTGCGGAGCATTTCGGACGCTAGTGGGGCGCATTTAACCCTCGCTAGCGGCCGAAGAAGGCGTTAAAAGCACCCATGTTGCAGCGCTTTCAAAGTGCTTTTCATTTCAATGGGGCGGCGGAGGAGCGGTGTATACAGCGCTCCCAAACCGCCCCAAAGATGCTGTTTGCTGGACCTTTCCCAACGTCCTGCAAGCGCACCGCCCGAGTGTGAAAAGTCACACTGGAATGAATGGGAGGCGTATTTTAGGCGTTATTTTGAGGCTATTTCTAGTGCTAAAAACCTCCTCAGTGTGAAAGCAGCCTAAGGGTGCAGATACCCGTATTACTTACCATACCCACTAAGGCCTCATTCACACTGGCACTATCAGACCAGTGCTTATATGCGTTTACAAGAGATTTCTAAACGCGTGTAATGATTTTTTAGTCAATTTAGGTGCGTTTAGAGATGAGAGAATTCTGTGCGTTCAGGATCTGAATAAGAAACTCTAAACATGGCTAAAGGCATAGTGACATAACATCACACAGGCTGTGAAGCATTTCGGCTCGACAGCCTGTTTCCTACTGCACATGCGTGAGCGGCACTTTCTGAATGGTACGGTGTTTCGTCAGATTAGGCCACCCGTCAGATTTTGTAACGGAAGTGACGTTCTGCCGCCATCTTGCTACACCCCGCACTCCTCCACAGTAAGAAGGCAGCAAGCGGACATCTTGTTACACCCACCGGAGTCTTGCATTTTCACGCTTAATTTTAACAGTAAACTCAGCTTATATAGTGAAATACAGTATTTTGAAATCCGTCAGACAGTTTTCATGTTGAATTTTCAAAGCAGCAGTGTTTTGTCAGATCAGCAGGCTTGATATCACGGACTGCTTAGGCTCTGAAGAAAGGGGTGCGCCCCAGAAACACGTCAGCCATTCACCTACATTTTGGGTACCGTCCGATCCTCTGGTCATCGAATCCTGGTTGCAGTTGCCACAGGACTCAGTGAAATTGCCAGAAATGCCTATATGAAAAGCTTGTTTGTGAGTAGGACCATTGTTGTTTTTTTATACATTTTAATAAAGTTTTTATCTGGTAATGCACTAGGTCGGTGCGCCCTCCTTTCTTTTCAGGTTATGAACTCCCATTATTCTGAGGAGGGCTGCAAGACTCTAGTTTGTGCCTTTTACAAAAAGAATGGTCTACACTATCCACATGCAGTGAAACACAGGAGCGCAGGAGATTTGTTTTCGTTGTACTAGATCAGCAGGCTTGCCATCCAAATTGCCAGACGGATTTCATAATACTGAATGTCACTATATAGGCTGAGTTTACTGTTAAAAATAAGAGTGAAATGCAAGACTCCGGTGGGTGCAACAAGATGTCCACTTGCCGTCTTCTCACTGTATCCTTACTGTGGAGGAGTGCGGGGTGTAGCAAGATGGCGGCGACTGAACATCACGTTTGTTACCAAATCTGACGGGTCACCTAATCTGATGAAACACCTGCTGTCTTCTGGGACCTGTGTGTCTCCCAGAAGGCAGCGGTGGGGGGGGGGACATTAGTTTGACGCACAATGTGGAGCAGATACCAGGATTTGACAGTTATCCACTCCCCACTAAAAAGGTGCCAAATGTAGCACCCGAGGGGAGGGGGGATTGGGGGGTTCGATCGGCGGAAGTTCCATTTCTGGGTAGAACTCCACTTTAAACATTCAAGCACTTGCTTCAAATTGCTCAGGTGTGATCCACGGGTCAAATGTGAGTTTTATCATGTGTTAGGGCTTGTTTACACTCGTGCCATTGGCTCTCACTCCTCTAAAAAGTGATCCACACTTGGATCCCTTTTTCTGAGGCCCTGGACAGGCAGTGAGGAGGTGATATGTCGCCGTTTCATGGTGTGGCAGTGTCACCACATTCCCTGAACGCAGGGGGGTATCATCTGTCATGTACACCCCCCACCGGCACTTTTCCAGTCCTTGCGTGTGGGCAGATGTGCCAACTGGCTCTGCCATGGGTACATCTACCTGTCACCAGAGGGGCAGGAGACTGGCCAGAGCGGGACTGAAGATCCACTTTTAAAGGAGATTGTACAGTGTATGGCCATCTTACAGGAGATTATACAATCTGATTGGACAGTGTGTGGCCATCTGTAACCAGATTGGACAGTGTGTGGTCATCTGTAACCAGATTGGACAGTGTGTGGCCATCTGTAACCAGATTGGACAGTGTGTGGCCATCTGTAACCAGATTGGACAGTGTGTGGCCATCTGTAACCAGATTGGACAGTGTGTGGCCATCTGTAACCAGATTGGACAGTGTGTGGCCATCTGTAACCAGATTGGACAGTGTGTGGTCATCTGTAACCAGATTGGACAGTGTGTGGTCATCTGTAACCAGATTGGACAGTGTGTGGTCATCTGTAACCAGATTGGACAGTGTGTGGCCATCTGTAACCAGATTGGACAGTGTGTGGCCATCTGTAACCAGATTGGACAGTGTGTGGCCATCTGTAACCAGATTGGACAGTGTGTGGCCATCTGTAACCAGATTGGACAGTGTGTGGCCATCTGTAACCAGATTGGACAGTGTGTGGCCATCTGTAACCAGATTGGACAGTGTGTGGTCATCTGTAACCAGATTGGACAGTGTGTGGTCATCTGTAACCAGATTGGACAGTGTGTGGTCATCTGTAACCAGATTGGACAGTGTGTGGTCATCTGTAACCAGATTGGACAGTGTGTGGCCATCTGTAACCAGATTGGACAGTGTGTGGCCATCTGTAACCAGATTGGACAGTGTGTGGCCATCTGTAACCAGATTGGACAGTGTGTGGCCATCTGTAACCAGATTGGACAGTGTGTGGCCATCTGTAACCAGATTGGACAGTGTGTGGCCATCTGTAACCAGATTGGACAGTGTGTGGCCATCTGTAACCAGATTGGACAGTGTGTGGCCATCTGTAACCAGATTGGACAGTGTGTGGCCATCTGTAACCAGATTGGACAGTGTGTGGCCATCTGTAACCAGATTGGACAGTGTGTGGTCATCTGTAACCAGATTGGACAGTGTGTGGCCATCTGTAACCAGATTGGACAGTGTGTGGCCATCTGTAACCAGATTGGACAGTGTGTGGTCATCTGTAACCAGATTGGACAGTGTGTGGTCATCTGTAACCAGATTGGACAGTGTGTGGCTATCTGCTCTCTCTCCTCCTGTCAGTATGCAGCCTGGTATTGGTCTGCAGATGTGGAACTACAAGTCCCAGCAGCACTGTACAGGCAGGTAGGGGGTAGAATCACAGCTCCTGTAGACACTCTGTTAAGAGAACTACATATCCCAGCATGCCTTGGCACTGCTCCGCAAGCAGGGCCCTCTGGGACTTGTAGTCCTGCCTCTTACCTTCTGGTGGGGAGGATAGCTGTACCACCTCCGCCCGGTCTCCTCTCCCCTCCTTCCCTGTAGTCGGCCTCCTCCGGGCACACCGGCTGGTACACAGTCCAGGGCTCTGAGGCGGCAGCCGGCGCTCATATGATACCTCCGCACTCGGGCTGCCGTGTTCCCGTGTCCCCGGGCCGGCAGGGCGGAGCGGAGAGGGCCGCGGAGCCTCAGGCACAGGCGGAGCATGTCTGCGGAGGGGAACACTCAGGGCCTGGGTTCTCTCCTTCTTCAATGACCTCCCCGGCGATCCGGGAACACTCACGGCAGATGCTCCCACCTCCACGTTCCCCTAGGGGGCGCGCTCACATCGCGAGAGTCATCGGGCGCCACCTTGGTACACCCGCGTCCGTAAAAATGTACTGAGAGACACATTTTCTTTTCAGATGCCAGATATCGGATGGTCTCGGTCACACAACGTATTCGCTATTTATTTACTCAGTTGTACAATATTATACGGTGTGGAGGTTGCCATGAAGATTGTGCTCGCTGATTGAGAGGAGCAAGATGGCTGTAAGTGTCTTCCGGTGGCTTCTTGTTTAACCCCGAGGAGATGGGTGGAGCAAGATGGCTGACGGCGTGGTGTCGTCTAGTCGTAAGAACGTTAGGGTGGGTGTGTGAGGGGCGTGGCAGCCAACGACAGCGGAGACAGGGTGACACCTGGAGGAATGTCACTATATCGCTCTCTGATTGGATAGAAGACTGAATGGGTTTTATTTAGCTGGGAGCCTTGGACAGTTCTCGGTGAATTTGAAGTATAGCAGAGTATTTATTCTTCATATTTATATTATTATGTGGAGGACCAAAGTAAAACTAAAGGCAAAACTTTTTTTTCATTTTGGATAGAATACAAGACTGTCAGTCAGCGTCTCTCTGCTCTGCCCCTTAACCACTTCAATACCGGGCATTTTCACCCCCTTCCTGCCCAGACCAATTTTCAGCTTTCAGCGCTGTTGCACTTTGAATGACAATTGCGCAGTCATGCAACACTGTACCCATTTGAAATTTTCCGCACAAATAGAGCTTTCTTTTGGTGGTATTTGATCACCTCTGCGTTTTTTATTTTTTGCGCTATTAACAAAAAAAGAGCGACAATTTAAAAAAAGAACACAATACTTTTTGCTATAATAAATATCCCCAAAAAATATATATGAAAAACAAATTTTTTCCTCAGTTTAGACCGATATGTATTCTTCTACATATTTTTGGTAAAAAAAAAAAATCGCAATAAGCGTATATCGATTGGTTTGCGCAAAAGTTATAAGAAAAAAGGGGGGGATTACTGCGCTAATGTGAAAATGGATTGATGAAACTAATGGTGCTAGTTACCACCTAGGCTGCGACAAGTAAATATGTGAAACCATACAAAAATATCAGAAAGTGCAAAAAATTATCGCGCTCAATATAAATGAAAAATAATAATAATAATAAATTATTCTAATGTGAATTATTTAAAAATAAATACAATAAAACAAAACTCATAGAATAAACATCCACTGTAGTGTCTTAGTCCACAACCACCCTAAGTGAGAATCAGGGTGAAGTAGAAATCAAGGAAATCAGTGATTATTAAAAAGTAACCATAAAGTCACAATTCCTTTTGTTTAAATTTTTATTGTTATTTTTTTTTTTTTTACTAGTAATGGCGTTGATCTGCGATTTTTATCGTGACTGCGATATTGCGGCGGACACTTCGGACACTTTTGACACTATTTTGGGACCATTCACATTTATACAGCAATCCGTGCTATAAAAATGCACTGATTACTGTATAAATGTGACTGGCAGGGAAGGGGTTAACACTAGGGGGCGAGGAATGGGTTAAATGTGTATCCTAGGGAGTGATTCTAACTGTAGGGGGAGGGGACTCACAAGGAGAGGAGACCGATCGGTGTTCCTCTGTAATGGGAACACACATCGGTCTCCTCTCCTCTGACAGTACGTGGATCTGTGTGTTTACACACACAGATCCACGGTCCTGCCGTGTTCATGTGCAATCACAGGTGCCGAGTGACGCGGCGGGGGCGCGCCCCCTAGAGGCTAGGGAAATAAAGACATCATTTGACGGCGGCCCGGAGGGACAAAGGGTTCCTGCCGCCGTCATATTACAATAGTGCAGTAGGGAAGTGGTTAAAGGGGTTGTAAACCCTCCTGTCTTTTCACCTTAATGCATCCTATGAAAAAACACCTTGCAGTGTCCGGCCCCCCTGCCCCCCCCGTTTTATTTACCTGAGCCCCGATTTTCCGTGGGCGCAATCCCACATCGCTCTCTCCACGGGTTCTCGGCTCTTCATTGGATAGATTGATAGCAGCGCAGCCATTGGCTCCCGCTGCTGTCAATTAAATCCAATGACTCGGGGGGCATGGCTGAGTCATACACTCAACGTCTATAGATGCCGAGTGTATGACACAGGAGCGCGCCCACAAGGTAACCCCCTCGGTAGAGAGCTTCCCAGAGGGGGTTAGCTAATGCGGGGAGGAGCCGCGAGAGTTGCCGTGGGACCCCAGAACAGGAGGATTGGGGCCACTCTGTGCAAAACTAACTGCCCAGTGGAGGTGAGTATGATATGTTTGTTATTTAAAAAAAAAAAAAAAAGGCAACCTTTAATATCACTTTAAGTGCTCATTGGAGCACCAGACTGTGGAGGGGGTTGGAGAGGATGGCTCAGTCTCCCAGCGGCTTGCTGAGAGGCTGAGCCAGCTGCCAGGTCACGCATCTGGGGGAATCCCAATGGTAAAGTTGGGATCTCTCCAGAGTCTGGAGAGGTTTAGTGACGTCAGCTGAAAATAGATCACAGGAGTGCAGAATGAACTACACTCCTGTGATCCATAGAAGTACAATCACAAGAGCTTTGGCCATATTTCTCCTTTAAAGAGGTGCTCCAGTCCCCACCCACCCAAAAAATTTAAAAGTCAGCAGCTACAAATACTGTAGCTGCTGACTTTAATATAAGGACACTTACCTGTCCAGGGATCCAGCGATGTCGGCACCCCGTACCGATTCTCTAATCACTTTTGGGTGCAGGCGCCGGCATCTTCGCTAAGACCCCTTTCACACTGAAGGCATTTTTCAGGCACTTTAGCACTAAAAATAGCACCTGAAAAATGCCTCAACTGCAGTCCCAATGTGAATGCCTGTGTGCTTTCACAGTGTGGCGCTGCCCTGGCAGGACGTTAGAAAAAAGTCCTGCAAGCAGCATCTTTGGGGCGCTCCTGCCTATTAAAATCAATAGGCAGCGCCGCTTTGTGAACGCCTTTATTTGGCCGCTAGCGGCGGTTAAAAGCACCCCACTAGTGGCTGAAAGGCACCTCTAAAACGACGGTAAAGAGCCGCTAAAACTAGCGGTGCTTTATTTCTAATGCGGCCATGCTGTCAGTGTAAAAGGGCTCTAAGAGAAACCGACAGTGAAGCCTTTAGGCTTCACAGCCGGTTTCCTACTGCGCATGCACCAGTCACGCTGCACTTTGTGAATGGTCCCGCCATTCTCTGGAACCTGTGTGTGTCCCAGAAGGCAGCAGGGGGAGGAGGAGAGGCCGGACATACTTGTAGATCGCCATGGTGATCTTACCCAGAAGTAGGAGCAGGTACCTGTGAAAACCAGGTACCCTGTCCCCCCCAAAAAGTGCCAAATGTGGCAGTGAAGGGGGGGGGGTTCAAACAAGCAGAGCTTCCAGGTCCTATGTACTCTGAACAGCCGTATACAGGCGGTGCAAACAAGACAGGGACTGTAGGTTTTTTCTTAAGTAGAATCTGTTTGTAATTTGGAACAGGTACATTTTGTAAGTGTAGCTCCAGCCAAAAAATCTATTTTTAAGCTTTTTGGATAACATAGGGAAGGGTTATCATAACCCCTGTAACATTTGTTTTGCTGTCTGTGCCCCTGTTCAGAAGATTTCACCTCACTTTCTGTCCCAATGACAATTGGATTTAGAAAATTTGGGGTTTTTAGGGAAACAAGGATTGGTGATAAAGCATCAGTGGAGACACCTTTTTCCCATATTAACTCTTACAGGAGAGAATTTCACTTCCTAGGGGTAGATTTCCCCTCACTTTCTATTGTCTCCCTCCGTTTGTAAGTAGGAGTCGTTTGTAAGTCGGATGTTTGAAAGTAGAGGCCTGCTGTATATACTCTGCAGAAATTTGCCCCTTAGGTGTTGGTGTTGCCACAACACTGTAAGCCCTCACAGTTACTCTTGGTGGGCGCTGGAATGCCCTGCTGTCAACTATTATATCAGGAATTGTATTTACATGCCACTGTTGAACAGTGGTAGGAAAAATTGGGCCTTTGGTGGTGGTGCTGGTGCCACAACACTGTAACCCCTCACAGATACTCTAGTTGAGCGCAGGAACGAGCCCTGCTGCGAAATATTACAGCAAAAATTGTAATTATGCGCCCCTGTTAAACAGGGGCAGAAAAATTGGACCTTAGCTACTGGTGGTGGTGCCCAGAAACAAAAATGTTCTTAGAAGCTAACAACATGAACATTGAGGAGAAATAGGATAGTCACTCAGCATAACAGGATAGTCACTCAGCATCAGCATAGGCAGTCTTAAAGGGATCTCACATTCATAGTAAAATGAATGAGTTACATCAGCATCAGGTGCTCGGTAGCTGGTGATCCAAGACTGATTCATTTTTATGAAGGTAAGCCGATCAACTGAGTCTGTGGACAGGCGCACTCTGTGATCGGTTACAAAGCCTCCAGCAGCACTGAATGTGCGTTCAGATAGAACGCTGGATGCAGGACAGGCCAGTAGCTCAATTTCATACCGTGCAAGCTCTGGCCAGTGATCCATCCTCAAGACCCAGTAACCCAGTGGATTTTCGGTTGGAAAGGTCTCCAAGTCTGATCTTGCCCCTAGGCATAAGTGTGTGCACAGGGTGTGCCGGATGTGTCCAGGCACACCCTAATCACCCCATGCGCATTAGTATTATCGCTCTGTGTAGCAGCAGGAACATGGGAAAGATCTCTTTCTTACCGGCTCTGCCATAAGAGAAGTGTTTACGCTCTTCTCGCTCACTGTGCCGGCAGGGAGATCAATGTGCTGGGGTCATATATATGTAGACACACACATATGCATGTGTGTTTGAGCTTTAGAGTGCACACCCTAATGCATTAGGTTGCGCACACCTATGCCCCTAGGTATTCCTGCACCATGTAAATCAGAAGCTGGCGATGGTTGCTGGAACCGATCAGACCTTGGGGCTGCGGACTAAAAAATTGTCTGAACACATCGGTCAGACGGCCACCTTCTCCATCGCTCCTTCTGTGACTAACCGAAGCCTCAGCAACACGTTGTCCAGGACCAGGAAATTGTAACCTCCTAGGCTCTGGAAACGCATTGCACAAACCTTTCTGCAAGGCCTCCCGAAAATGTTTCATCCTCTGCTCCCTCTGCGAAGGATGGATAAGTTTGGCAACCTTACCCTTGTAACGTGGATCAAGAAGGGTTGCCAGCCAGTACTGATCCCTCTCCTTGATACCACGAATCCGATGGTCCTTCCGCAGGCTTTGCAGGATCAGGGAGGCCATGCAGCGTAGGTTTGCTGAGGCATTCGGTCCGGAGTCCTCTGGGTCACTAAGGATGACATGATCCGCAGCCACCTCCTCCCAGCCACGTACAAGTCCATTGGCTTCTGGGGACTGAAAACGATCCCTTGAAGACTGCTGCTGACGCTGAGTGCTAGGCTTCACCTCCATGCTGACACCATCCTCATCCTCCTCCTCCTCTTCCTGTGTGATAGGCGGGCCTGCAGGAATACTGTCTGGAGAAAGGGGGCCTTGAGAGGTGAGGAAGTCCTCCTCTTCCTCCCTCTGTTCTGCCTCAAGTGCCCTGTCCATTATTCCACACAGCGTGTGCTCCAACAGGAAGACAAGAGGGACAGTATCACTGATGCATGCACTGTCACTGCTCACCATCCTCGTGGCCTCCTCAAATGGTGGCAGGACAGTGCATGTATCCTTGATCATTAGCCACTGGCGTGGCGAAAGAAAACCAAGCTCCCCTGACCCTGTCCTTGTGCCATACTCGCACAGGTTCTCATTGATGGCCCTCTGCTTCGTGTGCAGCCGCTGCAGCATTGCCAATGTTGAGTTCCACCTGGTGGGCATGTCACAGATGAGGCAGTTCTTGGGCAGGTTACATTCCTTTTGAAGGTCAGCCAGCTGAGCACTGCCATTATATGACCGGCAGAAATGCCCTCAGACTTTAGTGGCCTGCCTCAGGAGATCCCGTAAGCCCGGGTACCCGCACAAGAACCGCTGCACCACCAAATTAAGGACGTGAGCCAAACAGGGAACATGGGTCAATTGTCCCTGTCGGACGGCAGAGAGGAGGTTGGTGCCATTGTCGCAAGCCACCATTCCTGGCTGAAGCTGGCGTGGCGTCAACCACCTCTGAGCCTGCCCCTGCAGAGCTGACAGAATTTCTGACCCAGTGTGGCTCCTGTCCCCTAAGAAGACCAACTCAAGCACTGCATGACATCTTTTTGCCTGAGTGCTTGCGTAGCCCCTAGAACACCTACGGAGCACCGCTGGTTCCGAGGAAAAATCTGTACAGGAAGAGGCCATAGAGGAAGAAGAAGAGAAGGGGGTGGAGGAGAGAGGTGTGGCAGAATCACCACTACCATCATTTTGGAGGCGTCGTGGCGGAACAAGCTCCAACATTACTGCACCCTGTCCTGCATTCTTCCCAGCTGCCAGCAGAGTTACCCAGTGCGCCGTGAAAGAAAGGTAACGTCCCTGTCCATGCCTGCTGGACCATGAGTCAGCGGTAATATGCACCTTACCGCTGACCGCCTTGTCCAATGAGGCCAAGACCTTGCCTTCCACATGCCAGTAGAGAGCCGGAATGGCCTTCCAAAAAAAAAAATGGTGTTTGGGAACCTGCCACTGAGGTACCACACGTTCCACAAATTCTCGAAAGGGGGCAGAGTCTACCAGCTGAAAAGGCAGCAGTTGGAGTGCTAGCAATTTAGCCAAACCAGCATTCAGCCGCTGAGCATGTGGATGGCTGGGACCGAATTTCTTTCGATGGATATGCAACTGGGGTAGGGAAATTTGCCTGCTACAATCAGATTTAGGTGTACCGCTAGCAGATTGTCCGCAAGTGCTTGGGACACCTAATTCTACGTATACAAGAAAAGAGCAAAGGTGGGAATCCTACCTATTGAGGCAGTAGTACTCACCGAGAATTATCTGCAGGTGTGGTCAATAAACATATATCAATTAGAAAAAAAAAGACCTCCACACACCTAAATGAGTTATACTACACATTTTAATAGCCTATATTAGGCAAATTCATGAATACAAACACATTACTATCATACCCCAGGTTCCAAAAATAATTAAACCAAAGAAACCATTAAATGAAGCTACCAAATCACTGCAAGTTCAACCATCCGGAAGAAAAGCAGTGATTCAATAGCTGGCGGACCCACTCCCTACCCTTATGTGAAGAACACCCCCTATGTGAACCTGATATACCCTAAGAACTACCCGTAGAGACCAAGATGCCCCCACATATGTTTCCTAGATTAAAGCAGCGTGTACCTGTAACAGGTAATTGTCGCTGCCTAAAAATGGAAAGCGCAACCTGAATAGGATTCTAAACTCACACCCACACCCCAGTCGTAGGTCAGTCAGTCAAAAGGGGCATGTCCTATAAAATACTTGTAATAATAACCAGTGGAAGTCCAAAGGGATCAAAAATAGGAGATATGTAATATTCCTGACTCAATAGGTCAGTAAATGGAAAAAAGAAGGACCACTCCAGGCATTATGGAGATAGAAGCATGATGCTGGCATGCCGTAGTAACTGATGCAGGCGATAGGTTTCCTTGAGAGATGTACATATATAGTTGATCCCCAGATCTATGGGTGAATCTATATAACATTTCTGGATGCACCTGGCCAGATATCTGGCTTTAGCAGTTCGTGTCGACAGGATGGTTACTCTCAGCGGTATATAGAACAACAAGGTATAATCTCAATGCTTCCGTTATACCTGCAATGGGTATTCCTGCAATCTGCAGGTAAAACCTAAGGTAATTATTGAAATATTTGCAAACGGCAGAATAGAATTTTACTCACGGATCCTGCAGAGATCACCGACAGATATAAATCAGGGTCAGACTGCTCATCTATAGTCCAAATGGCTCAGATGGTTCCACAGAGATATCCAAATGGGATCGATCTGTGTATGGATGTCCCTGATTAGTTGTTCATAAGTCGTTGGAAACACATAAAGTTCGCAGTGTTTATTTGATAGAAGTCCTTATTTCCAAAGTCCTATTGTATAGATCCTTCCATAGATTTTTTGCGGGGTATGTGCAAGCCTCGAATCCGAGGTAATGTATTCAGATAATGCTTCACGGGAGCAGTTTAAAAGTCCTCATTCAAACATGAGGATTGCTTGGGTAGGTATCAGAGGGGGATGTTCACCCCAACAGTTGACATGTTTCGTTCCGATATCCCGGAACTTCGGCAGAACTAAGGGATTGGTCGATGGTCACCAGTTTAAATACAGAACCACAACCCACTTCTAATTACATGGGAATGACTAACAGGTGTTACTCACCCATCTATTACTACACCTTATTTGTGGCAATATTAAAAGGTTTAAAAACATATGCGGTGGTATGCCGCTCTGCAGAAACAGAAGAGTCCAGATCCACATATCCATATACTACACACAGCTTAAGTGCACATAGATATATGTGTGTATATGCAATTAAAGGGATTAGTATACTAGTATAATGGGATTGCTCTATGAGATTTTTTCGTATTTTCCCATATATACAATTACCTAAATGACAGTGATCTCTCATTATGTCTATAGTTAAAATAGTCCTCCACAAGGAAACAAAAGATAGTGAATCCATATGTTAATTCTATATGCAAAGAATCATTCATATATATTTTTAAATTACCCCAAAATTCGATAGTAACAGTCCCCAGTAATGTCTACTGATATCGGTCATTGCATATTGCCATACACATCCCAAACAGGTAGAGGTCAGCTACCCATAAATTAAATTAATACAGTAGCTGATTGGCTAGGGAACCTAGTAAGATCCACATAGCACAAGCAATTTAAATGCATACACATATGAATGTGTGTGCATGTAATATAGTCCAAAAGAGGGAATCGCTATCGAGAGCTTTCGTGTTTTCCCATGAATACAGCACATACAATTACCAGTTACAGGTACACGCTGCTTTAATCTAGGAAACATATGTGGGGGCATCTTGGTCTCTACGGGTAGTTCTTGGGGTATATCAGGTTCACATAGGGGGTGTTCTTCACATAAGGGGAGGGAGTGGGTCCGCCAGCTTTTGAATCACTGCTTTTCTTCCGGATGGTTGAACTTGCAGTGATTTGGTAGCTTCATTTAATGGTTTCTTTGGTTTAATTATTTTTGGAACCTGGGGTATGATAGTGTAGCGTGGGTTAACATTTAGGGGGAGTATCTGGGTGGTAGTATGACCCAGATGCACTAATTGTTAGGGATCTATGGCCAATTTGATTAGTGGAGGATATAATGGTGCTCAGTTCCCTGCGGCCCCTGGGTGGCTCTGTCGCCTTGGGCTGGGGTTGAACCATCATTGTAGGGTTGTGCCCTTTGTGTCCTCTCGCAGCAGTAGTACTGCGGGGCGGGGAACCCGCTGTGCCTGCTGGGAGAGGGTATAAAGGGGGCGGACATCTTGCACACGAGGTCCGAGCCCCAGGCACCTGCAGCCTGGGGGCTGCTGTTCTGTCGTCCGCGCCCAGGTGCCCTCGGCCTGGGTGTGAGGGAGTTCGAGTTCCATCCCAGGCACCTTAGGCCTGGAGTGAGGTACTAACAAAGACCCGGGGCCCAGTACCTTCGACTGGGTCCCGCATGGGAGAAGATGCCTAGGGGGCCCACCAAGTGAGGGGACCCGAGTCTCGGGCGAGGAGAACCAGGGAGGTAACCTGGCCTGAAGATCCAGCGCAGCATTGGCTGGTGACAGTGCAGGCCTCTGGGGACCGTCCGGGATGGATCATCTCCCTAACAGGGGTCACCATTAGAAGGTAGTTCATGTTCTATGGTCTTTGCAGAGACCCAGCTACATCAGGTCGGTGGCAGAGGCCTATTCTAAGGTCTGTGGCAGAGACCTCATCGTTCACCCGGTCTGTGGCAGGGACCAACCTCATGGTCGGTGGCAGCGACCGTGCGTCAAAAATTGTTGTGAACTCCTAACAGCTTCTCTGATCCGAAAGGATTGTGCCTGAACCCTCTTCCCCACCAAGTTGTGTTTGTATCAACCTGTCTGCTTGCAAAGAGGCATATTTATCTCTGCGGAAATAAATATAGAAGTTGTACTTTCACCTGGTGTGGGCCTACTTTTCTGGGAGCAAAGTGTTCTACATTCATCTATCCACCTGCAAGCGGAGAAGTGGAAGCTCCGGACCGGGACACAGACCCGAAGGTAAAGATGTTAGCTCAAACCTCTACACATACATGAGGTGCGAGCTGGTGGTACACCTCACCCTTCTCCCTGGTTCCCCTAGACGAGTCAGCCAGCCGTAAAAGAAGAAGGGAGCAAGCGGGTGAGGTCGCTATATATATATATATATATATTGTGAGGGGGTTAGCTTGGCAGCGGGTGTGTGTGACCCCCTGGATGGGTTCACCACACAAAAACAGGCACAGCAGAGTTTTTAGTTGCAAAAACAAAAGGTGCGGTTTATTTACACTATTTACAGGGGAAAAACAGCAAAACAAAAAGAAACAAACAAAAAGAAATCCTGGTCAGCTTGACCGCTTACTACACACATTGGTGTCCCTAACTAACAACTGGGTACAGCCTTATGCTGTCCCAGTCCCTAGCTCCCTGCTTTTTGAAGTTATTACAGTAACCACACAGGCTTTGGCTCACCGCACAGAGATCACACTCCCCAGACTATCCACACAGATCTGGTTCCAGGTTGGAGCATCTCCCTTAGCATGCTCGGAGTTCTTGTAGAGGCCCTAACGAGCCCACTTACTTCAGCTGGGCTCATTAACTCTTCCCCTGCAAGACTCCCCGCACTCCCCCTAGTGGTATAAATCGGCATAAAGCCTGAATCTAGGACATATATACCTTCCATCCTGGATGCAACCTGGTGATTTTACCTGCATGCTGTAACAATATATATATATATATATATATATATATATATATGCAAAGCCTGGATGTATATATATACTAAATACACTGCAGCTAACTGAATCGCATGCCTGCTCAAACTAAATGAAATGACACTCTCTCTGTCTCTCTCAATGCCACCAACACTAGACACAGCTTTATATAGTGTGGGGCGTGGACTTAACCCTCTGACCTTTGCTGACGGCGCTGTAATTGGCCAAAGCATGCTTGGCCAATCATCAGACAGCGATGCACTGCGATGTCGCAGTGCAATATGGCCCGTGACGCGCCGCTCGAATTTGGCGCAAACGGCCCATAATGTTCGAATTTCGACTAACGGGCGAACAGGCAATGTTCGAGTCGAACTCATGTTCGACCCAAACAGAAAGCTCTTCCCTAGTAATCAGGTGTAGTGCTTCACCTTTTCCACATTTTGTTATGTTACACCCTTATTTATTATTTTCCCCACAATTCTACAAACATTACCCCATAATGACAACGTGAAAAAAGTTTGTTTGAAATCTTTGCAAATTCATAAAAAATAAATAAAATGAAGAGATCCCATGTACACAATTATTCACAGCCTTTGCCATGACACTCAAAATTGAGTTCAGGTGTATCCTGTTTCCACTAATCATTCTTGAGATGTTTCTACAACTTGATTGGAGTCCACCTGTGGTAAATTAAGTTGATTAGACATGATTTTGAAAGGCACACCCCGTAAGATAGTTAACAGTGCATGTCAGAGCACAAACCAAGTGTCAGGGAAGATTCCACCCGTTGGTGACACTGCCTGATATTTGGCGTGCAGTACTGTGGTCCACCAGCAGGTGTCTCCTGGCAGTCTGGAAATGTCAGGGGAGCTTTCTCCTGGTAATGGTATTATGTGATCTTTGGGCCGCAGTACTGGTGTCCACCAGCGGGTGCTTCCAATTAGGCATCACTTGAGTCTGATTGCAGGAGATGTGTATAAATACCTGGCAGACACACTCTTACTTTGCCTTGGTATCTCTCCTTGTGCCCTGATCCTGAACCTGAGAAGCTCTGTATCTGTACCTGATCCTGTTCCTGTCTGTTACCTGAACCCTGAGCCTTGTACCTGTACCCATCCCTCCTGTGATCCATCCATCCTCTCCTTGTCCTGTTTGTTTTCCCTTTCCCCAGCTGCTGATCTCCCGTTGACGACCTCCCTGGCCTGGCCCTGTTTATGATTCTGGTTTTCCCCATTACTTGTACATATTTGTCTGTTACTGTTATTATTTGTGGGTTCTGTTTGGTATTGGTTGTTGTGCACTGCGTGGTATTGGAGGTGGTTGTATCTATATTATTTCACTTATCTTTAATAAATCATTATATTTCACTTACACACGTTTGGGTTTCCTCTGTTGCAGTTCACGCAGTTCTGGTCTTATCTGATACGTGACACTAAAGGTGAAATACACTAGGGATAACCTTACAGACACCAAGCCATGAAGTCCAAGGAATTGTCTGTAGACCTCCAAAACAGGATTGTACCGAGGCAAAGATCTGGGGAAGGGTACAGAAAAATTTCTGCAGCATTGAAGGTTCCAATTAGGGATGAGCCGAGCACCCCCCTGTTCGGTTCGCACCAGAACCTTCGAACGGACCGAACGTTCGCACGAACTTTAGAACCCTATTAAATACAATGGACGCTGTAGCAAAATGCTGAAACTGAGAATATGGTTTGGATCACTTCAGAGGTGACAGCAAAGATTCATTCCAGGAAATGTAGAGACAGAATGTCTACTGATGTCTGAATAAGTAAATTGGGTTAATTGGGGGTCTGAGGTAGCGTTCCATTCATCTATTGTCAGTATGTTAAGGACCATCTATTATCTGCTACGGGATGTAATTACACTCCTAGTAATGTGTCTGGCACGGTTTCATTGTTATGGGTAAATATGCAGAGACCAACGTCTCACACATCCCAGGTAATTAAATCGCTGTCATCTGTTAATTGTTGAAGGGAATGCCCCTGTAAAATGAGTTAAGAAAACCCTTGCATGGGAAATGATATAAAAAGCCAGCCTGGGCAAAATAAAGCGTTGATTTACTCCCAGAACTGTGTGTCGTCCAGTTACTGGGGGGGTAACAGGTTGCCTTGGATAAGTCAGTACTTCCTCAGCTTCAAGGATTTCCCAGCGGACTTTGGAGCTCCGCAACAGACGCGAACATTCAAAATCTAAAGTGCTAATTATAACGCCTAATATGCATGTTATTGTCCTAAAAAGGGTTTGGGGACCCGGGTCCTGCCCGAGGGGACATGTATCAATGCAAAAATAATCTTTTAAAACTGTAGTTTTTTTGGGAGCAGTGATTTTATTGATGCATAAAGTGAAAAAAAAGTGAAATATTCCTTTAAATATCGTACCTGGGGGGTGTCTAAAGTATGCCTGTGAAGTGGCATGTGTTTCCCGTGTTTAGAACTGTCCCTGCACAAAATGACATTTCTAAAGGAAAAAAAGCCATTTAAAACTGCTTGCGGCTTTAATGTAATGTCTGGTCCCGGTAATATGGATGAAAATCATTGAGAAAAATGGCATGGCTGAAGAAAATAGCGCCTGCAAACCGAGCCTAAACAGCGGCTGCTGTCTCTCCAATGTGAAAGCCTGAGGGCTTTCACACTGGAGCGGTGCGCTAACAGGACGTGAAAAAAAGTCCTGCTAGCCGCATCTTTGGAGTGGTGAGAGGAGCGGTGTGTTTACCGCTCCTACACCGCTCCTTCCCATTGAAAGCAATGGGAAACCGCGGTAATACCGCCGGCAATGCGCCTCTACAGAGGCGCATTGCCGGCGGTATTAACCCTTTTTTGGCCGCTAGCGGGGGTTAAAACCGCACCGCTAGCGGCCGAATACCTCCGCAATTCCGACGGTATAGCGCCGCTAAAAATAGAGGCTGGTTTCACACTGGGGCGGTGGGTGCGGTGGCGGTATAGCGCCGCTATTTTTAGCGGCACTATACCGTCGGAATTGCGGAGGTATTCGGCCGCTAGCGGCTGAAAAAGGGTTATTGCCGGCGGTATTACCGCGGTTTCCCATTGCTTTCAATGGGAAGGAGCGGTGTAGGAGCGGTAAACACACCGCTCCTCTCAACGCTCCCAAGATGCGGCTAGCAGGACTTTTTTTCACGTCCTGTTAGCGCACCGTTCCAGTGTGAAAGCCCTCGGGCTTTCACATTGGAGAGACAGCAGCCGCTGTTTAGGCTCGGTTTGCAGGCGCTATTTTTAGCACAATAGCGCCTGCAAACCGCCCCAGTGTGAAAGGGGCCTGACTGTCTGCAGCTAGCACAATCACCTGCCTGCCTGTCACAGTATAGAGACTAACAGGAACGGATCTATCTAAACTCAATACAGTGTATAAATATATATACAACACCTAGGATGCATATATATCCTCTACACACTGTAACAGCAGCTAACTGACTCGCCTGCCTGCTCTATCTAACTCAATATAAATTACACTGTCTATCTCTCTGAAACTGCCTCTTTCACAAACGCCAACACACTACACAAGGCCGAATTCCAGGCGGCCTTATATAGTGTGGGGCGTGTACTAAACCCCCTGAGCCATAATTGGCCAACGCCACCCTGGCTTTGGCCAATTACGGCTCTCCGTTTTTTCCGCGCTGTGATTGGCCAAGCATGCGGGTCATAGTGCATGCTTGGCCAATCATCAGCCAGCAATGCACTGCGATGCCGCAGTGAATTATGGGCCGTGTCGCGCAACACGAATTTAGCACGAACGGACCATAAAGTTCGTTCTATGTCGAACGATCGAACGGCCGATGTTCGAGTTGAACGTGTGTTCGACGCGAATGAGAAGCTCATCCCTAGTTCCAATGGGCCCAGTGGCCTCCATCATTCGTAAATGGAAGAAGTTTGGAACCACCAGGACTCTTCCTAGACCAGGCCACCCAGCCAAACTGAGCAATCGGGGAAAAAGGGCCTTAGTCAGGGAGGTGACCAAGAACCCGATGGTCACTCTGACAGAGCTCCAGCATTTCTCTGTGGAGAGAAGAGTACCTTCCAGAAGAAGAACCAACTCTGCAGCACTCCACCAATCAGGCCTGTATGGTAGAGTGTCCAGACGGAAGCTACTCCTCAATAGAAGGCACATGAGAGCCCAACCAAAGGACTCTCAGACCATGAGAGACAAAATTATCTGGTCTGATGAAAAAAAGATTAAACTCTTTGACCTAAAATGGCAAGCGTCATGTCTGGAGGAAACCAGGCACCGCTCATCACCTGGCCAATACCATCTCTACAGTGAAGCATGGTGGTTGCAGCATCGTGCTGTGGGGATGTTTTTCAGCAGCAGGAACTGGGAGACTAGTCAGGATCGAGGTAAAGATGAATGCAGCAATGTACAGAGACATCCTTGATGAAAACCTGCTCCAGAGCGCTCTGGACCTCAGACTGGGGTAAAGGTTCATATTCCAACAGGACAACAACCTTAAGCACACAGCCAGGATAACAAAGGAGTGGCTACGCGACAACTCTGTAAATGTCCTTGCCCAGCCAGAGCCCAGACTTGAATCCGATTGAACATCTCTGGAGAGATCTGAAAATGGCTGTGCACCGATGCTCCCCATCCAACTTAAAGGAGCTTGAGAGGTCCTGCAAAGAAGAATGGGAGAAACCACCCACAAATAGGTGTGCCAAGCTTGTAGCATCGTACTCAAAAGACTTGAGGCTGTAATTGGTGCCAAATGTGCTTCAACAAAGTAGTGAGCAAAGGCTGTTTTTTATTTTTAATAAATTTGCCAATATTTCAAACAAACTTCTTTCACGTTGTCATTATGGGGTATTGATTGTAGAATTTTGAGGAAAATAATGAATTTAATCCATTTTGGAATAAGGCTGTAACGTAACAAAATGTGGAAAAAGTGAAGCGCTGTAAATACTTTTCTAATACACTGTACGATATATCAGAGGTCTAGTGGAGTCCATGCCTTGACAGGTCATGGTAGGTGGTTATACTGTTATGGCTTATTGATGTATAAAGTAAAATATGGTCTAAATTGCATATAAATATTTTGTGTTTTGGTCCTGCTTGCAAACATACAGTGGGTCAAAAAAGTATTTAGTCAGCCACCAATTGTGCAAGTTCTCCCACTTAAAAAGATGAGAGAGGCCTGTAATTGTCATCATAGGTATACCTCAACTATGAGAGACAAAATGTGGAAACAAATCCAGACAATCACATTGTCTGATTTGGAAAGAATTTATTTGCAAATTATGGTGGAAAATAAGTATTTGGTCAATATCAAAAGTTCATCTCAATACTTTGTTATATATCCTTTTGTTGGCAATGACAGAGGTCAAACGTTTTCTGTAAGTCTTCACAAGGTTGTCACACACTGTTGCTGGTATGTTGGCCCATTCCTCCATGCAGATCTCCTCTAGAACAGTGATGTTTTGGGGCTGTTGCTGGGCAACACGGACTTTCAACTCCCTCCAAAGGTTTTCTATGGGGTTGAGATCTGGAGACTGGCTAGGCCACTCCAGGACCTTGAAATGCTTCTTACAAAGCCACTCCTTCATTGTCCGGGCGGTGTGTTTGGGATCATTGTCATGCTGAAAGACCCAGCCACGTTTCCTCTTCAATACCCTTGCTGATGGGAGGAGGTTTGCACTCAAAATCTCACGATACATGGCCCCATTCATTCTTTCATGTACACGGATCAGTCGTCCTGTTCCCTTTGCAGAGAAACAGCCCCAAAGCATGATGTTGCCACCCCCATGCTTCACAGTAGGTATGGTGTTCTTTGGTTGCAACTCAGCATTCTCTCTCCTCCAAACACGACAAGTTGTGTTTCTACCAAACAGTTGTACTTTGGTTTCATCTGACCATATGACATTCTCCCAATCCTCTTCTGGATCATCCAAATGCTCTCTAGCAAACCTCAGACGGGGTCGGACATGTACTGGCTTAAGCAGGGGGACACGTCTGGCACTGCAGGATCTGAGTCCCTGGCGGCGTAGTTTGTTACTGATGGTAGCCTTTGTTACGTTGGTCCCAGCTCTCTGCAGGTCATTCACTAGGTCCCCCTGTGTGGTGTTCCTCCTTGAGGTGGTCATCTGCAAAAAGACTGCATTTGTGGGTTTGATCTCCGCATGTCACCCCCTTTAATGTTTGGATTGTGACAAATGGCTATTGCCAAAGTCTCTATAGCAATGGCAAATATGAGAAGGGAAAGCGGACATCCCTGCCTCATATCCCGAGCTATGTTTATTGGTTTAGAATAATGTCCTTGAAGACAAATTAATACCTTGGGATGTGAGTACAGGGATTGCAGAAGACCTATGAAGCGTCCTCCAAAGTCCCAGCGCTCTAGAAGAGAAAATATGTATGGCCAAGAAACTGTGTCAAAGGCCTTTTGCAGGTCTAACGATAAGAGAAGCCCCTCCTGTCTCGCTCCTCCCCCCCAACCAGATTGCAAAATGGAGACTAAATTAATTGCTCGTCTTATTTGGTGTGGGCCTTGTCTACTCGGGATGAAGCCCACTTGATCTTTATGTATGTATTTTTTGATAAAGGAAGATAAACGGTTGGCCAGTATTTTTGTCATTATCTTTATATCATTATTATTAAGAGATATTGGGCGGTAATTGCTATTTTCTTCAGGGTTTTTATCAGGTTTGGGGATGACTGAGATAAATGCGGTATTAAGGTGGGTGTCTAAGGGGGCACCCTGAGTTTTTGTATTAAAAAATTTGGTTAGGTATGGTGCTAAGGTTTACGAAAAGGCTTTATAATAGAGGGTGGATAATCCATCCGGTCCTGGAGCCGACCCCTTTTTGAGGTTTTTAATGACCTCCCGAACCTCCTCAATCGTGAAGGGTGCTTCTAATAAATCTTTGTGTGCAGAATTTATGGTTGGGATAGGAAGCTTGTTTAGGTATTCAAATATGGAATCTTTGTTGGGTTGGGAAAGTGAGCTATAAAGGCGGGAGTAGAAATCTTGGAAAGTGTCTAAAATTTTGACTGGGTTAGCTGTGGGAGGTTGGCCTGCTACTGATCTTAGATAGAGCATGAATTTTGATTCGGGGGGAAAGTTTAGAGGCGAGTAATGGCCCTATTTTGTTTGTATGTAAATAAAATCTATTACTGCTCCATCGTATCGCCTTTTCGGCTTGCATAGTAAGGTCTAGTTTGAGGTCCAGTCTAGTTTTATCTAAAAGAGCAGTAGAAGTTGAGGAAGGATCCCGCTTGTGACTAGCTCTAAGAGCTGCATACTGAGTTTCCAGACGTTCTTTATCAGCCCTTTGTTCTCGTTTGGTTTGGGTTGAGATTTGGATAATTTTACCCCGAATGAAGGCCTTGTGTGCCGCCCAAAGGGTTTCTGATGAGGTGTCCCCCGTGTCATTAAAAGAAAAATATTTTTTAAGTGCTTCATTGATTTTCCCTACCGTATTTGGATTAGACAGGATGGACTCATTAAGTTTCCATTGTCCCTGTTTCCTACCCATCATACAAGAGTATATAGTAACGATGACCACTGAGTGATCTGATAACGCTGTGTCTTTAATGAGAGCACTGTGTATTGAAGGTAATTGATATGAGGGGAACAAAATATGGTCTATTCTAGCATATGTATTATGATGATGTGAATAATGTCTAAAGTCACGATTAGAGGGGTTTAGTTCCCTCCAGACATCAGTTAAACTATGCCGCAGAAATAATTCTAGCGATTTTATGGCTTTCTTTGGTTGGCGAGTTAATTGATCCTTTATGGGTTTGGATTTATCCAGAACCTGATCAAATGCCACATTCGAGTCTCCCCCAAATATGATCATGCCCGCAAGCATGGGGTTCAATGTTTCCATCATATTCTTAAAAAAGGCTGCTTGACCTCTATTAGGTGTGTAATATGGCACTATAGAGTAAATTTGTCCTTCTATTGAACCCTGTATCAACAGGATTCTTCCTTCAGGATCAACGTACTCCAAAGTCTTTTCGAATTTGCACTTTTTTGAGAAAATGATACCCCTTTTGTTTTATTTTCGGCGCTGGCTAGAAAAAATTGGGGGAAGTGTGAATGTAAAAAATTGGGACTATACCTCAAAGGAAAATGTGTCTCTTGGAGTAGGAGAATATCTATTTTGAGAGGTTTGTGGTAATCTAGAATTTTCCTTTTTTTAAGTGGGGAGTTTAATCCTTGTACATTATGGGTTGCTATTTTAATAAGGGTCTGTGTGTCAGCCATGGAGATCATTAGTGGTGTACTTGCAAACTAAGTCCTCACTCACCCATGGTAGTCTTCTTACCAGGAATGTTTCAAAGTCCTCACCCAACAGGGGAGTATGGTGGATGTTCTCCATAATAAATCTGAGAATGTGGATCTCTGTAACAGATTGGATGATTAGACACATATCAATGGGAGAGGGAATAGAGCAGGGTAAGAAAATTGGGGAGAAAAAGAAGAAAATAAAAAAAGTCTCCTAACATGTGAAACCAGGGTTCAAGAGGGGAGACGCCCCCCGAAACCTGAGACAAAACAATAGAAGTCTGACCTACGAGGTTCAGACAACCTAGTCCTCAGAGACCCGTGGGTTTCCAAGGAATAGGTGGGTGTACATGTGGACCACCCCCGCACAGGGCGCCCATATAAGAAATAATTTGTAAAAATATCACGTCAAGATAACTTCAGATAAATTTGCAGTCACAGCCCTTAGAGAGTAGAATCTTTCCGGAGGGACATGGGCCTCCACCACAAATATGCATTATTGAAGCATATATGCATAAAATTGAAAAACCAAATTAGAGAATATAAAGTCCATGAGCTTGTGAACAGCTGTAGAACAGGCAGAAGAAAAAATAATAATAATAAAAAAAAAAATAACTGAGGAGGGGATAAACCCCCAAAAATTGTCACAGAAAAATCTGTGAACAGACTCCAGATTCCAATGAGAGTTAATGAATTAGAATTTGGCAAAAATCTTCAATCAAGTAGGTCCATTGTCTTTAATTCTCTTCTTCCTTTATTCCGCAGGGAAGATTGTGGGCTTGTCGGGTTGGGTCTTGTGACCGAGCTGGTACTAGCTGTAGTGGTGTCCATTTGTGCTTCTTGCGAGATATATTTGAGTTGTAACAGCAATCTTTCCCCTTCCTGGAGGCTGGAAAATGAGTAGGATCTCCCTTTGTCAGTAAACTTGACAGCAAATGGGAAGGCCCATCTATATTTTATGTCTTTCTGTGTTAAAACCTGTAATAGTGGTTTCAGAGCCCTCCTGCGTTGGATCGTGGAGGGGGAGAGATCTGCGAAAAGCTGAATAGAATGGCCACGGCAGAGTATTTGGGGAATAGATCTGGCCTGTTTCATGACCTCTTCTTTCACAGAATAAAAATGGGGCTTGGCAATAACATCTCTGGGTTTTCCATCTTTTCTAAGAGGTCCTAGAGCTCTGTGAGCTCTCTATCTAGTTCCAGGCGGTTCTGAGGGGTATTAGGAAGCAAGGTGCTGATCATTTCCTGGACTGCTGAAGGTATGCCCAGAACAGTTTCAGGTTTACCCCTGATTCTAATGTTATACCTGCGGGACCTGTTCTCAAGTTCGTCAATTCTGGAGATAGCTAGGTCTAGTTGTTCCTGGACAGTGTATAAATGTTTGGCATTTTGATTTGATGCGGACACTGTATCTTCCAATTTTTGTTCTATGGTGTCAATTCTTGTTCCCAGGTTTTGGAAGTCAGCTTTCAGGTCCCCAGTGATTTTAGCCGCTGTATGAGCTAGTCCTCTATCGAGTAGCTCTGAAAATTTTTGAAATAGGTCCAATATTATAAATGTCTGTTCCCTGGAGAAAGCCTCTGAAGGGATTTCACCAGACTGAGCGGCAAAATTATGTCCTGAGGGAATAATGGCAAGGTCAGATAGTATATGACCAGTAAAGGGCTCAGTATATGCTGGTGGAGGGATGAGTAACTGTGGGTGGCCTGTCTGTAGCCCAGATGTAAATGTCACTTTCTCTGAGAATACCCATGTTTGCTCTGTGAGGCAGAGGGCCCTGGAGGCTGTATTCTGCATTGCGGAGGCCATCTTGGATTTCACCTCAGAAGTCAGGATCCCAAATTAAGGTCCGTGGTCCCTTTACATTAAATTCTGGCTAATGGGGAGTGTTCCTGAGATGATAGGGAGTCTGCCTGCTAGTTTTTATAATTTTCGGGTTGCCGTGAGTGCCGTTATGGGCGCCGTTGCGCTGGGCTGGAGCGGAGCTCTGGGCTCAGGCGGCCATCCACGGAGCTCCGTGCATGCGCACTCCCTGGTTATTGTTTTTTTGTTTGATTTTATTTGTGTTATGAGTTGTCAGTTAAAAAAAGAAAACATTATACCAACTCAATCAACAATATGGACATGGTTGAAATACTTTGGAGGATTTGCACTCCGTGGCACAGCTAGTTCCCTTTAAGGGGTGTTTGGAGTGTGAAGGCAGCACCAAAGCCAAAAATGGGACCATGGCTGTGGTTGTCAAATGACTCACTATATGGTGATTCTTATGTAATAAGTACCTACTTAGGCCCCATGCACACGAGACGCTGTTAAACGCGCGTTCAGAGGCAGTTGGACACTTTTTTCAACTGCCCCTGAACCCATTCAATGTTACCCTATGTGACCATGTACACTGTCTCGTTTATTGCCATTCATATGCAGTTGCGTTTAACCTCTGTTTTTCCAAAATGGGTTCAGACGCAAACGTTTTCAACGTTTCAGACGCGAAACGCGGATAAACGCGGTACCGGCGTTTTGCCACGTTTTAGTTTATAAGCGTTTTAAAGGTGACCTATTTTTTTACATTAGAAATCTCAAAAATTATGGCAAATGATAAAAAAACATTAAATATAAAAAAAAACTGTAATTGCTTGCATTGCATTGTGGACAATCCACAACTTGTGGCAGGTGACGTGGCAAGTGGACAATCCACAACTTGTGGCAGGTGACGTGGCAAGTGGACAATCCACAACTTGTGCCAGGTGACGTGGCCAGGTGACATGGCAAGTGGACAATCCACAACTTGTGGCAGGTGACGTGGCCAGGTGACGTGGCCAGTGGACAATCCGCAACTTGTAGCAGGTAACGTGGCAAGTGGACAATCCACAACTTGTGGCAGGTGACGTGGCAAGTGGACAATCCACAACTTGTGGCAGGTGACGTGGCCAGGTGAGGTGGCCAGGTGACGTGGCAAGTGGACAATCCACAACTTGTGGCAAGTGACGTGGCCAGGTGACGTGGCAAGTGGACAATTCACAACTGGTGGCAGGTGTCGTGGCAAGTGGACAATCCACAGCTTGTGGCAGGTGATGTGGCAAGTGACACGCTAAATACAAGTACACTGCTGCTCTTTCAGCTGCTGCTACTCACTCTGGTCTCACAAAATGGCTGAAATGGTTAAATACTGTTTTTTGAGCTTGGGGAGGGTCTTATGATGTTTCTTAACTAAACGCTTATAGACGCAAACGCTGTAAAACGCAGCTAAACGCGGCTGCAATCGCGGCAAAACGGGCGTTTCTAAACGCCATTTTAAGCCTTTAAAAAAACGTGTGTTCAGCAGAGTTTGCACCTGCGTCTCGTGTGCATGGGGCCTTAAATGTAATTTTGCATTTATTAATGACAATTCAATGTTTATTGTGTGTTGCTGTAACTTTATGTTTTCTCTTTATGACATAAACCAAATAAAAATAATTGAAAAGATAAAAATATCATATGGGTATAGTGTTGCATGACCATACAATTGTCATTCAAAGTGTGACAGTGCTGAAAATTTACCTGGGCAGGAAGGGGGTAACTACTAGTACCCAGTAGGCAAGTGGTTAAAGCCTGCTGCCCGCTAACGTATGGCTACTTTCACACTGGGGTGGTGCCGGCGTCAGCGTGCCGCTCGTTTTAGCAGCCCTTTACGGATGTTATAGCGGCACTTTGGCGCCGCTTTTTAAAGAAAGGTTTAAAAGCGCCCCCGTGATGTGGTGCTTCCGAAACGCTTTTCAGGCGATTCGGAAGCGGTGCCCATTCATTTCAATGAGCAGGGGAGGTTTGGGAGCGGTGTATACACCGCTCCCACACCGCCCCAAAGATGCTGTTTACAGGACTTTTTTCCTGTCCTGCAAGCGCAGCACCCCAGTGTAAAAGCACTCGGGCTTTCACACTGGGGTGGCTTGAGAGGCAGTTTTCAGGCGCTTTACAGGCGCCTAAAATGCCTGAAAACTGCCTCAGTGTGAAAGGTTTCTTACAGAGCCAGTCCAAGCTCTGCGGGGATACCAACATTAATGTCAGGATCTGCCCAGATGCTTGATTAGCACCTGTCTCAGCCTCTCAACGCACCGTTGAAAGTCTGAGCCAGCCACTTCCATGCCCTGTGGAGCGCTGGAAGGGCAGAGCAAAGAGCAGTGACTGACAGTCACCACTCTGTACTCTGAAGACCCAAGAACTGAGCACTCAGCAGTCTTTGATCACTCAGTGTAGCGCTGGCAGGGGACAGTATATGTGTTAGTTTTTTTCTTTCCCACACTTCCCACTTATTGTCTGCCTTCAAGTCTGTGCACCCGCACGAATGTCAAAAATTGGGAGCAGCATCTGTGTCTGTGCTCCTGCATCCAATTTGACAAGAATGGGACTGCCTGCATGGAGATACACGGAACACCTGTGCATGAAAACACGACCTTGTACAGCATACGCTGTATGTAGCACATCCCATGGGAATGAGGCCTTACAGTCTAGTCTACGGCTATTCTGATACTCAATATCTGTTTCCATCTATATGGTTATCCAGTCTCAGACAATCTGTCTGTATCATCCAGTCTGCTCTCCAAATGTTAGAATTTAATTCATTTCATTTCATTGTTAAAATTTCCGGATTTGAAACAAAAATAAAACACACACAGTTTTTGATATTCATTATCCTTTATATACAGAATATACCATAAATTGGATTGACTTATACCCATTATGTACAACGATGGGATCACAACCAATTCCCAATACTTCATAATAAAAATAAAGCTAATAGGGACATTTGCTCAGTACGAACTTGAGGCAATAAAACAGTAGCAAACATACAAGTCATGTATAGAAATGTTGGTTCTCTTATGGTATGGCATAGAAAGACATTTACCAGTGTAAAAATAGTCACAAGTTTGAAAAATGCAGTAATTACATTGCTCTACAAATAGCTCACAGTACTAGAAAATTGAGACATGCAAGCTTATTCAGTGTGGCATTATGAAGTGTAAGGACTGTATGTGCAGCAACCTATACTGTACATTCTGTCTACAATACAAAGATCTGTAGAAGACCAAATGTGAACGGTAGCTATTGGCTACAGCACTTTACACACAGTCTATGCACTTCGTATTGCCTTGCTAAGAACAGGCCCAATGAAATTATTAGACTCTGAAGATAAAACCACTGTACATTCATGTACAAATCATCATAATGCCGACACACATACATAATGGGTGAGGATAAGTGAATGCTTTCTGGTACTGTCTGTAAAGGTAATCCTAAACTAAAAGAAAATCCATCTGAACGTTGCAATTTCTGTGACATTTTATACTCTAATAACTGCTTTATTAGGATGAACTGGCTTTTTTGGAAAATTATTAGGTTATAGGTTGGCCATAGATAGTTTTTTGATCTGCCGAAGGATTAAAAAAAAAAAAAGGAATGGATTCCTCCAGGTGGTTGGAGGAATCCTCCCAACTGTGTTATAGTATTTTGACAGCAGGGACTCCTCTACTTTCAGAATACACTGATCAGTGCTGCATGCGCTGATCATATGCAATATTCCCGTTCCATAGAAGCCGATCATTGGATTGTCTTCTCTTGAGTGGGAACAGCCATAGATGTATCGAAAATTGGCCAGTCATTGCCGAACTGCCCGATTTTCGATCACTCTATGGCCAGTTTAAAGCTAGCCATACACTAGTAGAAGTTAATTTGACACTTTTTAGTTGTAATGCCGCGCACACACGACAGTTTTTAATGTCATTGAAAAAACGTTTTTCTCTACGTGATTCTTTTCAAGCCTGCCTTGACTACACACGATCATGAAAAAAAATGCTAGAGCAAAGCGCAGTGACGTACAAAATGTACGACAGCACTATAAAGGGGAAGTTCCATTCGGATGGCGCCACCCTTTGGGCTTCTTTTGCTGATCCTCGTGTTAGTAAAGTTTGGTGAGAGACGATTTGCGCTTTTCAGCTTCGTGCTCTTCAGTCCGTTACAGCGTGACGAATGTGATATCTCCATTACGAACGCTAGTTTTACCAGAAGGAGCGCTCCCGTCTCATCACTTGCTTCTGAGCATGCGCGTTTTTTTCACGTCGTTAAAGCCTACACACGCCCGTTTTTCATGACGAGAAAAAAACGACGAGAAAAATTAGAGCATGTTCCAAATTTTTAATGGCCATTTTTCACGTGTGAAAAATGCTCTGGAGCCTACACACGATCGTTTTTAATGACCAAATAAAAAAATTGAATTTTTCTCGTCATGAAAAACGGACGTGTGTACGCGGCATTAGAACTTTCATTCGATATTCTAATCAAAAAATGGGTTAAATCGATGTTCGTTTTCTACTGCAATGACAAGTAAATTTGAAGGAGCAGGATGTACCGTATTTTTTGCTCCATAAGACGCACCTGACCATAAGACGCACCTAGATTTTAGAGGAGGAAAATATGAAAAAAAAAAATCCTGAACCAAATGGTGTACTAAAATATTTAATAAAACATTACAGAATAATATTTCTACACTGACAACCAATGTAAGGGGGCACCCTACACTGATCCCCCATGTAACTGGGACATTTACATGACCTCAACACATCAGGAGTATTTGCATATTGAGACATTTACTGACCAGTGATGTAAATGGTGTATTCACAGTAACCCCCCCATCTCTCTACTAATCTCTGCATTCCTATCTCCCTCTCAATACAACTCTGCCCCTCTAACTCATCTGCTAACCTCTCTCCCCCAAACCCCTCCTCTTCTAACATCTGCACTCCAACCCCTCCTTCCCATTAAACTCTGCAGGCCTCTGCTCACCTCTGCACCTCAAACCCCCCTCTTTGATCCCCTTGACATGCCCCCTATACTCACCTGTATGCTGTTCACACCTTCTAGGTGGGCGGCATGCAGAGGTGCGGGCGTAATTTGCATATGAATCGCGGCGGCCGACCTCATTAACACAACAATGCCCGCGTAATTTACATATGAATGCCGATCCCGTGGGGGTTAAATAAAGAACAATACCCTTTTGTTTCTCTCCCAGTAGCAGCTGAAGGCAGGTGAGAAACAGGATTTAGCTGGGGCAGAGTGATGCATGGGGCATCGTTCTGCCGCCGAAACAATCCCCTTTTAGTGGCTCTCCTGGTCAGTATTCGCTCCATAAGACGCACACACATTTCCCCCCGTTTTTTTGGGTGGGGAAAGTGCGTCTTATGGAGCGAAAAATACGGTAATTTTTTTTGTTGAACGAATGAATTTCTAACAGTGAACATGGTTTTTGTTTTGGAAAGTCCAAATGTTCCAAAAACGAATCTCCAATTCAAATAAAACTTTTAAGTACCGTATATACTCGAGTATAAGCCGACCCGAGTATAAGCCGAGGTACCTAATGTTACCACAAAAAACTGGGAAAACTTACTGACTCGAGTATAAGCCGAGGGTCAACAATGCCCATTTGCACGCCTCACTGTGCCCATTGCAACTTCACTAAGCCCATTGTCACTGCCCATTGCCACCTTACTGTGCCCATCCTCACTGTTCCCATCCTTACTGTGCCCATCCTCACTGTTCCTCACTGTTCCCATCCTCACTGTTCCTCACCTCACTGTTCCTATCCTCACTGTTCCCTAGCTCACTGTTTAAATTGAACATTGTAAATTGTACCTGAAAAAAAAGTTGAGAGGCTGCGGCGTCCATCGTTTAAAACTCGCGGTCTCTTCCTCTTCCCTTCCGTGATAGGCGTTTTCTAAGCACACAGTTCCGCCTATCACAAACATTCTCTCATCCTCAGTTTCCCAGCAGACGTCTGTGATTGGCGGAACACTGAACACAGTGTCTGCTGGGATGGGTGAGGATGAGAGAACGTTTGTGATAGGCGATTCTCAGCAGACACTCTCCGCCTATCACGGAAGGGACCAGGAAGAGACCGCGAGATTTAAACGATGAACGCCGCAGCCTCTCAACTTTTTTTCAGGTACAATTTACAATGTTAAATTTTGCTGACTCGAGTATAAGCCGAGGGGGGGACTTTCAGCCCAAAAAAAAGGGCTGAAAATCTCGGCTTATACTCGAGTATATACGGTACTTTAGAATGACATTTCTCAAGCCATTGAATGTCCTAAAATGTTTTATTGGGATTAAAATCTGCTAGTGTATGTCCAGATTAATACTGTTCTGCTTCAATCAGTATTGGGCGAGGTAGTAGGAATGGCCGGCATGCAGGAACTGTCGTAACAAAAATGAAGCAATTCCAATGTAACTGTTTAGTTAAATATCATTACACATTTTTAGACTCAGTTACAGATCAGAGATAATGCTCAAAGCGCAATACCAACAATTTAGATATTAGTAAGGTTACTTCAGATCTGTAAAACAATCAGTTACTGCACTTTGCTGTTTTCCTTTTTAAATAAGGCCAATTGTTAGTGCAATATCCAATGAACCTACCAGGTCCAAAAAGGCTGTATTCACTGGCTGATACATTGCAGTGAGAAATATGTTTTTTTTTAAGATATAAAATCGGAACCCTTCCTTTTATCCCCAGATGGGGACACAGGACTCCACATGACCCATCTCTTTGGGTCAGGGAACTGTAGGATTAGATTTCTCCTGTAGGTAAAGCCTGCTTTTGGGCCTCTAATTCCTTACGTTAGGTTTTTGTACTATCAGGATTGATAATTGTGGGAGAGGATTTTTTATTGTACAGTTATATATTATATAAATATATATATTTATATTATGACAGTGCAAGGCTCTGGCACTGTGGAAAGGGAAGTAGAAGGGACACAGGGGGTTTGCACAACTGCAGACTGCGGGGCTCCAGAATATTGATTTTGAGGAGAGAAATGTGTTTTTTTAACTTTCTTCAGGTTTTGGTATTCCGGAGTTTGGAGATCCCAAAGAGCTTTGGGGGGAAAGAAGTCTAGGTCTTGCTGAAGACCAGAAAGCTGTGTGTACAGGAGTGCACAGCCTTTAACCACTTAAGCCTCGGACCATTAGGCAGGTTAAAGACCAGGCCACTTTTTGCGAATCGGCACTGCGTCGCTTTAACTGACAATTGCGCGGTCGTGCGACGTGGCTCCCGAACAAAATTTGACGTCTTTTTTTCCCCCACAAATAGAGCTTTCTTTTGGTGGTATTTGATCACCTCTGCAGTTTTTATTTTTTGCGCTATAAACAAAAATAGAGCGCCAATTTTGAAAAAAATTCAATATTTTTAACTTTTTGCTATAATAAATATCCCCCAAAAATATATATATAAAAAAAATTTTTCCCTCAGTTTAGGCCGATATTCTTCTACATATTTTTGGTTAAAAAAATTGCGATATTTTTATTAATAATATTTTTTTTACTAGTAATGGTGGCGATCAGCGATTTTTTTATCGTGACTGCAACATTATGGCGGACACATCGGACACCTTTGACACATTTATGGGACCATTGTCATTTTTACAGCGATCAGTGCTATAAAAATGCACTGATTACTGTGAAAATGACACTGGCAGTGAAGGGGTTAACCACTAGGTGGTGCTGTAGGGGTTAAGTGTGCCCTAGTGAGTGATTCTTGATGTAGGGAGGATGGGTTGTGTGACATGACACTTATCTCCGCTCCGATTACACGGAACGGAGATCAGTGTCATTGTCACTAGGCAGAGCGGGGAGATGCTTGTTTACATTAGCATCTCCCCACTCTATCTCTCTGTGAAACGATCGCGGGTATCCTCGCGGTGATTGAGTCCGCCGGAACCTTTGGTCGGGCTCACAAAGCTCACGGCAGCGGGACCACACGGGGGCATCTTAAAGGGGACGTACCTGTACACCCTTCTGCCTGTCCGTGCCATTCTGTCGACGTAAATAGGAAATAGGCGTGCGGCGGTCCTTAAGTGGTTAAAATGACAGACTTGGACATAGTTCAGAGCTCCCGTTAGGAGACAGGTGTGCTCTGCTCATGAGACAGTACTCCATGCTGGAGACAGGGAGTTTCTCGTCCAGAGGGCTAAGAGAGTAGAGGCAGCTAATCGAGTCTGGAACCTAGAGGTCAGAGAAAACTGAGAGAGCCTGGGGTGTCAGGAGATCCCCTATGGAGCTGCCAGGGTTGGGGCCCGTGCAGCATGAAGCAGCGACTAAAAAGGCAGAGAGAGCCAGGAAAGCTGAATGAGCTGAGAGAGGGGCAAAGGAACACAGAGGTACTGTGTAAAAATGGTCTGAGGGACCAGCCAAAGCCAGAGGTTTAAGGCCTAAGCAACAACACTGCCGAAGAGAGGAAGCCAGGAGGCTTTGTATTATTTTCACAGTTCCTTTTATAGTGAAAAACCCCTACATAGGCAACTCCTTTACGTTGGACTTTAACTTTGTTTAATAAAAGTGGGCCCACAAGTCCTAAAACACATCTGACTGGCATGGACTCATCTCTCTCTCTCTCTCTCTCTATATATAAAATATAATAGAGCTGGCCTTCTCTCAGCCATTGAACAAGACATGTAGTCAATGTACTAATCCCAAAGAGCTCTTAGTCATATTTGGTCAACTGTGCAAATTTGAATTCTAATAGGTTTAGCTATTATTGCAGGGTTGTGTGGAGGACTTTGGGAACCCTCAGTAAAGACTAGGTGTTCAAAAGAATGACATTTTATTTCTCTAGAATTCGGAATAAATGGCTTCATCACTGCTTTCCCAGGAATCATAAATATAGCAAAATGTCACAGACACAAGCAGCCAACAAAACACACATCACTATATCACAATTACCAATACAACTGCCATACTGAACAAAGAATGTACAAATATTTACAACAAATTATCCTTTAAACTTTCCAAAAACTAGAAACAGCAGTCTTTACAGGCACTTTAATCACCGTTATGTCGCGTTAAAACCCACATGGCTACTTGTGAGCCTATTGCTGCACTAAAATATAGTACTGTATTGACATAGGACAGCCACAGGTATAGTAAACAAATATTCAGCCTTTTATTTCAGGGAGATGGAGCAGGGAATGTAATTCTAACAGGCAAGTTAATTCCAGAACAAAACTGTATCATCTCTTTTTGTTGTTGATTATAGGCTTACCTACCATAATTGCCTCTTTAGGCCCCTTGCACTGCACATGAAAGCGTCTAGCTGCAGTGTGTCTCTCTCTCTGTGGTTTAGTGTACCTAGAAGAGACGGGTGCAGCATCCATCCAGCCCAACTGCTTGCAGCCTGTCCAAGTCTATGGCAGGCTATGGCTGAACACTGTACCAAGTGGTACCTGTGTTTAAAGCACTATGTGTTCAGAGATAAATGTTCGAATGCAGGTCTTCTAAAACATGGGGAGGGGTGCACTGCAGCTAGAAAAAAATTGTTAACGGTTTGCTGCAACAGTAAGGCCGGGTTCACACATATTTGCGAATTGAATGTGGGTTTCCCTGCATCCAATTCACATGACAGGCGAGTGTGACTGGCTCTCAATGGAGCCGGTTCACACAGTCCAAGGCGGGGCGTGGGGCCGCGGTCTGCATTTAAAAAGGGTCCTGTGCATCTTTGGTTTCGATTCAGGTGCGAATTCAGGCAAAAATTTGGACCTGATTCGCGCCGGAATCGGTGTACAGGGATTCACCGGACCCCATGCTGTGAATTGTGGCCCTACATATGTGAACTCAACCTGAAGAAGATATATGCAACCTCTTCATTTTAAGATCTGGACATAATGAAACTACTCACCTAGTCAATGCCCAAATCTATAAACATTTGTACACAGAGGGGCAAATCATAACTGTTTTCACACAAGAGTCATCCGTCTTTCACACATTTTTTTAATCATTTTGGTTTGGAAAAAAATTAGAAATCTTAAAGCGAACGTTGCATGAATCTTAGTTGAAAACATAAATAGATGCTATAATATAAAAGCAAAAGTTTTATGTTGGTAATCAGAGACATGTGAGGCAATTCCACAAGTAAGGTTATAATATATTTAAAGCCCAGCTGAAATTTCAATTGAAACCTCCCAGGTGCAACCAAACAAAGGTGTGCCAGGCCTTACAGTTTTTTCTAAAGCAGCCAGAGTAGAGTAGAAAGGCAATCCCCTGCCAGCATGCTGTGAGAATAGCCCTTGCTGTCTGTGTAAGCAGAGGTCAGACACCAGCTGCTGAGTCAGGGCCGGAGCTCTCCAATCAGCATGAGTCATGGGATTTGCTGAACACAGAGCTATAGGTCTGACTCAGCAGAGGGGCATGTAGAACCTCTTCAGAGAGACCACTGAGTCCAGAGTGAGAGTAAGGGTACCACTCTGCAGCTGCTGGTACACTGCTTACTAAAGAAATAAAAATTTTGAACTTTGCACACTTTCTTTTAATGTACCTCAAATATATTTAGATTATTTAAACTAAAAGTTCAAATGGATTTATTTTGTCTGTAGGAGCAAAGAAAATGTTAGGATGATGCTTATGTTTAAAAAGATTTCAACATTCCACGCTTTATTTTAGTGCTTTAACTTCTGTAGTGGAATCAGCAGCAATTGGAGTTCCCACTTTCCCCCCATCAGTTGTGTTACCAGCTAACATTCTGTCCAATGTGTAATTTAGGTACAGGATATGTGGAAAGACTAATGAGTGGAGTTATGGCTGAAATATACCGAAATATATTGAAATGTGAACTGAATAACAGCCGACATCAAGATTACCTTGGACCATCACAATTTCATGTTTAATTAAATAAGAATAACCTGTAACTAAAGCAAGTATAGGTTTTATTTCATAGTTACATTGGTCCACCTTGGACCAATGTAAGTATGCATATGCCATACCTGTGGGACTGCTGTGGAAGCAGTGTATCACTGTAGTTGTCGCTGCGATCACCTCTGTCTTCCAGGTCCAATGCCAGGCGATTGCGGAGGGGCAGCCGCTCAGCACAGGACCCTGAAGACATCACTGTAGTAGCAGCGACTACTACAGTGATACACTGCTTCCACAGCGATCCCACAGGTATGGCATATGCATAATTACATTGGTCTAAGGTGGACCAATTTAACAATGCAAAAATTCCATATCTGGAATTTAGCTTTAAAGCGTATCCAAAAACAAAAATTTAATATATTGCAGTTGGCCAATCCTTATATGTGGTGGCTGCCACAAGCCTAGATAAAAAGCATAAAAAAAGAAAATGAATGCAGTCACCACATTTAAAGATTGATAAACTGCAATATATTAAATTTTTTCTATTGGGTTTAGATACTTTTTAAGTTAAATTAGCGCCATGTTTACCAATCTGTTAGACACGTGTTTAGCTGTGCATAAAACAGTCCCATCTTATGATCTGGCCTTTCAATCCATGAAAGCCACTCCACTAGACATTGATGTCCAGAAATGGAAGCTTTCCCACAGGACTTCATGAGAACAACTTCTAGGCCGATAAAAGATGTCAGGTAACTTTACTAGTCTGTAAAAACTGTGCCAAGATCTGGATGCCACAGATCCCTGCACCATCACACTTAAGCCCTGTACACACGATCGGATTTCCTATGGATTTTAAACCAATGGATTTTTCCATCGGAAATCCGATGAAACTGACTTCCCTCAGTCTTGCCTACACACCATCAGTCAAAAAAACAATCGTCCCAAACGCCGTGACGTAAAACACTCCGACGAGCCAAGAAAAATTAAGTTCTATGCTTCTGAGCATGCGTTGACTTGATTCTGAGCATGCGTGGGTTTTTTATCCGATGGAGTTCCCCACAGACGATAGTAATTTGATATCGTTTTTTTTTCCATCGGAAAAATTTAAAACCTTTTTTTTTTTAACACCGGTGGAAAAAAGACCGATGGGGCCCATACACGATCGGTTTGTCTGAAGAAAAAAGTCCATCGGACTGTTTTCATCGGTAAAACCTATCGTGTGTACAGGGCTTAAGTCATCCTTTTTACCAAAAATGCTGTAAGTACAAAAGACATACATGGGGGGCAAGTGTAGAAATTGCCATCCCTACCTCATAATGGACGGACAACAGTTTATAATGTCTGTCTCATCATCTTTTATTTATATAATTCTTATTATTCATTGCTTACTTATATTAGTAAATCAAACCATTGGGAATGACAGGGAAAGCCTTGTATGTATGAGGTATAGAAGATTTTCATAGCAGCAGTCTATGATGAGTCTCATGAAATGCTGTTGTGAACTGCTTGGGTGTCTTTAAAGTGATGATCCTATTGGTACTCAGTGGATATCACACAAATGATTATAGCAGCACACCAGAATGAAGAAGGAGGTAGTCAGGATAAATGTAGAAAATAAATGAATGCTACAAGTGAGAACAGACGTGTGGTCTTATTTAATAAGGCAAAGTATAGTAACCTTAAAAATGAAACCTGTTCTCCCTGAAGAAAAGGCGCTTGAGAGGAGATATGATTGCAGTTTACGAATTTTTAAACGGTGACTGTATCATTGAGAGAAATAAAAATGAATCTTAGGTCTCCAAAGAAGGCATACAGCCACATAATGAAGTTGGACGAGAAGCTGTTCAATCTCAAACTACATAAGGGGTTCTATGCTGTTAGAGCAGTAAGGATGTGGAACTCCCTTCCACATTTGGTGGTGTCAGCGGAAAGTTTAGATAAATTCAAAAACCTTTCAGGTTGCGCTGAATGGACCAGAGTCTTTACTCAATCTTACTAACTATGTAACTGTAACAACCCAATAACCATTCCTATGACTTCTGAAAATGGAGACCTTGTTGATTGCCATGAATAATTTACTGCATGTCATCGTCCTTCACTCTGCCTTATTAAATAAGTCTAATCATGTCATCATTGCCTATGTGTATTAGCGGTGTTAATAATGGGGGATAATGGATTTCAAGCCAAAAGATTTTTTTTTAGATAGTATTGGGAATGGTGAGAACATCTTTCAGGTTTTTCTTGCCGTCTCTGTTCCTGTTACAGAGATTTCTCATCACTTTATGTTTCCGTGACATTAATGGAACATCACATGGGGGGGAGGGTCTCTTCAGTGGGGACATGAACAATACTAAATATATGACAGATGTTCTAACCATACCTTGTGTCACTTTACTGGGGATGAGTATGTTCTCACATGAAGCTAAATTTCCATACTTCCTACTCTGAGCGCTAAAGAGATTCTGCATCCAATTATCAAAACGTTTTTTTTTTTAACTGGGCATACAATTGCAAATCACAGGCAAGGGCGCATAGATGTGATCAATTTCCTGCTTTCAAATGCTTCTAGATGTCTCAGTGAAGCTAAGGTAAATTCTATGGCAGTTACTCTGGTTTTCTACACTTAGGCTTATATTTTCCTACAACACTAACAATTGACAGGTATTAACAGGCTGATGAGCTCCTATCTATCCCAGTAAGATCGTTCTAGTTATGGCACCGGTGCTGAAAATTCTATCAACCAACTGAATCACTAATGCTTCTTCCCCCTTTTTAAAAAATGTGCAAAGAGACACAAATAGGATTTGCATCACATTATCACAAGATTCTGAAGCTGTGGTATTTGTCAACAGGACATGGACAATGGATGTTATGGGAAAATATTGGTATATGACATTACTGTGCACAAATAAATAGCTATTTTTTTAAAATTTAAGTTACCTTCTTGCTTAACATATTTGTGAGAAAAATAGGACTTCTGCTGTACATTATGTGTCTTACAAGACTGGTCGTTTCAATATACAAGTGAAATACACACATAAACCCCAAATCAATGCAACCATATGCCCCATTTAAAAATACTGAATTTTCTCCATAAGAATATATATGAAACACGTAGCTTTTAACATCCTCCAGTAATGGAAGTTAGCTACCCTGTAAAACTGCACTGTCCTCGCGTCTCCTCCTGAAGAAGTGGGAGATTCTCGCAGTATAAAGCCAGCAATGACTGATTGCTGCTTCTTCTTTTAGACACAAAACTGTAAGGTTATCCGGTGCCCATAGGGACCTCTTTTGGCAGCATGAGAAATAATCCACAACAGTTTGACAATTTTGTCATTTGTCAGTTCATTCCAAGAACTTTGGTCCTTGCATTGGGGAGAAGAATTTATTCAGTTGGTTCCATGGTCTTCTTCAACCCATGCCACAATTTTTCCTTCCCAGCCTGGGATGATGTCATCATCATGGAAAACCTAGGAGGCATAAGAAGTCAAATCATAAATTCATCTGGTGATTTTTCAAGCACATCAGATACCTCTCATATCAGTTTCAATGCATTAAAGCGGAAGTAAACCCATCTTTAAAACAGTTTCATTTCCGGCACGTGACGAAAATGTAACACTCCCATTGGTTGTGCTCTCAACAAAACTGTCAAACCATCCAATGGCTGCTGTCATAACTAATCACATGTGCAGCATCATGGCAGTTGTAGATTAAACAGAGGCAAAGATGGCAGCTTCCTTAGCTGAAAACGATAGGGGGGTTTACTTAGACTTTAACTGGCTTATTCTACATATACTGTATAGTAATGTTACATGTTTTTCTGGTTGAAAAAAGACACAAGTTTATCTTAATTCAACCAATAAAAGGGGAAAAAATTATACAATCCTATATACACAATTATATACCCACAATTGATCAGGGGAAGCAAAAAACCCAGCAAGATCCAATTTGCTCCAGCAGGGGAAAAAATTAGTTCCTGATCCCCCAAGAGGCAATCGGATATTCCCTGGATCAACTTTACCTATAAATGTTAGTATCCAGTTATATTTTGTACACCTAGGCAATAATCCAGGCCTTTTTTAAAGCAATCTACTGAGCTGGCCAGAACCAGCTTTGAGGGAGACTATTCCACATTTTCACAGCTCTTACTGCGAAGAAACCTTTCTATATTTGAAGATTAATTCTCTTTTCCTCCAGATGTAAAGAGTGCCCCCTTGTCCTCTCTGATGACCTTTAAGTGAATAACTCCACACCAAGTTCACTATATGGACCATTTATGTATTTATAAGTGTTGATCATATCCCCCCTTAATCTCCTCTTCTCAAGAAAGAATAAATTCAGTTCCTCTAATCATTCATCAGATGAGGTCTTACTAATGATTTGTACAGGGTTGAATGATATCTCTCTCTCTCTGCTGTCTATACCTCTCTTAAAACAAGAAAGGACTTTGCTCGCTTTGGAAACCGCAGCTTGGCATTGCATGCTATTATTACGCTTATGATCTACAAAAAACCCCAGATCCTTCTCCACCATTGATTCCCCCAGTTGTACTCCCCCTAGTATGTATGATGCATGCATATTCTTAGCCCCCAATTGCATGACTTTATATTTATCAACATTAACCCTCATTTCCCACACAGTTGCCCAATTAAACAGTGCATTGAGGTCAGCTTGTAAGTTGGAGACATCCTGTAAGGACGTTATTCCACTGCATAGCTTGGTGTCATCTGCAAAGACTGAAATGGTACTTTTAATCCCAGATTCTATATAATTTATAAATATATTACAAAGTAAGGGTCCCAACACTGAACCTTGGGGTACACCACTGATAACCTTAGACCATTCAGAGTAAAAATCATTAACCACTACTCTCTGAATACGGTCTTTTAGACAGTTTTCTATCCATTTACAAATTGATCTTTCCAAGCCTGGAGACCTTACCTTACACATTAGCCGTGTGTGGGGATCTGTGTCAAACGCTTTTGCAAAATCCAAGCCACTACATCCACAGCCACTCCTTTGTCTAAGGTTTTACTTACCTTCTCATAAAAAGAAATCAGATTTGTTTGACAACTTCTGTCTTTCATGAATTTTTCCAGCAAGAACTTATCTATGCAGTCTTTTATTAAACTCTCCAATATCTTCCCAACTATACACTAACAGGTCTGTAGTTACTTGGTAAAGACTTTGATCCCTTTTTAAATATAGGCACCACATTGGCCTTATGCCAATCCAGTGGTACTATTCCAGTCATTAAAGAGTCCCTAAAAAATAGAAAAAATGGCTTTGAAATGACAGAACTCGATTCTTTTAGGATCCTAAATATTTCTGAACAATATCACTTTTGAGCCATAAAGAAACATTTGGGGCTGTGTCAATACCATCTCCATTATGGCCATGAGCTTCCCCATGCTCCTTTTGTATACACGGAGCTGAAGAAGGTATTTAATAAATTTGCCTTCTTTTTGTCCTCCAGATCATTTTGTAAAGGGCCAACATGCTCAGACCTGACCTTTTTACTATTAATATACTTGAAGATGTTTTGGGGGTTTGTTCTACTTTCTTTTGCAATCTGTTGTTCATTTTGAATTTTTGCGGCCTTGATTTCCTTTTTACATATTCTGTAATATTCTTGTAAAATTAAAATGATGATAGTGTTCCTTCATTTTTATATTTTTTTAAAAGCTCTTTTCTTATTATTTATAGGTATTTTGACGTTGGCCTTGATCTACATAGGTTTTATTTTTAGTCCTTTAAATGATTGCCCATGGGAATGTATTTTGCATTTTTTGTTGAAGAGTATCCGTTTCTGTTCTGTGTTCATTAATGCCAATATTCCCAATGTAAAGGAGAATAATGTATTAGTGACACAGTAATATGGGTTCCAGCATAAAACCAGACCAAGAGAGAGACAAGGAATGCACACTTCAGCTGTCTGCACTCATAATTCATGCCTCCCTCTTCTTATATATACCGTAGTTATCAACCATATTACTGGTATTAATACCATAAAGTCTATGCACTGCCAAGATGCAGCAAGCAAGTGCAGCGCATTATTAGCATGCATTAAAAAGAGTATTTACTCAAGAGATAAAACTATAATTATACAACTTTACAAAACTCTGGTTTGGCCACATCTTGAGTATGCCATCCAGTTCTGGTCCCCAATCCTCAGGAAGGATGTGCTTGAAATGGAGAGATTCCAGAGAAGGGCAACAAAGCTAATAAGGGGACTGGAAGACACACTTTACAAGTCATAGCAATTTTTTTCCTTTTGTGATAAAGGTTTTACATAGTTACATAGTAGGTGAGGTTGAAAAAGACACAAGTCTATCAAGTCCAACCTATGTGTGTGATTACATGTCAGTAATACCTTGTATATCCCTGTATGTTGCAGTCGTTTAGGTGCTTATTTAAATAGTTACATAGTAGGTGAGGTTGAAAAAAGACACAAATTTTTACATGAATAAATAAAATGATCATTGTAAGTATCCCTGCAAATGTTAAATGGTTTGTCTCATCCCTGTAAACTGATACATTGGGAAGAGATGATTTTGAAAAATAACAGACTTACAGGCCAGATCACCAGATGAAAATAAAAGAAAGCCTAAAGAAGACAACTAATGCAGCCATCACATCTAAGAATCAGTAAGCGTGTTTGCTTTTGGGTTTAATACCACTTTAAGAGGGGATATGATGATGATATACAAATCTTTGAATGGTGACACTAGCATTGGAAGACAACTATTTAACCTAAGGTTTCCAAAAAAAACGTGGCCACACAATGAAGATGGATGAGAAGCGTTTCAATCTTAAACTGCGTAAGAGTTTTCTTTACTGTTAGAGCTGTAATGCCTCGTACACACAATCCGATTATCGTACGACGTATCGTTCGCATTTTGTTGCATAAAACTAATATCGACTACAACAGTGCAAAATGTGCTTTACGAAAAGTATGATTTTTGTCGTACGATTCTGGAAAAACCTTCTAGCGTGCGTAGCTACATATCTGAAATGATGTCAAATACGTGTGACCCCTGTGTCTGCCACGCCTTTTGGCTATCCATTCGTAGTGTACAGGCATATTCGTGTATTGCTCTCCAGACGTTTCTTTTCACACGCTTGTTCGCTTGTTCTCTTAACGAAAAGAGAACATTACAGAAGGAATGTATATACGCGGTACGAACATTGTTTATATTCTCCCATCTCCTTCTGGTTTATTTTCGTGTTTCCGATCATGCGTGGTGTTTGTCTATCGATCTTTAGTGGATGCACTCTGTACTGATTAAACGATTGTCGTACGATGGGCTGTCGTCCGAGCAAAGTTTTTGTGTTTGTCCCGTCGGATTTTTTTGGACGGACTGTCGTGATCGGCTGTCGAAAGCTGTGTACTAACGATCAGATTATCGAACGATCAATCCGAAAGCGATTTTTATCATCCAATAATCGGATCGTGTGTACGAGGCATAAGGGTGTGAAACTCCCTTTCACAGTTGGCGGTGTCAGTAGAGAGCCCTGGACACATTCAAAAAACGTTTAGATGTGTTTTTAGAATAGAGATTCCAAAGATGTAGAAGTAAGGGGACATACACAAACACATACAAAAACACACACACTCTGGTTGAAATGGATGGACTGGTGTCTTTGCTTAGCCTTACCAAATATGTAACTATGGGGGAGATTTACTAAAACTGAATCACTCAGAATCTGGTGCAGCTGTGCATTGTAACCAATCAACTTTTAACTTCAGCTTGTTCAATTAAGCTTTGACAAAAAAATAATAAAAAAAAATGGAAGCTGATTGGTTTCTATGCAGAGCTGCACCAGATTTTGCATGCTACAGCTTTAGTAAATCGACCTCTATGTATATCTATTGGAAGCACGCTGAAACCAGCAAAATATAGTTTGTGTGTTTTTGAAGCCAACAGTGAACCTCAGTGCCATGCATGTAAAGTATGATGGTGAAGTCACTGTGCATAATCAGGGAAAAAGTGCCCTTGCTTTGGGGAGGGGGGCACTATTTAGGAGTAACTTTAGACACACATCATACCTGTAAAATGTAAATACATACAGTATTTGAAAGAATATAACACAATTTCATATACATGCCTCTTCCTTGACTGTTCCAAACTCTGGATCTAGAGCCTTGAAGTGGTATCTGTGATTTCCCTCCCTGTCAATGGCTATCTTGAAGTCTCTCAACGTGACTTCCCCTAACCTGTAGGGCACATGATAAGAAAGAAGTAGTGCAGTCATTCATTAGTGAATGATACATGTTTTATCCCCATACAGAAACCAAGATGTTTTCTACTTTCACACATTTCTAATGAAGGGTTGACAACATTTGCATTAAGAATACATTAAAACTGTGGCATGCATGCTCTAAGGAACGAGGGGCACTGGTTGGCTCCTTTATTTTTAAGAATGGTTTATACACAAGTGACCACATTGTGCAGATCACCAGTGCAATGAACTACAGGTAAGTATATTCTACTAGCTCAGGATGGAGGGGGGGGGGGACTTGGATAGATAAGTGCACTGAATGTTCACGTATCCTTATCCTTAAAGAGGAGGTCCACTCGCCCCTTAAAAAATTAAAAGTCAGCAGCTACACATACTGTAGCTGCTGACTTTTAACATTAGGACACTTACTGGAGTCCAGTGATGTGGGCAACGCAGGCGATCTTCGGATGCTACTAAGGGAACCCGGCATTGTAGCCTTTTGGCTTGACAGCAAGGGCCCTACTGCGCATACGTGAAGCGTTCTGCGCTCTTTCACTGGCCGGCAGTGGAGGAGGAGGAGGGGGACGAGCTGCTGACGTAGATCGCTGCGGCCCGGTCTACAGGAAGTGGGGACAGGATACCTGTCAAAGACAGGTATCCGTTCCCCCCTCCCCCCGAAAGGTGTCAAATGTGGCACCGGAGGGGGGAGGAATCAGATAAGTGGAAGTTCCATTTTTGGGTGGAACTCCGCTTTAAGGCCTCGTTTACACAGTTGTACTACAGGGTATGCTCATGCTTTACCTGCACCAGGATGCACAGGTGTTTAGTGTATCTCTGTGGAGGCAGCCCTATTTATGTCAATTTGACATCCATGCAGGTGTATGGCCGCAAATGCAGACAGTGTGTGTTTAGGACGGTGCACACACACCCAGATGTATGTCAGATTGGGAGCAACATCTGTGTCTGTGCAGCCACTGTGTTCCAATAGACATGGCTGCCTGCATGGGACCACCTGTGCATCCCGATGGGGGTAAACATGGACCTCCCACGGGCGTGCGCTGTAGTATGCCTATTTGAATGGGGCCTTAAAAAAATAAATATTTTTTTTTCCCGATAAATTTTTATTAGATTTTATAAAACTATAACAAATATGTTTGTTGCATTTAATATAGAATATTTGTAGTACAAAAATATTGTAAAGGCACATCTTGAAAAGTGTATATAGGTCTTGATGACCTAGGCCAGCCTACCCCTAATGGGAACATACTGTAGGACTGGAAGGTCACCAAGTTACTCTTTGGTACAGCCTAAACCAGTGTTTCTCAACTTCAGTCCTCAAGGCGCCCCAACAGGTCATGTTTTCAGGCTCTCCATTGTTTTGCACAGGTTATTTGATCAATTTAACTGCTTTAGTAATTCCCACAGCTGTTTCATCTGAGGGAAATCCTGAAAACATGACCTGTTGGGGCGCCTTGAGGACTGGAGTTGAGAAACACTGGCCTAAACAACTGGTAGGAAGTAGTAGACATAGTAAAGGAGGGGGAGGAAAGAGGGGGATAACCAAATACAAAAAATAAGCGAAGTAATACAAACTGTAAGAAAGAGTTTTAAAGTTTACATTCTTTTAGATAATTGGAGGCTCTGGGATGAGATAGCCACATTTTCCATTTTCTGCCAAAGGAGTTGATAGATAGGTTTTTGTAGGCTAGCATTAGTTCTAGTTGGGCTTGAGTATTCAGTCTATTAATGACCATAAATAGGTTAGGGGCTTCTGTAGACTTCCATAGTGAGGCTATTGTAAGCCTTGAGGCTATTAGTATATGGATCACATGGTGGGGTACTTATCAATGTCTATTCCTAATAGTGCTGAGGCGGGAGTAAGCTTGGAGAGGTTTCCTGTAATGTCTGTGATAAAGGATGAAACAGAGTTTCAAAAGCTTTTCAGAGTTTTGCAACTCCAAAGTGTGTGCAAGAGATTTCCTGTTTGTTCGTTACATCTCCAACAGGTGTCAGGTGTGGATGGAAAGATTTTGGATAATCTATAAGGGGTTAAATACCACCTATTGACTATTTTTTGAGCATTTTCCCACTGTTCTACACAAGATGATGATATATTTATTAATTGTAATGATTTTAACCACTGGTTCAGGGAGAATATTTGGTCTAGGTCTCTTTCCCACTTCAACATATGTGTTTTTGTTAAATGGTTGGGAAGATAGTAAATTATAGAAGGATATACCTTTTCTATTGTCGTCTTTTTGAAGAGAGATGTATTCCCATAAGATCGATGGAAATTCTAACATATTATTAGGATTAAAATCCTTTAATCGTTTACACTTTCAAAGCTTACTCCTGCTGATATCTTTAACGTTAGAAGGTAGATTCACATATAGGTTATACCCCTTATTTATCCATTCGTCGACTGAATACCTAATTCTGCAATAGTTAATAATTTCTGTAGGAAGATAGATTTTGGATTTTTTTTCTATATGTCTAGTTTTCGAAAGAATATTTTTCCAAGCAGTTATTGTAGTTTTAATGCTTATGAGATTGGGAATTATTACCTTAGGAAGTATGGCGTTGGCTATTGCTAGGGTGGATAAGTCAGCATTTTTTGTGGATTCTCGTTCTATATTGAGCCATAATTTATCTTTCTTTGGAGCGAACCAATGTTTCATTTGGTCTAAAATGGATGCAAAGTAATAGTTTTTGACATCTGGAAGGTTCATTCCGCCATAGGATTTACTGGTGGTGAGAATTGAAAATGTGACTCTGGGTTTCTTTTTGTTCCATATAAATTGCTTAAGTTCATTATTCAATTGTGTAAAGAATTTGTCGGGAATTGGTATAGGAAGATATCTGAAAAAATATAGTATTTTGGGTAATGTTTGCATCTTAAATGCAGCAATTCTACCGACCCAGGATAATTGGGCTTTTTTGAATATGAAGTAAATCTTGGGAAATTTGTTCTAAAAGTGAAGGGAAATTGGCCTCATACATTTTTGTTGGCGGGAATGCGAGTTGAATCCATAGATATGTTATTGAATTATTATCCCAGTTAAAGCTATATTTTGTACGTAGGGCGTTATTTGTTGGATTAGGTAAGTTCATAGGTAAGATGTAGCATTTGTTCTGGTTAATTTTATAGTATGACACCTCTTTAAATTTTTCTAATATTGTTTGTACTGCTGGTAAAGAACTCCCAGGCTGAGTTAATGTCAGTATGATGTCATCCGCGAATAATCCTAATTTATGTTCATCTTGTCCAATAGTAATGCCTCTAATTTTTAGGGAAGAGCGTATGTATTCTGCTAAGGGTTCTATGGCTGAAAATAATTGGGGAGAGAGGGCAGCCCTGCCTGGTACCGTTAGTTAAGGAAAAGTTTCTAGATAGCATACCTGATGTAAACACCTTTGCTGTGGGATGGATATATAGAGCCATAATTGCCGAGTGTATAAAGCCTTGAAAACCAAATTTAGATAGGGTTTTTGAAATATATTCCCAATGCATTTTGTCAAATGCTTATTTGGCATCTAATGCTAGGAGTAAAGAGGGCGTTCGATCATTATGTAGAAGATTAATAATGTTGAGCATCCTTCTTGTGCTATCAGGTGCTTGTCTGCCTTTGATGAAGCCTACTTGGTCAGGTTTGATTAGCAAGGGTATTATGTTGACTAATCTATTCGCCAATATTTTAGCATATATTTTCAGGTCCGAGTTCAGTAACGATATGGGTCTATAATTCAAAGGTGATGAGGGATCTTTGCCTGGTTTCAGTATAGTTATTAATAAAATAAATCTTGAGAGAATCTTGAGCCCTCAAGGAAGGCTTGTTTGTGCAGAAAGCTTGAAGGTAGCTTAAGAAAATCTCCAGCGTTTCTTTTTAGGTGATATATGAATGTAGTCAGCCTAATGCAAATAGTTTCAGCAGTATATGAAGACCTTGTTTCTGTTTATAATTATACTTTTATAAAAGGGTAGCCACATTGACTTATGCTATGCTTTTTGCTTATGTCTTGCAGCACAGTTATCTTGCTTTAGTGTTCAACTTATCTGACTGCAAGTCTTTGGACACAGCCTGTTCTTTCACTGAAAACAATTCACTGTTTGTTTATTCACTGTTTATGCTGGATCTTACTGTTGCATCCATTCAGCAAGGACAGTGGTTTTACACTTGCTGACATAGAAGGAAAGCTTACAAACCATGTTAGAAAGTGTGATCATGAAAATATAATGTAGTAAACTGCATTTTTTTCCATATAAATACTATAAATATGACACATTCATATTGAGTGCACATTAAACACGTGATACATGGATCTCCCTTCAAGGATCCCACAAAATGTATTTAGTGTAGTGACTTTTATGTCACTTTATTTGTGCCCTAACAATTCTTGTTCTGTAATAAGAGGTGAGTGAATCATTGCAATTCTCTGCTCACTAGGTATATTGGAAAGGCGGTAAGTGCAAATCTTTCGAGGAGAAATGCAAAGTTCAGGTTTTGTTACATAACTGCATGTTGAATCTTCAGCTGCACACCAGCAGAAACAGTAAAGTGTAAATCATCTAGTAATTATTGGATTCATATTTGCCCAATTAATTGTAAACAGAGAATCAATAGAGTCAACGCTAACATGCTCACTTCCATAAAATACTGTCTGTCGGCAAAGGGCTGCTGAATGGATTTGCCTATAAATCTTACCCAAGATAACTGTAATATCATGGCAATGTTATTGGCAAATTAAATGACTCTAAAGAGAACCTGTTAAACCACTGTACCTCTTTGGTATGTTGACCATGAAGGGTGTTAGTGAGCGGTCTGTAAAATATAGCACTTTGGTGCAGGAATTACTACCACCCATGATTGGGGCACTCTGTGAATGAGGCATCTCTGCAATAAAACACAACATATAAATTATTATTAAAATATAACATTAAATGCTCCATACACACCACTACTGTTCGAGAAATATAGTTAAAACGCCTGGTCTTACACAGTTGCCACATGGTTAGTGATATTTTACTTACTTATGCTTGATACTGTGGTCAGTTATAACATATTTATATTTGATTTATATTTGATTACATGTCCTTTTTATGCACTGTAGATGCTGCTATTTAAAGGGGTTGTAAAGGTTCGTGTTTTTTCATCTTAATGCATCCTATGCATTAAGGTGAAAAAACACCTGGCTGTCACGGGCCCCCGAGTCCCCCCGTTTTACTTACCTGAGCCCGTTCACCTGTTCTGCGCATCCCCCAGCGTCCTCTTCTCCACGGAGTCTCTGCGTTGATTGGATAGATTGATAGCAGCGCAGCCATTGGCTCCCGCTGCTGTCAATCAAATCCAATGACGCAGCCGCCGGGGGCCGGACCGAGTCATGCACTCTGTCTATGGATGCAGAGTGTATGACAGGGAGCGAGCTCGCAAGGTAAACCCCTCGGGAGAGAGCATCCCAGAGGGGGTTAGCTAGTGCAGGGAGGAGCCGCGAGAGCCGCCGTGGGATCCCAGAACAGCAGGATCGGGGCCACTCTGTGCAAAACGAACTGCACAGTGGAGGTAAGTATGACATGTTTGTTATTTAAAAAAAAAAAAAAAATGAACCTATACAACCACTTTAATTACTGTTAACTTATAAAGCATAGGTAATAAAACCAGGGGCATTTAGGAACTAGCATTCCCTGGCATAACATTTTCAAATTGCTGCAGCTATCCTTGAAAATGAATTCTAATGAAAAGGAACAAACTTATTCAACAAATCAATGCAAGGAGAAATACAAAGTGCAGCATCCACAGTGCTGATTGCAATGCATACAGGTCTTCACAGGAAAATCAAAGGCCTTTTGTGTGTTTACTTTCTAAGGTACTGTAAAATTCTGAGTTGATTCTATTTTAAATTACACAAATTTAGGTAAAGAAAATGCAGAGAATTATAGACAGGTTATAAAAAAAGGAGAGGCACCGGATCTATTGAAGGGAGAGGCTGTTACTGACTGTCTCTGCCTTATACATATCTTATCTGTATTTCGCCGAGGTTGGTGACTACAAGAAGACTTTAGGTGAACCCTAATTAAATAATTGGGGGCTGTTTTAAAATGGAGATCAGATTTTACAATTTTTTCTCTGTTGGCACTACAGTATTACTCCACAACTTGGCCTGAATTTTATGCTTCATTTGTAAAATGCAGGCAGCAATGTGGGGACTGAGGTATCCCATGAGGCTTTTGCTACCTAAAGTGGATTTTTGCTGCCCCCTCCTTTTTTTAATTTTAATTTTACACAGCTTATCAGGTGCATTTCAGATACCTTACCCACCCAGAGGATCAAGCGTTGTGCCACTGAGATCCTCTTGTCTTCTGCCACCACTGTGACCTGCATATCCAAGGAGGCACAGTGTTCATGTAGTGGAGGGGAGGAGGGGGGGATTGGAGGGAAGTCTATTCAAAGGGTGAAGATCGGTTTTAACTCTGCTGAGAGAAATACGTAATTGAACGCTGGTTGCATGAGTTTGCACGGTCAGGTGACTGTGGTCTCCTCTTCCCAACACCTTTTGTATTGATTCTTCATCATTCATTTTAATGGAACTCTACTTGCTTTGGAGTCTCCATTGTTGTGGTTTAGAAATGTGTGTTGCTTTAATTATCTTTTAAAGTAGTGATATGGCCATGGAAAGGCCACAATGATGCTTTATAAATAGACTTCTAAATCTTTTTTCTCAATTAGGGCAGCATTGCAGCTTATTCAGTGGGTACCTTACACACCATGTCATGGGTACCATTTAACCTTCAGGCACAAACTTGGAAGCTTAAAGTGATTGTAAAGGCAGAAGGTTTTTTATCTGCATTCTATGGATTAAGATAAAAAGCCTTCTGTGTGCAGCAGCCCCCCACAGCCCCCCCAATACTTACCTGAGCCCCCTCTCTATCCAGCGATGTCCACGAGTGACTCGGCTGTCCGGGACTCTCCCCCCTGATTGGCGCCACTGGCTCCTGCTGCTGTCAATCAAACTCAGTTAGCCAATCAGGAGTGAGAGAGTGGGCGGATACACTGAGCTGCAGCTCAGGTCAGGTGCCCCAAAAGCAAGCTGCTTGCTGTGGGGGCACTCAACAGGAGGGAGGGGCCAGGAGCTCCAGCCAGGGACCCGAGAAGAGGAGGATCCAGGCTACCCTGTGCAAAACCACTGCACATAGGAGGTAAGTATAACATGTTTGCTATTTTAATAGAAAAAAAAAAACAAGACTTTACAATCACTTTAGTTCAATCTTATTTTATTGATGGATCAGCATATAACAGGTATGAGGGTAACATATTCAGTTGACAATGTCATAAAAGTAATATACATCACAATGACAGTGGGCATCAGATCAGTACCAGATGTTGCCTCAGGTATTCCCTGCAGCCTGATGTTATTTTGGCGACTTCTGTTCTCACTGTCTTCTATACAGAGCTAGTGTTGTCGTATACAATGTAAATGGGCCTTAGACATAGATTCTAAAGCCGTTATATGAGCCGCATGATCAGCTTGACTGGTAGCCAGTGTGGACAAAATCACCTCTGATGCTGAGACCTGTCTCTTTAAAGCATTTAATTCCACATGTAATGAGGCTTCCATCTTAACTGCCCAGGACTCAAAATCAGATCTCAAAGGCCCCTCTGCAGCTGAAGGATGCATATCTGGGAGTTCGGGAGTTATTTTTCAGTGTCTCCACTGGTGTAGGCTGCTGTGGGAGTAGAGGGAGGAGGCTTGTGCTTTCCTGTGGTCCGGTCGGGCACCTACATGGGATCTTTAGGAGTCTGAGGCACGAGCGGCTCTGTTCGAAGCAGGTAACACTGCATAGTGCCCTGCTGTAGCTCAACGGGCTCAGCAGGGTGAGATCTAGCTGCCGATATGCGGATTGTGGGTGTGGGTGATTGGGAAAGTAGCCTGCTAGTGTCGGGGGAACACAGAGCTCAGCAGTGCACAAGTATCTTATAGTATCTTACCCTCAAGTGGTCTTTCGGCTTCTTCTCTTCAATATGCATTTTTTACTAGATGATCCTGCCTGTTTTTTAGATTTTCTGATCTAAGTTTTCCTGAGCAGCTCACTAATCAGAAGCAGTGGTCACTCTAGGATGCATCCTACCTGTGGTCTCCAATATGACTTCACAGTATGTAATCACTGACTGCTTTCAGCCCAAAGAAAGCACAAGCCTTTATGGGATATCAACATTAATGGAGAGGGAACCAAACACGGCTGAGAGAATGTCAATGTTAATGGTGAGGGAATCGAAGGCGACTGAGGGAAACCTGCATTGCACCAACTGCAATGTCCCAAAAGTGCTGTTATGGGAAATATAGCCAAGCGTGTAGAATCCTACAGCTAAAGACCTTATGATGAGGGACAAATGTTTTTAGTCTGAGAATCACCCTAATTTTTTAAATGGTTCGTTAAGTTTGGTTTGTTGAGTTTAAAACATAATTTGTTATTAACTAAAAATTCATAGCATGACATTTCACAATTTAATTTAATTTCACTGATATACTACTTACTAGAGTTGGGAGGCCAGGAGTCTCTGTATTCATTCAATTCTTTATTTCCAGATACTCTTCCTCTTGCCTAGGGCAAAAACAGTGAGTTAGCTTGTAATGGATAATCACAAGGACCAAAATCTTAATAATGTTCTTTTTGGAATGATAAATTAAGTAAACCCTCATGGAGAGCTTACACCTACAGGTAAGCCTAGATAAAGGCTTATCTGTAGGTGCTTGCAATAAAATAACTCAACACACAGCCATTAATGTCTAAACCGCTGGCAACAAAAGTGAGTACACCCCTAAGTGAAAATGTCCAAATTTGGCATAATTAGCCATTTTCCCTCCCCGGTGTCATGTGACTCGTTAGTGTTACAAGGTCTCAGGTGTGAATGGGGAGCAGCTGTGTTAAATTTGGTGTTTTCGCTCTCACTCTCTCATACTGGTCACTGGACATCCATCATGGCACCTCATGGCAAAGAACTCTCTGAGGATCTGAGAAAAAGAATTGTTGCTCTACATAAAGATGGCCTAGGCTATAAGAAGATTGCCAAGACCCTGAAACTGAGCTGCAGCATGGTGGCCAAGACCATACAGCGATTTAACAGGACAGGCTCCACTCAGAACAGGTCTCACCATGGTCGACCAAAGAAGTTGAGTGCACGTGTTCAGCGTTATATCGAGAGGTTGTCTTTGGGAAATAGACGTATGAGTGCTGCCAGCATTGCTGCAGAGGTTGAAGGGGAGGGGGGTCAGCCTGTCAGTGCTCAAACCATACACCGCACACTGCATCAAATTGGTCTGCATGGCTGTCGTCCCAGTAGGGAGCCTCATCTAAAGATGATGCACAAGAAAGCCCGCAAGCAGACTAAGGACATGGATTACTGGAACCATGTCCTGTGGTCTGATGAGACCAAGATAAACTTATTTGGTTCAGATGGTGTCAAGCGTGGTGGCGGCAACCAGGTGAGGAGTACAAAGACAAGTGTGTCTTGCCTACAGTCAAGCATGGTGGTGGGAGTGTCATGGTCTGGGGCTGCATAAATGCTGCTGGCACTGGGGAGCTACAGTTCATTGAGGGAACCATGAAAGCCAACATGTTCTGTGACATACTGAAGCAGAGCATTATCCCCTCCCTTCGGAGACTGGGCTGCAGGGCAGTATTCCAACATGATAACGACCCCAAACACACCTCCAGGACGATCACTGCCTTGCTAAAGAAGCTGAGGGTAAAGGTGATGGACTGGCCAAGCATGTCTCCAGACCTAAACCCTATTGAGCATCTGTGGGGCATCCATAAATGGAAGGTGGAGGAGCGCAAGGTCTCTAACATCCACCAGATGTTATCATTAAGGAGTGGAAGAGGACACCAGTGGCAATCTGGGAAGCTCTAGTGAACTCCATGCCCAAGAGGATTAAGGCAGTGCTGGAAAATAATGGTGGCCACACAAAATATTGACACTTTGGGACAAATTTGGACATTTTCACTACTTTCACTTTTATTGCCAATGGTTTAGACATTAATGGCTGTGTGTTGAGTTATTTTTTTTGGGGGGGGGGGGCAGAACATTTACACTGTTATACAAGCTGTACTTTCACTACTTTACATTGTAGTGTAATTTCTTCAGTGTTATCACCTGAAAAGATATAATAAAATATTTACAAAAATGTGAGGGGTGTATGCACTTTTGTGAGATACTGTATGTGTATATATATGTGTGTATATATATTGTGACAGCAGGAAGGTAAAGTCACCTGGTTGCATCCAGGGGGGTAGATATATTTCGCCCAGATTCAGGCTTTACGCCGACTTATACAACTAGGTGGAGTGTTGTATAAGCCCAGCTGAGGCTAGTGGGCTCATGGATGACTCATACCTCTAGAGAGAGGGCTGGGCGTCGTGCAGACAGGGAGTTGATGAGACCAGCTGAAGCTTGTCAGCTCATTTAGGCCTCTATAAGAACTCCCAGCTTCATTAGATGTTAGCTCATGCCTGGAACCAGACCTGTGTGGACTGTCTAGGGAGAGTGAACCCCTGTGCGGTGAGACAAAGCCTGTGTGGCTATTTGCTTGGACATTTAAAACCAGGGACTTAGGGACTAGGACAGCACTAGGCTGATCCCAGTTGTTAGTTAGGAAACCTGTATGTTTAGTCAGAGGTCAAGTTGACCAGGACTTATTTTGTTTATGTTTCTTTTGGCTTTGCTGTGTTTTGTCACTGTAAATAGAAAATAAACCGCACCTTTTTTTGATTTTGAAAACCACAACCTCCGTTTGCTGGGCCTGTTTTTGTGTGGGGAGCCCATCCCGGGGGTCACACACACCCGCTGCCGAGCTAACCCCCTCACAGTTGGTGGAGAACCAGTGGCAGTTTTTTTTTAAGCCAGCATGGAGGAGATACTGAAGCAGCTGGCTCTAGCAAATGCCAATCAACAGCAGACAAATGCAGGTTTGCAAAAGAGCCTTGCAGCTCATCAACAGAGCCTTGCAGCTCAACAACAGAACTTCGCAGCCCAGCAGCAAGCTCATCAACAGAGCCTTGCAGCCCAGCAGCAAGCTCACCAACAGAGTCTGGAAGCTCAGCAACAAGCCCAGCAGCAATCTGAGGCCCGCTTCATAGACCTGTTACAGAAGCAAGAGCAGAGACTACAACAAATGGAAGCAGTAATGCAGCAACGTCCGCAGACCAGTGAGGAAAGCCGTCCCACTAATACCGCGTCCTTTGGGGTGAGTCGTTTATTGACAAAAATGACTGGAGAGGATGATCCAGAGGTATTTTTGACCACATTTGAAAGGACTGCTGAAAGAGAAAAGTGGCCTGAGGAGCAGTGGGCTGGACTGGTGGCTCCTCTGTTAACTGGTGAATCGCAGAAGGCTTACTATGACCTAGAGCCTGACCAAGCAAAAGACTATGTGATGCTAAAAGCTGAGATATTGGCAAGGCTGGGTGTCACCCAGGCTGTCCGGGCTCAGCGTGTGCATAACTGGACTTTCCAGCTTGGAAAACCCCCCAGGTCTCAAATGTATGATCTCATTCACCTGAGCAGAAAGTGGCTACAGCCAGAGACTTTGTCCGCACCAAAGATTGTGGAACGTGTTGTAATGGATCGGTTTTTGAGAGCTCTTCCTACTGCCATCCAAAAGTGGGTAAGCCATGGAGACCCAGAGACGGCCGATGGTCTTGTGGATCGTGTGGAGAAATACTTGGCTACAGAGAACCTGACGGCCTCTTCCAGAGACACTCGGACTTTCCACCCTAAGACCAGACCATCCCCAGGGGCGGATAAGAGGATTCCAAGGGGTAAGGGTGGAGAGAGTGAGAGGGTGGGAGCTCTACCCCAAGTTTGGCGAGAACAGCCTGGGAAATCAGCGGCTCAAGAGGCGGCAAGAAGGATCGTTTGCTACCGCTGCCGGCAAGCGGGACATATTGCAGCCAATTGCCCGGTTGTGGAGGAACCCATGCAGTGTGACTTTCTGACGGGCAGACGTCAGTCGCTGTGTGCGACAGTCGCATGCACTGCCATTCGAGGAACTGAGAAACATTTATGCAAAATGTGTGTTAATGGTAGAAATGTTGTGGTATTGCTGGATTCAGGTAGCCTTGTGACCCTGATAAAGGCTGAGTTAGTTAAAACAGAGGTCTCTGGGAATAGCAAGGTAGCTGTTATTTGTGTGCATGGGGACACCCGAGAGTATCCAGTGACTACAGTGTGTTTCGAGACCCCCAAAGGTACCCTCTCTCATCCAGTGGGCTTAGTATCTCAGTTACCGTAGGACGCCATTGTGGGAAGGGATTTTCCGAAGTTCTGGGAACTGTGGGATGATCCTGAGCCCCCCACTGGTGCCCCTATGTACCAGGAATGTGATAGCCAGAACTCCCCTGAGAGTGGTGAGGACTCTCCGGAATTTCCCTTATCAGTATTGGCAGGGGAGACTCAAGAAACTGGAGAGGAGCCCACCTCCTCAGACGAAAACCTACCGTCTGTGGAGTTTTCTGATCTTGAGGTTCACAGGGAAAACTTTGCCACAGAACAGTTGAAAGACCCCGCCCTAATAAAGGCACGGGAAAACGTAGTGAAAATAGATGGCGAGTTAGTGAACCCAGATAATACCTGCACTTACCCATACTTCAGCGTAGAGAAGGACCTACTGTATCGGGTGGCAAAAAGGGCAGAAGAAACCGTTGAGCAGCTTGTGGTGCCCAAACCTTACAGGAAGTTGGTGTTGGAGTTGGCCCATGGGCACATTCTTGGAGGTCATCTGGGGACAGAGAAAACCCGAGAGAGAGGGTATTACAGAGATTCTATTGGCCGGGGGTGATGAAGGACATAGAAAATTATTGTTCCTCCTGCCCTGTGTGTCAGAGGTCGGCCCCGATGCCACATTTCCGTAGCCCACTGGTCCCTCTACCCATCATTGAGGTCCCGTTTGAGAGGATCGCCATGGATTTGGTAGGTCCTATAATCAAGTCCGCTAGGGGGCACCAGTACATATTAGTTATAATGGACTATGCCACCCGTTATCCAGAAGCGATCCCTCTCCGAAATACCTCGGCCAAAACCATAGCCAAAGAGCTATCTCTTGTGTTTAGCCGGGTGGGTATTTGTAAAGAACTGCTTACGGACCAAGGTACACCCTTTATGTCCCGGGTTATGAAAGAGCTGTGTAAATTGTTCAAAGTGACGCAATTACGTACATCTGTGTATCACCCCCAAACCGATGGGCTGGTTGAAAGATTCAACAAAACCCTAAAACAAATGTTGAAGAAAGTGGTGGATAGAGATGGAAAGGATTGGGACTGTCTACTTCCTTATCTGATGTTTGCTATTAGGGAGGTGCCCCAATCCTCTACGGGATTCTCCCCCTTTGAGTTACTGTATGGGAGACACCCAAGAGGGCTGTTGGATATTGCTAAGGAAACTTGGGAAAGTGAGAGTTCTCCCCACAGGAGTGTGATTGAGCATGTCGCCCTGATGCAAGACCGAATTGCACAGGTAATGCCCATCGTGAAGGAACATTTGGCCCAAGCGCAGTTAGCACAGCAGAGAGTGTACAACTGTGGAGCCAAGACCCGTACCTTTTCCCCGGGGGATAGGATACTGGTACTTGTCCCTACGGTTGAAAGTAAATTCCTTGCCAAATGGCAAGGCCCCTACGAGATAATGGAAAAAGTGAGCGAAGTGAATTACAAGGTCAGACAACCAGGAAGGCGAAAGCCCGAACAGATCTATCACGTTAATCTGTTGAAAGCCTGGAGGGATAGAGAGTCCCTAGTCGCAGACACTTGGTCACCAGCTCAAACTGGTTGCGTGATTCCTGAGGTTGGAATAGCAGCCACCTTGTCACAACCCCAACAACAGGAGGTTAAGGAGTTTGTGCTTCGCAACAAGGAGGTATTCTCTGAGCTGCCGGGACAAACATTTGGGGTAGAGCATGACATCATTACCCCGCCCGGTGAAAGGGTGAAGTTAAAACCCTATCGGATCCCAGAGGCCCGACGGGAGGCAATACGGGAGGAAGTACAGAAAATGCTGAACTTAGGGGTGATAGAGGAGTCCCAAAGTGATTGGTCTAGTCCCATTGTGTTGGTGCCTAAACCGGATGGGAGCTGGCGATTTTGTAACGATTTTCGTCAGTTGAACAAAGTTACAAAATTTGACACCTACCCCATGCCACGTATAGATGAGTTGATCGACCGGCTGGGAACAGCCCGATACATGACGACTCTTGACCTCACAAAAGGGTATTGGCAAATCCCCCTGGCCAAATTGGCCAAAGAGAAAACCGCATTTGTAACCCCAGACGGGGCGTTCCAATATAAAAGAATGCCGTTCGGGTTACAGAATGCGCCGGCCACATTCCAGCGGAAAATGGACCAGATGCTGAGGCCCCATCGGAAGTATGCTGCGGCTTACCTGGATGACGTAATTGTCCATAGCACAGATTGGGCCTCACATCTGCCAAAAGTGCAAGCAGTCCTGGACTCTGTTCGGGAAGCGAGGTTTACGGCTAACCCCAAGAAGTGTACCATTGGGCAGGAGGAGGCCAAATATCTTGGGTACACCATTGGGAGGGGAGTAATAAAACCCCAACTCAACAAAGTCGAGGCCATCCAGAGTTGGCCACGTCCCAACAGCAAGAAGCAGGTACGAGCCTTTCTGGGAATCGCTGGGTATTATCGGCGATTCATTCCCCACTTTGCTTCTAAGGCTTTGCCCCTAACCAACCTAACGAAGGGGAAAGGGTCGGTCATGATTAAATGGACCCCCGAGGCTGAGGCAGCATTCCAATTCTTGAAACAAGCCTTATGTAGCCAGCCAGTGTTGTACTCACCCGACTTCTCTAAAGACTTTGTCGTACAAAGTGATGCGTCAGATGTGGGGTTAGGAGCAGTATTGTCCCAGGTCTGGAACGGGGAAGAGCACCCAGTCATTTACCTCAGCAGGAAGTTGAAGTCCCATGAGGTAAATTACGCCACCGTTGAAAAGGAGTGTTTAGCGGTGAAGTGGGCTCTAGATTCCCTTCGGTACTACCTGCTAGGTAGGCACTTTGACATGGTTACGGATCACGCTCCGTTAAAGTGGATGGCTCAAAACAAGGAAACAAATAGAAGAGTGAATAGGTGGTTCCTGGCCCTCCAGGAATTCAACTTCACAGTAAAGCATCGCCCTGGCGTTCAAATGGGGAATGTGGATGCTTTGTCTCGAGTACATGAATGCCTGATTGCTGGTGTTCCAACCCCGAGGTTAAAACAAGAGGGGGGGGGGTATGTGACAGCAGGAAGGTAAAGTCACCTGGTTGCATCCAGGGGGGTAGATATATTTCGCCCAGATTCAGGCTTTACGCCGACTTATACAACTAGGTGGAGTGTTGTATAAGCCCAGCTGAGGCTAGTGGGCTCATGGATGACTCATACCTCTAGAGAGAGGGCTGGGCGTCGTGCAGACAGGGAGTTGATGAGACCAGCTGAAGCTTGTCAGCTCATTTAGGCCTCTATAAGAACTCCCAGCTTCATTAGATGTTAGCTCATGCCTGGAACCAGACCTGTGTGGACTGTCTAGGGAGAGTGAACCCCTGTGCGGTGAGACAAAGCCTGTGTGGCTATTTGCTTGGACATTTAAAACCAGGGACTTAGGGACTAGGACAGCACTAGGCTGATCCCAGTTGTTAGTTAGGAAACCTGTATGTTTAGTCAGAGGTCAAGTTGACCAGGACTTATTTTGTTTATGTTTCTTTTGGCTTTGCTGTGTTTTGTCACTGTAAATAGAAAATAAACCACACCTTTTTTTGATTTTGAAAACCACAACCTCCGTTTGCTGGGCCTGTTTTTGTGTGGGGAGCCCATCCCGGGGGTCACACACACCCGCTGCCGAGCTAACCCCCTCACAATATATATATATATATATATATATATATATATATATATATAGTGGGGAGAACAAGTATTTGATACACTGACGATTTTGCAGGTTTTCCTACTTACAAAGCATGTAGAGGTCTGTAATTTTTATCATAGGTACTTTTCAACTGTGAGAGACGGAATCTAAAAATCCAGAAAATCACATTGTATGATTTTTAGGTAATTAATTTGCATTTTATTGCATGACATAAGTATTTGATACATCAGAAAAGCAGAAATTAATATTTGGTACAGAAACCTTTGTTTGCAAATACAGAGATCATACGTTTCCTGTAGTTCTTGACCAGGTTTGCACATACTGCATCAGGGATTTTGGCCCACTTCTCCATACAGAGCTTCTTCAGATCTTTCAGGTTTCGGGGCTGTCGCTGGGCAATTTGGACTTTCAGTTCCCTCCAAAGATTTTCTATTGGGTTCAAGTCTGGAGACTGGCTAGGCCACTGCAGGATCTTGAGATGATTCTTACAAAGCCACTGCTTAGTTGCCCTGGCTGTGTGTTTCGGGTCGTTGTCATGCTGGAAGACCCAGCCACGACCCATTTTCAATGCTCTTACTGAGGGAAGGAGGTTGTTGGCCAACATCTCATGATACATGGCCCCATCTACCCTCCCCTCAATACGGTTCAGTCGTCCTGTCCCCTTTGCAGAAAAGCATCCCCAAAGAATGATGTTTCCACCTCCATGCTTCACGGTTGGGACGGTGTTCTTGGGGTTGTACTCATCCTTCTTCTTCCTCCAAACACGGCGAGTGGAGTTTAGACCAAAAAGCTCTATTTTTGTCTCATCAGACCACATGACCTTCCCCCATTCCTCCTCTGGATCATCCAGATGGTCATTGGCAAACTTCAGACGGGCCTGGACATGCGCTGGCTTGAGCAGGGGGACCTTGCGCGCTGCAGGATTTTAATCCATGATGGCGTAGTGTGTTACAAATGGTTTTCTTTGAGACTGTGGTCCCAGCTCTCTTCAGGTCATTGACCAGGTCCTGCCGTTTCATTCTGGGCTGATCCCTCACCTTCCTCATGATCATTGATGCCCCACGAGGTGATCTTGCATGGAGCTCTAGACCGAGGGAGATTGACCGTCATCTTGAACTTCTTCCATTTTCTAATAATTGCGCCAACAGTTGCTGCCTTCTCACCAAGCTGCTTGCCTATTGTCCTGTAGCCCATCCCAGCCTTGTGCAGGTGTACAATTTTATCCCTGATGTCCTTACACAGCTCTCTGGTCTTGGCCATTGTGGAGATGTCGGAGTCTGTTTGAGTGTGTGGACAGGTGTCTTTTATACAGGTAACAAGTTCAAACAGGTGCAGTTAATACAGGTAATGAGTGGAGAACAGGAGGGCTTCTTAAAGAAAAAATAACATGTCTGTGAGAGCCGGAATTCTTACTGGTTGGTAGGTGATCAAATACTTATGTCATGCAATAAAATGCAACTTAATTATTTAAAAATCATACAATGTGATTTTCTGGATTTTTGTTTTAGATTCCGTCTCTCACAGTTGAAGAGTACCTATGATACAGACATCTACATGCTTTGCAAGTAGGAAAGCCTGCAAAATTGGCAGTGTATCAAATACTTGTTCTCCCCTATATATATATATATATATATATATATATATATATATATATATATATTTTTTTTTTATTATTATTATATTTTTTCCAGTTTTATATACTTAAAGATGCAGAGTATGCTGTACTGGAGCTTATAAAACCTATATCACCTTCCACTGGAGAGTTTAGTCTTTTTAGGTTGCGAGATATGGTTTAGATCCAGTTTAAACAATTAGTGGGACCATTTATGGCCTTATGCACACTGGACATTTAGCCCTGGTGCATGAGGCTCCAGCATTTTGCTGAGGGTGGAAGGCACAGGTGGACTGTTCAGCCCCAATGTCAGCAGCTTGTCAAAGTCTATCAGAGGCTGATAGCGGCTGTGGCTGGACTGTGCACCTAAAAGTCCTTATGTTTAGGGCAGTATGTGCCCAGGGATAAATGCTCAGAATGCAAACAGTCTGCTTTCCGAGCATTTGATCCTGGATGCATACTGCCATGAACATAAATATGGCTAGGTGCACCATCCAGCCCCATCCTACCGCAGAAACCATCAGTCTGTCATAGTTTTAAACAGGTTACTGGCAGTGGGGTTGGACAGGGCACCTGTGCCCTTCTGCCACAGTTAAATGTAGGAACCTCATGCACTGGGGCTAAACACCCAGCGTGTATGAGGTCAATATAGTCAACACAGCCCTATTAAAGTGGTTGTATACCCACATTTTGTACAAGCACCTACAGGTAAGCCTACATTAAGGCTTACCTGTAGGTGCTTGTAATATCTCCGAGACCTACACAGTCTCGGAGATATTTGCAAAAAAAACTGTACCGCTATCTACGGCGCATGCGCGCCGTAGATAACGGCGCAGGCGCACTGAGCGCGGCGGCTTTTGAATGGGAGCCTGCCGTACAATGCCGGTAGTTCGCGCATGCGCGGGGATCGTGCCGTTCCCCGCGCATGTGCGGGAGTGACGTCATCGCCGCTCCGGCCAATCACAGCGCCGGAGCGGCGATACCCGGAAGTCACTCCGGGTATCATGGATTCGACGGAGGACGCGTCCGAGGACCGCTGCGGGGGCTTCGATCTAAGGTAAGTGATTGATAATGAGCTAGTATGCTAGTCATACTAGCTCATTATACCTTTGCCTTGCAGGTTAACCAAAAAAAAAAAAAAAGTTTTGCGGTATACAACCGCTTTAATATATGACTTTAAGGCCCCTTTTACATGGAGAGGATCCACTCGACGGACTCCGCCAGCTCAGCGGGGGTTCGCTCTGTTGATCTCCGCTGAGCAGGCGGATAACAGGTCAAACTCTGCTCACTGTGCAGGGACAGACCTGCCAGAGCCCTGCTGTTCTCTATGGCAAGATCAGATGAAAACGAACAGCCTGTCCATTTTCATCCGATCCCATCCGATCCACTGGACGGATGGCTAATGTATTGCCATCCGTCTGTTTTGAGCAGATCTTGTCAGATCGGATGGCAGGCAGGTGTCAGCGAACATATCTCTACTGATATCCGGTGGCCCATAGAAGTCTGCTTGGATCCGCCTGAAAAACAGACAGGCGGATCCGAGCGGGCCGATCGTGTGAAAGGGGCCTAAGGGGAGAAAAACAGAGAGGAGAGCCTGATCACATGAGCCGCAGAGAAAACTCTGTGAAAGACCACAGGCTCAACACCATGGCCTACATCTCATGAATGGGCCACAGGGCTGACCAACATAGCAGTATAAAGCCGATATCCATTTTAAACAGGGTCCTTTAGTAAGGCCTTATTTTGGTTTAGTGGGCATAACAAAATGAGCAAATGTTTTCCTGTCTGCCTTAACAAGATGATCCCTAAAGCTTCCTAATTCCAGTTTTGAGTTCTGTGAAAACCATATACCACAGAGCTGACATCATCATTAATTAGTCAAATTGAATGAATGCCGCTAACAGCGGGGGGCATCGATGGTTTCAAGAAACTACAGGCAGTCCCCGAGTTACGAACATCCGACTTGCGAATGACTCCTACTTACGAACGAGCACATAGATAGAACATCGGAAAACGACTCCTATTTACGAATGGGAGGCGGCGTGACGTCTCTGCCGTTCTGCGCATGCACGGCCACTTTTCGACGGCGGGCACATTTCGACAGAACATCAAAAAAGGTACTGTTCCGACTTACGATCAAATTTGACTTAACAAACCTACAGTCCCCTAGCCCGTTCGTAACTCGGGGACTTCCTGTATTGGATAAGCACCTGAATGACCACAACATACAGGGATATACAAGGTAATACTGACATAAATTCACACACATAGGTTGGACTTGATGGACTTGTGTCTCTTTTCAACCTCACCTACTATTTAACTATGTAACATCTGCACCCAGAATGCAAAGTTGCGGTAAGCTACATAACCCAATGCTGGGTTATTACAGTGGGCAGGTAAGTTTTTGCTCATTCAGATATTCCTATCCATCCAATTTAATGCCTACTAAATTAAAATAGAATGCCAGGCTAAACCTAACTAGTCTTATAAATGCTTCTATTTTCACCCCCTTCAGTCTGGTCAGATGATCCCGTGTGTCAGCCAGCAGTGAATACAGGGAAGAGGAGAGAGCACTCAGCAATGGCTGGTAAAGCCTAGAGCAAAGACGTCACTCGTAGGCTCCTATGACTGATCCATTGTTGGCACTCCCTCCTCTCTTTTGCAGCCACTGACTGACATAGGGGAGCCGAATGACGTGACCGAACCAGGCTAAAAATAGGCAAGTATACACATATTTTTTACACAGGTTAGTTAGCATAGGTGTTAGGAGGGGGGAGGGAACATTTTTAAAACTAGTTAGGTTTAGCCTGGAATTCTACTTAAAGCGGAGGTTCACCCAAAAGTGAACCTCCGCTTTTCGGAACCCTCCCCCCCCCTCCGGTGTCACATTTGGCACCTTTCAGGGGGGAGGGAGTGCAGATACCTGTATAAAAATAGGATTTTTTGTACTCACCGTAAAATCCCTTTCTCTGACATCCATGGACTGACACGGTGTCTCTTTACACTTTACACGTGGGTTATGTCCCTGCTTGCAGGAGAAGACCTAGGCAGAATGTGAGATGTTATACATACATTCTAAAAGCCAGAGCTGAACAGCCCCACCCAGGGGGCGGTCCCTCCGGACATAACCCTCCCACTACAGTCAGCAGACTTCAGTTCGTAACAAAGCAGTACAAACTTAAAAGGAAGGGTGGGTGCCGTGTCAGTCAATGGATGTTAGAGAAAAGGATTTTACGGTGAGTACAAAAAATCCTATTTTCTCTTACCATCCATGGACTGACACGGTGTCTCTTTACACTTTACACGTGGGATGTCCCAAAGCAGTGTCAAGAGGGATGGGAGCAGTATAAATGGAAAAACCAAAACTTCACTCCAATAAGGCAGAGCTCCTCAACGGAGGAGTCGCAACTTTAAACAGCGGCCTGCAGCACCCTGTGGCCGAAGGAAGCATCCGAAGATGCAGCCACATTAACCTTATAAAACTTAAAAGGCATGAACAGACGACCAGGTCGCCGCCTTGCACACTTGTGCAACCGACGCTTGATGTCGGGAAACCCAGGAAGCACCAATTGCCCTGGTGGAATGCGCCGTAACCGGAAAGGGAGGCGCCCGCCCTTTGAGAGCATAGGCTTGAATGACGGTTTGTCTGATTCCCCTAAAAATGATGGCAGACGAAACCGCTTGGCCCTGTTATGGACCAGAGACAGTCACAAACAGTGAGTCGGACTTCCGAATAGAAGCAGTAGCAGACAGGTACACCCGTAAGGCTCGTACCACCTCCAATATGTGCAGCGCAAACTCTCTGGGATGCGATGGGTGAGGACACAAGGATGGGAGGGCAATGTCCTCATGTAGGTGAAAGGTCGACACCACCTTTGGCAAAAAAGGAAGGTCGCGGATGCAACACCGCCTTATCCTTATGGATGACTAAATATGGCGACTTGCAGGACAAAGCCGCCAACTCAGACACTCGTCAAACAGAAGTGATTGCCACTAAAAAGGCCACCTTCTGAGACAAGACAAGAGGGGAATATCCCGGATATTCCCGAAAGGAGGTTCCTGGAGGACCGAGAGCACCAAATTCAGATCCCACGGTGGGAGAGGAGGCTTGACAGGAGGGAGCACATGGCGAACCCCCAACACAAGGTGCTAACCAAGAAAATGACCCGCTAGAGGTCGCTGAAAGAAGACGGCCAAGGCCGAAATCTGATCCTTGATGGTACTCAAAGCAAGCTTTTGGGTCACTCCACACTGCAGAGGACGCAGGATTCTGGGGACGGAATACGTCCGAGGACGCCAGTCCAGCGCTTCGCACATGGCGATATAAGCTTTCCAGGCACGGTGATAGATCTGCCTGGAGGAAGACTTCCGTGTCCTTAACATGGTCAAAATGACCGAGTCCGAGAGACCTCGGTCCCTCAACACCTGGCTTTTAACAGCCCTGCCGTTAAAGCCAGAGACTGTAAGCCGGAGGAAACATAGGACCTTGAGACTGAAGGTCCTCCCTCATCGGCAACCGCCAGGGAACGTCCGCGACGAGACGTACCAGATCAGCGTACCAGTGATGCTGAGGCCAATCCGGAACAATTAGGATCGCCGGAGTTTATATCAGGTGATAAGGACCCTATGGGGCCACCAACGCATCCGAGGCATCGCCCAAGGATCCCTGGATCTGGCCACAACCTCGACCCTTGCGATTGAGTCGAGAGGCCATCAGGTCCACATCCGGCGTGCCCCACCGTCGGTAAAGGAGTTGAAATATGCAAGGACCACTCTTCTTGGTCCGGTGTCTGGCGATTGGCGACTCAGATAGTCCGCCTGCCCATTGTCTATGCCCAGAATGTAAAATGGCCTACAGAGCCGGCACGTTTCTTCCGGCCCACTTCAGGATACGGACTACCTCGGAAGCCGCAGCTGAGCTCCGAGTTCCCCCTTGATGGTTTACATACGCCACCGCCGTGGCGGTGTCCGACTGGCTCCTGATGGAGCGACCCTGTACTCTCTCCGACCTGAGGAGAGACACAGTCTGATGGCCCGTATTTCCAGAACAGTGATTGGTAAACGGGCTCGTCCGGAGTCCAAGGCCTGAGCCGTCAGGACTCCCCAGACTCCACCCCAGCCTGTCAGGCTGGTGTCCATCGTGAGTACCGTCCATTGGATGGGATGGGAACGACTTTCCGGACCGAAGAGCCGAGGATCCCAACCACCATGTCAGGGGTGAAGATCCAAGGACAACGGGGATTTGTCCCAGGTGGACAAGATCTCCTTCTGCAATGCCCTGGTGTGTGATTGGGCATACGGAACGGCCGCGAAGGAGGCCACCACGAGTCTCGGGACTCTCATGCAAAAGACGGATTGACAACCATTTTTGGGATGTCAGCACCCGCACCGCAGACTGAAGTGTCAGCAACTTCTCCAGAGGTAGGATACCTTTGCCTCCAAGGAGTCCAGAATCAGAACTAGATACTCCAGACACTGAGTCGGGACCAGGACTGACTCCTGAATGTTCAGGAACCACCTGAGTCCCTGATGGTCTAATTGACGATAGTCACCTTTCCTCTAAGTCTGATCCACTTTCTGCTCTTAGCAGAAGATCGTCCAGATAGCCCACGACAGCAATACCTCGCTGTAACAGAAGGCTAGAACCGGAGAAAGCACCTTGGTGAACACCCTTGGTGCCGAGGCTAGGCCGAAAGGAAGAGCCACAATCGATAGTGGACTTCGCTGATCGCAAAGCGCAGAAACTTCTGGTGACTTGCGCAGATCGGAACATGCAAGTAGGCGTCCTTGAAGTCCAAGGACGCCAGAAGAAAATCCCTTTGGTGGAGTGTAGCGATCACTGTGCGAATGGATTCCATGCGGAATTTCTGCACCTTCTCGAAGGCATTCAGGACCTTGAGGTCCAGGATAGGTCGAACCACGTCCTATTTTTGGGACGACAAACAGATTAGAGTAGAATCCCTGAAAACTCTCCTGTGACGGAACCGGCACAATCACTCCGGACCTGATCAAATCTTGTACAGCCCCCAAGAGGGCTGCCCGACAGGTAGGAAGGAGAGGAAGATTTGAGGGAAAGAATCTGTCTGGGGGCCAGGATCGGAATACTATCCTGTATCCTGAGGTGACCACCTCGCACACCCACCAGTCGGAGATTCGGGAGGACCACCGATTCGTGACCTGCGAAGTCGTCCCCCCACCCCAGAGTCGGGCGGAGGCAAGACTTAACGCGGAGGCGGGCTTGGGAGCTGCTTGTTTGACTTACGCACCCAGGGGCACTTGTGCCCACCAGCCGCACTGCCGTCAGTCTGAGAGGGCCTACCCGTGGACTCTGACTGACGAAAAAAACCCGTTTTGCTGGAAAGTAAGGCCCCTGTTTGTGGGGGGCCTCCTCACCCTTGCTAGTCTAAGGAAGAAGAGTGCTATTACCTCCCATGACATCCATGACGATGTCATCCAGAGCAGCACCGAAAGGTCTACCACCTTTAAATGGTAGATCCGTCAGGAGCTTCCTAAGGCTAGGTCAGCAGACCAGCACTTCAACCAGATAAGACGACGCAATACCACCGCCGAGACAGAGGCCCTGGATATTAAAGGGGCCGCGTCCAACGTGGCGTCGCACACATAAACCAGGCCCTGAACCAGTTGGTGGGTCAAAGCAACTGTGTCTGGAGGAGGATTATGCTCCTGTACAGCTAGGTGCAACATTTTTGCCCAACCTGTAGGTGTTTAAGACACAAGGGTCGCCGCTACCACAGGCCGTAGGGCGGATCCCAACAAGGCAAACATGGCTCTGCTCACCACTTCTGACCTCCTGTCAGTGGGGTCCTCAAATGCAGGAGTCCCCTCCATCGGGAGAGTGATGGCCTTGTTCAACCGGGCGACTGGAGGGTCGACCCTGGGGGAGAAGCCCACTTTTTAAGTAGGGCATCTTCAAGGGGTATCTGATAGACAAATGCCGCGGGACCATAAAAAAATTCTTCTGCGGCTTTTCCCAGACCTTATCAATGAGCTGGTCAAAGAAAGTACATATGGAAAAACCTCTTTAGAAGGCCTGGCCTTAAAAGAACCAAAGGAGACTGTATCCGCCTGAGGTTCTGCATCCGCAGCATTTTAGCTTGAGAGTGTCCCTCACCGCAGTCATGAGTACACTAACAAGCGCCCTGTCATTTACCGACTCAGAACTGGAGTTTTCCTCATAAGGAATGTCCTGTTCAAAACCATCCAATACATTCAGAACTAGGGTCCTGAGCGGTAGTGGCTAGGCCCATATCTGAATCAGCGCACTGCCCTCATGAAGTAAAGTGGGGAGAGGGCGTTTTTTTTTTGCTCCCTTGCGCTTGCACACAGCTCCCATCCTGGTCAGAAATGATTCCAGGACTGCCCACAACTGGTCCCTAGGGACCGCAGGTGCTGAAGCACTGCCTGTTGTCCACTGACATTTAGGGGAAGCTGGTGACAGAGACTCCATATTGCCCCCCTCTAAGACTCCTCAGATAAAAAGTCCACCCACAGGCTGTGCTGACTGAGGAGGGGGCGCCCAGGGGACTCACCAAACCGGACCAGGGACCGCTCAGTTCTGCTGTCTGTACCACGCTGTGTCAGCGCTGGTGAGCTGTGAGGAGATTGTGAGGAGATTCGTGCTGTTACAGCAGCGCTAGAGGCCAAAACTAGTGCTGAAGAGCGTGCAGGCTACAAGAAAATGGCCGCCGCACTTCACTGAGGCGATCCGCGGCAAGATGGCCGCCATGACTCAGCAAAAGTGAAAAAAACAGCACACACACAGCGCCACTCGGCGCTCAGGCCCCAAAACACACAAAAAAGACCCCAAGTATATCTGCAGACCAGCATTAGCCCCTCCAAGAACAGTGTGACCCCCAGGCACCCCACACAGCACAGCGCCAGCAATGGTGACAGAGAGTGACAATGAGATACAGGGGGAGACAGGGAAAATCCCCCACAGAGAAACACACAGCCTTTTGTACTCACCTGCAGGCAGGAGAGACTACTTACCCGTCCCCTGAGGGACCCACTGGTGTGTTTCTGACAGGACTATCACAGTGCAGTACTGAGTAGCTGTCGGCCCGGTCCACCGCGAAAGATACAGTCAGTCAGGAACTGTTCAGTCTTGAGAGGACCGTGGGAGCATGAAAGCAAACCCGGCCACCCCTGGAGTCATGGGGCCTGTCGTGAACTGAGTCTCACGCACACAAGGCGAGGATCAGCACGCTCGATGGTCGGACAGGGAAGACTACGAGGATATCTTGTACCCAACCTGTTGCCCAGCCGACAGTTGATAGAAAATTCTCAAAAATAAAATAAAAAATAATTCCAGAAAAGGAATAAAAATAGGTCAGGAGACTGGCTCCTGAGAGAGCCACGTCTTCTCCTTCTGCTAGGCAGGAAAAAACTGAAGTCTGCTGACTGTAGTGGGAGGGTTATGTCCGGAGGGACCGCCCCCTAGGTGGGGCTGTTCAGCTCTGGCTTTTAGAATGTATGTATAACATCTCACATTCTGCCTAGGTCTTCTCCTGCAAGCAGGGACATAACCCACGTGTAAAGTGTAAAGAGACACCGTGTCAGTCCATGGATGGTAAGAGAAAAAGGTATTTTCACCATTTCCGGGTATAGACACTCGCGGAAGTCCTGCCCCTTCGTGTCACACCCCCCCCCCCGTTGTGTTCTGGGAAACACAAAGCTCCCAGAACACAGCGGGGACCAGTGAGGAAGGCCCAGCGCGACTCGCGCATGCTCAGTAGGGAACCGGGCAGTAAAGCCACAGCGCTTCACTTCCCGATTCCCTCACTGATGATGGCGGTAGGGGAAGCCGAGAGCCGAGTAGTAGCTCGGCTTCGGCTGACGACGTCGCGGGCGACCTGGACAGGTAAGTGTCCATTTTTTTTTAATCAGCAGCTGCAGTATTTGTAGCTGCTGGCTTTTTAAAAAAAAAAATTCCGGTGAACCTCCGCTTTAAAGCCTCTAAAAAAAAAAAAAATTACAAAAAATTGCAACTATAGTGTAGGAAAAAAAGTATATGATCTCCTGCTGATTTTGTACGTTTTCCTGCTGACAAAGAAATGATCTGTCTATAATTTTAATGGTAGGTTTATTTTAAGTGAGAGACAGAATAACAAAAAAATATCCAGAAAAACACATTTAAAACAAAATATATATAAATTGATTTGCATTTTAATGAGTGAAATTAGTATTTGAACCCCTATCAATCAGAAAGATTTCTGGCTCCTGGTTGTCTTCTATACAGGTAACAAGCTGAGATTAGGAGCACTCTCTTCAAGGAAGTGCACCTAATCTCATCTCTTTACCTGTATAAAAGACACCTGTCCACAGAAGCAATCAATCAGATTCCAATCTCTCCACCATGGCCAAGGCCAAAGAGCTGTCCAAGGATGTCTGGGACAAGATTGTAGCCCTACAGAAGGCTAGAATGGGCTACAAGACCATCCAGAGGGTGACAACAGTTGGTGCGATTATTCACAAATGGAAGAAACACAAAATAACCGTCAATCTCCCTCGGTCTGGGGCTCCATGCAAGATCTCACCTTGTGAAGTTTCAATGAGAACAGTGAGGAATCAGTCCAGAACCACACAGGAGAATCTTGTAAACGATCTCAAGGCAGCTGGGACCATAGTCACCAAGAAAACAATTGGTAACACACTATGCCGCGGAGGACTGAAATTCTGCAGCGCTTGCAAGGTCCCCCTGCTCAAGGAAGCACATGTACAGGCCTGTCTGATGTTTGCTAATGAACATCTGAATGATTAAGAAGAGAACTGGGTGATGCCTCGAACACACGACCGGATTTTCCGACGGGAAAACTGAGATGAGAGCTTTTGGCCGGGAATCCCGGCCGTGTGTATGCTCCCTCGCAGTTTTTCCGACAGCAAAACTGACAAAAAGCGCCGGCAAAAAAAAAGAGAACCAGCTCTCTTTATTCCCGTCGGGATTCCAGGGGGCATGAAAGTGTTGTGGTCGAACTCCTTGGCATCAACTCAACTCACCGTGTTTGGAGGAGGAAGAATGCTGCCTATGATCCCAATAACACCATCCCTACTGTCAAATATGGAGGTGGAAACATTATGATTTGACAGTGTTTTCCTGCTAAGGGGGCAGGGCAACTTCACTGCATCAAAAGGGACGATGGTCAGGGCCATGTACTGCCAAATCTTGGATGAGAACCTCCTTCCCTCAGCCAGGGCATTGAAAAAGGGTCGTGGATGGGTATTCATCAGCATAACAATGACCCAAAACACACGGCCAAGGCAACAAAAGAGGGGCGCGAGAAGAAGCACATTAAGGTCCTGAGTGACCTAGCCAGTCTCCAGACCTTAATCCCATAGAAAATATGTGGAGGAGCTGAAGGTTTGAGTTACCAAACGTCCGCCTCAAAACCCTAATGACTTGGAGAGGATCTGCAAAGAGGAGTGGGACAAAATCCCTCCTGAGATGTGTGCAAACCTGGTGGCCAATTACAAGAATCGTCTGACCTCTGTGATTGCCAAGAAGGGTTTTGCCACCAAGTACTGTCATATTTTGCGAAGGGGTCAAATACTTATTTCATACATTAAAATGCAAATCAATTTAGAACTCTTTTAAAATGGGTCTTTAAGGATTTGTTTGTTGTTATTCTGTCTCTCACTGTTAAAATAAACCTACCTTTAAAATTATAGACTGATCATTTCTTTGTCACTGGGCAAATGTACAAAATCAGCAGGGGATCAAATAATTTTTTCCCTCACTGTAAGGGGAACCAGCAGTGGAACCTTCAGGCTTCACAGCCGTTTTCCTACTGCGCAAGAGCGAGATATGCGCTCCGCTTTCTGAATGGCCTTGTCATCTTCTGGGACACCCACAGGTCCCAGAAGGCAGCAGGGGGGAAGGAGGAGGGGCCCGATGCAAATACAGAGATGTCGTACCTCGCCGCCGTGAGGTAGGACGGAAGTCCAGCTGGAGAAATATAAGAAAAGGTACAAAAAAAATAGATATCCAAAAACGAGGGGGGTGGGGTGCTCGATTGTTCTAGAGCTAGTTTAATTTTAGCCTGGAACTCCGCTTTAAAGTTTAGGTCTGCTTAAAAATAAAAGTGTATTGTGATGCCGCGTACACACGATTGTGATTCACGGCGGTGAAAACACCGCCGTGAATCACGACAGGAAAAACGAGGGAACGGCTTGTTCCCCCACACGCGGCCGTTTTTCCCGTAATTTTTTCTCTTGGCGAGAAAAACGACCGTGTGTAGGCTCCGCGGCAGTGTTTCCCTATGGGAAAACTGCAGCGGAAAAAAATGACAGGAATCACGACGAGATGCTCTAATTTTTCTCGTCGTGACTAATGCCGTTTTTCCCGTGTGTACGCGCCATTACAGTTTTCTTTTTTTATAACGTTCTCTTTATAAAAGATTTGTACATATCTGATAAGATCGGTAGGACATGCAGTAAAACAATAGCAATTGCATTATGAAAGCAAGATGGTACAAACCATTGTATAGTACATCAAGTAAAGTTTCTCTATAAGAGATGTGCTACATTTTTTTCATTGTGTTGCTGCAAAAGCATTTTTTTCTTTTATAATGTAACACTCTTTTATCCTTACCTTCCTGTCATGCCTCCTCTGAGTCTCGATGGCATGCAGTCTGTCCATCAGACTAGCTATTCCTTGCTCTAGACTATCTATAGTGTGATGCTGAGGGTCATGACCACTAAAGCTGTTTCTCAGGCTGCGCAGAGCATCACGGACAAGTTGAAGATCGTTAGCCTGAGCATAAAAAGAAAGGACATGCATATAAATACTGTATAAATATAAATAAATATTGTGATGAGGTCACCATTAGAAAAAGTGGTTACACTGATGTTTGGGAAGATACAAATCAATCAGACACCAAATAAGGTCCAGAAAGCTGGTGCAACACATTCACGCTCCTAAGGTAGACATCCATAATACCCACATCATATTTGGTACTTGACAAATTGTAATTTTATTCTGTGCAATATTATGTTGGTTGTCGGATTGTGAAAACGTGTTAGATGGGAATATTGATGTATTTGAATAGTTGGCAGTAAGAGAATGTCCACTGAAGTATAATAAAATACTCCCCAGTCCCTTCAGCATATCACTTTAGACTCTGTGTGGGTGTGTTAATTATAAAATGCACTCTTCAGGGACCAGAAATAATGGCTGCATTAGAGCTCTTGTTTACCATCAGAAGTCCGAAGGAATGCCAAGAGTCCTTTATGTGAGCAGTTCGGACTCTGCAAGCAAATTGGGCTCTGCACAGAACCAAAGACTAGGCTAACTTTCCTATCTATTTTTCACTCTTAATCCTGTATATTTTGCCATTGCTTATTGTCGGTTTTGTAATCCTTTTCTTCTGTAAAATATATTCTTGCACTGTTGTTGTTGTCCTTCACTAAAATTATATTTTTACAATCATCTCTGTAAGACACTACGGTATTGTAAGCATTGTTACATTCCTGTCTGGGTGCAGCAGCAAGTGATACAGACATTTCCGGACATACATTATACAATTTTCTCCTTATTTTTTTTTTCAGATTTACCTTCAACTATGTAGAGCAAGGCCCTGCCTGAAAAGTGTTTAGGTTTGACCTCATAATATATGGTTTAGGTAAATCTAAAATTAACTTTTACAAAAAGATTGTATAATGTATGTATTGGTCATAATTTCAACAGTAGCTGCTATGGTTGGTGTGCCTTTCCAATAAATACATAGGGGAAGATTTACTAAAACTGGTGCACACAGAATCTGGTGCAGCTGTTCACAGCAATGAATCAGCCTCCAGGTTGTATTGGCAAAGCTTAATTGAACAAGCTGAAGTCAGAAGCTGATTGGTTACTATCCACAGTTGCAACAGATTCTGTGTGCACCGTTTTTAGTAAATCTTCCCCTCAGTGTCAGTTGTAGTGTGTGTGTGTGTGTGTGTGTGTGTGTGTGTAAAGGATTAACTGCTTAGTTAACATGCCTCAGTGATGATCACTCTCAGTCTGCTGCTACTTAGGCTGTTATCCCATGAGCTGGAAAATCACTGCGCATGATGGAATCTGAGATTGTAAACATCATACTCCCTACTCTGAAATTTGGGCTACAAGCTTGTTCATTATTACCGAGAGCATATTCTTTTTTTAATTTAGCCTGGTCTAAGCAATGACATAAAAATATATAATCACTGTATAGAGTCACACTCGTAACTTGCTTTCCTAGACTTATAAGAAAACAGATACTACCATACCTATCTGTATTTCGGTTTTAAAATGAATATTTTTTAGTTTTATGATGTTTTCAGATGTTATGTACTGTGCTGTGTAAAATGAAGTATTAGACATTGAAGTTTGAACTATTCCCTTTTTTGCATTGTTCTTATTAGTATTTTGAATTAAATGCTTCTGACCAGTAGGTGTCACTGTTGTCGAAGGGTACACAAATAGTTCTGCAGAATACTACAATGATACATTTCTTGGGATACACAGTACTGCAGGGGGAGTGGGTACCTACCAAAACTACAGCTCCCCTCAAAAAAAACTATGTTCCAAAAGAAGAAAATGAGGAGAACGTGTAGAACTTAATTTTTCAGTGAAGTTTTGCTTTAACAAACATGTAGGTTTGCCCTCCGGTGGTTAGAGTTAAGTACAAAAAATATAGTTTTGAAAAATATGACAAAAAGCATGGAAAAAAAAAACCGAATAATACACAAAACTTATTTTCTAATTGCATGATTTTTCAGATTAGATAGCAATGTTTAATAATGTAAAATTTTTAATTAAAATAATCTAAAAACTTTATACATAGCTTGTGCATCCAAGACCCCCCACCCTTCCACACTAGCTCTACAAGTTAATTTGACAGGATCTGAATGCCAAGTTTGACATCTAAGCTTGCTCTAGTTGCTGGTTTCACACTGGGGCGCTGGGTGCGGTGGCGGTATAGCGCCGCTATTTTTTGCGGCGCTATACCATCGGAATTGCGGAGGTATTCGGCCGCTAGCGGTGCGGTTTTAACCCCCGCTAGCGGACGAAAAAGGGTCAATAGCCGCGGTTTCCCATTGCTTTCAATGGGAAGGAGCGGTGGAGGAGCGGTAAACACACTGCTCCTCTCACCGCTCCAAAGATGCGGCTAGCAGGACTTTTTTTCACGTCCTGTTAGCGCACCGCTCCAGTGTGAAAGCCCTCGGGCTTTCACATTGGAGAGACAGCAGCTGCTGTTTAGGGTCGGTTTGCAGGCGCTATTTTTAGCAAAATAGCGCCTGCAAACCGCCCCAGTGTGAAAGGGGCCTAACAGGGGCTCCAAAGTGAATGAGGTTTGCAAGCAGTGTTTGCAGGCATCATTCGTGAATACATCAGAACAATGTATTATGTTTGGTGCTTATGTGCAGATAAAAGGTTTGTACTTTGACCTGCACAAATTGGCAGTTCTAGCATACCTTTAGTGTAGCAAAAAATGCTTAACCAGTTGTCAACCGGCCGCCGTCAATTGACCGCTGCAGGAAGACACTGATATCCTGGGCGGATGTCATATGACGTTGCGCCTTTAAAATCCACTAGGGGGCGCGCGCCCGCCGCGTCACTGGGCACCCGATGCGCGTGCCCGGCGGCCGCGATGGCACCCGCGTTTGCCCAGTAACCGAGCAGGACCGTGGATCTGTGTGTGTAAACACACAGATCCACGTCCTGTCAGAGAGAGGAGACCGATGGTGTGTCCCTTGTACATAGGGACAACCATTGGTCTCCTCCCCCAGTCAGTCCCCTCCCCCCACAGTAAGAATCACTAATAGGGAACACATTTAACCCCTTCCTCGCCCCCTAGTGTTAGCCCCTTCCCTGCCAGTCATGTTTATACAGTAATCATTGCATTTTTATAGCACAGATCACTGTATAAATGTGAATGGTCCCAAAAATGTGTCAAAAGTGTCTGATGTGTCCGCCGCAATATCGCAGTCACGATAAAAGTCGCTGATCGCCGCCATTACTAGTAAAAAAAAAAAAAAAATGCTATAAATCTATCCTCTATTTTGTTGACACTATAACTTTTGTGCAAACCAATCAATATACGCTTATTGCGATTTTTTTTTACCAAAAATATGTAGAAGAATATCTATCGGCCTAAACTGAGGAAAATTAAAAATAAAAAAATTGATATTTATTATAGCAAAAAGTAAAAAATATTGTGTTTTTTTTCAAACTTGTCGCTCTTCTTTTGTTTATAGCGCAACAAATAAAAACCGCAGAGGTGATCAAGTACCACCAAAAGAAAGCTCTATTTGTGGGGAAAAGAATTCGTTTGGGTACAGCGTCGCACGACCGCGCAATTGTCATTCAAAGTGTGACAGCGCTGAAAGCTGAAAAATGGCTTGGGCAGGAAGGGGGTTTAAGTGCCCAGTAGAGAAGTGGTTAAATAATAGTTCTTCCTATTAACTTCTTATTCACCACCAGTTACCATTAATTTACTTCTTCCCTCGCTTTTTAATTAATTTATCATTGCATGTAAATGTTTTCAAATTTGTTAATGGTATTTATTTATTTTTGTAGTGTTACTTTTTTACTATAAAAAATAAAAAATTTATAAAAAATGCCCTCTTATTTATTTGTCAATAACTTCCTAATGCTGTGTACTAATGATAAAACATATACACAGGTGCAGGAGCGGAAGTGGTTAAACCATGAGCGTTATTTACCATATAATAGAATTGTACTCACCGTCCTCTGTGGGATCGAGTCACGCACAGGACCTTTGCCACTGGGCTGCAAGAAGCCATTAGTCTGTGCTGGGTGGCTGATGTAATTGCTGCCCTATAAACAGTAAAGAGGAAAAAAATGATGACTAATACAGATAAATGATTCTTACCTAAACTATATTTCCAGAAAATGTCATGGCTGAATTCTGCTAACAATGATGACATAACTGTGTACCAGGAACCTCCAATAGAAGTGAATGAGGGTCACAACATGGGCTCCAGCACTGGGGCCTGAAGCTGGCCATACACCAGTAATATTTTGTTTGAAAATGTTCATTTTCGGAAAGTTCATGCTATTATTGAATGGTTAGTAGTGTCAAATCAATTTTTTTTTTTTTTTTTTTACCATAATGACAAAAAAATCTTCAGGTGCAGGACTGGATGAACGAAATTCTACCTGTGAATGTGTTTTTGTTTGGAAAAAATGTGCATAAATAAATAGATCTGAATGAAACTTAAAGGGCGTTGTAAAAAAATATTTTGACTTGAACGAAACTCTATATTGTGTTCAGCTCAAGTACAATTCTGCCTGAACTCTACTACCCATAAAAATCCTTTTACACTTTTAAAAAGTGTATATTAATTCCATTGCACTAGTCACTTCATTAGCTGGATTATATCCTAATTTTACAGGTTCTTATCTAATTTGGTACTGGATCTACTGATGGGTACTTATCAAGCAAATAAGCGACAAAATTAGTTGCAAATCAGGCTGGGTGTCATTTCCAAATCCAATAACAGATTTAACAGTGAAGATAAAACAGTTTTCTACTCTATACAGATGCATAATTAATAAGTGGTCAGGGTCAGGATTCAGTCACAAATGCATCTTTAGAGCAGCCAAAGAATTAAGGAATTTATGGCTCAGGCTGTAACTTGTTAATAATTATGTCTCACTGCTTCTGTTTAGCATTGCTTTGCCTTGCAAAGAATAAACAGGATAAACATCCCCCAGTATATTGTGATTGATATCTTCATTTAAAGCAGGGATATGCAATTAGCGGACCTCCAGCTGTTGCAAAACTACAATTCCCATCATGCCTCTGCCTCTGGGAGTCATGCTTGTGTCTCTCAGAGTCTTGCTATGCCTCATGGGACTTGTAGTTCTTCAACAGCTGGAGGTCCGCTAATTGCATATCCCTGATTTAAAGGCTAAAGGAAGAAACGTGAACACAATTATTCTATTCAGTAGTGACATAGCAACTCCATAGCTTCCAACTGTCCCTGAATTTGAGAGACTGTCCCTAATTTTGAGGGACTGTCCCTGATTTGGAACAAAATCCCTCTGTCCCTCCTTTCTCCTCATTTGTCCCTCATTTTGGAATAAGCTATATAGTTGTATATAAAATGCCCTATTTATCTATCAAAATGTGTTTCACAGTGATAAAATTTCACCCGATTTCTAAATGACTGCATTTGCAAATTTCAACATCCAGTATAAAGGAATATTAGTGGTAAAAACAGCCACTGTCGCCTTAACCAATTATTTTCTTTTGTATAATTCTCCTTTAAGGGAGGTGCGGCGATGGGTGTGGTCCTATGCCTACATACTTTTGCTAATAGGTGTCCCTCGTTCCCATCTCAGAAAGTTTGGAGATATGCAACTCAGTGGTTAGCAATTCTGTCTTGCAGCACTGGGGTCCTCAGTTGTGCTTGCCTGGATTTTCTCTGGGTATTCTGTTTTTTTCTCACGCTCCAAAGACATGCTGTTAGGGTAATTGGCTCCTTGGAAAACTGGCCCTAGTATCTGTAAATTAGGGACCTTAGATTGTGAGCTCCTTGAGGGCAGGGACTAATGTGAATATACAGTAAATTGATGGCGCTATATAAATACCCGTGATAGATACCAACCCAACACATGAAGCTTTAAGCTGGGTACACACAATCTGAATATTCGGTACATGTGTACAGCTGCCTGTCTCACAGAAACTAGTCTCACAATCGGCTTGTCGAAGGGGTATGCTGGAAAACCAGCAGCCGATTAGCGATGGTAGTGTGTTCTGGTGGGGGGCAGTCCCTCTCTGTCAGAACACAAAGGCACAGTGGGCGATATTGCTGCACTAACATTGCTTGTGTTAGTACAGCGATCTGTCAGGTTTTTTTTCCACCTTCAGCACGCTGGGTTGAACGAAGTGTACCAAGCTTAAGGATAGCACCTGTTACGTGCCTTGGTACAATGGAGTGACTGTGTCATTCATCCTTCCCAGCGCACATGTGGAAAAACACTTACGTGTGCTGCATGTATGTTTTTTGCCTTATTGTGGTGCACTGGGCAGCCTATTCTAATGAATGAGCTTCTCCGAAACAATAAACGTTAACACGCGAGCATTTAACAAATCCCAGTGGATCAGGCTTCTGTGAACAGGACCTCTGGCTACTTTTATGTGTTTTCCTGTCTACCTTATTGTAAAGAGTATGCTACTTATAGAACTCAGTAAGTCAAGTTGAAATTTACATACACTAATAAATAAGTCATAGTGAAGGCAGGTAGCTTCTCTGCTGCACTGTATTTCTAAACAACCTATAGTGCTCAGACAATCCTTTGTCATGAATAGAAAGAAGCATTGTAATGGTATCTGGTACCACTGCCTGGGTGTTTCATGAACAAATGGTCTTCTTGGTAGAAAAGTCATTACTGTTTTTTTTAATGATCTCTCATCGAAAAAGGTATTTTCCAAGTCAATCATGCGCTATTATATGTCTATGCCTAATGCCGCGCACACACGATCGGAAATTCCGACAAGAAATGTCCGATGTGAGCTTTTGGTCGGAAATTCCGACTGTGTGTAGGCTCCATCGGACATTTTCTGTCGGAATTTCCGCCAACAAAAGATTGAAAGCAGGTTCTCTATTTTTCAGACGGAAAAAGTTCCTATCGGAAATTCCGATTGTCTGTATGCATATCCGACGCACAAAAAAACACGCATGCTCAGAATCAAGCAGAAGAGCCGAACTGCCTATTGAACTTCATTGATCTCGACTCGTCGTACGTGTTGTACGTCTCCGCGTTCTTGACCTTTGGAATTTCCGACAAGATTTGTGTGACCGTGTGTATGCAACACAAGTTTGAGCCAACATTCCGTTGGAAAAAAACCCACGGTTTTCTTGTCGGAATTTCCGATCGTGTGTACGCGGCATAACACTTGATGTTCCCTGTTTTTCTACCACTGCCATAGTTCCAATTCTTGCTTTTTTTCCCTGTATCATTTTCCCTTGCTTATCACTCACTCTCTTGACGTCTTTATTTACACAGTTCAGAGGATAATAGCCTAGGAGTGCGATGCAACTTCCATTCTCACAATCTGAGGTTCTGGTGAGGACAAAACACTCTCAAGTCCTGCACCTTGATATTAGGCTTTCACTCTCTGCTGACAACTACTACCTCCTGGTGTCGGCCTTGTCTCCTCATTATATGTGTGTGCTCCGTCTTTCTCATCTCTGATTAATTTCCCTCTCCTCTAGCTGACTATAACCTCTGGCTCTAAAGAGTTTGGCCTACCCCTTGACATTGCCACTGGTTACTGTCTATGCTTTTTTTGCACACTCCCTAGTACCAGAATCCCTCAGCCTGACTAGCAGTCCTTTATTGTTTTGTACAGCTATTCACTGGTAAATGTAATAATTGCTTTCATCTAGAATTTACACAGGGGTTTGATTTTCTCCTCTGAATGCCTTTTACTCCTGGCAGGAAAAAGCAGCTTGTTTTACATGTGCATTTAGGAGCGTCAAGTGTCTGAGCATTAATGGATTCTATTGGCCACAATATTCATTTATTCCAGCCATTGGAATGCATTTAACACCCAAATGCTAGACACCTCTTTAGGCGCATCTAGCTTTTTTTCTGCTCTTCAGCTCCTCTCCTGAATGCGCTAGTGATGGGTTTTTTTTCAGCCTGTAAATGCTCTTCTAATATGACTGTAAACACCTAGGGCCTAACTTGTATGTGTATCTGTGCTCCTGGTTGTTTACAAATTGTACACAAATGTTTAATTCTTTGGGCTCTTTCACACAGGCAACAGTCTCTACTGCCCTCTGAAAAGTGCCTGTGTTGCGGCGCTTTCGCTTTTCATTCCAACGGGTTGGGGTGTTGTAGGAGCGCTGTATACAGCAAAGATGCTTCTTGCAGGACTTTTTTTCCCGTCCCGCAAGCGCACCGCCCCAGTGTGAAAGCACTCAGGCTTTCACACTGAGGTGGCATGAGAGGCAGTTTTCAGGCGCTTTACAGGTGCTATTTTTAGCGCTAAAATGCCTGAAAACTGCCTCAGTGTAAAAGGGGTCTAAACACATGAATATGCTTTGATCTAAACCATTCCATTGTAGCTCTGAATGTATGTTTAGGGTCGTTGTCCTGCTGCAAGGTGAACCTCCGCCCCAGTCTCAAGTCTTTTGCAGACTCTAATGCCACGTACACGCGACCGTTTTTAATGACGAGAAAAATGAAATTTTTTAAAATGGTCATTAAAAATGATCGTGTGTGGGCTTCAGAGCATTTTTCACGACGTGAAAAACGGCCATGAAAAAATTGGAACATGCTCTATTTTTTCACGTTGTTTTTTACATCGTCGTTTTTCTCGTCATGAAAAACGCCCGTGTGTGGTCTTTAACGACGTGAAAAAAAATGTGCATGCTCAGAATCAAGTATGAGACGGGAGCGCTCGTTCTGGTAAAACTGGCGTTTGTAATGGAGATAGCACATTCGTCACGCTGTAACGGACTGAAAAGCACGAGGCTGAAAAGCGCGAATCGTCGCTCAACAAACTTTACTAACATGAAGGGTGGCGCCATCCGAATGGAACTTCCCCTTTATAGTGCCGTCGTACGTGTTGTACGTCACCGCGCTTTACTCAAACATTTTTTTCCACGATAGTGTGTAGGCAAGGCAGGCTTGAGAGGAAACACGAAAAATCACGTCGAGAAAAATGCAGTTTTTTTCAATGACATTAAAAACGGTCGCCCTGTATTTGGCACAATCCATGTTTCCATCAACTCTGACCAGCTTCCCTGTCCTTGCTGAAGAAAAGCATCCCCACAACATGATGCTTCCACCACCATGTTTCACGGTGGGGATGGTGTGTTCAGGGTGATTTGCAGTGTTAGTTTTCTGTCACACATAGCATTTTGCTTTTAGGCCAAAAAGTTCAATTGTGGTCTCATCTGACCAGAGCACCTTCTTCCACATGTTTGCTGTCTCCCCAAATGGCTTTCTTTCAACAATGGCTTTTTTCTTGCCACTCTTCCATATAAGGCCAGATTTGTGGAGTGCACGACTAATAGTTGTCCTGTGGACAGCTCCTCCAGAGTTTCCATGGGTCTTTTGGCTTCTTCTCTCATTAATGCTCTTCTTGCCCGGCCTGTCAATTTAGGTGGACGGCCATGTCTTGGTAGGTTTAAAGTTGTGCCATACTCTTTCCATTTTCGAATGACAGATTGAATAGTTCTCCATGAGATGTTCAAAGCATGGGATTTTTTTTAGAACCTAAAGCCTGGTACACACGATATGATTTTATGCGGACAAAGCGTAGGACTTTTGTCCGAAGGGTATTGGTCAGGAACTTGTATTGCATACAAACAGCAAAGAATTGTCGGCCAACAAACACGAAACAACGTGGTTTTTCAGCTCTTTGGCGCCACCCTTTGGGCAACTTCTGCTAATGTTGTGTTATGGTTAGCATTGCTTATGAGCATGCGTGTTTGTACTTTGGAGTTTTGTCCAACGGACTTGTGTACACACGATCGGATAATCCATCAACACACATTTGTTGGCAGACAATATTAAAGCATGCTATCCCACATGTGTCCGATGGAGCATACAAACAGTCAGATTTGCCAACAACAGCCTGTCATCACACAATTCCTGTCAGACAATCCCATTGTGTGTATGAGTCTTTACCCTGCTTTAAACTTCCCTACAACTTTATCCCTGACCTGACATGTCTGGTGTGTTCTTTGGCCTTTTTGATGCTGTTTGTTTACTAAAGCCTCGTACTCACGATTGTATTTTTCGCAGACAAAGCGTCAGACTTTTGTCCAAAGGGCGTTGGCCATGAACTTGTCTTGCATACAAACGGCACACAATTGTCGGCCAACAAACACGAACGTAGTGACGTACTACGTGAAATTTCAGCTCTTGAGCGCTACCCTTTTGGCACCATCTGCTAATGTCGTGATTGGTGAGCATTGATTTCGAGCATGCGTGTTTGTACTTTGGACTTTTGTGTGATGGACTTGTGTACACATGATAGGAAAATCTGACAACAGACCGTTGTCTGTGGAAAATGTATTAGACTGCCATCCAACATTTGTTGGCACAAAGTTGGACAACAATTGTCTGATGGAGCGTACAAACGGTCAGATTTTAGGCCAACAGTCTGTCATCACACAATTCCCGTCAGAAAATCTGATTGTGTGTACGAGGCTTAGTGCCCATTCACACTACCGCAACTTGGGATCCGACTTGTGTCGCCCGAAGTTGCGTGAGATGAGAAGTTACATTAAAGTGAATGAGAGCCGTCTTAATGTACACTACTGCAGTCGCTCCGACTTCAGAAAAGTTTCCTATACTACTTCATTGCGACTTCTAGGCGACTTGTACCCATTGATTTCAATGGAAGTCGCCTCCAAAGTCGGATCCCCTGTCTTAATTGAAGTAACTTTACAGGAAGAGAAAATAGTTTTCTCAGGCAAACCCCTCCCTCCCACAGAGCTGATTATTGTTTGATTGGCCACTAGCAAAGTTGCCTGTCCTGGAGGCGACTTGAAGTTGCCTCGCAAAGTCGTGCCGACTTTCATGTCGCTGTAGCGTGAACCGGCACTTAAGGTTCTCTAACAAACTTCTGAGGGCTTCACGTAATTAAATTACACACAGGTGGACTCTATTTACTAATTAGGGGACTTCTGAAGGCAATTGGTTCCTCTAGACTTTAGTTAGGGGTCTCCTAGTAAAGGGGGCTGAATACAAATACACGCCACACTTTTCAGATATTTATTTGTAAAAAAAATTGAAAACCATTTATAATTTTTCTTCCACTTCACAATTATGTGCCACTTTGTGTTGGTCTATCACGTAAAATCCCAATAAAATACATTTATGTTTTTGGTTGTAACCAAGTTGCCAGTTGCCACTGCCTTGCTGCAATGTTGGGATTTACAGTAGGTGGGTGGTTGGAGGGGTTATAAAAGCACAGATCAACCACTTGTTTTTACTGCCCTATTGTCACCACTGTGAAATTGCTTTGGTTCTATTTTTAAATGAATAGCCTGGAAAGTAGAACTATTCCAGTGACGCTAAAGCCCTGTACACACGATCGGATATCCTATGGATTCTAATCCGATGGTTTTGTCCATCGGAAATCCGATGAAGCTGACTTCCATCAGTCTTGCCTACACACCATCAGTCAAAAAACCGACCGTTCCAAACGCTGTGACGTAAAACACTCCGATGAGCCGAGAAAAATTAAGTTTAATGCTTCTGAGCATGCGTCGACTTCATTCTGAGCATGCGTGGGTTTTTTATCCGATGGACTTGCCCATAGACGATCGGAATTTGCTATCGGTTTTTTATCCATCGGAAAAATTTAAAACATGTTCTATTTTTTAAAACCGATGGAAAAAAGACCGATGGGTCCCATACACGATCGGTTTGTCTGATGAAAAAAGTCCATCAGACTGTTTTCATCGGTAAAACCGATCGTGTGTACAGGGCATTAAGCTTACTATTCACATTACAATTACTGTTGAAACCACCAAACCTGTAGAAGGATAGTTAAGGTTTCATATTGCAAATATTTAGTAAATCTTAAGGTGTTTGCACAAAGATTATTCAGTCAGACTGTAACGTGTCTGGGAATTGAGGGGGTTTATGTCTTTATGAAATATGTATTTAAGAAAAGCAGGAGACCCTACACTTCTACCTGGCCATCCTTTCTGCTCATGTATTGTTGCAGAAGACCCTTCCTGTGGTCTAACTCTTTCTGCAGATCATTCTAGAAAGAGAAGTTAGCCAACGTTAGCATTAGGAAAGGAATAAACTTTATATACTATACTAGTGAACATATCACGCTAGAACAAAGACAATGCAGACTTCATTGTTTGCTATATTCAGTTCAGTTAACTGCAGACTTTAGGTGCTTTTTTGTTCAGTTGAGACAGACTGTTATTTTTTAGAGCAGCAATGTTAGCCTTTGGCAGTCCAACAGATGTCAGCGTGTCTTCTCTGTAAATGGCTGCTTTCTTTGTTTCAGATGTACAGTATGAATACTTAATTCTTTTGTGACCAGATATCATTCAAACCTAGATGTCCTGACCACAAAGTTATCAGTGGCAGTGTGTTTTAATCAACTTAAAGCAGTTGTATTCTCTGTATTTGAACTTTTACCTACAGGTAAGCCTATAATAAGGCTTACCTGTAGGTAAAAAGAATATCTCCTGTACGGTTTAGGAGATATTCCCCTCGCAATGAGCCGCTGATTGCAGCGGCGCATGCGCAGCGGGGATTCTCGGCTAAAGCCCAGCAGCTGCCGGACCTTGCCGGCGCGCGGGAGTGACGACATTGCTGCTCCAGCCACTCACAGCGCTGGAGCGGCGATACCCGAAAGACACGCAGAGGCAAGATGACATCTCCCTCGGCGTGGACCAGGTAAGTTACCGACGCCTCGTTCTAAGGTAAGTATTTCATAATGAGCTAGTATGCGGTGCCATTATGCATTATGCCTTTTGCCTTTCAGGTATGTAAAAAAAAAAAAAAGCAGCAGCGGGTATACAACCGCTTTAAGTATAACTCCAGGAGTTGACATAGAAGGTTATTATTTGTTACACAGTTTTAATTACTTCCCTGCTTATGTTGCCATGATAGGCTAACAAATAGACAAAATTGAAAAATAATAATTATATATAGTGTATACACACACACACCAGCCTTACTTATATGACCACCCACCCAATATTGCTTTGTCCCCCTTTTGCCGCCAATTTCCGCCTGACCCATCAAGGCATTAAACCTCTGAAGGTATGCTGTGGTATCTGGCACCAACCCATAAGTAGCAGATCCTTTAACCACTTAGAGACCACCCACCGCATATATACTGCGGTGGGTGGTCTATATATATTGTGAGGGGGTTAGCTCGGCAGCGGGTGTGTGTGACCCCCGGGATGGGCTCCCCACACAAAAACAGGCCCAGCAAACGGAGGTTGTGGTTTTCAAAATCAAAAAAGGTGCGGTTTATTTTCTATTTACAGTGACAAAACACAGCAAAGCCAAAAGAAACATAAACAAAATAAATCCTGGTCAACTTGACCTCTGACTAAACATACAGGTTTCCTAACTAACAACTGGGATCAGCCTAGTGCTGTCCTAGTCCCTAAGTCCCTGGTTTTAAATGTCCAAGCAAATAGCCACACAGGCTTTGTCTCACCGCACAGGGGTTCACTCTCCCTAGACAGTCCACACAGGTCTGGTTCCAGGCATGAGCTAACATCTAATGAAGCTGGGAGTTCTTATAAAGGCCTAAATGAGCTGACAAGCTTCAGCTGGTCTCATCAACTCCCTGTCTGCACGACGCCCCACACTCTCCCTAGAGGTATGAGTCATCCATGAGCCCACTAGCCTCAGCTGGGCTTATACAACTCTCCACCTAGTTGTATAAGTCGGCGTAAAGCCTGAATCTGGGCGAAATATATCTACCCCCCTGGATGCAACCAGGTGACTTTACCTTCCTGCTGTCACATACCCCCCCTCTTGTTTTAACCTCGGGGTTGGAACACCAGCAATCAGGCATTCATGTACTCGAGACAAAGCATCCACATTCCCCATTTGAACGCCAGGGCGATGCTTTACTGTGAAGTTGAATTCCTGGAGGGCCAGGAACCACCTATTCACTCTTCTATTTGTTTCCTTGTTTTGAGCCATCCACTTTAACGGAGCGTGATCCGTAACCATGTCAAAGTGCCTACCTAGCAGGTAGTACCGAAGGGAATCTAGAGCCCACTTCACCGCTAAACACTCCTTTTCAACGGTGGCGTAATTTACCTCATGGGACTTCAACTTCCTGCTGAGGTAAATGACTGGGTGCTCTTCCCCGTTCCAGACCTGGGACAATACTGCTCCTAACCCCACATCTGACGCATCACTTTGTACGACAAAGTCTTTAGAGAAGTCGGGTGAGTACAACACTGGCTGGCTACATAAGGCTTGTTTCAAGAATTGGAATGCTGCCTCAGCCTCGGGGGTCCATTTAATCATGACCGACCCTTTCCCCTTCGTTAGGTTGGTTAGGGGCACAGCCTTAGAAGCAAAGTGGGGAATGAATCGCCGATAATACCCAGCGATTCCCAGAAAGGCTCGTACCTGCTTCTTGCTGTTGGGACGTGGCCAACTCTGGATGGCCTCGACTTTGTTGAGTTGGGGTTTTATTACTCCCCTCCCAATGGTGTACCCAAGATATTTGGCCTCCTCCTGCCCAATGGTACACTTCTTGGGGTTAGCCGTAAACCCCGCTTCCCGAACAGAGTCCAGGACTGCTTGCACTTTTGGCAGATGTGAGGCCCAATCTGTGCTATGGACAATTACGTCATCCAGGTAAGCCGCAGCATACTTCCGATGGGGCCTCAGCATCTGGTCCATTTTCCGCTGGAATGTGGCCGGCGCATTCTGTAACCCGAACGGCATTCTTTTATATTGGAACGCCCCGTCTGGGGTTACAAATGCGGTTTTCTCTTTGGCCAATTTGGCCAGGGGGATTTGCCAATACCCTTTTGTGAGGTCAAGAGTCGTCATGTATCGGGCTGTTCCCAGCCGGTCGATCAACTCATCTATACGTGGCATGGGGTAGGTGTCAAATTTTGTAACTTTGTTCAACTGACGAAAATCGTTACAAAATCGCCAGCTCCCATCCGGTTTAGGCACCAACACAATGGGACTAGACCAATCACTTTGGGACTCCTCTATCACCCCTAAGTTCAGCATTTTCTGTACTTCCTCCCGTATTGCCTCCCGTCGGGCCTCTGGGATCCGATAGGGTTTTAACTTCACCCTTTCACCCGGCGGGGTAATGATGTCATGCTCTACCCCAGATGTTTGTCCCGGCAGCTCAGAGAATACCTCCTTGTTGCGAAGCACAAACTCCTTAACCTCCTGTTGTTGGGGTTGTGACAAGGTGGCTGCTATTCCAACCTCAGGAATCACGCAACCAGTTTGAGCTGGTGACCAAGTGTCTGCGACTAGGGACTCTCTATCCCTCCAGGCTTTCAACAGATTAACGTGATAGATCTGTTCGGGCTTTCGCCTTCCTGGTTGTCTGACCTTGTAATTCACTTCGCTCACTTTTTCCATTATCTCGTAGGGGCCTTGCCATTTGGCAAGGAATTTACTTTCAACCGTAGGGACAAGTACCAGTATCCTATCCCCCGGGGAAAAGGTACGGGTCTTGGCTCCACGGTTGTACACTCTCTGCTGTGCTAACTGCGCTTGGGCCAAATGTTCCTTCACGATGGGCATTACCTGTGCAATTCGGTCTTGCATCAGGGCGACATGCTCAATCACACTCCTGTGGGGAGAACTCTCACTTTCCCAAGTTTCCTTGGCAATATCCAACAGCCCTCTTGGGTGTCTCCCATACAGTAACTCAAAGGGGGAGAATCCCGTAGAGGATTGGGGCACCTCCCTAATAGCAAACATCAGATAAGGAAGTAGACAGTCCCAATCCTTTCCATCTCTATCCACCACTTTCTTCAACATTTGTTTTAGGGTTTTGTTGAATCTTTCAACCAGCCCATCGGTTTGGGGGTGATACACAGATGTACGTAATTGCGTTACTTTGAACAATTTACACAGCTCCTTCATAACCCGGGACATAAAGGGTGTACCTTGGTCCGTAAGCAGTTCTTTACAAATACCCACCCGGCTAAACACAAGAGTTAGCTCTTTGGCTATGGTTTTGGCCGAGGTATTTCGGAGAGGGATCGCTTCTGGATAACGGGTGGCATAGTCCATTATAACTAATATGTACTGGTGCCCCCTAGCGGACTTGATTATAGGACCTACCAAATCCATGGCGATCCTCTCAAACGGGACCTCAATGATGGGTAGAGGGACCAGCGGGCTACGGAAATGTGGCATCGGGGCCGACCTCTGACACACAGGGCAGGAGGAACAATAATTTTCTATGTCCTTCATCACCCCCGGCCAATAGAATCTCTGTAATACCCTCTCTCGGGTTTTCTCTGTCCCCAGATGACCTCCAAGAATGTGCCCATGGGCCAACTCCAACACCAACTTCCTGTAAGGTTTGGGCACCACAAGCTGCTCAACGGTTTCTTCTGCCCTTTTTGCCACCCGATACAGTAGGTCCTTCTCTACGCTGAAGTATGGGTAAGTGCAGGTATTATCTGGGTTCACTAACTCGCCATCTATTTTCACTACGTTTTCCCGTGCCTTTATTAGGGCGGGGTCTTTCAACTGTTCTGTGGCAAAGTTTTCCCTGTGAACCTCAAGATCAGAAAACTCCACAGACGGTAGGTTTTCGTCTGAGGAGGTGGGCTCCTCTCCAGTTTCTTGAGTCTCCCCTGCCAATACTGATAAGGGAAATTCCGGAGAGTCCTCACCACTCTCAGGGGAGTTCTGGCTATCACATTCCTGGTACATAGGGGCACCAGTGGGGGGCTCAGGATCATCCCACAGTTCCCAGAACTTCGGAAAATCCCTTCCCACAATGGCGTCATACGGTAACTGAGATACTAAGCCCACTGGATGAGAGAGGGTACCTTTGGGGGTCTCGAAACACACTGTAGTCACTGGATACTCTCGGGTGTCCCCATGCACACAAATAACAGCTACCTTGCTATTCCCAGAGACCTCTGTTTTAACTAACTCAGCCTTTATCAGGGTCACAAGGCTACCTGAATCCAGCAATACCACAACATTTCTACCATTAACACACATTTTGCATAAATGTTTCTCAGTTCCTCGAATGGCAGTGCATGCGACTGTCGCACACAGCGACTGACGTCTGCCCGTCAGAAAGTCACACTGCATGGGTTCCTCCACAACCGGGCAATTGGCTGCAATATGTCCCGCTTGCCGGCAGCGGTAGCAAATGATCCTTCTTGCCGCCTCTTGAGCCGCTGATTTCCCAGGCTGTTCTCGCCAAACTTGGGGTAGAGCTCCCACCCTCTCACTCTCTCCACCCTTACCCCTTGGAATCCTCTTATCTGCCCCTGGGGATGGTCTGGTCTTAGGGTGGAAAGTCCGAGTGTCTCTGGAAGAGGCCGTCAGGTTCTCTGTAGCCAAGTATTTCTCCACACGATCCACAAGACCATCGGCCGTCTCTGGGTCTCCATGGCTTACCCACTTTTGGATGGCAGTAGGAAGAGCTCTCAAAAACCGATCCATTACAACACGTTCCACAATCTTTGGTGCGGACAAAGTCTCTGGCTGTAGCCACTTTCTGCTCAGGTGAATGAGATCATACATTTGAGACCTGGGGGGTTTTCCAAGCTGGAAAGTCCAGTTATGCACACGCTGAGCCCGGACAGCCTGGGTGACACCCAGCCTTGCCAATATTTCAGCTTTTAGCATCACATAGTCTTTTGCTTGGTCAGGCTCTAGGTCATAGTAAGCCTTCTGCGATTCACCAGTTAACAGAGGAGCCACCAGTCCAGCCCACTGCTCCTCAGGCCACTTTTCTCTTTCAGCAGTCCTTTCAAATGTGGTCAAAAATACCTCTGGATCATCCTCTCCAGTCATTTTTGTCAATAAACGACTCACCCCAAAGGACGCGGTATTAGTGGGACGGCTTTCCTCACTGGTCTGCGGACGTTGCTGCATTACTGCTTCCATTTGTTGTAGTCTCTGCTCTTGCTTCTGTAACAGGTCTATGAAGCGGGCCTCAGATTGCTGTTGGGCTTGTTGCTGAGCTTCCAGACTCTGTTGGTGAGCTTGCTGCTGGGCTGCAAGGCTCTGTTGATGAGCTTGCTGCTGGGCTGCGAAGTTCTGTTGTTGAGCTGCAAGGCTCTGTTGATGAGCTGCAAGGCTCTTTTGCAAACCTGCATTTGTCTGCTGTTGATTGGCATTTGCTAGAGCCAGCTGCTTCAGTATCTCCTCCATGCTGGCTTAAAAAAAAACTGCCACTGGTTCTCCACCAACTGTGAGGGGGTTAGCTCGGCAGCGGGTGTGTGTGACCCCCGGGATGGGCTCCCCACACAAAAACAGGCCCAGCAAACGGAGGTTGTGGTTTTCAAAATCAAAAAAAGGTGCGGTTTATTTTCTATTTACAGTGACAAAACACAGCAAAGCCAAAAGAAACATAAACAAAATAAATCCTGGTCAACTTGACCTCTGACTAAACATACAGGTTTCCTAACTAACAACTGGAATCAGCCTAGTGCTGTCCTAGTCCCTAAGTCCCTGGTTTTAAATGTCCAAGCAAATAGCCACACAGGCTTTGTCTCACCGCACAGGGGTTCACTCTCCCTAGACAGTCCACACAGGTCTGGTTCCAGGCATGAGCTAACATCTAATGAAGCTGGGAGTTCTTATAGAGGCCTAAATGAGCTGACAAGCTTCAGCTGGTCTCATCAACTCCCTGTCTGCACGACGCCCCACACTCTCCCTAGAGGTATGAGTCATCCATGAGCCCACTAGCCTCAGCTGGGCTTATACAACTCTCCACCTAGTTGTATAAGTCGGCGTAAAGCCTGAATCTGGGCGAAATATATCTACCCCCCTGGATGCAACCAGGTGACTTTACCTTCCTGCTGTCACAATATATATATATATATATATATATATTGCGTGAAACAACGTACCTGTACGGCAGGGGAGCCAATCAACGGGCTCGATGTCCGCCGGCCACCCATGATCGCTCAACATAGAGGTAGAGCAGGGATCTGCCTATGTAAACAAGGCAGATCCCTGTTCTGACAGGGAAGTACACAGAGATCATCTGTTCCTAGTAATCAGGAACTGCGATCTCTGTGTTCTTCCTGTCAGTCCATCCCCCACACATTTAGAAAACACTAGCAGGGAACACATTTAACCCTTTGATCGCCCCTGATGTTACCCCTTCCCTGCCAGTGTCATTTATACAGTGATCAGTGCATTTTTTTTTTTAGCACTGATCACTGTATTGGTTTTACTGGTCCCCAAAAAGTGTCACTTAGTGTCAAATTTGTCCACCGCAATGTTGCAGTCCTGCTAAAAATCGCTGATCGCCGCCATTACTAGTAAAAACATAAAAATAAAAAAAAAGTCCATAAATCTATCACATAGTTTGTAGACGCTATAACTTTTGCGCAAACCAATCAATCAAAATACGCTCATTGGGATTTTATTTACCAAAAATATGTAAAAGATTATATATTGGCCTACATTTATGAAGAAATTTTTTTGGGATATGTATTATATCCGAAAGTAAAAAATATTGTTTTATTTTTCAAAATTGTCTGTATTTTTTTTGTTTATAGCGCAAAAAATAAAAACCGCAGAGGTAATCAAATACCACCAAAAGAAAGCTCTATTTGTGGGAAAAAAAGGACATAAATTTTATTTGTGTATAGCGTCGCACGCCCACGCAGCTGTCAGTCAAAGTACCGCAGTGCCGTATCGCATAAAATGGCCTAGTCATTAAGGAGGTAAATCCTTCCGGGGCTGAAGTGGTTAAAGTGTAACTTTACTCAGAAAATTAAGTCCTATTAGATGACTTCAGGCTGGCCCCTTTTACAGGTATAGCTATATAAAACGTTAAATATAAGTGCCTATACGGTTTAAAATCCAGTACAGCACTGTCTCACTCTGCTCTGCACATGCTCAGTTCCTCTCTAATCTCAGCACTGTGCCTAAAATCAGAGCCAATAGAGGCCTATCAACTGACAGATTTACTGCTGCTGAGATGGAAAGTAAGCAACTGGAATGTGGAGGGAACAGATAAGGGAGGGAGAGAAGAAAAGCAGACGAGGTGACTGGACAAACTCTACTGCCAGGGAGACACAAAAGCGTTACAAACTTACAAGGATAGTGTCTTATCTCCCTGATATTCTTTCCTTTCTCCCTCATTGGCAGCCTGTGAACCTCAGCACTGTACAGCTTCTGTCAGCCTTCCTCTCTAGTTAAGCCAAGCCATATATTCAGGGCTGGTAAAGTACATATTTTAATTACAGAAAGTGACATACAGTTTTTGAGACAAAGGAAAGGGGGCGAGTTCTCAATGAGGAAGTGACTGCTCTGGGCTTCAACAAAATAGAGGTCTTTGGCAAGAAGAGCAATGCTGGAGGCATTTTACAGAACACACTAATTTTGGAAGCATAATTATTAATGTGGAATGTATGTTCTTTTGTTAAAGAAGATTAATTGTTATCAAACTGTTATGGGTAAAGTTAAAGTGATGTTTTTTTTCCTATTAAAATAACAAACATGTTATACTCACCTGCGCTATTGCAGTGGATTTGCACCGAGCAGCCCAGATCCTCCTCTTCTTCTGTGCTCCTGGTCCCTCCCTCCTGTTCGGTGCCCCCACAGCAAGCAGCTTGCTATGAGGGCACTGAGCCAAGTCACAGCTCCCTGTGTCCATTCTGTGTCTTTGCATTATTGCAACCTGTAAGGACATTTAAATTCTTTACTTTTCTATGCATCGCTGTCAGTGTTTGGTGACGATTATGGCAGGTCCCAGAGCTCGCTCCAATGTTGCAATGGGTACTATAAATATCACAGCTAAACTGCAGCACACAGGATACTTTAACAACGTGCTGCACAAAGATTCACTAGTGACTGAAAACATTTGAGCCTAAACCCATAAATTTGAAAGTGTGAAGAGTAATCTGCTTTTTAAACTCTCACTGCTCATCAGCAGAAAGGGTTTTCTTTATGATAGCAAAGGAAGAACAAAATAATGGAAACGACAATCTGGCTGTTAAAGAAATCCCAGTTTAATTTTTTTTACAAATGCACAAAGCAATTTCTATTGCTCAACAATTAAATGTTTTCCATACAATTTCTACAAAGCTCTTTTTGATCACTTCTGTATGACATACTGTAAATCTGATGAAGTACTTGGAATGGCTAATGATAATAAAACATTTTAAAGGCCGATAAGTTGATGATGAGTTTTGTGCAATACACAAACAAGTATGAATAATTAATCAGCTGTTTATGAACGCACCATCTGGTGTTCGCATGTTTTTAGCAGCCTACGTACTCCAGCCATATGTACAAATGAGGATCAATTAGCCAGAAAATGGAGAACCTGGGACTAGTAAAAGTCTGATACACCTTGTGCTTTTAAAAGTTTGTATTTTTAAAGAAAAAACAGGATTGTCTCTGTTATGGTGAAATGAGACAACTTAACAGATGCTGATTTGTTATAGAAAAAGAACAGCCTGTGGTTTTAACAACTTTGCACAGAACAGCAGCTAAATGGTTAACACTCCTCCTGCCTTACAGAACTTGGAGCAGGGTTCAGTTCCATCTGAATACAGTTTTTATGCTCGTGTCAGTTTTCCTGGATAGTTTGGCTTGCTTTAAAAAAAAAAAAAAAAAAAGTAACACTGTTTTGTGAAAGAGGTTCACCCTGAAACTGGCCATACAATCTGGTTATATAGAGACTGTAGAGGGCAATTGCAAATGCAGGGGTGATTTTGGTCACTTACATCTAAAAGGCAGCAATAAACAAACATGGCCACTGCACAACCACATGGGAGAGTCCATAACTCAGACGTCACTATGATATATCTACAGGTACATTGTTGAACATGAACATCTGCCTTCGCCAAGTGATTGTGTTTAGCCTGTGAAGAGAAAAGACACCTCCTAGGCCAGCTTAGTGGTGAGAAAAGAGAAGTAACATGACAAGGTTTTGCCCCTGTCTAATCACTATTAAATGATGGCGGTAGTGGGAGATTATTGTCCAATCCAGCAAAAACATCAGGATAAGGCAACTCATTCTTGCTCATGGATTCCTTTGGAGCTCACCAAAACCATCCGATATCTATATGAGGGTAGCTGGTAGAGCAAAATCTGCATGTCCTCTGGAACTGCTACACAGTTGGCACCCCCTTTATCTTTTGTCTTCTATCAGATTCAGCAAAGTAAAGAATTGATATGATCCATGCAGGGCGAAAGGCTCAGTCCTTTTTCATAGCATTTTTCAGAATGCTAGAAAAGCTAGCTTGTGTGCTAATACCTAGTTAACCATTTGAGTACCGACCTCATTATCAGGCCATTTTTAAGTTTTCAGCGCTGAGTTGGTTTGACTGACAACTAATCCATCATGCAACACTGCACCCATATTAGTTTTATAGAATTATTTTTTTAAACAGAGTTTTCTTTTGGTGGTAATTATTAACCAAAGTTTTTTTTTGTTTAATACTGTAAAAAGAAAAAAGAAATGTTGAAACAAAAAAAACTGTTTGCCTTACTTTCTGTTACAAAGAAAATTTGCCAGAAAAGCCACTGAAATTACTAATTTCTTGGAAAGTTGATACCACAAGGTGAACTCATTTTTGGGGGGTTTAACACAGAGCTTTAGAATGGTACACTAGATACAAATTATACACAGAGGAAGGTGGAGGTTACATAGTTAGTCAGGTTGAAAAAAGACACAAGTCCATTCAGTTCAACCATAAAAAAATAAAATAATAATATCATACAATCCCTTATACTTAATTCTATACCCACAGTTGATCCAGAGGAAGGCGAAAAACCCCAGCAGAGCACGATCCAATTTGCTACAGCAGGGGAAAAAAATTCCTTCCTGATCCCCCGAGAGGCAATCAGATATTCCCCGGATCAACTTTATCTATAAGGTGTTTAATGTACAGTTGAAGGATGAATACTTATTATAGGCTTACCTGTAGGTAAAAATCACAAAGTGGACTTTACTACAGCTTTAAGTATCACATTTTGCTCTGCTAAAGAAAATTACATAGTTCCTACAGCAAAATAATGATATTGGGGCTCACCATGGGATTCATTGTCCTTTATAAACCCATTAAGCTTTTAACCATGTGTATTCTTCTTATGAGCCATTAACTCCTAATATTATCATCATTTATAGTAGGTAGTTAATTATAACCTATAGTACATGACTACATAATCGGGTAAGCCCACTACCCAATGCAAGAAACAGTCGACCAGACTGACATACCTTTTGATAGCTTGCTTCTGAAAGTTTCCCCTGCATCTGCTGTATAAGCCAATCCTTTTGTGTGATTTCTTTCTGCAGAAGAATAAGGTATTTTTTTTTTTCGTTATGTTATTGCTATATGCTCTATATAGTTATAAAAAGACACAAAATATGTACATATACTCACTTTATAATCCCCAATTAATTGACTTCTTTCTTCCATTTTTCTTTGCAAATCCACCTGTAAAAGTAGTTAAAATGTTTTTCAGTATTTTCATCCTCTGTGTATAAGCGTGCTTATGGCTTACAACAAGTGATACAACATATTGAGGCCTAGCTTGTAGGCATTGTGACATTAACATCAGAGAAAAATAAGCTTTCCCAAGTGTAGCGGGGTCCCTAAATTGATGGGATACACCTGGGCAATAGTGTAACCCAGGTGTATAATTGTGTTAGGATTTAGACCCCTTTCTGTTTCGTGGAGGATTGGAGGATGTAATATTCTCCTTTGCCTGTGGGTGGCGAGGTACCCACGGGCTTTAGGTAGAATCATCCCCTGCAGTGCTCCCTGTTTGGTCTCTTCCCGGAGATGGTGTGGCTGGGGCGGGGAACCCGCCGGACCGTTGAAGGGAGGAGATAAAAAGGGGGAGACGCCCTCGCCACGAGGTCGTTCGTACGGAGAAGGAGGTCCTCGGAGGAGGAGGGCTGCGGCCCGCACCCAGGCACCTTAGGCCTGGGTGCATGGAGATCCAGGAGTCTGGTCCAGGTGCCCATGGCCTGGTCCGGAGTCATGTTGGCGTCCATCCCAGGCACCTTTAGCCTGGGGTGAGGTACTATCGAGGAGGCCTGGGGCCCAGTACCTTCGACTGGGTCCCGCTAGGGTGGACTGTCCGAGGGTCCCTGAGCGGAGGGACCCGAACCTGAGGTGAGGAGGCCGGGGAGGTTACCCACTGAAGACCCGGAGCAGCACCAACCCGGTGACGGTGGGCCCCTGGGAACTCTCTTGGGAGGGCACATCCCCCTGATAGGGGCCACAGCGCATCGAAGAGGGCTCCATTGCTGTTCATAGGGGTTGCTGGAAGAGACCCCATCCTTCCTGTTCTGTAACAGCCGGATTGGCTTAGGCGCCGCTGGTCATAGTACAGTGGCATAGAACTGAAACTTTAGGAAGTGCCTCGATCTGCTCGCCCCACCGTTGGCAAGGTTATAGGTCCCAACCAGTTTGCTGCAAAAGAACTGTTTATTGTGCTTTGCGTATTGGAGTGTCAAATAAACAAGTGTTGGACCTTTCTTCGGTGTGTGAACTCCAGTTACTGGAAGCAAAGGGGAGGCTGGTGAGCTTGCAATTACAGACTCAGTGCATTCACAGAACACACCGGCCCGAGGAAACATCAGGAAGTGGCCTTCACCTCCCTACTACAATGGGGAGGACATGGGCCGTGGCGCATCTCACTCTCACAACCCAGGAACCCCTAGACAAGAGTTGGTGTGTGACAGAAGAAGAAGTTGGAGAGAGGGTGAGGCCGCTACACAAGCATTGTCAGTGCATTAATAAATGCACAGTCTTTTACGATGTTTTAGAAAATCTTTGCTTTGCTTGAACAACAGTTTTGTCTTTTCTATAAGGAAAAAAAGAACAATTCACAGACAGGTGTTTTCCACATCTATCAGTCGGTTTGCTCAAGGAGATATCCGCAGATTCTGAAGGTTCCAGCAAGGTCAGGCAGATCTACTGGCCAACTTTCTCGATAAGAGATTTGCTTGTCAATGTAGTTACTAAAGTCACTTTCTATACAGGTTAAGCTGACCATTAACTGAGTGAAATTTGCCTAGTTCAGCAGGGACCAGACAAATTTCATTCAGAGTCTGGTCGTCCCTTTTTGGCCATTTAATTGACTTATGTTAATCGAACATGCTGGAAAATGTCTGTCAATCACAGATTGCAGTCGCTGTTCAGTGTATTCTGATAGCGACGGGTCCTACTGTCAGAAAGCAATGTCCTGGCAGGGTGAGGGCATTTCTCCATCCACTATGTGTGTGTAAATATTGGATTGACTGAGCAAAAAATAAATAAAAAATACTTGTTTATTGGCAGCTTTAGTCTTTCTACAATAGCATTAAGCTTACATTTTGGTTATGAAGTTCATCCTTGTCCATGTTCGCCCTTAACAACTCCTGCTTCAGTTGAAGAACAGCGCTTTCTTGCTGAGCCATTCTATGCTGCAAGGCATCCTGATAAACCAATAAATAACAAACGTTACATAGACAAAGTAGTAGACATTTTTTGTGTTATTACATATAATTTTAAGGTCAATATGAAAATGCAGCTGTCAAAATTGCTATTTATTGCTAAATTAATGCGTACAGCTAGGTAGAAGTGAAAAATAATTTTCATGTGGTCCGTCTTCCCTCGAGAAAAAGATTATACCCAAGTTTCAATTTGCTTTAGATTTTTGTTGACCTGAACTGGTGGCTAGTTACCATCGCAAATTCACTTATGTAAAGATTAATGGAATGCGCAAGGAATGCCGCAGACACATATTTAAGCACACATGGCTCCTATGGGTACTCTTAGATATCACAAAGACAACCTGATGGGTGAAGAACACACACTTTATGTGAATATCAAGAAAGGAAGGGAAAGACCCTCCAAGGAGGTCACTACTACAGGACACTACAGTTAATTTTAATAAATTTATTGTAGAAAAAACACACCATGATATTTAAGCACAAGAAACAATCTAAGTATATACCTTTCAGAGTATTTAAGATAAGACAACGTTGTCATTAAAAGATGAACCCCTGCAGTTTACTCCTGGACATTTTAGCATATGCAAGCCAACCATTTATGCCTCAGTTAGGTGACAGTGAGCCAAACCCCTGAATGTAAGGATTTTCAATCATTCCTTTTGGACTGAAATAAATATTTAGTACAGGATTATAGGGCGGCCCTGAATAACCTAACTGCTCAGCAGCATTAACACCTAAACCAGCCACCTGATAAATACTCTGAATAAGCAACTGGGACTATATTGGGAATATAAAAGAGTTATTTGGAAGTACTAGGAACCTGACATATAATAATCCCCAATATCTGGAGCTGTTAGAGTGTCAGTGTGATTGTGTGATTGAGTGTGGTGATGCATGCACAGCTGCGATCCCTCTTTTAATGACAACGTTGTATTTTTTTAAATACTCTGAAAGGTATATACTTAGATTGTTTCTTGTGTTTAAATATCATGGTGTGTTTTTTCTACAATAAATTTATTAAAATTAACAGTAGCGTCCTGCAGTAGTGACCTCCTTGGAGGGTCTTTCCCATCCTTTCTTAATATATGCGTTTTTTTGGGTCGCATGGACTGCGCCTTGTGGTAATTACTACGAGGCGAAAGGTTGAGATATTAATTACATTTTGGAATCTGAGTAAGTTACATAAGTAACAAAATCTGCGGTTGATCCAGGCTTCAATAATATTTTTTCACACACTTTATGTGGCCACTAAAATGTTGTGTATACAGTCTATATCAGAAGATTGTTGCTTAGAACCCCAAGAAGCCTAAAACCCAAGGCGCTTCTTTTTTTGAATTTCAGGTTCTGACAATGAAGTCCTGCCCCCTCCTACACCTCTCTCTTGGTCAACTGGAAGGATGGGTAGCCTCACTGATCAATACTGAGGTATGGGAGTTGTAAGAAAGCAGACCAGAACTCAGCTTTCAATGCTTAAGTCAAGGTTTGTATAGTAAAGCACCCAGGGTTTTATGGGTCCAATGATTCTAGCCTTATTATAGCTAACAAAAAAATAGTAGGATTTTTAAAACAGCTTACCTGTAAAATCCTTTTCTTGGAGTACATCACGGGACACAGAGCAGCATAGTCATTACTATGTGGGTTATATAGAATTATCTTCAGGTGCTGGCACTGGCAACTTCCAAAACAGGAAGTACCCTCCCCTATATAAGCCCCTCCCATCCGGGAGTACCTCAGTTTTGTAGCAAAGCAATACGTGTCCCCAAAAGAGGGGTGGGAGCTCTGTGTCCCGTGATGTACTCCAAGAAAAGGATTTTACAGGTAAGCTGTTTTAAAAATCCTACTTTCTTGTTCATACATCACGGGACACAGAGCAGCATAGTCATTACTATGTGGGACGTCCCAAAGCAATGCCAAATGAGGGGGGGGATACACCATACATAAGCTGGGCGCCATCAGACATGAGGATCTTTTGCGGCCTGCAACACACTGCGCCCAAAGGCGACATCCTCCTGACTTCTAACGTCCACCTGGTAGAACCTAGTAAACGTGTGTACTGAAGACCATGTTGCGGCCTTACAAATTTGAGCCAGGGAGGCCTGGTGATGCACTGCCTATGAAGTTCCAACTGCTCTCGTGGAGTGCGCCCTAACTTTGAACGGAGGCGGTCTACTTCTCAAGCCATAGGCTTGTATTATGACCTGTCGAATCCACTTGGCTAAAGTAGATTTTGATGCTGCCTGACCCTTTCTGGGGCCTTCCGGCAGAACAAACAAAGAATCCGTTCTACGAATCTGAGCAGTGGCTTTTAGATAAGCTTTAACTGCTCTTACTACATCCAAAGAATGCAATAACTTTTCCTCTACCGAGCTTGGTTTGGGGAAAAAAGAAGGAAGAACCACATCCTGGTTCAAGTGAAACCTCGATACCACCTTAGGAAGAAAGGCTGGATGAGGACGTAATATTACTCTGTCCTTATGAATAACCAGATATGGCTCCTTACAGGACATGGCGGCTAATTCCGACACTCTTCTAGGCGAGCATATGGCTACTAAAAATATCAATTTTCTGGTGAGTAGAACCAAGGAAATGTGCCGCAAAGGTTCAAACGGCTGCTTCTGCAGAACCGACAGAACCAAATTTAGATCCCATGGGCATATGGGAGCTTTAATCGGTGGAATAATACGAGTCACCCCTTGCATAAAGGATTTGACAAGTGAATGCATAGCCAGGGGCCTTTGAAATAGTATTGATAAGGCCGAAACCTGGCCCTTGATAGTACTTAAGGCAAACTTCCTGTCTACAGCCCACTGCAGGAAGTCCAGAATTCTGCCTATAACGTACTTACGTGGATGCCATTTTCTGGCCTCGCACCAAGTGATGTACGCCTTCCAAACTCTATAGTAGATCTGCCTGGATACAGGCTTCCTGGCATTGATTATAGTTGATACCACAGAGTTAGAGAGACCTCTCTTCTTTAGGATGTGGGATTCAATAGCCAGGCCGTTAAACTTAGAGTTAGTAAGGAAGTGTGGTATATCGGTCCTTGCGAAAGCAGGTCCGGACGACGTGGAAGGGTCCAAGGACTCCCCACAGACATTTTGATGATCTCCGCGTACCAGGCCCTTCGGGGCCACGCTGGAGCCACCAGGATCACCGGCTTCTTCTCCAACCTGACTCTGCGAAGGAGTCGAGGCAACAATTGTAGCGGAGGGAATGCATATATCAGTCTGAACTGATCCCAAGGGAACACCAGAGCATCCGAGCCGCAAGCGAGGGGATCCCTTGTCCGGGAGACAAATCTGTCCACCTTTGCGTTGAATCTGGATGCTAGCAGATCTACATCCGGTGTTCCCTACCGCTGACATATTGCTCGGAAGACCTCGGGATGAAGGGACCATTCCCCTGGGCATAACTGTTGGCGACTCAGAAAGTCCACCTTCCAATTCTCCACCCCTGGAATGAAGACAGCTGATATACATGGGACATGCTTTTCTGCCCATTCCAGGATGTGACTTACTTCCCTCTGGGCTGCACGACTCCTGGTGCCTCCCTGATGATTGATATATGCCACTGCTGTGGCATTGTCTGATTGAATTCTGACAGGGGACCCTTGGAGTCTGGATGTCCAGGCTACTAGGGCATACCGGGCTGCTCGTATCTCTAAGAGATTGATGGGCAGGGTTTTTACTACATTTGACCATCTGCCCTGGAGAGACCATTGCTCCAGTACTGCCCCCCAGCCTATAAGGCTGGCATCTGTAGTGACCACCTTCCAAGATATCGGACTGAAGGGTTTTCCCTTCTGGAGATTCTGGGGGATCAACCACCAGCAGAGACTCTTCCGAACGGAAGGGGACAAAGCCATCGGGAAGTCTAGAGCCTGAATTTTTCCGTTCCAGGCTGACAATATGGCCCTCTGTAAATTCCTTGAGTGGAATTGGGCGTATGGCACAGCTTCGAATGATGCTACCATCTTTCCTAGCAGCCTCATGCACAGGCGTATGGACGGCTGTCTTTTTGCACAAAGCAGACGGACCAAGCCCCTCAAAGAGGATACCTTGTCTAGAGGTAAGAAAATCTTCCTCTGGTCTGAATCCAGCCGTAGCCCTAGATATACCAGGTTTTTCACTGGCTGTAGGGCTGACTTGTCTAGGTTGATGACCCAACCGTGAGATTCTAGATACTTGATTGTATCGACAATTACCACTTCTAGCTTGGCAACTGAGTGGTCCATCAACAACAGGTCGTCTAGGTATGCCATTATAGTTACACCTCGTGTTCTTAGATCGGCCAACAGTGGGGCCAGAATTTTTGTGAACACTCGTGGTGCTGTGGCCAGACCGAATGGTAAGGCGCTGAACTGAAAATGGCGCCCTTCTACTGCAAAGCGTAGAAATTTTTGATGACCTGGAAAGATGGGAACATGCAAGTAAGCATCTTTGATGTCGATCGAGGCTAACCATTCCTCCCCCTGTAGGGCAGCGGTGACCGATCGGATCGACTCCATCCGGAAAGACCGGACGTTTAGAAATTTGTTTAGACTCTTTAGGTCCAATATGGGTCTTATGTCCCCGTTTGGCTTCGGGACTGTGAAAAGGTTTGAGTAGAAACCCAACCCCCACTCTTCCATAGGAACCTCCATAATTACTCCTTGGAGCAATAGTTGTTCTAACGCCAATAGGAGAGACCCTCTTTTCAGAGGGTCTCTTGGCATGCCTGACCACATAAAATGGGAAGGAGGAGACTCTTTTAACTCCAACTTGTATCCCAGAGTTACTGCGGAGAGCACCCATCTGTCTTTGATCGTCTCCCGCCAGGTCTCTGCGAACAACTGAAGTCTTCCCCCCACCCGTTTGAGTGGGGGCAGCCCTTCATAGGCTTGACTTGGAGGCTGGTTTAGTACCCCTTCGGATCCAGGGTTTCTTATTACCCTGTGACTGTCCCTGATTTTTACCCCCTGAGTTTGACCGAGGAGGCCGTCGGAACTGCTTAGTAGCAGACGTCGCAGGGATAGGAGAGGTAGTCCTCTTAAAAGATGGACCCCTAGACCTCTTCTTACTCGATAAGAGAGTACTTTTACCACTGGAAATCTTCTGGATATACTTATCCAGGTCCTCGCCAAAAAGGCGTTCCCCATGAAATGGGAAGCTAACTAAGAGCTTCTTACAGGGAGCTTCAGCAGACCAGTTTTTGAGCCACAGAAGCCTACGCATATGTACCAAAGACAGCGTGAGGCGGGAGGCCTGATGGATAGAATCCTTGATGGCGTCAACCGCAAAGCATAATGCTCTAGGCAGATCAGCCAGAGCCTGGGCCTGCTGGTCTGGGAAATCCCTCAGGACCATTTTCAAAGATTCCAATTTTTTATCTACTGGATCTTTGAACATTTGAACATTATCTACTGGACATGTCAGTGATTTGTTCACAGAAGAGATGGCTGCATCCACCGTAGGAACATTCCATCTCTGGGTGAACTTTTCCTCCATGGGATAGATCACCGGAAATTTCTTAGGCGGAACAAATAGTTTATCAGGATGTTCCCAGTCCTGGTATATAGGTCCTTCCAATAATGGATGTATTGGAAAGGAGCAATTAACCTGGGGAGCTTTTAGCGACCCCAATGAGGAGACAGCAGTAGTTGATGGTTCAACAAGAGGCATTTTAAATGCAGATCGAACCATGTCAGTTAGGGTCTGGACCCACAATCTTTCAGTCTGTGATGCTGAAAATGGTTCATCTACTGTCGATTCCTCAAAAACAGAGTTAACCTCCTCCTGATCCCCTTCAGGTAGGTCGGTCCCTTCCTGGGACTGTTGCTCTGCCAACAGGCACTCTAATGGAGGTGATGGAGATCTGGCGCGCTTTCTTTCCTGTAGAGAAGAAGCGATCAATGCTGCCAATCTCTGCTCCAATCCCTCCAGAGTTGAGGCAAAAACCTCCTCTGTTATATATGCAGGAGCAGGTGGACTGAGGACAGCCGCAGTACCTGGCACTCCCGGGGGTTCCTTATGGGTATTAACCTCTGATTTCTCAGGGGAGGAGGGTGCAGATGACTGCTCCAGATCCTCAGAGCCCGATGGAGACCCCCTACACTTCCTGAGAGGTATATCTCGGAGTTTTTTAGGCGGCATATTCCTTAGTTCAAAGCTGAGGTATTCCAGCCACAATACACCCCTTACTGAAATAGTCTAATGCAATTTGCTGCTATGTACATCAGTGGGTGTCTACTAATGCGTCTTTCTGGGGATGCCTGTATCAACCGCCCGCTGTAAGCCCCTATACCATGCTACCAGCTCCTTTTCATGCTCTGTGTCCATAGCAAGCAGCGTGGACTGAGTCCTTTTATCTTGCTGGGACGCCCGCACATGCGCAGAAGCGCTGGGCGCACAGAGCGCGTCATCCGCCAGGCTCCGCCCACTTTTTGAAGCTAAATCTATAAAAAGAAAGCGTGTGTGCGCGCGCGCGCGTGCACGTGTGCGCTCTTGGCGCCCTGTAGGGAGAGGAGCCAGGGTCCCTGTTTCACCAGGACTCGGGGATGGAAGGAAACTACTTGGCAGCATGACAGAGGAATGCAGCTTCCCTGATAGAGAGCTCACTCATCTGCCTGGACTTTCACCATGGAAGGAATAGTCCCAAGAAAAAAAAAGACGTTCCACAGCGGCCTCCAGTGGACAAACACAGGTACCGCACTTTTGTCTTTTTTTTTTATTTTTTAAAACCTCCTTTATGAAAAACATTTCCAGGTTTACAGTTTTTAAAACTTCCTTTATGAAAAGACATTTCTAGGATTTCTTAGGCATATACAGCTATTAGCGGGAATACCTTTTAGGTAACAGGCAGAAAGACATATTAGGCTTGGGGGTCCCCTCAATAGAACCAAGTTCCTGAGGGGCCCCCACTTACCTTTTCCCTGCCGCAGGACTTTGTTTGGTCTACAGAAGCCCAAACTTCACCTCTCACGGCAGGCATTGTACTAGACCTTCAGGGACCGGGTTCCCAAGGATTCCACTCCCCTGGACCTGTATAGCACCCTGCACAGATAGCCTCTTGGTTTTGGGTATGACCAGAGCTCTGGATCCCAGGGTCCAGCCCTCCTAAGAGAGGCATTACAGGCAAAACCTTGCTCTTCTCTGCAAGGCCCGGGTACCGACCGTTTAGCTATGAAGCTTTTTTGGTCGGATCCAGAATAGCTTGCTAAGGCCCAGAGAACCTGTACACAAGCCCAGATGAATACATGTTAACCTTGGCCAACACCTTAGACACTGGCAAAAAACTGAGGTACTCCCGGATGGGAGGGGCTTATATAGGGAAGGGTACTTCCTGTTTTGGAAGTTGCCAGTGCCAGCACCTGAAGGTAATTCTATATAACCCACATAGTAATGACTATGCTGCTCTGTGTCCCGTGATGTATGAACAAGAAAACAGGTTTACTTCCATTCTGAGAAGAAGATGGGCTCACGAAAACAATGAAATGTGTCACTAAGAACAACTAGTGGTGACACATTTGTGTCCTGAAACAACCTGCTATGCCAGCAGATACTATCATGTTGTCTCAAAATTGTTTAGAAGGCGTGGTGAAATACTAATTCCTTTAGCTTCACAGAGAAAGGTACAGAAAAAACTGCTTCCCTGGAAATTTTCCAATGGTTAGCACCTATAGCAGGGATATGCAATTAGCGGACCTCCAGCTGTTGCCAAACTACAAGTCCCATGAGGCATAGCGAGACTCTGACAGCATCAAGCACGACACCCAGAGGCAGAGGCATGATGGGACTTGTAGTTTGGCAACAGCTGAAGGTCCGCTAATTGCATATCCCTGACCTATAGAGAACCCATGAGAAAAAGCCCTACAAAGTCCAATTCTCAGTGAACCTCACATAAGATGCTTAGTTTGGGTATGTTACCTACAAAAGACTGGGCTATGTACAGTGACTCTTAGTGCAGCACAGAGTACCACAGTTTAAGGTAGTACATTACTGTGCATTGCGGATTGTAGTGATGGGGTGCCAGACACTGTGTGCACTGTGCATAGTGTGTTAACATGCTGCGTTAATGCACACTTTACCACAAGGCATAAGTGTGAATAGGCCCTAAAGCATAATTCCAGGTTAACAACAGAATAAAAAATGTATCATCCTGCAGTAGAATTTATATTAAAAAAAACCAGCTTTTGCTGCAATTACTTCTGTCCTCTGCAGAAAGTCTGCTCGTCCACTAGATTTAGCTCCCCTTTTGGGTTAAATGACAGTCAGAGTCATTCAATCTATTTCCTGTGAGCCCAGACTGTCATGGACACACCCCCTTGGAATGCATCATGACATTGGCCGGGGCTCACATCTCACAGCTACTGCTGCACCAAACAGTACTCACGCATAACATAACATAAATGCATAACGCAACGTGAATAAAAGAGGTATTGTAAAACTGCCTAGCAATCAAAAGGGTTGCCCTTAGTACTCACATGCAAAAAACTCAACAAACTCAACACCATAAGGTACAAGAAGCCATGTAATGATTCCATATATGACCCTCAACCATCCCTGAACTACCAGTTTGCAGCAGACCTTTCTGTTAAGAATGTAACTTCAGGACATTTAATAAGCATAACGCAGATGACTAATGAGATCTCAGCAGTTATTTTTACTTTTCTGGTGTGAAGGTGAGTCAATGGTGTAGGAGGAATCTGCATTCTTGTTTAGCATATACGTATGTGTCACATTCTTCTTCTTTGACAACAGAAGCAAAGCCAAATAGTAAAGACATATGCTGCATACAGCTAAAGCACTACAAAAACAATCTTGTTCATTATAAACATCCTAGAAACAGAGGATACTGAGCACCACATAACACAAGCTATTCTGGTACATTTTTAAAGTCATGAGATGCCTCCAGACATTACATTATTTTTGCACCAGAGACAGTTTTGGCCAGATTGGGAAATAATCATATGTCTGTATGTACTCCCCAACCTTGAAAAAAACATTCCATACCAGACCCTTTTCAGAGAATAAGCATGAATCAGTTGGTTGGATTTTCCTAGAGAACTGCCGGTGTTCTAGTTCCGGGCATTATTCAATAGGGGGCATTTCTCGACAGGATACCAGGATAGTTTACCAAGGCTCCTCTCTCTTCTCAATAGATCCAAACAAGTATTTTTTAGCTAATTTGAACATTAGTTTATAAAAAGAGGTTTTATATGAAAGGTCCTTTTGCAGTCAGATCATGCACAGACATCTGACCACCATTCCTTTAACCAAGTTAGGAGGAGGAGAAATCAGTTTAGTAAGCTGTAAGAAAGTGAAACCAAGAACAGTACACACAATGCCTGCATGGTTGTACTATTTCACCTACTTAAAGTGGAAGTAAACCCCCCTATCGTCTTCAGCCAAGGAAGCTGCCATCTTTGCCTCTGTTTAATCTACAACTGCCATGATGCTGCACATGTGATCAGTTATGACACCAGCCATTGGATGGTTTGACAGTTTGGTTGAGAGCACAACCAATGGGAGTGTTACATTTCCGGCACGTGCCGGAAATGAAACTGTTTTATTAATGGGTTTACTTCCGCTTTAAAATTAAATTCCATTCTTACCTTCTACAACGTATCTTGCACAGTTGTACAGGCTCACCTTCTGTACCTACTCTGATTTCATGTGATTTGCATGCTGTAAGCTTCTCACAGTGTACACCAGAAGCTGTAGCAAGTCATATAGAGCTCGGCTTGTTTCCTGACCGGAGGACATCCAGCATCATCAAGACTATTCCTCCCCAGACTTACAGTCCCTGCCCAAAACTTTTCATGTGTTTTCATGGAGGTTCACATCTTATGTGGGCCTTACCACAACTTCCTGTTTCAGTAAGCCACAGTACCTCGAAAAAGTATTCATACCCCTTGAAATGTTCCACATTTAATTATTATTATTTTTTATTTTAGGTACTTGTATAGTGCCATCAATTTACACAACGCTTTACATATACATTGTACATTCACATCAGTTCCTACCCTCAAGGAGCTTACAACCTAAGGTCCCTAACACACATTCCTACATATACTAGGGCCAATTTTTAGACATGATCCGAATAATCTACCAGCATGTCTTTAGAGTGTGGGAGGAAACCGGAGTACCCGGAGGAAACCCACACAGGCACATGGAGAACATACAAACTCCAGGCAGATGGTGTTGTGGTTGGGATTTGAACCAGCGACCCTTTTTGCTGCTAGGTGAATGTGCTATCCACTACACCACTGTGCTGCCCTAACATTTTATTGTGTTACGTCCAAAAAACGAGAATGTTTTCTTTTGTGATTTTATGTGATAGACCAACACAAAGTGGCACATAATTGTGAAGTGGAAGGAAAATGATAAATGGTTTTCAATTTTTCTTTACAAATAAATATTTGAAAAGTGTGGCATGCATTTGTATTCAGACCCCTTTACTCTGATACCCCCAACTAAAATCTAGTGAAACCAATTGCCTTCTGAAGTCACCAAATTAGTAAATAGAGTCCACCTGTGTGTAATTTTATCTCAGTATAAATACAGCTGTTCTGTGAAGCCCTCAGAGGTTTGTTAGAGAACCTTAGTAAACAAACAGCATCATGAGGGCCAAGGAACACACCAGACAGGTCAGGGATAAAGTTGTGGAGAAGTTTAAAGAAGTGTTAAATTATAAAAAAAAATATCCCAATCTTTAAACATCTCATGGAGCACTGTTTATCCATAATTCGAAAATGGAAAGTGTATGGCACAACCGCAAACCTACCAAGACATGGCCGTCCACCTAAACTGACAGCAGGCCAGGCAAGGAGAACATTAATCAGAGAAGTAGCAGAGAGGCTCATGGAAACTCTGGAGGAGCTGCAGATATCTACACTTCAGGTGGGAGAATCTGTCCACAGGACAACTATTAGTGGCGCACTCCACAAATCTGGCCTTTATGGAAGAGTGGCAAGAAGAAAGCCATTGTTGCAAGCAAGCCATAAGAAGTCCCATTTGCATTTTGCGAGAAGCCATGTGGGGACACAGCAAACATGTGGAATAAGCAGTGTTAATTTTGGCAGCAAATTTCAATTTAGGCTTCATGTACTCGGGACGTTTTTACAACCTCTCCTGAACGATTTTACTTGACAGATAGTAACCCACGTTTAAAATGTCAGTTTTGCTGCGTTTACATGCCGCGCTTGGCTGCGTTTGCGTTTAGAAGTATTTCTAAAAAAAAAAATGTAAACGAATACAAATGCACCCCACACTTTTAAGATATTTATTTGTAAAAAATCTTGAAAACCATTTATCATTTTACTTCCACTTCACAATTATGTGCCACTCTGTGTTGGTCTATCACATAAAATTACAATTACAATAACATACGTTTACAATTTTGGTTTTAACATGAAGAAGATCAAACTTTAGCTCTGAATATACAGTAAGTACATACTGTGTTTTTCCAAATTCCAATAGGTATTAGCTTCCAAACTATATGCTGCAGGATTAGTTCCACATCAACCCTAAATAGCTGATCAAAATAACAGCCGATTCTGGATCAGATGTACAGTTATCACATTCCAAAAACATATATCTCATGATTTAATTTACCTTGATTGCTTGGAGATTCCGATTTTCTTGTTTGCAATTCTGGAGTTCTTTCTGCAAAGGCATTAAAAATGGTGTAACTTATTAAACTCTTCCATACTGGGAGGAATACTACTCGGTGCACATTTAGAGCTGGACTGCATTTAACATTAAATTGGATGTAAACCCACTCTCATCTTTTCTAAACTGCTGCCATAGTGGTTATCTATGAGGATATACATGCCTTCTGCATGTATCCTTACCTGTCAAATGTCTCCCCTCTGTCTGTTATGAGACCCGAAAAAATGCAGATTCTGCGGGCGGGTCTGTTGTCCGGAGCTCGTGGGTGGAGTCGTGATGTCAGTAGACTCCCCGCCCACCTCTACACTCCCCTTGTCAACATGCATTTTCTCCTGTGTATTTCTTACACTGAACTTCTGCTATGATCACTAACATCCAGTCAAAACCCAGAAAAGTCACCACATGACTTCAGCATGCCCAATCATGCTGAGGTGTGGAGCAGCCAATCCTGGGAGAGCTGGAGAAGAAATGAGGAGGGAATCTGAACTACACAGAATGTCTCTCTCAGCCTCCTGCATGAGATATGTAAATCACCTGTCACTCACAGCAAGGGGGAAGAACTGACTACTATTTCTCTGTGTGTCAGTTTTTATCTCACTGAAAAAAGGTAAGAGGATTGCTCAGAGCTAGATTAACTCTTCGTGGCAAGACTGGGCACAGATGACATGAAATCCTATTCTGTACAAGGTGCAAGCCTTAATTTAAAAAAAAAGACTTTGGGTTTACATCCACTTTAATCTTGTTCTGTTCTTTCTTTTTGGTACTGTGTACAGAACATCGTTTTTTTTTATGTGTGTGCAGAAAGTACAAGCTCAGTGTTGAGGTCAAGTATATTTCTTTATGTGGTCCTGAATTTAACATAATCATATTTCTAAAGAGGTCAACTACAGTAATTTCCCTACTTACGAATAAGTTCCGTTCTGGGACCTCGTTCGTAAACCCAACCTGTTCGTAAGTCTAACAAAGACAAAGGCTGTGAGCGCTGATCAGTGTGTTCTGGCGGGGGGAGTCCCCCTGTCAAAACACAATAGCACAGTAGGGGAGATCGCTGCACCAACATTGCTTGTGTTGGTATGGCAAACTGTCAGTTTTTTTTTCATTCAACCCGTTGGGTTGAATAAAAAAACTGTGCAAACACATGTTCGCATCTTTGAAAGTTTGCAACTCGCAGGTTCGTATGCATGAGTTGAGTTGAGTGGCATCTTGATATAGCGCGGTCATTTACCCCATAGGATCCCGACGCACTTGCGCTAGGGCCAATTTAGACAGAAGCCAAATAACCTACTAGCATGTCTTTGCATGGGGTATTCCTTTAAAATGAATCTGTGTTTTGTCTATGTAGGCCAAAGCAACAGGTTTTCTCCAAGGCTCCTTTCACACTCCGAACCGCCGGCAAAACGCCGCTGCAGCAGTGTTTTGCGGGCGGTTTTAACCCTTTTTTGGCCGCTAGCGGGGTTAAAAGCGCCCCGCTAGTGGCTGAAAATCGCGGCTAAAACGATGGTAAAGCGCCGCTAAAAATAGCGACACTTTACCGCCAACGCCCGCTACGCCCCAGTGTGAAAGTACTCTTAATCAAACCCCTATGAGTTAAGGCCAAAGAGGTACATGACATCTCCTGAACGTCTTCCTATTATTTATATCTGACAGGTTTTATGGCTCTGCTGGAGCATACACTGACACTCAGGACTGTAAGAGAGGAGAGAGAGGCACACAGATCAGCTTTGTAATCACATCATACAAAAGCTTCTGTGATTGGGCAGGAGGAGGGGAGGGGCATAACAGCTGCACCAACTCTAATTTTGAAGATGCTTACACCTGAAGCATCAGTGTTGGGCTCCTGGAAATACAGTGATGTCCATCTTCTGGGAGAGCAATAAAACAGTCAGCTGTAAATAATAGAGATAAGCCCAGGAGACGTCATGCAGATATAAGGTTTTGATGATTTTTTTTTCTTTTTTTTTACTGCAGGATGGATTTATATATGTATCTTGGGTTTTAGTAGGTATACCTTTGTTTTTAACTTGGGTCTGTGTGTCTTTATACTTTATATATAATGAAATGTATTTATTATGCAGTTTGCTGCATAAGAGTCAGATATTTTTCATATACCGTATATACTCGAGTATAAGCCGACCGGAATATAAGCCGAGGCACCTAATTTTACCACCAAAAACTGGGAAAGGGTATTTGACTTGAGTATAAGCCTAGGGTGTCCATCTGCATGCCTCACTGTGCCTTACTTTGCCTCACTGTGTCCATGTGCCCATGCCTCACTGTGTCCATGCCTCACTGTGTCTATGCCTCACTGTGCCCATGCCTAGACTGACTTTTAACATGGGAGTCTATGGAAGGAGTGCGTGGCTTTGAAACATTGGTGCTCCCTGGCCGTAGGTTCCCCAGACAACAAACTTTGCACACTTATAGAGGAGAAATGGGGCTACATGTGTGCCAAGCTTCGGGTCCAGGGGACCCAAGACCGGCCAGTACCAGGTCCCCAAAGTCACCGGAGAAATGACCGTTTAACATGGGAGTCTATGGAAGGGGTGCCCGGCTTTGAAAAATCAGTGCTCCCCGGCCGTAGGTCCCCCGGATAACAAACTTTGTAGAGGACGAGTGGGGCTACATGTGTGCCAAGTTTGGGGTCCAGGGGAACCTAGGGTCGGCCGGGTCCCCAAAATTCGGGAGATCAGGCACAAAAAGGTGACTCGAGTATAAGCCGAGGGGGGCATTTTCAGCACAAAAAAATGTGCTGAAAAACTCGGCTTATACTCGAGTATATACGGTATATCAGAATTTCCATGGAAGCCCTAAAAAAGTAAATATCTTTACAGAAGTTGTGTGTTAAAGTGGTTGTAAAGGCAGAAGTTTTTTTAATCTTAATGCATTCTATGCATTATGATAAAAAACCTTCTGTGTGCAGCAGCCCCCCTAATATTTACCTGAGCCCATCTCTATCCAGTGATGTGCACGAGTGCCTTGGCCATCCGGGACTCTCCCTCCTGATTGGCTGAGACACAGCAACGGCGCTATTGGCTCCTGCTGCTGTCAATAAAAATCAGTTAGCCAATCAGGAGAGAGAGGGGAGGAGCCGAACCGGTCTAAATAGACACGGAGCTGCGGCTCGGGTGCCCCCATAGCTAGCTGATTGCTGTGGGGGGCACTCGACAGAAGGGAGGGGCCTGGAGCGCAGACGAGGGACCCGAGAAGAGGAAGATCCAGGCTGCTCTTTGCAAACCATTTGACAGAGAAGGTAACTATAACATGTTTGTTATTTAAAAAAAAAAAAAAAAAGAAGACTTTAGTATCACTTTAAGTTTGCTAAAACTCAATGTAAATCATCTACAGGCAGATGTGTTTTTTTCCCGAAAAATAAAAAACCTGAAGTTAGCCTTTTTCAAAAGTTATGGCAGATTAAATAAAGTTCAGGATACAAACTGGTCAGCAATAACATATTAAAGACATAACTCGCAATAAAAAACTTTCGAAAAATAGTGGTGGCTAAGAGGCATAGTTTTAATCTTGCACTTATTAAACATGACCAAGTACTGTAGGTTGTTAAGGAGATCTGGTGTTTTCCTTTAGATCATATCACATTATGAATAATGGGATGTCAGTAACTACTACACATTATCACATTGTGTTACTACAAAAAAACTCATCCTCTCTAACTTGTAGGTATTGCAGTAAGGACTCACCTTCAGACACTGGTTCTCACTCATACTCTGGTCAAGGCGACTTTTGATGATGACCTGAAATGCAGAAGAAGTGAAGTTCAGCAATGATGGAAAATGCTGGAAATACTTGCAGAATGGTAAAGGCAGGTACAGTATGAACTCACCAGTTGTTCTTCTGGGCACGCCCCGTCTTCACGCAAAGAGAATAAGCTCTCTTGTTCGTCTTCGGGAAGCGATCCATTTAATAGCAATGCCTGAAAAGGAAACACAATCCTGTAACCACGGGAGATAATAAAGCTGGGATATTGTTACAGGCTGCTATATGAATACAAATAAAGACTCCCTTATTAGGACTGAGCTACAATGTGTCTGTGAATTACAACAAATTATACAATGTTCCTATGCACATTTTAAGTGTAATAAACTTTATTTTTTGTTGTAGATAGACTTAAATAGGAAAGACTTAAATAAGTTATGCCTGTGTCCTGCTGCGAGGATTTCTCTATACTTGTTGTTTTGGAGAAGCGACAAGAAATATGAAAAAAAAACAAAAAAACGTTGTATTTCCACTATTTTTGTTTCAGTGGAAATGGTCACCAGGACTAATAGAAGGGTAATTCTCCCCAGCAAGGACACAGACAGCAATAAAAACTTGACAAAGGGTCTAACCCTTGTCTGCTCTGTCCAAGCCTTTATATACTTTCCTTGCTTTCCCTGTCAGTTAGCAGAATGAGATCTTTAGTGCTTGCTAATGTGGACTTAAATAGAATGTCACCGATGTAATGTCATATAAAAGGAAGATGTTTATTCTTCAGTATTTGATCCCTGAGGAAGTCACATGACCAGTGACGCAACGCATCGGATGGAGCCTTGTGACGTCACTTCCGGTGCTTATTGAGAGGGGAAGCGAGGGGACGTGTGTCACTACTTGCGGATTTTGTTCTTACTAGATGTAAGCTGTTTTTTTATTAAACAAGTTTTACTTTATTTGGCAATATTGCACTATGGTTGTTTTTTTTTCTCTGAGTGCCATCTACACAAGTAGTAGTTTTTTTTGAGCGAGTTTTTCTATACATATGGAACTATCCAGTGGTGAGTGCAGGATGTGTTGGTGCTAAGATTCCATGCAGCAGTTCGTCTTCGCTTGGGAGCGGAATGTCTCCGCAGATCCACCAGCAGGATTCCCCATTTGCTATCTGATGAGCCTTGTTTGAACTTTTGGTCCTTATTGGAGGTGAGCGGCCAATCTATAAATTTTACAATCGATGTTGGACTGATGCTTTGTTTCCTTATTATATATAAACTGATTCCCACCATTTGTTTTTACTTTTTTTGCACTTTATTTTATTTTTGGGTTTTATGTTACCGGCACATTATATTAAATAAGCGCACCACTCCCCCCTTCTTTTTCTTATTCTTCAGTATTATTTATCACACTTTAATAATGTTTTCCTGTTTACATTCTACATAGAAGCAAATTTTGAATGAAAAGTACTGTAGTTGACTATCACTGCCTCATTACTAAATGTAGAATGTGTACAAATTACTGAACTATACCCTAGATCAGGGGTCTCCAAACTCCCTAAACAAAGGGCCAGTGTACTGCTTTTGAGACTTTAGGAGGCTGGACTGTGGCCAGTGAGAGTAGAAAATGCCCCAGCATCCATTGGAGTCCGCAATGTCTCAGGCTTGGTGGTCAGTGGGATTAAAAAAAATGTGGTCACTAGGAGGAGGAATAGTGCCCCATCATTGGTATTAGTGGCAGGAACCGTGCACCATCATTGGTGTCAGTGGGAGGAATGATGCCCCAATGTTGGTTTCAGTGGAAGGAAAGATGTCTATTGTTGGTGTCATTGGAAGGAATAGTGCTCAATCGTTGGTGTCAGTGGGGGGGGGGGGGTTGGTGCCCCACTGTTGGTGTCATTTAAAGGAATGGTGCCTCATTGTTAATGTCAATAGAAGGAATAATGGCTCAAGGGCCGGACAAAGGCAAACAAAGGGCCACAGATTGGAGACCAATGCCCTAGATTTGAAGTTACTGGAAACATTTTGTTAGTCGAGTGCTAACACTTTGAAATCTGCAAAAACAAATAGCGAAATTCACAGTAACATGCACAAACAATGGAAGAAATTGTCTTTCACTGAGTTACTGGCATTTGTCATAGGTTAGCAGCTACTGAAGACCACTTGAAAGAGAAAGGCCTTATTTACACTTATGTTTGGGGGGATGGTCGGAACACACGTCTGAGACACATTTTTACTGTCCCCAACTACTCCCCCTTATGCTGCAAAATGCAGCAGAAGTTGGAGCACATAATATACGGCCAAAATGCTTTGCATCGCAGTGCTGCAAAATAATTTCCCTGACAAACAGATTCAGCAGGCATTACTCCTTGCTGAAAGCAGCCCATTTAATTGAATAGGGGCGCCTCGCAACTGCCCCTAAACTGCATGCAATGCAATTGGATGTGGCACACTAGTGCAAGTCTTAAGGGGTTAAAACAGGTGGGGAAGAGGCAATACAACGCCACCTCTCCATCTGTCAAATGCGCTCTGAGAACGATCCGAATACAGATCACTCTTCAGAGAGCAACACTAGTGTAAACTAGCCCTTGGTGAACCTATAGGCCAGTCTTATCAAATTAGGCCACATATAGCCTCATATTACTCCTTTGAGACCCTCAGCTGGTTTAAGCATTTACACTGAATATGACCCTAGATATTCTCCAGTGAATACGGGGTACACTTACATAATTTTGTAGCCAAGTGCTTTATAAATTGTTTCATTGACCCATTATCAAGGATTAAATATGCTAGGATACAGTTATTAGTATAACTTAAATTACTCATCATCTGTCGTGTTTTTTGGAAATCACTTGAAGGATGCGACCTTCAGCAGATATAATGCAGTTTCTCGCACATTTAACATACTCAGTTCAGCCCACTGTTCCCTCTCAGTTTGACATGTCTGCTAAAGACTGTTTTAAATATTTAAAAGACCTACCTGAGAGCTTGTTGTAGCACAAGGTGTCTGCTATTATCTTTACTAACCAGAAAACCCTCCTTTATATACATATCAGTGAGAATAATTGTACCAGCGGACCCCTTGTGTGCCTCCTTTACAATCCAAGTACATTTCGAGATATGAACAATGGTCTTCCTGAGTTATGCTGACTGCACTGCTCATTTCCAATGTGAAATTGTTCTGTTATGATTGCCCTATGCTTTCATTCTATAGTTACTGTAACACTAGTTTACTTAGAGATTTGTTTAATATATAGATGTAGAGACAAGTAGACAAGCTGTTTTATAAGAGCCCGGTGAAGATAACAGATGCATACCTGCAGGCCAGATATCATTTTCTTGGCTTCCTCCATTTCCCTCTCTAGGTGATCCTGTTGCTCTAGGAGATGGTCCTCCCATGATGTGTCTGGATACATGGCTGGGTTAATCGCCTGGGATTCTGGTGGAGGTATAAATGATTCATCTGCAACCAAAGCAAAAACAGAACATACAATACATGGAACTCATTTAAATTTAAAGCATAACTCAATGGAACAAACCAAGTACAAGTAAAAAGTACATACTATATATACTCGAGTATAAGCTGACCCGAATATATGCCGAGGCACCTAATTTTACCACAAAAAACTGGGAAAACGTATTGACTCGAGTATAAGTGTAGGGTGTCCATCTGCATGCCTCACTGTGCCTCACTGTGTCCATGTGCATGCCTCACTGTGTCCATGCCTCACTGTGTCCATGCCTCACTGTGCCCATGCCTCACTGTGCCCATGCCTCACTGTGCCCATGCCTCACTGTGCCCATGCCTCACTGTGCCCATGCCTCACTGTGCCCATGCCTCACTGTGTCCATGCCTCACTGTGCCCATGACTAGACTGACGTTTAACATGGGAGTCTATGGAAGGGGTGCTCGGCTTTGAAAAATCGGTGCTCCCCGGCTGTAAGGTCCCCCAGACAACAAACTTTGCATACTTGTAGAGGAGAAATGGGGCTACATGTGTGCCAAGTTTCGGGTCCAGGGGACCAACGACCGGCCAGTACCAGGTCCCCCAAATCACCAAAGAAATGACCGTTTAACATGGGAGTCTATGTAAGGGGTGCCCGGCTTTCAAAAACCGGTGCTCCCAGGCCGTAGGTCCCCGGACAACAAACTTTGCACAGTTGTAGAGGAAGAGTTGGGCTACATGTGTGCCAAGCCTACGGCCGGCCAGTACTGGGAGATCAGGCGCAAAAAGGTGACTCATGTAAAAGCCGAGGGGGGCAGTTTCAGCACAAAAAAATGTGCTGAAAAACTCGGCTTAAACTCGAGTATATACGGTACCCTTGTTTTCCATTTCATACCTCCAGTGTGCTTGGGCAACCCAACTGTTAGTATGGAATGGAAGGGTAAGTGCTGGGGGCAATGGTTAAACAACAAGAACTTTAGGAGTTAGGTTAAAGTGTATGTTACGTCAACATTTTATATTCCTGTGGAAGTTGAGGGAAAAAACTGTGCTAAACCAAAAAAACAAGAGAAAGGAAGCTGCTAACACTCAAACCAAAAAAAGTCTAACGTGACTAGAGATGAGCTCGGTGTTCGAGTCGAACATACGTTCGACTCGAACATCGGCTGTTCGATCGTTCGACAAAGATCGAACGATTTGGGCCGTTTGCGCCAAATCGAGTGACGCGAACGGCCCACAATGCACTACGCCATCGCAGTGCAATCCAGGCGCTGTGATTGGCCAAGCATGCACTGTGACACCGCATGCTTGGCCAATCACAGTGCCGGCAGCGAGGAGAGCCATAATTGGCCACAGGCAGGATGCCTGTGGCCAATTATAGCTCAGGGGGATTTAGTACACACCCCACACTATAAAAGGCTGCCAGCGCGGCGGCCTTGTGTAGTGTGTTCCGGTTCAGGGAGAGAGAAGGATAGGCAGGGACAGTGTCAGTGCTATTTGTTAATTTAACTTGTGTGCAGGGAGAGAGAAGGATAGGCAGGGACAGTGTCAGTGATATTCTTTGCTAAACCTTGTGTGCAGGGAGAGAGAAAAATAGGCAGGGACAGTGTCAGTGATATTCTTTGCTAAACCTTGTGTGCAGGGAGAGAGAAGGATAGGCAGGGGACAGTGTCAGTGTCATTTTTGCTAAGCCTCCTGCAATGTATACACCTGAAGCTAGCCCTTATTGCTGTGTTTTCCTGTTGTGTAACACAGGCAGGCATCTGCAGCACTTACAGCGGGCTTAGTGTGCCTCCTGCACATTATACACCTGAAGCTAGCCCTTATTGCTCGTGTTTTTTTTCTTTTGTGTTACACTAACAGGCATCTGCAGCACTTAGAGTGGGCATAGTGTGCTTCCTGCAAAATATACACCTGAAGCTAGCCCTTATTGCTGTGTTTTCCTGTTGTGTAACACAAGCAGGCATCTGCAGCACTTACAGCGGGCGTAGTGTGCTTCCTGCAAAATATACACCTGAAGCTAGCCCTTATTGCTGTGTTTTCCTGTTGTGTAACACAGGCAGGCATCTGCAGCACTTACAGCGGGCGTAGTGTGCCTCCTGCACATTATACACCTGAAGCCAACCCTTATTGCTTGTGTTTTTTGTTCTTTTGTGTTACACTAACAGGCATCTGCAGCACTTACAGCGGGCGTAGTGTGCTTCCTGCAAAATATACACCTGAAGCTAGCCCTTATTGCTGTGTTTTCCTGTTGTGTAACACAGGCAGGCATCTGCAGCACTTATAGCGGGCGTAGTGTGCCTCCTGCACATTATACACCTAAAGCTAGCCCTTATTGCTCGTGTTTTTTTTCTTTTGTGTTACACTAACAGGCATCTGCAGCACTTACAGCGGGCGTAGTGTGCTTCCTGCAAAATATACACCTGAAGCTAGCCCTTATTGCTGTGTTTTCCTGTTGTGTAACACAGGCAGGCATCTGCAGCACTTACAGCGGGCGTAGTGTGCCTCCTGTACATTATACACCTGAAGCTAGCCCTTATTGCTCGTGGTTTTTTTCTTTTGTGTTACACTAACAGGCATCTGCAGCACTTACAGCGGGCGTAGTGTGTCTCCTGCACAGTATACACCTGAAGCTACCCCTTATTGCTGGTTTTCCCATCTCCCTGCAGGCCATTAGAATGTCTGGAAGGCAAACAAGGAGAGGCAGACAGTCAGGAGCCAATAAAAGAGGGCAAGCAGGCTCTGTGTCTAGAGACAACAGTGCTGGTCGTGGACGCAGTGCATCGTCACCAGCACGTGGCCATGGGACACGCTTGTCCTTATTTTCGTCAGCTGGACGTGTTGAGCCGCATCATGCCGAAGACTTGGTAGAGTGGATGACCAAGCCCTCCTCATCCTCCTCATCCTCTCTCACCCAGGCTCAGGGTACTGGCAAAGCAGCTGCCAAAGCGTCCTCTTCCCTCGTATCAATGTCATCATCAGTCACTCCTTCCCTAGACCCACCGTGTCCTCCTGAGGAGTCCCCCGAACTGTTTGAGCACAGTGTTGGGTACATGCTCCAGTAGGATGCCCAGCGTTTCGAAGGGTCTGATGATGATACCCAGCTAGAGGAAGGCAGTAGCGTGAGAGCAGAGAGAGGGGATGCTCAAGAAGGACAGCAATCTGGCAGTCATGTTCCAGCAGCTGCAGCATACTGCCAGATTGGCTCCAGTGATGAGGAGGGAGGGGATGATGAGGTCACTGACTCCACGTGGGTGCCTGATAAGAGAGAGGAGGATGAGGAGGAGGCACATCTCCAACAAGGCAGGATGCCCTCGGGGGGCCAGCGTAAGGGCAGCACACCGACTGAATCACACCGCAGTGCTCCGCCTGTGCAGGGCGCTGCCTCTGCCCGTTATTCCAAAAGTTCTTTGGTGTGGGCCTTTTTTGAGTCGAGTGCATCAGATCGCACCGCTGCTGTTTGCAACATATGTCTGAAGCGTATCTCGCGTGGCCAAAACATCAGCCGCTTGGGCACCACATGCTTGACCAGACATATGTTGACCTGCCATGCAGCTCGTTGGCAAGCGTATCTTAAAGACCCACACCAAAGAACAAAGCGGACCTCTCCTTGCTCCTCATCAGTTGGGATCTCCAACCCCAATGTACCTTCAGTTCTCTCTGAAACCTGCACTGAGAGGAATGAAGGTGTAGAATTAGGTGTGTCACAGCCAAGTACTTGCGGGCACTCTGCTAGCAGTACACAGACATCCGATTCTAGCAGGCAAATTTCCCTGCCCCAGCTGCTGGACCGTCGAAAGAAGTTCACTCCCAGCCATCCACATGCCCAGCGGTTGAATGCTAGCTTGGCTAAATTGCTAGCAATTCAACTGCTGCCTTTTCAGTTGGTAGACTCGGCCCCCTTCCGTGAGTTTGTGCAATGTGTGGTTCCTCAGTGGCAGGTTCCCAAATGCCACTTTTTCTTACAGAAGGCGATTCTGGCTCTCTACCGGCATGTGGAAGGCAATGTCCATGCCTCGCTGGACAGGGCGGTCAGCGGTAAGGTGCATATTACCGCTGACTCATGGTCCAGCAGGCATGGACAGGGACGTTACCTTTCTTTCACGACCCATTGGGTCACTCTTTTGGCAGCTGGGAAGGATGCAGGACAAGGTGCAGTAGTGTTGGAGGTTGTTCCGCCGCCACGCCTCCAAAATGCTACTACTGGTTGTTGTGACACACCTCTCTCCTCCACCCCCTCCTCTTCTTCTTCCTCCATGGCCTCTTCCTGTGCTTTGTCCTCGGAACCAGCAGTGCTCCGTAGGCGTTCAAGGGGCTACGCAAGTACGCAGGCAAAAAGATGCCATGGCGTGCTTGCGCTGGTGTGTTTGGGGAACAGGAGCCACACTGGGGCAGAGGTTCTGTCTGCTCTGCAGGGGCAGGCCGAGAGGTGGTTGACGCCACGCCAGCTTAAGCCTGGAATGGTGGTTTGCGACAATGGCACCAACCTCCTCTCCGCCCTCCGACAGGGACAACTGACCCATGTGCCCTGTGTGGCTCATGTCCTTAACCTGGTGGTGCAGCGGTTCTTGGGCAGGTACCCGGGCTTACAGGATGTCCTGAGGCAGGCCAGGAAAGTCTGTGTGCATTTCCGCAGATCATATAATGCCAGTGCTCGGCTGGCTGAGCTGCAAAAGGAGTTGAACCTGCCCAAGAACCGCCTTTATGTGACATGCCCACCAGGTGGAACTCACTGTTGGCCATGCTGCAGCGGCTGTACACGCAGCAGAGGGCCATCAATGAGTACCTGTGCGACTACGGCACCAGGACAGGGTCAGGGGAGCTCGGGCTTTTTTCACCACGCCAGTGGGGCATGATCAGGGATGCATGCACTGTCCTGGCACCATTTGAGGAGGCCACGAGGATGGTGAGCAGTGACAGTGCATGCATCAGTGACACTGTACCTCTTGTGCACCTGTTGGAGCATACACTGCGTAGAATAATGGACAGGGCACTTGAGGCAGAACAGAGGCAGGAAGAGGAGGACTTCCTTGCCTCTCAAGGCCCCCTTTACCCAGACAGTGTTCCTTCTGTCCCACCCATCACACAGGAAGAGGACAAGGAGGAGGAGAAGGAGGAGGAGGATTGTGTCAGCATGGGGGTGGAGCATGGCACTCAGCATCAACAACAGCAGTCTTTTAGGGATGATTTACAGTCCCAACAAACCCGTGGACTTGTACGTGGCTGGGAGGAGGTGGCTGCGGATCATGTCGTTCTTAGTGACCCAGAGGACTCCGGACCGAATGCTTCAGCTAACCTACGATGCATGGCCTCCCTGATCCTGCAAAGTCTGCGGAAGGATCCTCGTATTCTTCGGATCAAGGAGAGGGACCATTACTGGCTGGCCACTCTCCTTTATCCACGGTACAAGGGTAAGGTTGCGGACCTTATCTTGCCGTCGCAGAGGGAGCAGAGGAGGAGACATCTCCGGGAGGCCTTGCAGAAAGGTCTGTGCAACGCATTCCCAGAGACTGGGAGGTTAAAAACTCCTGGTCCTGGACAACGAGTTGCTGAGGCTTCGGTCAGTAGCAGAAGGAGCGGTGGAGAAGGTGGCCGTCTGACCGATGCGTTCAGACAATTTTTTAGTCCGCAATTTTTTAGATCGGTTCCAGCAACCATCGCCAGCGTCTGATATACATGGTGCAGGAATACCTAGGGGCAAGGTCAGACTTGGACACCTTTCCCACTGAAAATCCTCTGGCTTACTGGGTGTTGAGGATGGATCACTGGCCAGAGCTTGCACAGTATGCAATTGAGCTACTGGCCTGTCCTGCATCCAGCGTTCTTTCGAAACGCACATTTAGTGCTGCTGGAGGCTTTGTCACGGATCACAGGGTGCGCCTGTCCACCAACTCGGTTGATCGACTGACCTTCATAAAGATGAACCAGTCTTGGATCACCACCAGCTACTAAGCACCTGAAGCTGATATAACAGAATAATTTATTTTCAAATGTCACATCCCTTTAAGACTGATGCTGATGCTGAGTGACTGTCCTGTTATGTTGACTGACTATCCTCCTCCTCCTCAATGATCCGATTCTTGCTGATAGCTTAGAAGAACTTTTTTGTTTCTGGGTGCCGCCACCAGTGGCTAAGGCCCAATTTTTCAGCCCCTGTTTAACAGGGGCATGTAATTACAATTTTTGATGCAATGCTTTGCAGCAGGGCTCATTCCTGCACTCCAACTAGAGTATCTGGGAGAGGTTGCAGTGTCGTGGCACCAGCACCAGTGCCTAAGGCCCAATTTTTCTGCCCCTGTTTAACAGGGGCGTGTAATTACAATTTTTGATGCAATACTTTGCAACAGGGCTCATTGCTGTGCTCCAAGTTCAGTATCTGTGAGGGGTTGCAGTGTTGTGGCACCAGTGCCTAAGGCCCAATTTTTCTGCCCCTGTTTAACAGGGGCATGTAATTACGATTCTTGATCTAATAATTCACAGCAGGGCCCATTCATGCGCCCACCAAGAGTAACTGTGAGGGCTTACAGTGTTGTGGCAACACCACCACCACCACCCCCACCACCACCAAAGGCCCAATTTTTTCAGCCCCTGTTCAACAGGGCCATGCAATTACAATTCTTGATCTAATAATTCACAGCAGGGCCCATTCATGCGCCCACCAAGAGTAACTGTGAGGGGTTACAGTGTTGTGGCACCAGCACTACCACCAAAGGCCCAATTTTTCCTACCACTGTTCAACAATGGCATGTAAATACAATTCCTGATATAATAGTTCACAGCAGGGCGTTCCAGCACCCACCAAGAATAACTGTGAGGGCTCACAGTGTTGTGGCAACACCAACATGTAAGGGGAAAATTTCAGCAGAGTATATACGGCAGGCCCCTACTTTCAAACATCCAACTTACAATGACTCCTACTTGCAAACGGAAGGAGACAACAGGAAGTAAGAGGAAATCTACCCCTAGGAAGGGAAATTCTCTCCTGTAAGAATTAATATGGGAAAAAGGTGTCTCCTGTCTACTGATGCTTTATCACCAATCCTTGTTTCAATAAAAATCCCACTTTTCAAAAACAGTTGTCATTGAGACGGAAAGTGAGGTGAAATGTTCTGAACAGGGGCACAGACAGCAAAACAAATGTTACAGGGGTGATAACCCTTCCCTATGTTTTCCAAAAAGCTTAAAAATAGATTTTTTGGCTGGGGCTACACTTAAACAATGTACGTGTTCAAAATTACAAACAGATTCTACATAAGAACAAACCTACAGTCCCTGTCTTGTTTGCACCGCCTGTATACTGCTGTTCAGAGTATATAGGGCCTTTTTTATTTTGTGTGCAGGGTTCCCCTTAATATGCATACAAGACCCAAAGGGGCTGGTAATGGGCTGGGGGGGGGGGGGGCTGGTGGGGTAGCCATGCTATTTTTCTCAAAGATTTTCATCCATATTGCCGGGACCAGACATGACATTAAAGCCGCAAGCAGTTTTAAATGGCTTTTTTTTCTTTAGAAATGTCATTTTGTGCAGGGACAGTTCTAAACACGGGAAACACATGCCACTTCACAGGCATACTTTAGACACCCCCCAGGTACGATATTTAAAGGAATATTTCACTCTTTTTTTTTCACTTTATGCATCATTAAAATGACTGCTCCAGAAAAAACGTCTGTTTTTAAAACTTCTTTTTGCATTGATACATGTCCCCTGGGGCAGGACCCGGGGTCCCCAAACCCTTTTTAGGACAATAACATGCATGTTAGTCGTTATAATTAGCACTTTAGATTTCGAACGTTCGCGTCCATTGTATTTAATAGGGTTCTAACGTTCGCGCAAACTTTTGGTCCGTTCGAAGGTTCTGGTGCGAACCGAACCGGGGGGGGTGTTCGGCTCATCCCTAAACGTGACATGTGGAAAATTAGTGTAGCGCTAATACTAAAACAAAATATATAGGAATACTAGTGCATGTACTCAAAAACACAATGTGGATGTTGGTGAATGTACTCAAAAACACAATGTGAATGTTGGTGAATGTACTCAAAAACACAATGTGAATTTTGGTGAATGTACTCAAAAACACAATGTGAATGTTGGTGAATGTACTCAAAAACACAATGGGGTTGATTTACTAAAGGCAAATAGACTGTGCACTTTCCAAAGTAGTTGCTCCAGAGCTTAGTAAATGAGCAAAAAGCTCTGCTGACTTCCATCATCCAATCACGTGCAACCAAAAATGCAGTTTTTATTTTTATTTTCCTTGCACGTGATTGGGTACTTTTTGCAGAGTAAAGCTTTACCTCATTTACTAAGCTCTGGAGCAACTGCACTTTGCAAAGTGTATAGTCTTTTTGTCTTTAGTAAATCCACCCCAATGTAAATACTGGTGGATGAACACCAAAACACAAGAGATGAGTCGCAAAAAACAATATTAAAAATATATGGTATAAGTCCAGTGATAAATTGAGCTGCAAAATGTGACATGTGAGAAAAAAATTGGGAAATGCTCCAAATGGTGCAGGTCAACCAATAGGTTTATTTGTAAATATGTCATACATCCAAATGACAAGTATAAAAAGTGATCAAGAGAATAAAAGGTATAAAAACAATGTGGGGTGCAGTAGATGCTGGCCCAGTCTATTTGGAGCATTTCCCAATTTTTTTCCTGTTGGAGTCTATGAGGAGCAAATCCCTTTGTGCATTCATCTTCGACTGACTTTACTGTATCTGCGGTGTTCGTCAGCCGGGAATCGGGGATTCATCACCTTGATCCATCGGACCCTTTCTTCCACACGACACCGGATCCAGACCATCAAGGATTTCAAGCTTTACTGACCCACTGTCGTAGGACATGTGTGTCCACCTCATCTGGTAAGAGTACCCAATCTACTTCAAAAGTTCAAAAGTGACTACAGGCAACCCTATACCTCTCCCAGTATTTGGTGTTATCCTGATAGGAAGAAGTTTTCCATTTATCTTTTTTGACTCTATTCCATGTCACATTTTGCAGCTCAATTTATCACTGGACTTATACCATATATTTTTAATATTTTTTTTTGTGACTCATCTCTTGTGTTTTGGTGTTCATCCGCCAGTATTCACATTGTGTTTTTGAGTACATTCACTAACATTCACATTGTGTTTTTGTGTACATTCACTAGTATTCCTATATATTTTGTTTTAGTATTAGTGCTACACTAATTTCTCTTGTCATCCATGGACTGACACAGCGTGTCTTATACACCTTTACACGTGGGACATAACCCACGTGTAAAGGTGTATAAGACACGCTGTGTCAGTCCATGGATGCCAGAGAAACGGATTTTACGGTGAGTACAAAAATCCTATTTTCTCTTGTCATCCATAGACTGACACAGCGTGTCTTATACACCTTTACACGTGGGTTATGTCCCACGTGTAAAGGTGTATAAGACACGCTGTGTCAGTCCATGGATGCCAGAGAAACGGATTTTACGGTGAGTACAAAAATCCTATTTTTCCACATTTTATATTCCTGATAGGTGTATATTGTACCATTTACTTGTTTTAAAATGTATCCTGTTCTCTTTGTATTGCTTCATTTGTGTGAAATACCTGCTATTCTTGGAAGTCCCCCTGCTTTCCTATTTCAAACTGACCACACTAGGCATAGAAGCATATTCTTCCCCAGTGTGGTCAGTTTTTTGGCTGTGTTGGGAGCACAGCCCATCTGTCCTTCAATGGCCAAGACTTGTGCTGACACGCCTACCTACACAGCTCTTCACTGGGAAGATCAGTGTATTGCTTTCTCTGCCTTCTCCTCCTAAATTGTATTTATTATGTTTTTTATATCTATACACAAATGTTTTGCTTTCCGTTTCTATTTTAAACTGAATGGGTTGTTTTAAAGGTGAGGGTTAACATATACTTTAAGGGTTGTGCAAGGTAAGTGTTCCTGTATAAGTGTTATCTGCGGGGAAGTTAGAGCGGAGTTCCACCCAAAACTGGAACTTCCGCTTTAAGCACTCCTCTCCCCCTTACATGCCACATTGGGGGGGGGGGGTGCTTAGTTTTGAGTGGGACTTCCTGTCCCACTTCCTGCTTCCGCCTACGGGCCGCCTAGGCGACTCCTCCTCTCCCCCTAGTGGCCCCTTCCTCTCGCCAATCTTCTGGGACACATCACAGATCCCAGAAGATTGCCTGTCCACTGGGAGAGCGCAGCGCAACTCACGCAGGCGCAGGGCGCGCCTGGTCGTGAAGCCGCAAGCTGTCACGGCCGGGTGCCCACAGTTTCAATGGAGGCACTGCAGAGAGGAGGGGGAGAGGAGCGAGGCTCCATGCGGCCGCATGGCGGGACAGTGGAACAGGTAAGTGTCTGTTTATTAAAAGTCAGCAGCTACACTTTTTGTAGCTACCGACTTTTAAAAAACAAAAAAAAAGCCTGGAACTCCGCTTTAAGGCTGTTGGTTCAAGTAGAGGGAGGGTTAAGTATTACAAAGTTAGGGACACTTAGATGAGCTGCAGGATTTACAGACAGGTCTGCACCCAAAACCAAAAGTACCAAGCTATCAGCTCCATGTACTGTTCTCTGCAGGTTCCTAAGCACTAGTGTCGTATAGTGGAGATGTGGACGAGGAGTGAGTCACCCCATCTCAGAATTCCAAACCTGCATACAGAAAGTAGGCACTCTCAGTATGCACTATACACATGGAATGAAAAACAGAGGCTATATACTCACACCTTATTATGCATCCATTCATATCACCCTTGGTTCACACCTATGCGGTTTTTAGTGCATTTTGTAAAAACGCACTACAGTCCATGTAACATGGCTTACGATCTAGTTCACATCTGTGCGTTTTGAGCTGGTGCATTTTTTGGAGAGGGCCAAGGGCTTTTTTCCCGAAGCAGATTGTGTTTTGCATGAAAAAGACTTCAATGGGCCCGCGCCAAAAACACAAGTGTTGCATTTTCTTTATGCTTTTTGCTGTTTTTTTTGTAGCTAATGTTAAAGTATGCCAGTTCTGTTCATGTAGTGTGCCTTTGATGCGACTTTACACTCTGTGGGACACAAGTAGCATTAAAGTTGCATCAAAGTGGTGCAGAAACCTTTATGTGTCCAAATGTTAGGGTTAGGGGCTAGAATTAGATGTTATGCCGCGTACACACGATCGGACATTCCGACAACAAAACCGTGGATTTTTTTCTGCCGGATTTTCGCTCAAACTTGTCTTGCATACACATGGTCCCACAAATGTTGTCGGAAATTCCGATCGCAAAGAACGCAGTGACGTACAACACTACAACCAGCCGAGAAAAAGTAAGTTTAATGATTCCGAGCATGCGTCGAAATGATTCCGAGCATGCGTAGCATTTTTGTGCGTCGGAATTGGATACACGCGGTCGGAAATTCCGACAAGAACTTTTGTTGTTGGAAAAATTGAGAACCAGCTCTCAATCATTTATTGTCGGAAATTCCGACAGCAAATGTCCAATGGAGCCTACACACGGTCGGAATATCGGACTGCAACGAGCCCCTGCTCGCTCGGTTCCACTCTCCCGACACTCCTCTGCTACTATTGGATCAGATTGAAGATCGCAACGTCTGATGGTTTGGTCATCCGATGCTCCGGGATTCGAACTACATGTGCCGTTCGAATCCATTTGTGATAGCTCAGAACAAACACCAGGCAGGCTGTATGTAAGTTCAAACAGGAATGACACACTTTATCGAGAAATACAATTTAGGATACTGCAGTAACCACAGGAGATATGACCCGGATCCACCCACAACACCACACAATGGTTACATAACGAGCCCCCAATACACATTATTCTGAGTGTCAATACGAATCCCTTAGCAGACAAAATGACTCCAAGACCTGACCTTTGAGTTCCCTAGACTGGCCGACTCCTAACTTACAATACACATTATCATAAATACACCTTCACACAATTGCAGGGTCAATTAGCACAAGCCACAATTAGACGCAGAGCAGCCACACTAGACTCTTTTATAGGGCTGTTACTGATTAAAATTTTCGTGTTCGATTAATCGATTTTTTTTTTAATCGATTAATCGACTAATTTTGATTAATTATAACGCACATACAGTTTTTCCAATTTTCCACATCTCCCCCCATACTGTAATGTCCACATCTGCCCCCCATACTGTAATGTCCACATCTCCCTCCATACTGTAATGTCCACATCTCCCCCATACTGTAATGTCCACATCTGCCCCCATACTGTAATGTCCACATCTGCCCCCCATACAGTAATGTCCACATCTGCTCCCACATACAGTAATGTCCACATCTGCTCCCACATACAGTGATGTCCACATCTGCCCCCCATACTGTAATGTCCACATCTGCTCCCACATACAGTAATGTCCACATCTGCTCCCACATACAGTAATGTCCACATCTGCCCCCCATACAGTAATGTCCACATCTGCTCCCACATACAGTAATGTCCACATCTGCTCCCACATACAGTAATGTCCACATCTGCTCCCACATACAGTAATGTCCACATCTGCCCCATACAGTAATGTCCACATCTCCCCCGTAATGTCCACATCTGCCCACATCTCCCCCATACCGTAACATTCAGGCAGAACCGTCCGCAGACTCGCAGGCACAAGCAGGCGGCTGATGATGACGTCGGCGCGCCGCCGGGTGGACCAAGATGGGAGCGGCTCCGGAGCTAGGCCGAAGCCGCGGCCTTTCCTATGGACGAGATCGCGGAGCTCACTCCGCGGATCGTCCTCGATCAAAATTATTTTGATCGATCAAAGAAATTAACGATTAATCGAACAATTAATCATTAATTTCCGCAGCCCTACTCTTTTTCATTATAGAAGGCAACCGACTGACAGGTGGCTGAAGGTGATGACATTAGCATCTCCTTACAACAGTAGGAATGAGTCACTCTTCTAATATGACATATACAGTATCCTGGGAGATATTGTGGATTACAGTCCCATTTTAAAGCAATCCAAGACATATTCTTAATGTCCATTATTTTCTTGCTCACCCTGTGCCCAAAGTGACTCCTGTCACACAGTCAAACACAAAACAATGCATTCCTTCCAGACCATGGAGCCGTCTGGAGGGGGGGTTAGCCTTAAGACACGGCAGAAGACCCACCACTGTGTAATAGATTCAAAGGAGAAATACTTCAGTATTCCAAGGTTCATGACACCGACCAAAAGCTCACATCGAACATTTGTTGTCGGAAATTCTGATCGTGTGTACGCGGCATTATTGTTAAGGGCTACGGTTAAGGGCTTGGATTGGAGTTAAATGTTAGGGTTAGGGCTAGGGTTAGAGATAGAAATAGAGTTAGCGTTAGTGGTAATTGTTAGAGTTAGACAGCTAAGCCTATCAATTACTGCTAACCCTAACGATTACTGCTAATCCTAACAATTACGGCTAACGCGAACACTAACGATTACCGCTAATCCTAACGATTACCGCTAACCCTAACGCCAACGATTATCGCTAACCCTAACATTTAACCCTAACTCTTAACCCTAACATGTGACTTTGGGAAACATAAAGGTTTCTGCATTACTTTGATGTGACTCAAGGTTGCACTACATGAACAGAAATGTCATACTTTCCTATTAAACAAAAAACAAAACAAAACGCATCAAAAAAGCATATAAACCGCAAAATACACTGCAAAACATGCCAGAAAAAAATTGAAAAATGTGACCCTAGCCTCAGAATCTTGGTTTGGACAGTTTTGATCAGTTGCTTTAACCACTTGCCGACCAGGCCATAGCCAAACAATGGCTACAGCACGGTCGGATAACTCTGGGAGGGTGTACTATAACATCCTCCCGGAATCGCGCTCCCGCACGCCCCCGGGAATGTCCGTGACTGTCGGGTCTCCCAGATCTGGCTTATCACGGATCAGGGTAAAGGGCCAATGACAGCGGCCCTTTACCATGTGATTACTCCGTCCAATGACAAACCGGAGCGTGTCCGGTTCAGCTCCTCCCCTCTCATCACGCCGATTGGTACAGCGTGTGAGGAGAGCCGGTGCAGCAGTGCTGTGGGCTGGATCAGAAGTGCCCACAGCGCTGATCTGTGCCCAACCCTGGCTCATCCATCCATCCCTGGCTGAGCCATGCTCCATCCCTGGCTCATCCATCCTCATTTATGCTCATTCATGCTCCATCCCTGGCTCATCCATCCATCCATTTCAGGCTCATCCATCCACAATTATGCTCATCCCTGGCTTAGCCATCCTCATTCATGCTCCATCCCTGGCTCATCCGTCCAAATTCATGCTCATCCATGCTCTATCCCTGGCTCATCCATGCTCCATCCCTGGCTCATCCATGCTCATCCATCCCCATCCATGCTCATCCATGCCACATCAGTGATCATCCGTGCCGCATCAGTGACCATCCGTGCCACATCCATGCCCCATCAGTGATTATCCATGCCACACCCATGCCACATCACTGATCACCCATGCTACATCCATGCCACGTCAATGATCATCCGTGCCATATCCCTGCCACATCAGTGCTCATCCGTGCCACATCTGTGCCACATCCATGCCACATCAGTGCTCATCCATGCCACATCAGTGCTCATCCATGCCACATCAGTGCTCAAATAATGCCACATCCATGCCACATCAGTGATCATCCGTGCCACATTCATGCCACATCGGTACTCATCCTTGTCACATCCATGTCACATGAGTGCTCATCCATGCCACATCAGTGCTCATCCATGCCACATCAGTTCTCATCCGTGCCACATTCATGCCACATCAGTGCTCATCCATGCCACATCAGTGCTCATCCATGCCACATCAGTGCCACTACAGTGCCTATCAGTGGCTCACAAAAGTGTAATAGGTAGTCAAATTAGATTTGAAATGTATGTCCCTAGAACACTTGATGGTGCTTCCTGCATGTTGGGCCTCTGTATGTGGCCAGACTGTGTAAAAGTTTTACACATGTGGTATTGCCATACTCAGGAGGAGTAGCAGAATATATTTTGGGGCGTAATTTTTTCTATGTACATGCTATGTGTTAGAAATATCTTATAAATGGAAAACTTTGTGTAAAAAAAAAAATGCGTTTTCATTTTCTTTACACATTTTCCAAAAACGTGTGGAAAAAAAGTACATGGTAAAAAAAGACTCATAATGCCTCATAGAAAATGGGGTATTTTTTGGGACGTTTCCATTGTCCTGGTGCTCCAGGGTCTTCAAAAGTGTGAGAGGTAGTCTAGAAATTGTATGTGTAATTTATGTCCCTAGAACACCTGATGGTGCTCCTTGCATGTTGGGCCTCTCTATGTGTAAAAGTCTAACACACGTGGTATCGCTATACATGTATTTTGGGGTGTAATTTGTGGTATGCATATGTTGTGTGTGAGAAATAACTTGTTATTATTACAATTTTGTAAAAAAGAAAAAAAATCTTAATTTTGCAAAGAATTGTGGGAAAAAAATTACAACTTTAAAAAACTCACCATGCCTCTTACTAAATACCTTTAAATACCTTTAAATGTCTACTTTCCAAAAAGGGGGAATTTGGGGAGTATTTGTACTGTAGACTCTATAACTTTCACAAAGACCAAATATTATGTACTTATTTATTTTTTTACCAAAGATATGTAGCAGTATAAATTTCGGCCAAAATTTATGAAGAAAAATTACTAATTTGCAAAATTTTATAACAGAAATTAAGAAAAAAATTTTTACCAAATTTTCGGTCTTTTTTGATGTATAGCACAAAAAAAAAAAAAAAAGCAGTGGTGATTAAATACCACCAAAAGAAAGCTCTATTTGTGTGGAAAAAAGGGACAAAAATGTCATATGGGTACAGTGTTGCATGTGTTATTCAAAATGTGAGAGCACTGAAAGCTGAAAATTGGTCTGGTTAGGAAGGGGGTATAAGTGCCCAGTGGGCAAGTGGTTAAATAATATACATTCTATCCTCTGGTTATTGTTCTGAATGAATAGATTTCACAGTCACTATTTAAAAGAGCCATAAACCAACTCAATCGGACACCCATCTAAACGTGTAAGAAGAGAAAATTTGGTAATCAAACCAGCTATAACCACACATGATCACATTCTTTCATTATTGGCATGAGAAAGAATCTCCTGCTTGTATAGTGTTAGGGTTGCCACCTATCCGGGTTTCACCCAGACAGTTGGGTTTTGAATCATGTGTCCGGGGTCCAGTCCACCTGAAACCCGGACATAATATTCAGACAGGAATGTAGCTCAGAACAGTGCCTTATAGGAGGGTGAGGGGGCACTATGCACGCCACATTACTATTCTCTTTGGAGCGATGAAAGGTGTCCCAGGTCTTTTACAATCCTATAGAGCAGGGATATGCAATTAGGGGACCTCCAGCTATTGCAAAACTACAAGTCCCATCATGCCTCTGCCTCTGGGTGTCATGCTTGTGGCTGTCAGAGTCTTGCTATGCCTCATGGGACTTGTAGTTCGCCGCTAAAGTGTTTCTGGTTTGGCTTGAAGAAAAAGTGGCAACCCTATATAGTGTGCTTAGCCCAATCAATCCTAAATATACAGTATATTGCTGTGTATGTTTGTATCACAAAATTGTTTCCTTACCTTTCTTACAAAGATTCTCCTCACACTGGATTATTGTGATTTCAGCCTTATCTTCACAATGAGCTCCGCTGACTTCTGATTTTGAACTGTGCACAGGGCTTGGAGATGTCAGACTGTAAGAATAAAAGTTAGAACTGTAGCAGCCAATTCGACTTTTGCGATACATTTATACACTTAAAGTTTAACTAAAGGCAAAACTAAAGGCAAACCAACAGAGGTGGATTAGAACACCTATCAATTTTTATTGCTGACTGTGCCCCCTGTTAGGGAGATCCTCCCTCTCTATGCCCTGGTTCACACTGGTGCGTTTTGACATGCGATTTGGCATGTCAAATCGCATGTCAAAACGGCGATATTTGCCGCAAATTGCCGGCAATGGCACCGTCCTAATCGGTGTGACGCCGCATCTGCGGCGCTGCACCGATTTCAAAAGGTAGTTTCTGTACTACTTTTTGCGATTTCGGCCGCGATTTACATTGACATCTGTGTCAGATGTCTTTGTAATCGCGGCTGAAATCGGGACTGCCAGCGAGAGTGAAATCGTTCGAGTTCAGCTGAACTCGCACGGCTTCACTCCCGCAGCCCAGTGTGAACCTGGACTATTTGTCCTTTTTATCATTATCATAGAAAATTTAAGAAAATCACAAATTTTTGGTTGTCCTTAGAAAAAGAAATAGAGGGGAAACCTTCCACTAGTTCTGGTGACCCCTCAAGGGATTTCCCTAATTTGTGGGGATTTCCTTTCACTTCCTTTATTGGCTATGGGACAGGAAGTGAAGGTAAATCTCCCCAATGGGACGAAAGGAAAAAAAAAAAAAATGAACAGGAGCTACAACCATTCCTTACTCTATCCAAAGTGAAAAAAAAAAAAAAGTATTGCCTATAGTTTAACCTTACTTCTTTTTTTTGTTTACAAAATGGTTTATTGAAAAGTTTAACCTTACTTCAGTGCAACCCCGAGAAAAATCCCTTTCTTTTAAAAAAAAAAAATGAATTCTATTATGAATAAATGCCACTGCAGCACACAACACATTAAATGCAAATTTGTGTGCAATGCAGTAACATGCATGCTAATGTACGTGTTACCGCAGTGAAACATTGTGGATCCAGCTTCAATCTACACTGCTAGCAAAGTCATGCAAACAGGCAAGCACCATAAGCATATATCATGTGCTACACCACAAATATGTAATACACAATAACAGCAATAAATGAGACAATCCAAGTAACTATTTAGGCTCCTGGAATTCTTTCTCTTTACCATGTCGGCTTTACAAGTCAATTCAAAATGCAATAAATCATTTTGACCATTTTAGGAGCCTAAAACAGCATTTCCTTCCCTTGTCTTTCTCTTACACTGAATTATGTTTATTACTAAAGCTCATGTACTATTGAACTCCTTATTTGACATTTCATTTCTGGTGTTAGGTGAGCAGAGCTTAAAGCAACCTTTTCCTTAACTAGCATTTGCAGAACCAAATACGAACTATTCAGCTTAAAAAAAAAAAAAAACTCACCGACGCATAATCTGTGAACAAAAAATCCAGCTCCAGTGTGCCCCCAGAGAGCCAGTTATTCCCCCATTGGGTGCTGCCATCTTGCCTCTCACACACAACACAATAAAGGTGACAACTGGCTGGCCAGGCCATCACAGCCAGAATGTCAGACACCTTTGTCCTTCCTCTGACAGCCCTGTCACTGCTCTTTGTATAAATCAGCGGCCGGGAGGTGGTTACAGATGGTGATGAGGGATTAGATACCGACTTAATAAAGCAGTAAAATCTATATATCGGTAACAGCACTGTTTAGTGAGGTAGCAGGTTTTGGAAAAAGGAATGTGTTTGAAACAGATGATGGAGTAGACTATGAAGATAGTCTACGCCATCATCTGTTTCAAACACATTCCAAAACCTGCTACCTCACTAAACAGTGCTGTTACTGATATATAGATTTTACTGTAGGCACTGATCAGCCATAACTGTATGACCACCCTACAGGCGTTAAGCGAATAACATTGATTATCTCCTTACAATGGCATCTGAAAGTGGGTGGAATATATTAGCCAAGTGAACATGGTAGGTGAGGTTGAAAAAAGACACAAGTCCATTAACCCGAAGTAGATATGTTAAAAGCAGAAAAAAATGGGCATAACAGTTTGTTGTGTATGGGTCTGTATAGTCGTAGACCAGTCAGGGTGCCCATGCTGACCCAAGTCTAAAGTCAAATGCGCCTACAATGGGCACATGAGCATCAGAACTGGACCACGAAGCAATGGAAAAAGGTGGCCAGGTCCATGTTTTTTATTACATCAGGTGCATGTGCGTTGCTTACCTGGGGAAGAGATAGCACCAGGATGCACTATGGGAAGAAAGCATGCAGGCTGAGCCAGTGTGATGTTTTGGGCAATGTTTTGCTGGGAAACCACACTGCAAAAATGGTTCAAGAATGGTTTGAGGAACAGAACAATGAGTTTGAGGTGCTGACAGAAATTCAACAGATCCAATCGAGCATCTGTGGAATGTTCTAGAAAAACAAATCTGATCCATGGAAGCTCCACTTTGAAACTTACAGGACCCTAAAGGATCTACTAATGAAAGCTTGGTGGCAGATACCACAGCATACCTTCAGAGGTCTAGTGGCGTCCATGCCTTAGTGAGTCAGGGCTGTTTTGGTGGCAAAAGGGGAACCTACTCAATAGTAGACTGGTGTATATGCTTGGGGAATGGAACAGTTTGCATCAACATTAAAAACAATAGGACTTCCCTCATCACTGTGAACAGGCTGAAGCGAGCAGGTTAGTGTGTTCTCCTGCAGCCTACATGTTAACAAGGTCATTTATTATTATGTAACTTATTTGCATATACTTGCATAACTATTTCCGTTGACAAAAAAAGATGTATGTGCATCAAGTACTCATATACATATTTTATTGATTTTCAGGAAAAAATAAGAATAAATAGACATCTGGCAAGAATTTCAGTATCAGAAGTATCATAAGCAGTACACAGTATATTCATTTAATAATCAACAGAATTGGGGTTGAAAGGCAAATAGTCTTTGGATTTTGCATGTGCAGTTGCTCCAGAGCTTAGTAATTGAGTTGAAGCTGCAAAGAACACCCAATCAAATGCAAGGAGAATGAAAAAAATGTTTTTGCTTGCCCATGATTGGATGATGGAAGTCAGCAGAGCTTCCCCTAGTTTACTGAGCTCTGGAGCAACTGTTCTTGCACAGTGCAAATACACATGCAAAGTGAACAGTCTATTTGCATTTAGTAAATCAACCCCCATAATTGTGTCTAATAATACTGTAATCATAGAATATTAATAAATAATCTGTAATATTGTTTATCTATGTATGCATGCACAATAAAGACTTTTAAATAAACTATTACATGTGTGGTTCCTTATTGTTCCATATATCAGAATGGAGTCTGAAGTTATAAAATGAAATGTGGAACCAGGTGTCATTCATGGTTGCTCCTCAGTTTTTATTTTTAATATATTATCATTTTTTCGATCTGCATCATTTCTGGGACACTGTGCCGAGTGGTTTATGAATGTTCATTGAATTATGGGGAATAACAGCTGTCAGACCAGCTTCAATTTACCTATGATGATCAGACAGTAAAATCGCATTAATCTCCATGGGGTCTTCAGCTTAGGGGTATTTAATCCTGTAAACAAAGTATCTGATCATCTGGTAGACGGAACCAGTGCTAATATGAAAATACAGCACAGTATTGACAGGGCAGCTCCAGTCAAATGATAAAAAAAAAACCTTTTTTTCCCCCAAGCAAATACAATGGAGCTGACTACCTGCAATATTTCTCCTTTCTCAGTGCAGCCATTATTTGGTTTATTAAGGTTAATTCAAAATCTTGCTTTCTAAACCTATACCCCAGAGACGTTGAACCTATGAAATAGTACTGCACTTTATCTAAACTCTAAGCTTTCCAAACACCGACGGGACCAAAAGTAATGGGACAATTGGCTGCTCAGCAGTTCCATGGCCAGGTGTGTGCTATTCCCTCATTATCCCATTTACAAGGAGCAGATAAAAGGTCCAGAATTCATTTCAAGTGTGCTATTTGCATTTGGAATCTGTTGCTGTCAACTCTCAATATGAGATCCAAAGAGCTGTCACTATAAGTGAAGCAAGCCATCATTAGGCTGAAACAAAACAAACCCATCAGAGAGATAGGAAAAACACTAGGTGTGGCCAAATCAACTGTTTGCAACATCCTTAAAAAGAAAGAACGCAACAGTGAGCTCAGCAACACCAAAAGAGCCGGAAGACCACGAAAAACAACTGTGGTTGATGACCGAAAAATTCTTTCCCTGGTGAAGAAAACACCCTTCACAACAATTGGCCAGATCAAGAACACTCTCCAGGAGGTAGGTGTATGTGTGTCAAAGTCAACCATCAAGAGAAGACTTCACCAGAGTGAATACAGAGGGTTCACCACAAGATGTAAACCATTGGTGAGCCTCAAAAACAGGAAGGCCAGATTAGAGTTTGCCAAACAACATCTAAAAAAGCCTTCACAGTTCTGGAACAACATCCTATGGAGAGATGAGACCAAGATCAACTTGTACCAGAGTGATGGGAAGAGAAGAGTATGGAGAAGGAAAGGAACTGCTCATGATCCAAAGCATACCACCTCATCAGTGAAGCATGGTGGTGGTAGTGTCATGGCGTGGGCATGTATGGCTGCCAATGGAACTGGTTCTCTTGTATTTGTTGATGATGTGACTGCTGACAAAAGCAGCAGGATGAATTCTGAAGTGTTTCAGGCAATATTATCTGCTCATATTCAGCCAAATGCTTCAGAACTCATTGGACGGCGCTTCACAGTGCAGATGGACAATGACCCAAAGCATACTGCGAAAGCAACCAGAGTTTAAGGGAAAGAAGTGGAATGTTATGCAATGGCCAAGTCAATCACCTGACCTGAATCCGATTGAGCATGCATTTCACTTGCTGAAGACAAAACTGAAGGGAAAATGCCCCAAGAACAAGCAGGAACTGAAGACAGTTGCAGTAGAGGCCTGGCAGAGCATCACCAGGGATGAAACCCAGCGTCTGGTGATGTCTATGCGTTCCAGACTTCAGGCTGTAATTGACTGCAAAGAATTTGCAACCAAGTATTAAAAAGTGAAAGTTTGATTGATGATTGTTAATCTGTCCCATTACTTTTGGTCCCTTAAAAAGTGTGAGGCACATATACAAACTGTTGTAACTCCTACACCGTTCACCTGATTTGGATGTAAATACCCTCAAATTAAAACTGAAAGTCTGCAGTTAAAGCACACCTTGTCCGTTTTATTTCAAATTCATTGTGGTGGTGTATAGAGCCAAAAAGATTAGAATTGTGTAGATGTCCCAATATTTATGGACCTGACTGTATAACCACTGGCAATAATCACATGCTAAAGATCCGACATGCTGGTTGTGTAAAGGTCAATTGATGGATCGACTTGAGTACAATCAGCCTGTCCATAGATGGATTGAATCTCGGATGGTCCTTACTTAAACCCACCGCGATTCAATCCGTCTATGGCCAGCTTAACAGATTTCTCCATCCATGCTAACAGCACCAATGGATGAATCTCCTGCTGTGCTATAGTGTACTCTGGCAGCCGGTGGCATCTGTAGGGATGCAGGGGCTTTTCAGCCAACATTTTTCCACCTAGATCCTTCGATATAATAGAAGGATGTCGGGCAGAGACATGCAGACAGGGTCAGCCACTGATGGAATTTAGGCCGGTTTATCAGGAACACTAAGAAATTCACTCTGGGTATGGGCAGCTTTACCCTGGTTGGTACAGACTTCAGCCATTGCCAGTATGAACTCCACAATGCTCAACCCCCTGTGGAACAATTACGCACTGGTTACATTACCTTGAAAACCCCAATGGATGATATGTGCATGACTTTTTTTACTCATAAATTATACTAAGCATAGTTCTTTTCTCAATATACGAGGTACTGACACTCAACCTGTTCTAGTTTATCTGTATCTTTGTCATTGTCCATCTACTTTTTGTACTCTCCCTAGAGATATCCCTAGAGAGTATAGACATCTCTTCACTGTATACAATGTTACATGTCTTTAAAATGTTTTATAAACCCAATAAAATATATGTAAAATAAATATGTCACTATTTCAACAGGAAGACTGTAAATATGATTTGTAGTCATACACCCTTAACCTGTCTCTCCTTTCCCATTTCAGCAAGTAATGTAGGGGAGTGGCCTGGTGGGAGCCCAGGCTGAGGTTGTCTCTCTCATCACCATCATACAGCTCCATTGATGTGCGGCACTATGGATCCTTTCCTTCCTTTCCTTCAGCAACTAATGTAGTCTCTCTTACTCTCACAGTCTGATTTCAAAATTCACCTGGTGTGCAAAGGATGCTGGGAATCCAAATGATTTCAGGTAAAAGTCTACAGCACCATCGAAACAAAAGCCTAGGACTTTTAATTAAAAAATACATCATTTTTTTTTCTAAATTTTGTTTTTTTTAAATTGCCCAAAGTTCTGCTTTACAAAATGGGTTCTTAATGAGTCATTTCATTTTACTTCCACCAAGTAACGTGCATTTTGGGCTAGTTGTTAGCTATTAAGCTTCATAACATTTCAAGTTTGACAGAGCTGCTGAATTTATGTTTCTGCTGTTGTGTCCCGAGGTGGATTTGTCAGAAACATACATAAATCCAGTACCGAGCAGATCAAAAGATGAAGTGGGTGCAGTGTTGATGCCAAGAGGCTTTGTAGAGAGCAGTGAAATATATACCAAAAGGTACAACAAATGTAGTTCATAAATGATAAAATTATTTAAAACAAGTTTCCTTTCATTCATAGTCTTTGAAGCTAAAATAGTTAGAACTTTAAAGGGTACGTTATATATACTGACATAGAAGTTTAGCAAGACAACTGGGCAGGGCTGACACCATTCAGTCCACAGAAAATGTTGTGTTGTCAGCCCACAAGAAAACAGCCGAGTGCATTTCTGGCAGATTAAAATTAATTTTTCTGTACTTGCAGGGTCTTAAAGTGTTACTAAACCCACAACAGTAATATCAGTGTGTATATGCAGTAAAGCATGCTTGTTATACTCACTGTGAAACCTAAGGGGGTTAAAGTGGTTGTAAACCCTTCGGGGGAAGTTACACCTAGAGGTAAGCCTAGATTAAGGCTTACCTGTAGGTGTTTGCAATATCTCCTAAACCTACACGGTTTAGGAGATATTTGCCAAAAGGAATACACCGTTGTCTACAACGCATGCGCGCCGTAGACAACGGCGCAGGCGCACTGAGAATCCAATTCATAAGACCGGTAGAGCCGGGTTTGATGGCACCCGTGCACATGCGCGGAGTGACGTTTTTGCCGCTCTGGCCATTCACAGTGCCGGAGCGGCGATACCCGGAAGTAACCTTCCGGAGCGATGTCTGCGGCCGGAGGGGGAGACGAGGACCGCTTCGGGGCTTCGATCGAAGGTAAGTGATGCATAATGAGCTAGTATGCTAGTCATACTAACTCATTATGGCTTTGTCTTTCAGGTTATTATTTAAAAACAAAATCTAATTTTGGGTTTATAACCACTTTAATCTTCCGCATTGTGTAAAAAGGCAGGTTTGATCTGGTCTTCTCTTATCATCTCCTTCTTCCACAGTCCCCAAACAATAACTTGATATTTACAGAGCCAGGGGACAGGTTGCACATGCTCAGTTTCGTGTATATTGCTAGAGATTTTTTTATTTTATTTGGGAGGGTGCATGTGATCAGCACAGGGCCAATCAGCACTGTCCAGACAGAGGGTCAGGGGTCCTGCATTCACAATGGACAATCATGGGAGAATGAAAGCTCCTCCTACAAGCTTTAACCAGACACTCATAAAAGTCACAAGACTGCTCTAACTGCTAATGAAAAAAGTATTTAGGAGTTTATATTTACAAAAATAATTGCATTTCCATGTTCTGTGTACTATGAGAGACCAGATATAGTGAATGCAGGGTCCTGGGTTTAGTAACACTTTAAAAAGAGAAGTTCAGGATTTAGGAAAAAAAAAAAAAAGATACTACCCTAGGTGGATGCAGCACCGGTCTGATGCTGCATCTGTCCCCCACCGGCTCCAAGACTGAGAGCTGAGAACGAGGCTGAGCCTGCTGCCAGTCTAGGCTTCTGGGCGGATACTGACTATATGGTCGGATCTTTTCAGAGCTTGGGCCAGCTCTGTGACATCAGCCAACTGCCTAAGCTGAAAATGGGTCACAGGAGTGCAGAACCAACTAAAATAGCTTTGGCTATGCTTCTCCTTTAAAGGGAAAAACCATGGGGAAACATGCACATATTGCAGAGATGTACAAAGTTAAAGTGATTGTAAAATCTTGTTTTAAAAAAAAATAACAAACATGTTATACTTACCTCCTCTGTGCAGTTGGTTTTGCACAGAGCGGCCCCGATCCTCCTCTTCTCTGGGCCCTTTTTGCTGCTCCTGGCCCCTCCCTCCTATCCCCCTCAGACAGCCGCTTTCTATGGGGGCACCCAAGCCAAGTCAGAGCTCTGTGTATCCATTCAGACACAGAGCCCCGACCCGGCCCCCGCAACCTCTCTCCTCTGATTGGCTGACTGACTTTGATTGACAGCCGCAGGAGTGTCCCGGACAGCTTAGACATTTGTGGACATTACTTGAGAGAGGGGGCTCAGGTAAGTATTAGAGGGTGCTGGGGTGGCTTCTACACACAAAGGGTTTTTTTATCTTAATGCATAGAATGCAAAGAAAAAAAAAAAACTTCTGCCTTTATAACTCCTTTAAATCATTACAACACAGCCTTCCACCTTTTTTTTAAAGCTAAGTATCAGGCAGCATCCAGAAGCTGATAATTGACAGGTCTTTGGGTACCAGCAGGAGAAGGAGCAATCAATTCGCTGACTAAGATTGTCAGGCCAATCACTGTTTTTCCCCTGAGATAGAGCCAGTAGAGGTGACTGGCTGACCCTTCACAGACAACCTTTGTACAATGCACAGATACATGTTAGGGAACAAAAAGCTGAATTAAACCTAAAAAATAAAAAAATGCTGACAGATAGGATTTTATTGACAGAAGTGACTGCTTAGCGTACATTTACAACACTTCTTTGTGCCATAACAGTGCGACTCCCATGCACAGTCAGGGGAGTGATGCCATCATGACCTGACCAATAAGGTAGCCAAAGAGCCGGAACCTGGAAGGAGGAACACAAAAAGATGGAGGTGACCATGATGGACTGGAGAGCTGACTGGAGCACTGGATGGGGTCGCTTGCCAGATAAGTCTGCCATAAAGTGCAAATATGCGGTGTACACTAGAACATTATGGCTGAACCCTCCTGGGGCCAATTTTTTTTTTTTGCGGAGGTTTACTTCTGCATCCACTGAAGGGAATGTATAGTCTTGCCAATTCATTTTCTAGATATATGTGTGAAAAAGATCAGCTTGGGCTATCAATATACTGCATGTTAATGTTTAAGGTGCTCATTCATATGGGCGCAGAGAGCCCTACACCAAAAGAATTCAGTGTATCCGGAAGTTACAGGTGTTTGTGTACAGCTGCAGCCAGTAGCCTGTGCAGAACTGTATGCGTCTGTATACATATGTAACAACCGCTCGGATTTTCTTACAGTCGCAGCTTTTGATTTGTACAGACCGCTGGCCGCATTTGACTCCTGGGCACAGAAATACACTGAAATCTGCCAGTGTACGGTTCTCTGCACCCTTACGAATAAGCCCTAAAAAGCTTGTTCTATGTATAATGTGCAGTGCTCACAATGCAAGTCTAAGGCTGGGTTCACACTAGTGCGAATTGGATGCGGGTTTCCTAGCATCCAATTTGCATGACAGGAGAGTGTGCCCGACTCTCTAGGGCGCTGGTTCACATATCTCTGTGGCAGCTCTGGAGCGACTTGCACAGGAGTCCTGTGCGTCTTTGGCTCCATTTCAGGGCCGGATTCAGGCAAAAATTCAGCCCTGATTCGTCCTTGAAACGGAGAACAGGGACGCACCGGACCATTGCTGCGAGCCGCATCCGGCATCAGTGTACGCCCGGCCTTATGCCCCATACACACGAGTCACAACGGTGGTCACAATGGACCATTGCTGCGAGCCGCATCCAGCATCAGTGTAAACCCAGCCTTATGCCCCGTACAAGAGTCACAACGGTGGTCACAACGGAGCATTGCTGTAAGCCGCATCCGGCATCAGTGTAAACCCAGCCTTATGCCCTGTACACACGAGTCACAACGGTGGTCACAACGGACCATTGCTGCGAGCCGCATCCAGCATCAGTGTAAACCCAGCCTTATGCCCCGTACACACGAGTCACAACGGTGGTCACAACGGACCATTGCTGTGAGCCGCATCAGTGTAAACCCAGCCTTATGCCCCGTACACACGAGTCACAACGGTGGTCACAACAGAGCATTGCTGCGAGCCGCATCCGGCATCAGTGTAAACCCAGCCTTATGCCCCGTACACACGAGTCACAACGGTGGTCACAACAGAGCATTGCTGCGAGCCGCATCCGGCATCAGTGTAAACCCAGCCTTATGCCCCGTACACACGATCGGAAATTCCGACAGCAAAAGTCCAATGTGAGCTTTTCCTCGGAAATTCCGACCGTGTGTATGCTCCATCAGACTTTTGCTGTCGGAAATTCCGACGGACTTAGAGAGCAGGTTCTCTATTTTTCCGTCGGAAATTCTGAAGGAAGTTTTCCCGTCGGAAAGTCGGACCATGTGTACGCGGCATAAGAGTCTGTTGACTCGCTGAAAACAAAGTGCTTTCTATGTTGGGCAGCACAGTGGCTCCGTGGTTAGTACTTCTGCCTTGCAGTATCAGCGTGTTCAGTTCAGATTCCAACCAGGACCGGGAGTCTGCATGTTTTCTCTGTGCTTGGGTGGGTTTCCTCCCACACTTCAGAGAGTGTACATTATGTAAAGCAATGTGTAAATTGTCAGCGCTATATAAATACCTGCAAAAAAAATGTAGTGGATGAAATCTTTGCTCAACCATTAAGAAGGTACTCAGTGTCATTAAGCGTTATATAGCGTTCATATAGGGAGAGATTTACTAAAACTGGTGCACACAGAATCTGATGCAGCTGTGCATAGTAACCAATCCACTTCAAACTTCAGCTTGTTCAATTAGGCTGGGTTCACACTAGTGCGACACGACATCCGTCCTACTTTGGATCCGACTTTGCCCTGCGACATGAAGCCGACATATGTCCAACTTTCAATGAACGGGGATCCGACTTGGATCCCCGCCAATATCAGGCACTCTGTTTGGTATGAATCTTGAGGGGGAACTCCAGGCCAAATTTTAAATTAAAAAAAACGGCGTGGGTTCCCCCTCCAGAGGCATACCAGGCCCTTGGGTCTGGTCTGGATTTGAACGGGCGCCCCTACGCCGAAAAACGGCGTGGGGGGCCCCCAGAATCCAAACCAGACCCTTATCTGAGCACACAACCTGGCCGGCCGCAGGGGAAGAGGGGGGGACGAGAGAGCGGCCCCCCCTCCCTCCTGAACCGTACCAGGCCACATGCCCTCAACATGGGGGGTTTGGTGCTCTGGGGCAGGGGGGCGACCTGCGGCCCCCCCACCCCAGAGCACCCTGCCCCCATGTTGATGAGGACAGGGCCTCTTCCCGACAACCCTGGCCGTTGGTTGTCGGGGTCTGCGGGCGGGGGGCTTATCGGAATCCGGGAGCCCCCTTCAATAAGGGGGCCCCTGGATCCCGGCCCCCCCACCCTATGTGAATGAGTATGGGGTACATCGTACCCCTACCCATTCACCTGGTGGAAAAAAATTGCAATAAAAAAACCACACAGCTTTTTAAAGTATTTTATTACACAGCTCCGGGGGTCTTCTTCCGACTCCGGCGCTCTTCTTCCGACTTCCGGGGGTCTTTTCCGACTTCGGGGGTCTCCGGTGTTGTCTCCCGCTCTCCGGTTCTTTCTTCCGCCGGGCCTCCGCTAACTTCTTTTTAGCTCTTTTGCTAACGGAGGCGCGGTCTTCCCGTCGTCGCCGTCGGCTTCTTCTTCCCTCTTCTCCTCCTCGATGTTGACGCGTCGCTTCCTCCCGCTGTAATACTGGCTCTCCGCTCCGCATTAATATAGGCTTCTCATGACGTCACAGTCACATGTTCCGGGGCACATGGCCCCGGAGCATGTGACTGTGACGTCATGGAAACATGTGACTGTGACGTCATGAGAAGCCTATATTAATGCGGAGCGGAGAGCCAGTATTACAGCGGGAGGAAGCGACGCGTCAACATCGAGAAGGAGAAGAGGGAAGAAGAAGCCGACGGTGACGACGGGAAGACCGACCCCTCCACTAGCGAAAGAGCTACCAAGAAGTTAGTGGAGGGGCCGGCAGAAGGACAACGGAGAGCCGGACGAGACCACGGGAAGACCGGGCCTCCGTTAGCAAGAGAGCTAAAAAGAAGTTAGCGGAGGCCCGGCGGAAGAAAGAACCGGAGAGCGCGGAGACGACATCGGAGACCCCCGAAGTCGGAAAAGACCCCGGAAGTCGGAAGAAGAGCGCCGGAGTCGGAAGAAGACCCCCGGAGCTGTGTAATAAATTACTTTAAAAACCTGTGTAGTGTTTTTTTTATTGCAATTTTTTTCCACCAGGTGAATGGGTAGGGGTACGATGTACCCCATACTCATTCACATAGGGTGGGGGGCCGGGATCCGGGGGCCCCCTTATTGAAGGGGGCTCCCGGATTCCGATAAGCCCCCCGCCCACAGACCCCGACAACCAACGGCCAGGGTTGTCGGGAAGAGGCCCTGTCCTCATCAACATGGGGGCAGGGTGCTCTGGGGTGGGGGGGCCGCAGGTCGCCCCCCTGCCCCAGAGCACCAAACCCCCCATGTTGAGGGCATGCAGCCTGGTACGGTTCAGGAGGGAGGGGGGCCGCTCTCTCGTCCCCCCCCTCTTCCCCTGCGGCGGATAAGGGTCTGGTTTGGATTTTGGGGGGACCCCCACGCCGTTTTTCGGCGTAGGGGTGCCCGTTCAAATCCAGACCAGACCCAAGGGCCTGGTATGCCCCTGGAGGGGGAACCCATGCCGGTTTTTTATTTAAAATTTGGCCTGGAGTTCCCCCTCAAGAGCAGCACAGCACAAGTCGCATGCCAAAGTCGGACCATGCAAGACTGCGGTCCGACTTTGATCCGACTTCAATGATAGTCAATGGGCTGAAGTCGGATCAAAGTCTGACCAAAGTAGTACAGAGAGCATTCTCAAAGTCGGACCGACATGTGTCGGACCAGTTAAGACGGCTCCCATAGGGAAACATTGATTTTCACACGTCATGCGACATGAGCTCCCAATGTCGGAGCGTTTGTCGCCCCAGTGTGAACCAGGCCTCAAGCTTTGCCAAGAAAACCTAGAAGCTGATTGGTTACTATGCACAGCTGTATCAAATTCTCCCCCATTGTGTTTCATAACTCTAAAATAATCAACAAATTTCTATATTTAAGAAGCAAGATGAAAGAGCAAACATAAAATGTAAATGTCTCCGGAATAAATGAAGTTAAACACTTCAATAATAACTCAAAAGATGTGCTCATCAAAAAATTGGTGCTATGTATAATGATCCTGTGTTGTTATTAAGAAGACACATACAGTACGAGAAGAAGCTTTGTCGACCTCTCAATGTCAGCCCATATGGATGAGCTCTAGCCTGTTCAGATCCTAGTCCAAACCCACCTGAATGAGCCCATCAGGAAGTTGCCACCTGTGCTGGGCCAATAATGTGCAGCTAAGGCATTCCTTGCCCCACACCTGCATACAGACAGGGGTATGTATACGTGTGGTGGTGGTGGAGCAGGTAATGCTTTGGCCACTTATAATTGGCCCACTAAAAGTGACAGCTTACTGGTGGGACTGCTCAGGTAGGTTCCGACTAGGATCCCAAGATGCACAAGCTCATTCCTACAAGCCCATTTTGGAAAGAGGAACAGGGAATTTTCTCCTGAACCAGCTTTCATATAATGGCCAACCTGTCTGCATGTCTCCAACCTGTTCTCAAATCCCACCAACAGTCCATATTTAGTAGCCAACCTAATACATCTGAGTCCCAACCTCATTTCCCAAGTACCCTTGACACCAACTGACCATGTTTTGGCAATTTCCCTTTAGAATAAATAAATAGCTATCATAAATACTGAAGCCAATTACATTGATGTAAAGCACCTGTGCAAGGTAAAGAATATCATGAAAAGATGACCTGTTGGGGAGTACTTGAGCACTGAGGTTGGGAACCACTAATACATGCACAGGTACATTTAGGGCCAGTTCACACCAGACGCAGTTCCGTACAGTTTTGTGTGCATTTTTTCTGCACTAAAAATGCATGCACAGTGTTTTCCATGTATTCCAATGGCTCTAGTTGGCTCTAGTTCACACCATGCAGTCAGTTTCCGGTACAGAAACTGACCGGAAACTGACAGCATGGTGTGAACTAGAGCCAACTAGAGCCATTGGAATACATGGAAAACACTGTGCATGCATTTCGTGCAGAAAAAAAGCACACGGAACTGAACGGAACTGCGTCTGTTGTGAACTGGCCCTAAGCCCTGGTTCACACTGGTGCAATTTGACATGCGATTTGACATGTCAAATCGCATGTCAAATCGGTGAAATTTGCCGCAAATTGCGGCCAATGGCACCGTCCTAATCGGTGCGACGCCGCATCTGCGGCGCTGCACCGATTACAAAAAGTAGTTTTTATACTACTTTATGCAATTTCAGCCGCGATTTACATTGACATCTGTTTCAGATGTCTTTGAAATCGCGGCCGAAATCGGTACTGCCAGCGGGAGTGAAATCGTGCGAGTTCAGCTGAACTCGCAGGCTTCACTCCCGCAGCCCCAGTGTGAACGTGGGCTTAAAGCTCGAATCGAAGCAACATTTTTGTTCCCTATGCAATGCTAACTGCTCATTTTCTCTAGGGGTGAACACAGCGCCCACGATCACCTGGTCCACTGATCCTCCAGAAAACAGCGCTCTCCCTATGTCCAGCAGAGGCTGTTCCTGATGTCTTCACATCCAGAGCTGGTCTATGGGCGTGATGATGTCAGGAACAGTCCACCACACAAGACCGCTCGGCCGCGGTCTTGCGCTGGGATTAGGTGAGTATATCTAGGCTCTCAGAACCCCTGGACCAAAATGAGCAGTTAACCCATCCAGTGTGGGTTCAGCCCCATTGCATGGTAAAAAAATAAAAATTGGCTTACAGTTCAGCTGCAAAAAGACATCCTGAAATGCAAAAAATGTAATTCTATTGTTTGCTGGGTTTTAAAGAGTTAACAAAGACAGTTTTTTAAATTAATTTTTGTCAAGGGCCCCAGCTGCCTGTTAAAATTAATGAGTTGTTTGGCCTTTTAAGCTGTTGAATAAGAAGTGTGGTCTTATCAAGATAAGAGCATCTCCCTGCCTGATCAAATGGTGCCACCTGGCAAGCTGTCACTTTTTATCTGGATTTATAATAATCTACTGAAGATCTAGAAATGTTTCCAAGCCTTCCTATCCCATGCAATGAATTTTAATTTTATACCAAACAATTAATTCACAGAATATACCTTTGAATTGTGAGATAATGCGGAACGATTTCTCTTTACATCAAGAGGGGATGAAACCAGATAAATGCATTGTTCTATTACGTGATTTTATCTGCAAGTGAGAGCCCGTAGAAAGCTGGCCATATGAGGATATTTTTTTCCTTCAGAAAAAGAAAGACTAAAGGCCCGTACGCACGATCGGATATTCCGACAACAATTGTCCAACGGACGTGTTTTGTCGGATAATCAGACTGTCTGTATGCTCCATCGGACAATTGTTGTCGGAATTTCCAACAACAAATGTGGGATAGCATGCTCTCAAATTGTCCGACAACAAATGTGTTACGTCGGATTATCCTATTGTGTATACACAAATCCGTCGGACTAAAATCCAAAGTACAAACATGCATGTACTGAACCAATGCTAACCATAAGACAACATTAGCAGAAGTTGCCCAAAGGGTGGCGCTAAAGAGCAGAAAAACCATGTAGTACGTCTATTACGTCACAACGTTCGTGTTTGTTGGCTGAAAATGTTCTGCTGCATGTATGCATACCAAGTTCACAGACAACGCCCCTTTGGACAAAAATCCACAGATTTGTCCGATGGAAGTCCGATCGTGTGTACGAGGCTTAACAGATTCCCACATCCACACAAAAAAAGGTGAATAGCGGAATCCCTCCTGCCAGGGCATTGTATTCTGACACTTGCACCCGCCGCTGTCAGAATACACCAATCAGTGGCTGCAGCAGATTGGTTGCAATCGCTGATCAATGTAAAATTTGCCAACATGTCCGCTTGACAGAAGTCTATGAAATAATCGATTTCTGTCAAACGGGGAAGGCCACACACTGATCAAAATTCAGCAGGTCCCTATTGGACCTGTCAAATTTGAATCAGTGTATGGCCAGCGTAAAGTGGAACTTCACTCTCCCAATCAACATTGATTGTTATTCATCCTCATGCTATCATTAGTAAATAGATAGGAAAGTAGACCATATTTACGTGTTTTAAACTTTTGCTTTTTACATTTCTTCAGTTACTTCTTGGTTTATTGCCTAGGGAAATGATGTCATACATCCCAGGAGTCTTCAGTCTCAGTCAACAACTGGGTTAATTTTAACCACTTAAGGACCACCGCACGCCGATGTACGTCGGCACAATGGCACGGCTGGGCACAATGGCGTACAGGTACGTCCCCCTTTAAGATCCCAGACATGGGTCGCGAGCGTGCCGCCGGCGGTGCGCTCGCAACCCGGTCCTCTTCTCCATGACCGTCCCCGCGGAAACAGTGGACTCGATCGCCGCCGGTGTCCCGCGATCGGGTCACAGAGAGGAAGAACCGGGAGAGGTAAGTGTAAACAAACCTCTCCCCGTGCTTCATAGTGAGCCTGTCACTGATCGTCTGTTCCCTGTCATAGGGAACAACAATCAGTGACGTCACACGCTAAGCCACGCCCCCCACAGTAAGAAACACACATCAGGGCACACTTAACCCCTACAGAGCCCCCTCATGGTTAACCCCTTCACTGCCAGCGTCATTTTTACAGTTATCAGTGCATTTTGATAGCACTGTTTTCTGTAAAAAATAGGATTTTTTGTACTCACCGTAAAATCCTTTTCTCTGACATCCATGGACTGACACGGTGTCTCTTTACACTTTACACGTGGGTTATGTCCCTGCTTGCAGGTGAAGACCTAGGCAGAATGTGAGATGTTATACATACATTCTAAAAGCCAGAGCTGAACAGCCCCACCCCGGGGGCGGTCCCTCCGGGCATAACCCTCCCACTACAGTCAGCAGACTTCAGTTCGTAACAAAGCAGTACAAACTTAAAAGGAAAAGGAAGGGTGGGTGCCGTGTCAGTCCATGGATGTCAGAGAAAAGGATTTTACGGTGAGTACAAAAAATCCTATTTTCTCTTACCATCCATGGACTGACACGGTGTCTCTTTACACTTTACACGTGGGATGTCCCAAAGCAGTGTCAAGAGGGATGGGAGCAGTATAAATGGAAAAACCAAACTTTCACTCCAAGAAGGCAGATCTCCTCAACGGAGGAGTCACAACTTTAAACAGCGGTCTGCAGCACCCTGCGGCCGAAGGAAGCATCCGAAGATGCAGCCACATCAACCTTATAAAAAACGTAAAAGGCATGAACAGACGACCAGGTCGCCGCCTTGCACACTTGTGCAACCGACGCTTGATGTCAGAAAACCCAGGAAGCACCAATTGCCCTGGTGGAATGTGCCGTAACCGGAAAGGGAGGCGCCCGCCCTTTGAGAGCATAGGCATGAATGACGGTTTGTCTGATTCCCCTAGAAATGATGGCAGACGAAACCGCTTGGCCCTGTTATGGACCAGGGACAGTCACAAACAGTGAGTCGGACTTCCGAATAGAAGCAGTAGCAGACAGGTACACCCGTAAGGCTCGTACCACATCCAATATGTGCAGCGCAAACTCTCTGGGATGCGATGGGTGAGGACACAAGGACGGGAGGACAATGTCCTCATGTAGGTGAAAGGTAGACACCACCTTTGGCAAAAAGGAAGGTCGCGGATGCAACACCGCCTTATCCTTATGGATGACTAAATATGGCGACTTGCAGGACAAAGCCGCCAACTCAGACACTCGTCAAACAGAAGTGATTGCCACTAAAAGGCCACCTTCTGAGACAAGACAAGAGGGGAATATCCGTAATATTCTCAAAAGGAGGTTCCTGGGAGGACCGAGAGCACCAAATTCAGATCCCACGGTGGGAGAGAAGGCTTGACAGGAGGGAGCACATGGCGAACCCCCAACACAAGGTGCTAACCAAGAAATGACCCGCTAGTGGTCGCTGAAAGAAGACGGCCAAGGCCGAAATCTGATCCTTGATGGTACTCAAAGCAAGCTTTTGGGTCACTCCACACTGCAGAGGACGCAGGATTCTGGGGACGGAATACGTCCGAGGACGCCAGTCCAGCGCTTTGCATATGGCGATATAAGCTTTCCAGGCACGGTGATAGATCTGCCTGGAGGAAGACTTCCGTGTCCTTAACATGGTCAAAATGACAGAGTCCGAGAGACCTCGGTCCCTCAACACCTGGCTTTTAACAGCCCTGCCATTAAAGCCAGAGACTGTAAGCCGGATGAAACCTAGGACCTTGAGACTGAAGGTCCTCCCTCATCGGCAACCGCCAGGGAATGTCCACAACGAGACGTACCAGATCAGCGTACCAGTGACGCTGAGGCCAATCCGGAACAATTAGGATCACCGGAGTTTATATCAGGCGATAAGGACCCTATGGGGCCACCAACGCATCCGAGGCATCGCCCAAGGATCCCTGGATCTGGCCACAACCTCGACCCTTGCGTCTGAGTCGAGAGGCCATCAGGTCCACATCCGACGTGCCCCACCGTCGGCAAAGGAGTTGAAATATGCAAGGACCACTCTTCCTGGTCCGGCGTCTGGCGATTGGCGACTCAGATAGTCCGCCCCTACAGAGCCGGCACACTTCAGGATACGGACTACCTCGGAAGCCGCAGCTGAGCTCCGAGTCCCCCCGTGATGGTTTACATACGCCACCGCCGTGGTGTTGTCCGACTGGCTCCTGATGGAGCGACCCCGTACTCTCTCCGACCTGAGGAGAGACACAGTCTGATGGCCCGTATTTCCAGAACAGTGATTGGTAAACGGGCTCGTCCGGAGTCCAAGGCCTTGAGCCGACAGGACTCCCCAGACTCCACCCCAGCCCGTCAGGCTGGTGTCCGTCGTGAGTACCGTCCATTGGATGGGAGGGGAACGACTTTCCGGACCGAAGAGCCGAGGGTCTTAACCACCATGTCAGGGACGCCCTGACCAGGTGAATCACCTGGATCCGAAGATCCAAGGACAACGGGGATTTGTCCCAGGTGGACAAGATCTCCGTCTGCAATGACCTGGTGTGTGATTGGGCATACGGAATGGCCGCGAAGGAGGCCACCAGGAGTCCCGGGACTCTCATGCAAACAACGGATTGACAACCATTTTCGGGATGTCAGCACCCGCACCACAGACTGAAGTGTCAGCAACTTCTCCAGAGGTAGGATACCTTTGCCTCCAAGGAGTCCAGAACCAGAACTAGATACTCCAGACACTGAGTCGGGACCAGGACTGACTCCTGAATGTTCAGGAACCACCCGAAGTCCCTGAGGGTCTAATTGACGATAGTCACCTTTCCTCTAAGTCTGAGCCACTTTTTGCTCATAGCAGAAGACCGCCCACGACAGCAATACCTCGCTGTAACAGAAGGCTAGAACCGGAGCAAGCACCTTGGTGAACACCCTTGGTGCCGAGGCAAGGCCGAAAGGAAGAGCCACAATCGATAGTGGACTTCGCTGATCGCAAGGCGCAGAAACTTCTGGTGACTTGCGCAGATCGGAACATGCAAGTAGGCGTCCTTGAAGTCCAAGGACGCCAGAAGAAAATCCCTTTGGTGGAGTGTAGCGATCACCGTGCGAATGGATTCCATGCGGAATTTCTGCACCTTCTCGAAGGCATTCAGGGCCTTGAGGTCCAGGATAGGTCGAACCACGTCCTATTTTTGGGACGACAAACAGATTTGAGTAGAATCCCTGAAAACTCTCCTGTGACGGAACCGGCACAATCACTCCGGACCTGATCAAATCCTGTACAGCCCCCAAGAGGGCTGTCCGACAGGTAGGAAGGAGAGGAAGATTCAAGGGAAAGAATCTGTGTGGGGGCCAGGATCGGAATACTATCCTATATCCTGAGGTGACCACCTCGCACACCCACCAGTCGGAGATTCGGGAGGTCCACCGATCCGTGAACCTGCGAAGTCGTCCCCCCACCCCAGAGTCGGGCGGAGGCAAGACTTCACGCGGAGGCGGGCTTGGGAGCCGCTTGTTTGGCTTACGCACCCAGGGGCACTTGTGCCCACCAGCCGCACTGCCGTCAATCTGAGAGGGCCTACCTGTGGACTCTGACTGACGAAAAAACCCCGTTTTGCTGGAAAGGAAGGCCCCTGTTTGCGGCGGGCCTCCTCACCCTTGCTAGTCTAAGGAAGAAGAGTGCGTTTACCTCCCGTGACATCCATGACGATGTCATCCAGAGCAGCACCGAAAGGTCTACCGCCTTTAAATAGTAGATCCGTCAGGAGCTTCCTAAGGCTAGGTCAGCAGACCAGCATTTTAACCAGATAAGACGACGCAATACCACCGCCGAGACAGAGGCCCTGGATATTAAAGGGGCCGCGTTCAGCGTGGCGTCGCACACAGAAACCAGGCCCTGAACCAGTTGGTGGGCCAGAGCAACTGTGTCTGGAGGAAGAATATGCTCCTGTACAGCTAGGTGCAACATTTTTGCCCAACCTGTAAGTGTTTTAGACACAAGGGTCGCCGCTACCACAGGTCGTAGGGCGGATCCCAACAAGGCAAACATGGTTCTGCTCACCACTTCTGACCTCCTGTCAGTGGGGTCCTCAAATGCAGGAGTCCCCTCCATCGGGAGAGTGATGGCCTCGTTCAACCGGGCGACTGGAGGGTCGACCACTGGGGGAGAAGCCCACTTTTTAAGTAGGGCATCTTCAAGGGGTATCTGATAGACAAACGCCGCGGGACCATAAAAAAATTCTTCTGCGGCTTTTCCCAGACCTTATCAATGAGCCGGTCAAAGAAAGTACATATGGAAAAACCTCTTTAGAAGGCCTGGCCTTAAAAGAACCAAAAGGAGACTGTATCAGCCTGAGGTTCTGCATCCGCAGCATTTTAGCCTGAGAGTGTCCCTCACCGCAGTCACGAGTACACTAACAAGCGCCCTGTCATTTACTGACTCAGAACTGGAGTTTTCCTCATAAGGAATGTCCTGTTCAAAACCATCCAATACATTCAGAACTAGGGTCCTGAGCGGTAATGGCTAGGCCCATATCTGAATCAGCGCACTGCCCTCATGTAGTAAAGTGGGGAGAGGGCGCTTTTTGCTCCCTTGCACTTGCACACAGCTCCCATCCTGGTCAGAAATGATTCCAGGACTGCCCACAACTGGTCCCTAGGGGACGCAGGTGCTGAAGCACTGCCTGTTGTCCACTGACATTTAGGGGAAGCTGGTGACCGAGACTCCACATTGCCCCCCTCTGAGACTCCTCAGATAAAAAGTCCACCCACAGGCTGTGCTGACTGAGGAGGGGGCGCCCAGGGGACTCACCAAACCGGACCAGGGACCGCTCAGTTCCGCTGTCTGTACCGCGCAGTGTCAGCGCTGGTGAGCTGTGAGGAGATTGTGAGGAGATTTGCTCTGTTACAGCAGTGCTAGAGGCCAAAACTAGTGCTGAAGAGCGCGCAGGCTACAAGAAAATGGCCGCCGCACTTCACTGAGGCGATCCGCGGCAAGATGGCCGCCATGACGCAGCTAAAGTGAAACAACAGCACACACACAGCGCCACTCGGCGCTCAGGCCCCAAAACTCACAAAAAAAGGCCCCAAGCATATCTGCAGACCAGCATGAGCCCCTCCAAGAACAGTGTGACCCCCAGGCACCCCACACAGCACAGCGCCAGCAATGGTGACAGAGAGTGACAATGAAATACAGGGGGAGACAGGGAAAATCCCCCACAGAGAAACACACAGCTTTTTGTACTCACCTGCAGGCAGGAGAGACTACTTACCCGTCCCCTGAGGGACCCACTGGTGTGTTTCTGACAGGACTATCACAGTGCAGTACTGAGTAGCTGTCGGCCCGGTCCACCGCAAAAGATACAGTCAGTCAGGAACTGTTCAGTCTTGAGAGGACCGTGGGAGCATGAAAGCAAACCCGGCCACCCCTGGAGTCATGGGGCCTGTCGTGAACTGAGTCTCACGCACACAAGGCGAGGATCAGCACGCTCGATGGTCGGACAGGGAAGACTACGAAGATATCTTGTACCCAACCTGTTGCCCAGCCGACAGTTGATAGAAGATTCTCAAAATATAAAATAAAAAAGAATTCCAGAAAAGGAATAAAAAATAGGTCAGGAGACTGGCTCCTGAGAGAGCCACGTCTTCTCCTTCTGCTAGGCAGAAAAAAAATGAAGTCTGCTGACTGTAGTGGGAGGGTTATGCCCGGAGGGACCGCCCCCTAGGTGGGGCTGTTCAGCTCTGGCTTTTAGAATGTATGTATGACATCTCACATTCTGCCTAGGTCTTCACCTGCAAGCAGGGACATAACCCACGTGTAAAGTGTAAAGAGACACCGTGTCAGTCCATGGATGGTAAGAGAAATGACAATGGTCCCAAAATAGTGTCAAAAGTGTCTGATGTGTCCGCCATAATGTCGCAGTCACGATAAAAAACGCTGATCGCCGCCATTACTAGAAAAAAATAAAAATGCAATAAAACTATCCCCTATTTGGTCGACGCTATAAATTTTGCGCAAACCAATCAATAAACACTTATTGCGATTTTTTTTACCAAAAATATGTAGAAGAATACGTATCGGCCTAAACTGAGGAAAAAAAAATATTGCATTTTTTTCAAAATTGTCACTTTATTTTTGTTTATAGCGCAAAAAATTCAAATTGCAGAGGTGATCAAATACCACCAAAAGAAAGCTCTATTTGTGGGGAAAAAAGGAAGCCAATTTTGTTTGGGAGCCACGACCGCACAATTGTCAGTTAAAGCGACGCAGTGCCGAATCGCAAAAAGTGGCCAGGTCTTTAAGCTGCATAATGGTCCGGGTCTTAAGTGGTTAAGTAACCCAGGATTAGTCAGGAGGGGAGGAGAGGTGGAGGTGTTTGCTTAGTGAAGCACACTCTCCTGCATGCATGCTTGAACTAAGGGCAGATGGATTCCAGGAAGTAAATACTACATGAAACATTTGCCTGTATTGTCTGTAATATGAGAACAGTATTTTGAAAATTCTATCAGATATATTGTGTTTGTTATCACTTGATATTTAAAAATAAAAATCTTTTGAACGAGAAACATTTGCCCTTACTCAAGATGGCCACGGCCGAAATGCTAGGGGGTTGTTTTACAAAGGGACTTCTAAGCAAAATAAAGCATGGACACATGGATGGATGGATGGATGGGGGAGTTTGCTTTAAATATTAAATAGTGTTTTGGGCTTGTGGTGCTCAAATGCAGCGAAGATCCGCTTTAAGGCTACCTACAGATGTAGAAGTAGGATCTAACTGCTGAAAGGTCTTTCCATAGACCTGCACATCCAGTAGGGTGACCACATTTCCAAACTACCATTCAGGGACACCCTCCCTTCCCAAAAATCAGCTTATGCTGTAACGAATCACAGCACAGTGATTAGACGCAAGAGGCGGGATTTATGATTTCTTCAATCACAAGCAGGGGGCGGGGATGTGCTTCTCCAGGCATTCCCAGCCAGGACAAGTACTGTCAGTGAGTGAAGCGGTGATGTGGCAATCCGGGACACGTGGTCACCCTAACATCCAGGTCATCTGAACATGCATGTTGATAATAAATGTTCTGAAATACTTACCTATAACTAGGAATGGATCCTTAAGATGATAGGCAGCCTGCTATTTCATGGGATAACACCTACTTTATAGAAAAAAATGTTTCTTACCTTTTTACTTATCCTGCATAGCTTTCCCCTTCACTATATGGACTTTCTGCTTGCAGCATTGCTGTTTTCACTTATAAATCACAATTTTAGAGCAACTTTACTTTTGGAATATTGACTGTGTGTGTTTCTCACAGAATAAGTTGCTGCTGCAAGTTTATTTGTATTTATGTTTATTTTTGGATAGCGCAGTATATACTATATACTGTGCTGGTAGACCTCATTATATAGTTGCAAACGAGGTGTGCACACTGTCTGTCCTAACACAATGATCTGCTGGGAAATCTTGGGTCCTGCCATTCATGTGGATGTTACTTTGACATGTACCACCTACCAAAACATTGTCGCTGATCATGTACACCCCTTCATGGAAACTGTATTCCCTGATGGTAGTGGCCTCTTCCAGGAGGGTAACGTGCCCCCGCCACACTGCAAAAATGGCTCAAGAACGATTTGAGGAACACAATGAGTTTCAGGAGTTGATTTGGCCTCCACAATCTCCAGATCTCATTTCAATCGAGCGGAAACGCAGGCACAGCAGCCCATTCATTTGTGCCCACACAAACGCGACGCGCACCAAACGGGGAAGTGTGAGCCTGGGGTAAATTCTATGTCAAAAACTGCTGTTGGGGGTTCTCAAATTTGACTGCATGTTTGGAATTACACTTTAAAGTATACTGTATACTGCAATAATAACTCAAAGTAGGTACTTACTGAAAATGCACTGTACTTTCCCTTTATCAGACATCCATCCATTTACATGTCCCTCGGTGTCATGGATAGGTAGTAAAATGTTGGCATAACATATGGTCTTTGAAAGCTCAGGGGCCTCGTGATCCTGTGAACTCTGCACACCTCTATATAAACCCGTTCTTAAAAGCAATTTACTTGATGGGTAAATACTAGGATTCTGAATCAGACATTTTCCTTCTAATGCTCCCAGCCCAGACTCTTCTATTGATTCTATTTATTAGACAACCTACTAGTCTAACAGATTACCATTGAGAGTTCTGAAATTGAGGTCACGTGCTTCATAAATAAATCATGTCTTGGACTGATAATCAATATGACCCGAATCGAGAACAATGGAGGCTGTGTTATTTATCACCATCAACCTCTGTTTTACCTGTAATGAAAATCAATGCAATAAACTGTTCCTAATCCACATTCTGTCTCTTATCACTTAACAAAATAGCAGCTTTATTTTGTTGGTGAGAATAAAAGAGAGCCTTCTAAAAGAGAGCCCGATGCACGTGCGGCATCTAGCCCGTGTGTGTGCAATCCTGGCGTTTTAGTGCGTCTGGATCATCCAGACCCTCATGCTGCTAGCATTAGTAAATAGATAGGGAAGTATATCATATTTACTTGTTTAAAACGTTTTTTTGGTTTCATGCCTACACAAATGAGGTCATATATCCCCGGAGTCTTCAGGAAGAGAGGAGGAGGAGTTTTCTCAGCTAAGCACACCCTCCTGCATGCATGCTTCAGCTAAGGGCAGATGGATTCCAGGAAGTAAATGCTATGTGCCCTTAATCAAGATGGCCACAGCCAGAAATGCCAGGGGGTTGATTTCTCAACAAAATAAAGTACGGAGACATGGATGGATGGGAGGGTGAAGATCCACTTTAAAGTTGAAAAAATTCACTGAATATGACACCCTGTAAATGTCATACTTTTGTTGTCCTTCCCTACCACTCCATTTGGACGTTGGAACCTTTAGCAATACCAGGTATGAGCAAACATGCAAATTTCTCCTCTACTTCCTGGGATGAAGGCCCAAGCACTGTCAGGTGGTGGAAGTTACAACCCTTGTGTAAGCTTTAACACAAACGGATACAGAGCTTACTTTATTACTCAAGACAATGGCAGGGTAGCACAGATAAGAGCGAGAGAGATGAATACAGCAAAAGAACCTGTATCTTTACCTTGAAAAGTATGTGTATTTTCAGTAATCAGTAGGAAGCTACAGGATAAACCATTCCAAAATAACACAGCGCTGACATAATTGCAATGGTAAACTTCTGACCTATCTATAAAAATGAATGAATGAAAGGAGCACTGGGATGCTGCCCACAGCAACAATGAGGCTTCTTGCTTTAAAATGGAACTTTACCTATAGCAGCTTCATAAATGTTCTTTAGCAAGGAACATACATTCCACATTAATAATTATGCTACCAATATTACTGTGTGCTGTAAATTGGCTCCATTATTGTTCCTGTCTTTTCTTGCCGGAGGCTGCCATTTTTCTGAAGCCCAGAGCCCCTGAGCAGCAATAAATGTTTAGGCTGTCAGCAGATCGGCCTCTACATTTTTGGCACAGTAATGAAAAATAGAGAGCAACTGAGCATGTGCAGAGCAGGGCGAGAAAGTAAATTTCTGGATTTTAACCACTTCAATACTAGGCACTTTCCCCCCTTCCTGCTCAAGCCAATTTTCAGCTTTCAGCGCTGTTGCGGTTTAAATGACAATTGGGCGGTCATGCTACACTGTACCCAAACAGAATTTTTATAATTTTGTTCCCACAAATAGAGCTTTCTTTTGGTGGTATTTGATCACCTCTGCGTTTTTTTTTTTTGCTTAACAAATAAAAAGGACCGAAAATTTTGAAAAAAAAAAAGCTTTTCTTTGTTTCTGTTATAAAATGTTGTAAATAAGTAAGTTTTCTCCTTCACTGATGGGCACTGATGAGGCTGCACTGTCAGGCACTGATAAGGTGGCACTGATGAGCATGGATGAGGTGGCACTGATGAGGTGGCACTGATATGCGACACTGTTGGCCACTGAGAGGCGGCACTGATAGGTGGCCCTGATATGTAGCACTGATGGGCACTCATAGGCGGCAAAGAAGGGCACTCATAGGAGGCACAGATGGGCAATGAAAGCCTGCACTGATGGGTAATTATGGGTGACACTAATGGGCACTGATAGGCGGCACTGATAGGTGGGCGCTGATGGGCATGGATGGGCACTGATAGGTGGCACTGATGGACACTGATTGACATCACTGATTAGGAGGCACTGGCAGGTATTACTGGTGGGCACTGATTGGCATCATGTGCGGGCACACATTGGCATCATGTGTGGGCACACATTGCCACCAGGGTGGTCATCTGTGGTGGCCATCCCTGGTGGTCCTGGTAGCATCCCTGATGGTCCTGGGTGGGCATCCGTGGGGGGGGATGTCAGAGGTGCAGTGGAAGGAATTATTATAATTTATTATGAAATAAATAATAATAAGCACCAGGTGTCACCGGCGCATTCTCCGGCGTGCTGGCGTTGCTCCTATCAACCGGGGGACTTTTTCCACCTTTTTTGGGTTTGCCCGGCAATCGAACATTATTGGAAAGAAGTACTCCAGGTGATTACTAAGGTCACTAAGACTTGTGTTCCTTATGATCCTACATATTGTGTGCTGGGGCTGGTGGAACAAATGTCAATGATCAGAGCCAGGAAAATACTCCTATCCCTGTTACTATATTATGCTCGTAAGGCCATTACGATGAACTGGAAACAATCGTCTCCCCCCTCTGTCAGATTCTGGAAAAGCCTAGTGAATGCCAGTTTGCCCCTATATAAAGCCACCTACTCGGGCAGGGGATGTCCACAAAATTTTGAGAAGGTATGGACCTGTTGCCAAGATGATAATACCACGGCAAATGATGCAGTAACCAATGCCTAGATTGACAATATATCTTTAGTCTGTTAGCTTATTGACCCAACTATTCTCATGTTGCATTATCCTGTCGGTACCAATTTGAGCACAGATTATCCTGAACTGAACCTCTCCCCACATTGGGGTTATAGTATAAGCTAAATTAGGCTGTTTATGTTGTGTGTTGTGCCCTGTTGCGGTGTGTTGCCGCAACAAAGGAACTGCCCCTATGTGGGCAAATGTTCGTCACCCCTGCGTGGGCTAGTTTTGTATGCTAATGTAAACTTCAATAAAAAAGATTTTGCAAAAAAAAAAAAAATAATAATAATAATAATAATAAAAAACTATAATAATATAATAATGGTTAATAAAATTTATAAAATTAATAATTTAACTGATTTGATTAATTTTATTTACGAGAGAGGGGTTGCAAGCCTCCTCTCTCTCTCTTTATCAGCCATCACCTTGCTTCCTATTCAAAGCTTGTAAGTACAACAAATAATTTAAGTATATTGGCTTTGCCTGTGTTGATGAACCGGTACTGCCACTGCGATGGGGCTGACAATGTCAGCACCAGACAGGTTTTCTGTAGCTCTTGATGGGGACGGACGGTCTGCCTGGCCCGTCTAGCAGGGCGAGTTTGCAACAATCTTACACAAGGCATTTAGTATGTATGTTTCTACACAAGTTTCAAATAAATTTCCCCTTTTTTATGTCTCCTTTTTTGTAGGACACTTTGTTGGAATACTGTTTTTGAGCCAGAAAATCTATACCGTTGTGGGATATCCCACTACTGGATATATTTTTTCCTCTTTTTTGAGGATAGCTCCCTGATGATCAGGAGAATTCAGACTGCTAACTGGCTCTCATAATTTTCCTCATCTATTACTCTTTCTTAATGAAAAGAGGGAACTTTTTGTTCAGATCTTTATACACCAATAAACAAGGTAATTTCCTTAATGTAGAAACTAAATAGCTGATATTAGGAAATCCTTATTCAATTGAATTGATCTCAAAATATTTCTTTATACAGTTCAAAGGAAGTCTTCTCTCCCTATGGTTGCAATATAGTGCCTTGACCTAGATTTTGGAAGATTGGTCTATATACAGTATATATATATATATATATATATATATATATTCCTTTCTCTTGGCTGACAATAATTTGATGATTCTTTGAAATGTAAAATTATTCATTATCACTGCAACTGAATTGTAATGGATGTTTTAATGTTATCCATAATTGGTAATATTATATATTCTTTTTACAGTATTAAACTTCATGCAGCACTATAAATCTCCTGAAGAAGCTCTTGCAGAGCAAAACATGTTGACTAAAAGTGGCTGTAATGGTGTATGAATTTATAACCAAATAGTGATTGTACTTTTTTTAAAATATATTGTTAAATTAATAAAAAAAAAATTATTTAATTCAAAACACATTGTTTTTTCTATTGGCACCTTTAAAATCCCATTTCTTGTATCTTGTAAACTTTTCTATTATCGGGATGTGGTGCCTTTTTGGTTTTTCAGTACCCCAAATCTTTTTAATAATTTAACTACTTCCGTCCTACTGCGGCAGGATGGCCTGGCTGCGGGAAACAACGTACCTGGTCTGGGGCGCACGGGTGTGCCGCCGGCGACCCGCTCCCGCTGTGATTAAATACAGCGGGTCCGGCAGCCGCCGACCACCCGCAATCGCTCGGGGGAATAACAGAATGGGGGTCTGCCTATGTAATCAAGGCAAGCCGTCATTCTATCACAGAGGTATAGAAAGATCTGTTATTCCTACTAATCAGGAACACCGATCTCTCTCTTCGTCTAGTGTCAGCATCCCCCACACAGTTAGACTCCTTTCACACTGGGGCCGCCCGTGCGTTCACGGTAGAGTGCAGCTTGTTTAGCTTTACCGCTGTTTAAGCGGTGCGCTTTTAACCCCAAAAGATGGGTTAAAAACTCCCGTGTTGCTGCGCTTCTGAAACGCTTTTCAGGATCTTCTGAAGCGCTGCCCATTCATTGCAATGGTTAGGGGTGTTTTGGGAGCGATGTATAACTGCCCCAAAGATCCTGCTTGCAGGACTTTTTCTAACGTCCAACAAGCGCACCGCTCCACTGTGAAGGCACCCATTGCAATGAATGGGAGGACATTTACAGGCACTATTTCTAGTGCTAAAACGCCTGAAAACTGCCTCAGTGTTAAAGGGGTCTTAGAAAGCACACGTAGGGAAGGGAACACATTTAACACTTTGATTGCCACTGATGGTAACCCCTTTCCTGCCAGTGTCATTTATACAGTGTCAGTGCATTTTTTTAGCACTGATCACTGTATCAGTGTCACTGGTTCCCAAAAAGTGTCACTTATGCTGCGTACACACGATCGGATTTTCCGTCGGAAAATCCTTGGATGTTTTTTCCGATGGAATTTCGCTCAAACTTAGCTTGCATACACACGGTCACACAAATTCTGTCGGAATTTCCGACCGTCAAGAACGTACAACACGTATGACGAGCCGAGATCAATGAAGTTCAATAGGCAGTTCGGCTCTTCTGCTTGATTCTGAGCATGTGTGTGTTTTTTTGCGCGTCGGAATTGCATACAGACTAACTGATTTTCCGATAGGAATTTTTTCCGTCGGAAAAATAGAGAACCTGCTCTCAAACTTTTGCTTGCGGAAATTCAGACGGTCTGAATTTCCATTCAAAAGCTCACATCCGACCTTTTCCGACGGGAAATCCGATCGTGTGTACGTGGCATTAGTGTCCAATTCGTCCGCTGCAATGTCGCAGTCCCACAAAAAATCACTGATCGCCTCCATTACTAGTAAAAAATAAATAAAAAAATAAGCAAAGTGCGTGCACACGGCTCCTGTTATTCTTCTGAGTTAGCTGATGTCATTACAGAGATTCTAATTGCACCAGTTATAGCTCACTTTACCTTTGCTATAGCCTTTTTAGTGCCAGATAGTGGGTATAATCATCTGTTCATTGATTTATGCCTTGTTTAATTGCATTTTACCATAATACATTTAATTAATTTACCACCAAATATCTAAGTTGTAACTAATTCCTGTGTATTATTATAAAGTGGTAGCTTACCAACTCTTAACAAAAGTGTAAACTGCTTTTGGACTATGGCCAAGTGTGTCAGTGGGGAGTAAGTGGTTAAAGCGGAGTTCCGGTCATAAAATGTTTTATTTTTTTTGGCCAGTTAAATTTAATTACACTGAACATTACATTACATATAGTAATAGATCGCCAAACGATCTGTAAATATATCTAACACTTGCCTTATTTTCTGCTGGTCATTCTGTGGCCAATGCCAGCCTATGTGTGGGCATCTGAAGCCCAGTACATTTTTTTTTCTTGTCTCCGTGGATATCGCGCGTGTGCAGTAGAGCGACACTCGTAGCGCAGGTTGTTAGTGCCGTTGTCATGACAATGGGCGGAGGAACGTCCCGCCCCGTTGTTATGACAACGTAGATAACACAAACCCCACAGTAATAAAACTAATTTCCGGCTTTGAAATCCCACGATTTTTCGGCACAGAAGAGGGCACAGTCTCCTGGGAAATGATGGCACTCATTTCCCAGGAGTCTGTGCGGCTTAGTTAGTGCAAGCACGGAATGTGAGAAAGGAGAAGGACCGCGGTCCAGGAAGAAGGCAGATTAGAAATTCTGCCTAGCAACAGGCTATTCCAGGCAAGTAAAACATTTTTTTCACAGATAACATTTTTGAACTTATTAAAAAGAACATATTGAAGCAAAATGTGATTTTAGGGTGGAGCTCCGCTTTAAGCGAGTCATGGCCGAATAAAGGACCTATCATCACCAGTGCCTCCTGCAGGGGGGCGGGGCGCTACATTAGCATTATTAGCAAATAAAAAATACTTTTATTATTATAAGAGGGTGTGTGTGTGTGTGTGTATGTATATATAAGGATGGATAATTCAGTTGAGCAGACAAAGCAATATATATATATATATATATATATATATATACTGTATATATATACTGTATATACATAGGTTTAAACCCATGTAGCAGCTATTTTGATAGCCTCTGCCAAAGCTCTTTGCAGATAGAAACACTTGTAAATGTTTAGGAGAAGTCTAGAATTATGTGCGACAGGCTAATTTATCAGCCCAAGAATCCGACTGTATTTCCTGAGGGATCAAACACGATAAGCATATCCAAAAGAATTCTAAAAGATTACTGCAATTACACACAGAAATCTGTATTATCTGAGTAGGAGGGATGATGTAGCCTGTCTTGTTATTAGACAATCCCATAAGTAAAATCTATGCAAAATAATGTTCCCTTCAAGACAGTCATACATTTCTCACAATGCAATTTACAATCGTTTTGTCATTGGCAGACATGAGATCACAGAGTCGGAGCAGCGTGGACATCAGGATTCTCATTTAGCATTTGTTCTGACATGTGGCAACCCTTCCCATCCCTCTGAAAAGCAATCCATGTTGGATCACTTTCCAGAGGGTGTTTTGACAGCTGGTGAGGAGGCGAAATGTCCACCTGTTTTTACCCTGAAAAGCCAGAACCCCCCCGCACTGCAATCCCAACTCCGTGCATTGCATACGATTGTAGAGCTGTTGCCAAGCAACCCCATACACTTATATGGGTCACGTTCATCGGCAGTACAGTACTGCGTGCCAAATGCAACATGCCGTTTAATTTTTTTCACAGCTGTGAAGCCGTAGGAGGGGTAGGTGGGCACACCGCAGCCGTTGCATGTACACAGCCCTGAGAATAGGAGGAGTAAACCATGGCTCAAGCCCCTGCTTTTACCACTCCCTGGAAATCTACTGACACCTTTCTATTATTCTCTATGACAGTTACCAATGTGTTTTGAGTATGAATATGTGAACTGTCCAGTGGACATGCATGTCAAATGCAAACACACAGTTCTGTTCCATTAGGAGAGCACAAACTTTCATATGCAATAAATCAATGGTAGCTCTGCTGTTCCAAAATTGCCTTTCCCTGTACCTCCAACTCTTATGCCGCGTACACACGATCATTTTTAATGTCATTGAAAAAAAACGGCATTTTTCTCGACGTGATTTTTCGTGTTTCCTCTCAAGCCTGCCTTGCCTACACACTATCGTGGAAAAAAACGCTCAAGTAAAGCGCGGTGACGTACAACACGTACGGCGGCACTATAAAGGGGAAGTTCCATTCAGATGGCGCCACCCTTCATGTTAGTAAAGCTTTTTAACCTTGTGCTTTTCAGTCCGTTACAGCGTGACGAATGTGCTATCTCCATTACGAGCGCCAGTTTTACCAGAACGAGCGCTCCCGTCTTATACTTGATTCTGAGCATGCGCATTTTTTTTCACGTCGTTAAAGCCCACACACGGCCGTTTTTCATGACGAGAAAAACGACGATGTAAAAATCGACGTGAAAAATTAGAGCATGTTCCAATTTTTCTCGTTGTGATTCTCAGCGTTTTTCTCGTCGGGAAAACTGCTGGAAAGCCCACACACGATCATTTTTAATGACCATTTTAAAAAAATTCTTTTTTCTCGTCATTAAAAACGGTCGTGTGTACGCGGCATTACACTGCGCCCATCACTGGCTTTAACCAGCTTTAATATAAGTAGAAGATTCATAACATCTAGGTAGGGGGTTGATTTACTTAAAATGTTTGTTACCCCAACACTTCATATTCCTGATATGTTCCCGCTGTACCATGTCATTGTATGAGAAAGTCTCCTGTTCTCTTTGTATTGCTTCATTTATGTGAAATCCCTGGTGTTCCTGCCAGTCCCTCTGCTTTCCTATTAAAAGCTGACCACACTAAGCAGGAGAGCACATCATGGTCAGATCCTATCTATGCTGGGAGCTCAGTGTACTATCCTCCAATGATCAGACTTGTCCTGTCACACCCCTGCTGCACAGCCATTCACTGGGAAGCTCAGTGTACTGCTCCCCCCCCCCCCCAGCTCTTATTCAGCTGAGAACAGAAGGAATGTGGAATGTGATCACTTAGGGAAAAAATATATTAATGTTTTTTTTATGACTACAAAAATATTTTGCCTTTCATTTCTTATTTAAACTGATTGGGTTGTTTTACAAGGTGGCCGTTTACAATCACTTTAAGAGAAATAGATTGTGGACTTTGAAAAATTCAGTTGCACTCTGTAGTTGCTCCAGAATTCAGTAAATTAGCAGAAGCTCCGCTGACTTCCATCATCCAATCATGTGCAAGCAAAAGTCCTATTTTTTTTTTCTTGCATGTGATTGGGTATTCTTTGTAAAGTGAAACTTCACCTCATTTACTAAGCTCTGAAGCAACTGCACATGCAGAGGGCAACTGCACTTTGTGGGGTGAAATGCTTTGGTGCGGGAAGTAGACAGGCAATGATATATGTGAATCCTCAACTTATTTTATTAAAGCTGGTTAAAGCCGGTGAAGACATCAGTGTGTTCATTTCTACTTGATGTGGTCATTACACAAATGGATTTTTTTTTATCTAATTTCTCTGATATCTAAGCAGATGTTACCTGAAAGATTGATAAAAGAGACTGCAATGAAGACCCATCTGCCACTAAGGTCTCATTTACACTTGCAGTCGGGGGATGGTAAAAACAGGAGGTTGAGCCACAGTTTTGCCTGCCGCTCCCAACCATCCACCTTAACCCCTTCTTGCCCAGCTCCGGCGTCCCTTTAATAGAATAGGGGTCTGTATGCCCAGGAAGTGGGAAGGATTGGCTGATCACGTGATCACTGTGATTGGCATTCATAATGGTCACATGATTGGGAACCAGGCCAGCAGATTCCCAATCTTTAGTACAGACCGCCCGGGGTTCGGTCACTGTGTTGGAAGCATGCAGTGGGCGCATTCTCAGCACAAAAAGCTCTGCTGCCCATGGACACATATGTGTGGCATGGGTGGTCTTTTCAGAGACTGGCACAAGTATAAACAGGCCCTTGGTAATCATTTTTACAGAGAAAAAATTAAAGCGCAGCTCCACCCTAAAATTATACTTTACTGCACTAGCTTTCTTTAAATATGTTTAAAACAGTTCTGTGAAAAAAAAATGTTTGAACTTGCCTGGAACACCCAGTTGCTAGGCAGAATTGATAATCTGCCTTCTTCCTGGACCGTGGTGGTTCTCCTTTCCTAACTAAGCCGCACAGACTCCTGGGAAATGAGTGTCATCATTTCCCAGGAGACTGTGCGCTTTTCTGTGACTGAGAGCACATATATTGTGGATTTAGTTATCTGTGTTGTCATAACAACGGGGCGGGATGTTCCTCCACCGCCGCCCGTTGTCATGACAACAACACAAACAACCTGCGCTACGAGAGCCGCTCTACTGCGCACGCACGAGATCGCGAGGTGCATGCTGGTTACCCAGCATGCACCTCTCCACGAAAACAAGTAAAAAAAAAAGGTACTGGGCTTCAGATGCCCACACATAGGATGGCAACGGCCACAGCATGAGCTGCAGCACATAAGGCAAGTGATAAATTGATTTAGCGATCGATTGGCGAGCGATTACTATCTTTAATGTAATGTTGAATGTGATTCAATTTAACTTACCAAAAAAAAAAAAAATGATTTATGACCGGAGCTCCGCTTTAAGTGGTCCATGAACATAGAACCAAAGGAGCCACAAGCAAAAAGCAACAATGTGAACCTTTTTTAGCTTTTACATCTATCTACCCGATATGGGCCAGAACAATGCTTACATTTCAGCTAAGGGCCTAACAATTCAGCAATAACTGACATTATACATTTCAGTGTGACCAGTGCTAGATTTAAAACAACTGGTGTTACTGCTACAAAAAATATTTGCATAGGAGTAGTTGAAAAAAGGTAAAATACTTGAAAAGGAGAAAAGAAAAGGGGCTAATTAGGACTACTTCCAGTTAAATGACATATAAATCTTAGTAAAACAAGGTTAGCTAAAACACTGTGTATCATAAACAATAACTTTTTTTCCATACAGGACTGTTTTCACCCTTTTTATTTTTTCAATCTTTATTGCATATCAGTGCTGTTGATCTCCTACAGCCGCTTTGCAGATACTTCCTGTCTATGTCCACGCACTCCAGCGACGGCTGCATGACATTTTTCAGGATGGGTTTTCTGATCGTAATAGCAGTGGACTTTACCTGCTGCATAATGTGTGTGAAAACACTTGTATTTATCTTTGGAAGCCCATGTGAAAGAGAAACAATGCAGAAGAACAATGCCTGGTACATACAATGAGATTATCCAACGAATGTTAGTCAGTTTTTTTTTTTTTTTTTGCATGCTAGTCTCATATTGAAAATAAAAGAGGTTACTAAAGAGGTTACTGAAATCTATTGTTAAAAAAAAAGGTTACTGAAGTTACGAAAATTCTCATAAAACAGAATAGAAATTCGGAAGTGATGTAACGTATTGTATTTGTATTATATATTCGGACAACAACTGTACTGATGAAAAGAAAATCCTACGATCTGGTATCGTACAAGAAAATTTTTCGTGCTCGTCCGATCGGATAATTTAGCATGAATTGTCGTGATTGGCTCTCGAAAGCTGTGTACTAACGATCAGATTATCGTACGATCTCTTCAAAAGAGATATTTTTCAGATTAGATTTCCTGATCATGTTTACAGGCCATTAGACAGGGACAGAGAGTTGTCACCCTGTAACAGGAAGTACCTGAACAAACCCCTTTCATGGAAGGATCACCAGGTTTTATTTTATTTCCTATCCCACCTCAAGAACAAAATTGGGTTGGGCTTAGCACTTCCTATACGGGAAGCTTTGTATTTTCTGAAGGAATAACAGGCTTCCTCTGAATGGCTGAAGATGTGACATCATCAGCCTGTCTCTCCACCTAACCCAATCAGAGGACGCTTTGTATTCATACAGAAAACTACAAGGTGTCCTGTGAATGGCTGAGTAGCGCTTAGCCCGACTTGACTTTGTTCCCGGAATGGGACAGGAGATCCCTATCTCGCCCCCAGAACACAGCGCTGTATACTGTAGGCAGCTCATGTTACAGTTTGTACAACACTCACAGCTGCTGTTCGTGAAGGAAATCATCCATTTGGACCATTTTGGTCCAAACAAACTATTGAAAGTGACAAATAACAACATAGCTCAACTAGGCTTTAAAGTGATTGTAAAGCTTAGTTTTTTTGTTTTTTTTTTCAAATAACAAACGTGTCATACTTACCTCCACTGTGCAGTTAGTTTTGCACAGAATGGCCCCGATCGTTCTCTTCTCGGGTCCCTCGACAGCGCTATCAGCTCCTCCCTGCATCGTATAACCCCCTAGGAGAAGCGCTCTCCCGGGGGTTACCTTGCGGGCGTGCTCCCGAGTCCAGCATTTGCGTCTATAGATGCAGAATGTAGGACTCGGTCCCGCCCCCCTGGCGCCCGCGTCATTGGATTTGATTGACAGCAGCGGGAGCCAATGGCTGCACTGCTATCAATCTATCCTATCAAGAGCCGAGAACCCCGGGCAGAGAGGAAAAGCGTGTCTCCGCCGTGGGAATTACAGGATTTAGGTGAGAAAAACGGCAGGTGTGATGCATTAAGGTAAAAAAAACACGAGGGTTTACAACACCTTTAAGCTGTAGGAAGTAAAAAAAAATTAGGGCCCTTACCACACAGTGAAAAAGAATACAAAAAATGTAATTGTGCAGCAACTTAAAACTCCCCTATCACAAAAGCTAGCTAGCACACAAACTGTGATTCACCCACAGAAATAATTCAAAATATGATTAATCTCAATGTGCAACATACAAAAAGTATAATCAGCAAGACACACACTTAACACAAATAAATTATAGTAATCATAAAAAAGGATGCAGTTCCGCCACGGGGACGTAACCCGTAAGGTGGGGCTTACCTCGTGACATCATCACGCTATACAGGGCCACTCTGTGCTAGCCACTGGGAGTCTGATAAGTAGTTGTGTCATTCTTGCCTGTCATGCGGATTACACTGAGAAAGGAGTTTTTACCGATTGAGCACTGAAGACAAATTTGATCGATGTGACCATACTTGCCGTTTTATCATTAATAAAACCTATTTTGCGGAGAACATTAGATGCTCCTCTGATTTCTTTTACTGAGGGGGATTTGTGAAAGGGAGACACTGGATTTGATTAGAGTCCCCTGAGTTGACTGACTCCCTCCAGCTTGGATCCCTCTTGAGGATTGAGATTGGATTTGTATGGTATTCTCCATCAGGTTTTTTTAGACCTCCTATAATTTATAGATCTATGTTCAGGTGAGCATTTAAATAGGAAAGCATGGTTTGTGGTGGCGCGGTTTTGATGGTTATTTATCCTCACATCGGAATTATTATTATTATTTTTATACAGGATTTATATACCGCCGACAGTTTTATGCAGCGCTTTACAACATTAGGGCAGGCAGTACAATTACTATACAATTCAATACAGTAAGAATCAGAGGACTCGTTAAAGCTTACAATTTAGGAAGGAGGGATGTTCATGCAACTTGCCAGGTGTGCCTGGGAACACCCTAATCACCCTGTGCTGGGCAGATTCCCCCTGCTACTTGATTGCGAGAAAGAGACTGGGAAATATCTGTCCCCAGTCCCTTTCTTTGTCTCAAAAGTGAGACATCAGGGGCCTGTTTAGACCCCTGATATTTCACCAAAGCCCCTAATGGGGCACCTAAAAAAATAATAATATTAATAATATAAATGATTGTATAAAAATATTATAAAAAAAGAATGCAATTCTAAAAATGTAATAATAAAAAAAACAAAAAAAAAATTAACTACTGACATCAACCTCTGCCCTACTGACATCGTCCACTGCTCTACCGGCACTGTCCATTGCCCTCTATATTTATAGGACATGTGTGTTTGAGCTTTGGGGTGCACACCCTAATGCAATAGGCTGCACACACCTATGCTTTTTACTAATTGTATTGTGTTCTGTCACAATGATGTACTATTGAAATTCAAATGGGCGTGCACGTGATTGCACGCTGGACTTTGAATAGTAGTTTGGTGTTCACATATCACTTATATGTATATATGCACCTTATTTTATCGTTGCTATTATTTATTGCACAATATATATATAATTTGTTTATGAATTTTTTGTTAGGTTAATCACCCTTTCACACGGGTGTTCTGTCTGTTCATTTTTCAGCCCTCTGTTTTGTTGATGGAAAAGAGACAGTAATGTATTCCAGGGGGTGTATGGATCTATACTAATGGTCATTAGTATACATCTATGTCTGTTTGGGTCAGTGATTAAAAACTGAATAGGTTTGTGGCCTTTTCCATTTTTTGCAGACATACTGATGTCATCAGCATACATCAGTTGAGTATAGCTTGGTTTCTGACCTAGAATGTTAAATTCAATGGCACATTTGATTAAGTGTGGGAGACAAGGTGCGCCATCTAGTGGCCATAATGTATCCCAAGGGTCGCCATCACACTCCATAATGAAAATGCTTGGGTGCTCACCCACAAAGAAATACTCACAGGTCTTGCAGCAGAGATAAGTCAAAGCAATTTTATTGTCAATTCATCTTTCTCAAGAGAGGTCATGATATATTTTTTAAATAACACACATATATGGTCACTAGATGGTGTTTATGATTAGAGCAGATTATTTATATTCCCCAAATACAGCAAGTTTAGTTGGGGCTGTGCGAATATTTGTCACATTTGTACAGCAAAGTTTTCTACATGGGCCCTAAGAGCCGGTTCACACAGGGGCGACTCGACAGGCGACTCAGCCGCCTGACAAGTCGCGCTCCGCTCTGTACAATGGAACCGTTCTAATAGGAGCGACTCAAGTCGCTCCGACTTAGAAAAAGGTTCCTGTACTACTTTGGGACGACTTCAGGGCGACTTGCGTTGACTTCAATACAGAAGTCATTTTGCAAGTCACCTCTGAATTTGTGTGGAGATCGCCCGGCAGAGTCGTGGGACAAGTCGTGCCGCCCCAGTGTGAACCGGGTCTTAAGAGATTCTTTCATGTTAAAGGTCACAAGCTGGTGTTTCGTCAGCTCCCTTCTTAATCCTCCTCTGATTATACCTAAAAGATCCATACATCACATCTGTCACTTATTGATCAAAGCGGTTTTCTTTTTTGTTCAGAAGCTGCCTGAAAATGTGTATTAATGATACAGTTCAGTGGTGGGTTGTTAGAAGAAAACATCAGAGGTCAGAAAAACATGAAATATAACGCAAAAGCAACCTCATCAGTGGCAGAACTGGAAGGATCGCTGTCATAAAAAATACCCCTTTTTTAAATGCTATTCCCAATTTTATTACATGCATGTTTGAACTACAAAAAGAAAAAAAAAAATCTGTTTTTACATTGATGTATTGAGGACAGTCACTTTTCCCTGTGGTCTATTGTTCCTGTTCACTATAGTCATATATTCTATATATACTCTATTTTCTCTTTCATCACCCTTCTATTTCCCCATGCATGGTCCCTTCCCCTTCAAAAAAAAAACCCTCCTCCCTTTTCTTTCTGGTCACCTTGTGACATTAATATCCCACTTCAATTGGCTCTCTCCCCCACAGGGTTACCTCATGTGACCATGCCTGCCAGGTGGTCGCCCGTTCGGTGGCTTCCATGGATCCGTCCGCCACGGCTCCCGGCCGGGAGTTTTCCCGGATGCCTTTCATGCCTTACCCACACCCCATCAATCATAAATTACAATTGTAAGTATGAACTTCGGTGCAGGGGGTTTATATTCTACCCCTACCCATATTTTCATCTTTGTACTTGAACAAACTCTCCACTCTAGAGCCACCACGCGCATGCTCCTGATGAGTGGCATAGCAGCCACGAAACCCGTCGAGCTACATGATGCCGTGTCTTCATATTTTCAAGTTTCCATCTCCTTACTACCTAGCTACCCTAATTTCTACAGGTTCAAAGGCCACAGGCCCTGCAGGCATTATTCTTTTACTACGATTTTACATTACTCTTGGTTGGTGAACCATTGAATTTTGTTATTGTCCCTATTTGAGACATTACTCTTACCATACCTCCATGTATATTGCATAATCATGTTTATTGTTTACCCATATAGCAGTGGTTACATCATGAAACTTCACGTTATCATCATGTCTATTGTTACACCATGTTTACTATGTACCTCAATACTATTACTGTTTGTATGTGCTATATGATCTTTTAAATAAAATTCTCTTGGTCCACCTACTTATCCTTTTGCAACCTAGCGCTTCATTTAAAGTCCCACCCTCCTTGCTCTTTCCCATTAGTATGGAATTGGGATGGAAAGACTTGGCCTTACCGGGCCATGCTTTCATTTAAAGTCCCTAGGGATGGAAATACAGAGCCTATGGCTTCCTAAAAGTCCCTAAATATTGTTCTCCCGTTCTCCATATATTCTATATAGTCATACTAGATACAGTGATCATCACCCATAATGTATCAGCCTACTGCACTAGATTATCGCTTCCGAAGATTTTATATAAGGGCCCAATAAAGGTACTGCTTCTCTAGTCTCTGTCTGTAATCATCTTACTTCCATACAGACAAGGTGTCAGGGTGAAATTTAAAAAATCTTAAAAAAAATAAATAGATTTAACTGGCCATAGCAGCCACTGTCCAACAAAGAAAGTCGTAGCGTTTGAACATCTAACAATATATTCCAAATGAGGAGAAGCATCAGATGCAGTGGTCATACATTCAGTGTGGGTAAAGCCATCAAAACTTTGGTAACAATGTTGTAAACCTATCAATATGTGTATATATTTGCAACATTGTCTTACATAGTAACCATACCTTGTGAGGAATGTTCTTTTACCCAAGTTAGGGGATGGTTTGTGTTGTTAATTAAGAATAGAACCAGGTGTCTTGAATAGTTGCCCCGCCATTTAAGCCCTGTACACACGATCAGATATCCTATGGATTTTCGTCTGATGGATTTGTCCATCAGAAATCTGATGAAACTGTTTTCCATCAGTCTTGCCCACACACCATCAGTCAAAAAACCGACCGTTCCAAACGTGGTGACGTAAAACACTCCGATGAGCTGAGAAAAATGAAATTCAATGCTACTGAGCATGTGTCGACTTGATTCTGAGCATGCTTGGGTTTTTTATCTGATGGATTTCCCCACAGACGATCGGAAATTGCCATCAGTTTTTTATCCATCAGATAATTTTAAAACATGTTCTATTTTTTAAAACTGATGGAAAAAAGACTGATGGGTCCCATACACGATCGGTTTGTCTGATGAAAACAATCCATCAGACGGTTTTCATCAGTCAAACTGATCGTGTGTACGGGGCTTAAGAGGAGTTAACAGTAGGGATGAGCTTCGTGTTCGAATCGAACATACGTTCGACTCGAACATCGGCTGTTCGATCGTTCGACGAAGATCGAACGATTTGGGCCGTTCGCGCCAAATTCGAGTGACGCGAACGGCCCACAATGCACTACGCCATCGCAGTGTCATCCAGGCGCTGTGATTGGCCAAGCATGCACTGTGACCCCGCATGCTTGGCCAATCACAGCGCCGGCAGCGAGGAGAGCAATGATTGGCCACAGGCAGGATGCCTGTGGCCAATTATTGCTGAGGGTGTTTAGTACACGCCCCACACTATAAAAGGCCGCCAGCACGGCGGCCTAGTGTAGTGTGTTCCGGAGCAGGGATAGAGCAGCATAGGCAGGGACAGTGACTTTTATTTCTTTCTTGCTTAACCTGGATTCCTTTAGTTTAGGGAAAGAGAAGGATAGGTAGGGAGAGTGTCAGTGTGTTTTGTGCTTGTGCTATAGTGTGCTTAAAAAAAACATTTTTTCTAGGGACAGAAAACTGTAGGTAGGGAGAGTGTCAGTTTCTTTCACTGTGTAAGTCCTTGTTTCTAGGGACCTGGAAGGACAGTGAGTGAATTCTCCTTGTGCTATATTGTGCTTAAAAAAAACATTTTTTCTAGGGACAGAAAACTGTAGGTAGGGAGAGTGTCAGTTTCTTTCACTGTGCAAGTCCTTGTTTCCAGGGACCTGGAAGGACAGTGAGTGAATTCTCCTTGTGCTATATTGTGCTTAAAAAAAACATTTTTTCTAGGGACAGAAAACTGTAGGTAGGGAGAGTGTCAGTTTCTTTCACTGTGCAAGTCCTTGTTTCTAGGGACCTGGAAGGACAGTGAGTGAATTCTCCTTGTGCTATATTGTGCTTAAAAAAAACATTTTTTCTAGGGACAGAAAACTGTAGGTAGGGAGAGTGTCAGTTTCTTTCACTGTGCAAGTCCTTGTTTCTAGGGACCTGGAAGGACAGTGAGTGAATTCTCCTTGTGCTATATTGTGCTTAAAAAAAACATTTTTTCTAGGGACAGAAAACTGTAGGTAGGGAGAGTGTCAGTTTCTTTCACTGTGCAAGTCCTTGTTTCTAGGGACCTGGAAGGACAGAGAGTGAATTCTCCTTGTGCTATATTGTGCTTAAAAAAAACATTTTTTCTAGGGACAGAAAACTGTAGGTAGGGAGAGTGTCAGTTTCTTTCACTGTGTAAGTCCTTGTTTCTAGGGACCTGGAAGGACAGTGAGTGAATTCTCCTTGTGCTATATTGTGCTTAAAAAAAACATTTTTTCTAGGGACAGAAAACTGTAGGTAGGGAGAGTGTCAGTTTCTTTCACTGTGCAAGTCCTTGTTTCCAGGGACCTGGAAGGACAGTGAGTGAATTCTCCTTGTGCTATATTGTGCTTAAAAAAAAAAAAAATTCTAGGGACAGAAAACTGTAGGTAGGGAGAGTGTCAGTTTCTTTCACTGTGCAAGTCCTTGTTTCTAGGGACCTGGAAGGACAGTGAGTGAATTCTCCTTGTGCTATATTGTGCTTAAAAAAAACATTTTTTCTAGGGACAGAAAACTGTAGGTAGGGAGAGTGTCAGTTTCTTTCACTGTGCAAGTCCTTGTTTCTAGGGACCTGGAAGGACAGTGAGTGAATTCTCCTTGTGCTATATTGTGCTTAAAAAAAACATTTTTTCTAGGGACAGAAAACTGTAGGTAGCGAGAGTGTCAGTTTCTTTCACTGTGCAAGTCCTTGTTTCTAGGGACCTGGAAGGACAGTGAGTGAATTCTCCTTGTGCTATATTGTGCTTAAAAAAAACATTTTTTCTAGGGACAGAAAACTGTAGGTAGGGAGAGTGTCAGTTTCTTTCACTGTGCAAGTCCTTGTTTCTAGGGACCTGGAAGGACAGTGAGTGAATTCTCCTTGTGCTATATTGTGCTTAAAAAAAACATTTTTTCTAGGGACAGAAAACTGTAGGTAGGGAGAGTGTCAGTTTCTTTCACTGTGTAAGTCCTTGTTTCTAGGGACCTGGAAGGACAGTGAGTGAATTCTCCTTGTGCTATATTGTGCTTAAAAAAAACATTTTTTCTAGGGACAGAAAACTGTAGGTAGGGAGAGTGTCAGTTTCTTTCACTGTGCAAGTCCTTGTTTCCAGGGACCTGGAAGGACAGTGAGTGAATTCTCCTTGTGCTATATTGTGCTTAAAAAAAACATTTTTTCTAGGGACAGAAAACTGTAGGTAGGGAGAGTGTCAGTTTCTTTCACTGTGCAAGTCCTTGTTTCTAGGGACTGGGAAGGACAGTGAGTGAATTCTCCTTGTGCTATAGTGTGCTTAAAAAAAACATTTTTTCTAGGGACAGAAAACTGTAGGTAGGGAGAGTGTCAGTTTCTTTCACTGTGCAAGTCCTTGTTTCTAGGGACCTGGAAGGACAGTGAGTGAATTCTCCTTGTGCTATATTGTGCTTAAAAAAAACATTTTTTCTAGGGACAGAAAACTGTAGGTAGGGAGAGTGTCAGTTTCTTTCACTGTGCAAGTCCTTGTTTCTAGGGACCTGGAAGGACAGTGAGTGAATTCTCCTTGTGCTATATTGTGCTTAAAAAAAACATTTTTTCTAGGGACAGAAAACTGTAGGTAGGGAGAGTGTCAGTTTCTTTCACTGTGCAAGTCCTTGTTTCTAGGGACCTGGAAGGACAGTGAGTGAATTCTCCTTGTGCTATATTGTGCTTAAAAAAACCATTTTTTCTAGGGACAGAAAACTGTAGGTAGGGAGAGCGTCAGTTTCTTTCACTGTGCAAGTCCTTGTTTCTAGGGACCTGGAAGGACAGTGAGTGAATTCTCCTTGTGCTATATTGTGCTTAAAAAAAACATTTTTTCTAGGGACAGAAAACTGTAGGTAGGGAGAGTGTCAGTTTCTTTCACTGTGTAAGTCCTTGTTTCTAGGGACCTGGAAGGACAGTGAGTGAATTCTCCTTGTGCTATATTGTGCTTAAAAAAAACATTTTTTCTAGGGACAGAAAACTGTAGGTAGGGAGAGTGTCAGTTTCTTTCACTGTGCAAGTCCTTGTTTCTAGGGACCTGGAAGGACAGTGAGTGAATTCTCCTTGTGCTATATTGTGCTTAAAAAAACCATTTTTTCTAGGGACAGAAAACTGTAGGTACGGAGAGTGTCAGTTTCTTTCACTGTGCAAGTCCTTGTTTCTAGGGACCTGGAAGGACAGTGAGTGCATTCTCCTTGTGCTATATTGTGCTTAAAAAAAAACATTTTTTCTAGGGACAGAAAACTGTAGGTAGGGAGAGTGTCAGTTTCTTTCACTGTGCAAGTCCTTGTTTCTAGGGACCTGGAAGGACAGTGAGTGAATTCTCCTTGTGCTATATTGTGCTTAAAACAAACATTTTTTCTAGGGACAGAAAACTGTAGGTAGGGAGAGTGTCAGTTTCTTTCACTGTGCAAGTCCTTGTTTCTAGGGACCTGGAAGGACAGTGAGTGAATTCTCCTTGTGCTATATTGTGCTTAAAAAAAACATTTTTTCTAGGGACAGAAAACTGTAGGTAGGGAGAGTGTCAGTTTCTTTCACTGTGCAAGTCCTTGTTTCTAGGGACCTGGAAGGACAGTGAGTGAATTCTCCTTGTGCTATATTGTGCTTAAAACAAACATTTTTTCTAGGGACAGAAAACTGTAGGTAGGGAGAGTGTCAGTTTCTTTCACTGTGCAAGTCCTTGTTTCTAGGGACCTGGAAGGACAGTGAGTGAATTCTCCTTGTGCTATATTGTGCTTAAAAAAACCATTTTTTCTAGGGACAGAAAACTGTAGGTACGGAGAGTGTCAGTTTCTTTCACTGTGCAAGTCCTTGTTTCTAGGGACCTGGAAGGACAGTGAGTGCATTCTCCTTGTGCTATATTGTGCTTAAAAAAAACATTTTTTCTAGGGACAGAAAACTGTAGGTAGGGAGAGTGTCAGTTTCTTTCACTGTGCAAGTCCTTGTTTCTAGGGACCTGGAAGGACAGTGAGTGAATTCTCCTTGTGCTATATTGTGCTTAAAAAAAACATTTTTTCTAGGGACAGAAAACTGTAGGTACGGAGAGTGTCAGTTTCTTTCACTGTGCAAGTCCTTGTTTCTAGGGACCTGGAAGGACAGTGAGTGCATTCTCCTTGTGCTATATTGTGCTTAAAAAAAACATTTTTTCTAGGGACAGAAAACTGTAGGTAGGGAGAGTGTCAGTTTCTTTCACTGTGCAAGTCCTTGTTTCTAGGGACCTGGAAGGACAGTGAGTGAATTCTCCTTGTGCTATATTGTGCTTAAAAAAAACATTTTTTCTAGGGACAGAAAACTGTAGGTAGGGAGAGTGTCAGTTTCTTTCACTGTGCAAGTCCTTGTTTCTAGGGACCTGGAAGGACAGTGAGTGAATTCTCCTTGTGCTATATTGTGCTTAAAAAAAACATTTTTTCTAGGGACAGAAAACTGTAGGTAGGGAGAGTGTCAGTTTCTTTCACTGTGCAAGTCCTTGTTTCTAGGGACCTGGAAGGACAGTGAGTGAATTCTCCTTGTGCTATATTGTGCTTAAAAAAAACATTTTTTCTAGGGACAGAAAACTGTAGGTAGGGAGAGTGTCAGTTTCTTTCACTGTGCAAGTCCTTGTTTCTAGGGACCTGGAAGGACAGTGAGTGAATTCTCCTTGTGCTATATTGTGCTTAAAAAAAACATTTTTTCTAGGGACAGAAAACTGTAGGTAGGGAGAGTGTCAGTTTCTTTCACTGTGCAAGTCCTTGTTTCTAGGGACCTGGAAGGACAGTGAGTGAATTCTCCTTGTGCTATATTGTGCTTAAAAAAAACATTTTTTCTAGGGACAGAAAACTGTAGGTAGGGAGAGTGTCAGTTTCTTTCACTGTGCAAGTCCTTGTTTCTAGGGACCTGGAAGGACAGTGAGTGAATTCTCCTTGTGCTATATTGTGCTTAAAAAAAACATTTTTTCTAGGGACAGAAAACTGTAGGTAGGGAGAGTGTCAGTTTCTTTCACTGTGCAAGTCCTTGTTTCTAGGGACCTGGAAGGACAGTGAGTGAATTCTCCTTGTGCTATATTGTGCTTAAAAAAAACATTTTTTCTAGGGACAGAAAACTGTAGGTAGGGAGAGTGTCAGTTTCTTTCACTGTGCAAGTCCTTGTTTCAAGGGACAGAGAAGGACACCTGAAGGTAGCCCTTATTGCTTTTTTCCCATCTCCCTGCAGGCCATCTATTAGAATGTCTGGAAGGCAAACAAGGAGAGGCAGACAGTCAGGAGGCAATAAAAGAGGGCAAGCAGGCTCTGTGTCTGGGGGCAACAGTGCTGGTCGTGGACGCGGTGCATTGTCATCAGCACATGGCCATGGGACACGCTTGTCCTTCTTTTCCGCAGCTGGACATGTTGAGCCACATCATGCCGAAGACTTGGTAGAGTGGATGACCAAGCCCTCCTCCTCCTCCTCATCCTCTCTCACCCAGGCTCAGGGTACTGGCAAAGCAGCTGCCAAAGCGTCCTCTTCCCTGGTATCAATGTCAGACTCATCATCAGTCACTCCTTCCCTAGACCCACCATGTCCTCCTCCTGAGGAGTCCCCCGAACTGTTTGAGCACAGTGTTGGGTACATGCTCCAGGAGGATGCCCAGCGTTTCGAAGGGTCTGATGATGAAACCCAGCTACAGGAAGGCAGTAGGGTGAGAGCAGACAGAGGGGATGCTCAAGAAGGACACCAATCTGGCAGTCATGTTCCAGCAGCTGCAGCATACTGCCAGATTGGCTCCAGTGATGAGGAGGGAGGGGATGATGAGGTCACTGACTCCACGTGGGTGCCTAATAGGAGAGAGGAGGAGGAGGATGAGGAGGAGGCACATCTCCAACGAGACAGGATGCCCTTTGGTGGCCAGCGTAAGGGCAGTACACCGACGGAATCACACCGCAGAGCTCCGCCTGTGCAGGGCGCTGCCTCTGCCCGTCATTCAAAAAGTTCCTTGGTGTGGGCCTTTTTTGAGGCTAGTGCATCAGATCGCACAGCTGCTGTTTGCAACATATGTCTCAAGCGTATATCGCGTGGCCAAAACATCAGCCGCTTGGGTACCACATGCCTGACCAGACATATGTTGACCTGCCATGCAGCTCGTTGGCAAGCCTACCTCAAAGACCCACACCAAAGAACAAAGCGGACCTCTCCTTGCACCGCATCAGCTGGGATTTCCAACCCCACTATAACTTCAGTCCTCTCTGAAACATGCACTGAGAGGAATGAAGGTGTAGAATTAGGTGTGTCACAGCCAAGTACTTGCGGCCACTCTGCTAGCAGTACACCGACGTCCGATTCTAGCAGGCAAATTTCCCTGCCCCAGCTGCTGGACCGTCGAAAGAAGTTCACTCCCAGCCATCCACATGCCCAGCGGTTGAATGCTAGCTTGGCTAAATTGCTAGCGCTTCAACTGCTGCCTTTTCAGTTGGTAGACTCGGCCCCCTTCCGTGAGTTTGTGCAATGTGCGGTTCCTCAGTGGCAGGTTCCCAAACGCCACTTTTTCTCACGAAGGCTATTCCGGCTCTCTACCGGCATGTGGAAGGCAATGTCTTGGCCTCGCTGGACAGGGCGGTCAGCGGTAAGGTGCATATTACCGCTGACTCATGGTCCAGCAGGCATGGACAGGGACGTTACCTTTCTTTCACGGCCCATTGGGTCACTCTTTTGGCAGCTGGGAAGGATGCAGGACAAGGTGCAGTAGTGTTGGAGGTTGTCCCACCGCCACGCCTCCAAAATGCTACTACTGGTTGTGACACACCTCTCTCCTCCACCCCCTCCTCTTCTTCTTCCTCCATGGCCTCTTCCTGTGGTTTGTCCTATGAACCAGCGGTGCTCCGTAGCCGTTCACGGGGCTACGCAAGTACGCAGGCAAAAAGATGCCATGCCGTGCTTGCGCTGGTGTGTTTGGGGGACAGAAGCCACACTGGGGCAGAGGTCCTGTCTGCTCTGCAGGGCCAGGCCGAGAGGTGGTTGACGCCACGCCAGCTTAAGCCAGGAATGGTGGTTTGCGACAATGGCACCAACCTCCTCTCCGCCCTCCGACAGGGACAACTGACCCATGTGCCCTGTGTGGCTCACGTCCTTAACCTGGTGGTGCAGCGGTTCTTGGGCAGGTACCCGGGCTTACAGGATGTCCTGAGGCAGGCCAGGAAAGTCTGTGTGCATTTCCGCAGATCTTATAATGCCAGTGCTCGCCTGGCTGAGCTGCAAAAGGAGTTGAACCTGCCCAAGAACCGCCTTATATGTGACATGCCCACCAGGTGGAACTCAACGTTGGCCATGCTGCAGCGGCTGCACACGCAGCAGAGGGCCATCAATGAGTACCTGTGCGACTACGGCACCAGGACAGGGTCAGGGGAGCTTGGTTTTTTTTCTCCACGCCAGTGGGGCATGATCAGGGATGCATGCACTGTCCTGGCACCATTTGAGGAGGCCACGAGGATGGTGAGCAGTGACAGTGCATGCATCAGTGACACTGTACCTCTTGTCCACCTGTTGGAGCACATGCTGCGTGGAATAATGGACAGGGCACTTGAGGCAGAACAGAGGCAGGAAGAGGAGGACTTCCTTGCCTCTCAAGGCCCCCTTTACCCAGACAGTGTTCCTTCTGTCCCACCCATCGCACAGGAAGAGGAAGAGGAGGAGGAGGAGGAGGAGGAGGAGGAGGAGGAGGATTGTGTCAGCATGGAGGTGGAGGCTGGCACTCAGCATCATCAGCAGCAGTCTTTTAGGGATGATTTACAGTCCCAAGAAACCAGTGGACTTGTACGTGGCTGGGAGGAGGTGACTGCGGATCATGACGTCCTTAGTGACCCAGAGGACTCCGGAGCGAATGCCTCAGCAAACCTACGCTGCATGGCCTCCCTGATCCTGCAAAGTCTGCGGAAGGATCCTCGTATTCTTCGGATCAAGGAGAGGGACCATTACTGGCTGGCCACTCTCCTTGATCCACGGTACAAGGGTAAGGTTGCGGACCTTATGTTACCGTCGCAGAGGGAGCAGAGGATGAGACAACTCCGGGAGGCCTTGCAGAAAGGTCTGTGCAACGCGTTCCCAGAGACTGGGAGGTTACAAACTCCTGGTCCAGGACAACGAGTTGCTGAGGCTTCGGCCAGTCAAAGAAGGAGCGGTGGGGAAGGTGGCCGTCTGACCGATGCGTTCAGACAATTCTTTAGTCCGCAGCCCCAAAGTATGATTGGTTCCAGCAACCATCGCCAGCGTCTGATAAACATGGTGCAGGAATATCTAGGGTCAAGGTCAGACTTGGACACCTTCCCCACCGAAAATCCTCTGGCTTACTGGGTCTTGAGGATGGATCACTGGCCAGAGCTTGCACAGTATGCAATTGAGCTACTGGCCTGTCCTGCATCCAGCGTTCTTTCGGAACGCACATTCAGTGCTGCTGGAGGATTTGTCACGGATCACAGGGTGCGCCTGTCCACCGACTCGGTTGATCGACTGACTTTCATCAAGATGAACCAGTCTTGGATCACCACCAGCTACCACACACCTGATGCTGATATAACAGACTAATTGATTTTAACATGTCACATCCCTTCAAGACTGATGCTGATGCTGAGTGTCTGTGCTGTTATGTTGACTGGCTATCCTCCTCCTCCGAGTCCTCCATGATACGATTGATGATGATAGCTTGGAAGATCATTTTTGTTTATGGGTGCCGCCACCAGTGGCTAAGGCCCAATTTTTCAGCCCCTGTTTTACAGGGGCGTGTAATTACAATTTTTTTAGCAATAATTTGCCATAGGGCTCATTGCTGTGCTCCAAGTACAGTATCTGTGAGGGGTTGGAGTGTTGTGCCACCAGTGCCTAAGGCCCAATTTTTCAGCCCCTGTTCAACAGGGGCATGTAATTACAATTCTTGATCTAATAATTCACAGCAGGGCCCATTCCTGCACCCACCAAGAGTAACTCTGAGGGCTTACAGTGTTGTGTCAACACCACCACCACCACCAAAGGCCCAATTTTTCAGCCCCTGTTCAACAGGGGCATGCAATTACAATTCTTGATCTAATAATTCACAGCAGGGCCCATTGCTGCACCCACCAAGAGTAACTGTCAGGGCTTACAGTGTTGTGGCACCAGCACCACCATCAAAGGCCCAATTTTTACTACCACTGTTCAACAATTATATGTAATTACAATTCCTGATATAATAGTTGACAGCAGGGCGTTCCAGCACCAACCAAGAGTAACTGTGAGTGCTTACAGTGTTGTGCCAACACCAACAACTAAGGGGCCTATTTCTGCAGAGTATCTACGGCAGATCCCTACTTTCAAACATCCAACTTACAAACGACTCCTACTTGCAAACGCAAGAAGACAACAGGAAGTGAGAGGAAATCTACCCCTAGGAAGGAAAATTCTCTCCTGTAAGAATTAATATGGGAGAAAGGAGTCTCCTCTGTACTGATGCTTTATCAGCAATCCTTGTTTCAAGAAAAACACCACATTTCAAAAACAGTTGTCATTGGGACGGAAAGTGAGGTGAAATGTTCTGAACAGGGGCACAGACAGCAAAACAAATGTTACAGGGGTGATAACCCTTACCTATGTTTTCCAAAAAGTTTAAAAATAGATTTTTGGGCTGGAGCTACACTTCAACAATGTACCTGTTCAAAATTACAAACAGATTCTACATAAGAACAAACCTACAGTCCCTGTCTTGTATGCACCGCCTGTATACGGCTGTTCAGAGTATATAGGGCCTTTTTTATTTTATGTGCGGGGTTCCCCTTAATATCCATACAAGACCCAAAGGGGCTGGTAATGGGCTGGGGTAGGGGGGGGGTCATGGGGTAGCTATGCCATTTTTCTTAAAGATTTTCATCCATATTACCGGGACCAGACATTACATTAAAGCCGCAAGCAGTTTTAAATGGCTTTTTTTTCCTTTAGAAGTGTCATTTTGTGCAGGGACAGTTCTAAACACGGGAAACACGTGGCACTTCACAGGCATACTTTAGACACCCCCCAGGTACGATATTTAAAGGAATATTTGACTTTTTTTTTTTCACTTTATGCATCATTAAAATGACTGCTCCCGAAAAACGACCGTTTTTAAAACTTCTTTTTGCATTGATACATGTCCCCTGGTGCAGAACCCGGGTTCCCAAACCCTTTTTAGGACAATAACATGCATAATAGTTGTTATAATTAGCACTTTAGAATTCGAACGTTCGCATCCATTGTATTTAATAGGGTTCTAATGTTCGTACGAACTTTCGGTCCGTTCGCGGGTTCTGGTGCGAACCGAACCCGGGGGTGTTCGGCTCATCACTAGTTAACAGGAAGCCAAATGAGCTTGTAGAGTTGTGGACATCTTCAGGGGAGGGGGGAGTAAAGCTGGTATGACAACATTCCATGGTTGGTGACGCAGCACCCCTTAGTCACAGAGTCTAAGCACTAGCTGCTGAGCTCTTAAAGTGGGACGTCTCTCTCTGAATCAATATTGACTTTTTTTTAATCCTTATGCTGTTAGCATTAGTAAATAGATAAAAACATTTATCATATTTACTTGTTTTAAAAAAATGTTTTTGTTTCTTCAGTTACTTCCTGTTTTGTTGCTTAAGCAAATGATGTCATACATCCCAGGAGTCTTCTGGAGAGGAGGAGGGGTTTTCTCAGCTAAGCACGCCCTCCTGCTTGTAAACCTGAACTAAGGGCAGATGGATTCTTGGAAGTCAATGCTACATGATTCATCTGCCCATACTCACGGAAATGCTAGGTGTTTTTCAAAATGATTTCTCAGCAAAATAAAGCATGGAGTCATGTGACTCCCGAGCCACCACTAAAAAACAATAGTGAAATGAATAAATAAAAATAGCTGCTGCTAACACTTGAAATGTGTTCCCACACCTAAAATAAAAAAATGATTTATCTGAATAAAAATAAAAAAAAATATGTTTTACTGCTAAACTAATAATGAAGAATGTGTAAATATTTCCAATACGTGAGTGTGCAACACACTGTGCAGACTGGTGGCGCTATACCAGTACCTACCAATAAATGTGTACCATTCATATTTCATATATTATACAAACATAGTGTTAATAAATGTTATACAATATATGAACACAAATTGCTAAATATGAAACGGCATATAAAAATCTGTCTCCTCTTAAACATCCAGTAATCGAACATTGTTGCTTCTTACGTACTCATAAACGTTTTATTTCATAAACACATTTATACCCAGTCTGGTGTGGGACGTTTATGGAAGAAGCAACGTTGTTCTATCACTGAATGTTTAAGAATAAACTAATTATTATACGCAGTTTTACATTTATAGCCCATTCACACAGGGGCAGCACGACTTGTCCCGCGACTCTGCCGGGCGATCTTCACACGACTTCAAAGGTGACTTGCAAAATGACTTCTGTATTGAATTTAATGGAAGTCGCCCTGAAGTCGTTCCGAAGTAGTACAGGAACCTTTTTCTAAGTCGGAGCGACTTGAGTCGCTCCTATTAGAACGGTTCCATTGTACAGAGCGGAGCGCGACTCGTCAGGCGGCTGAGTCGCCTGATGAGTCGCCCCTGTGTGAATGGGGTCTTAGCAATTTGTGTTCACATATTATATAACATTTATTAACACTATGTTTGTATAATATCCGGACTTTAAATGGTACACATTTATTTGTAGGTACCGGTATAGAGCGCCACCATTCTGCACAGAGTATTGCACATCTAGGTCTCATTTATTTCTTCATACACGTATTGGAAATATTTGCGCATTCTTCATTATTAGTTTAGCAGCCCAACATCAGTTTTTATCATTTACTAGATGGAGCCGACGATCATAGGAAACCACTGTATTGGAAAAAAAATACGGTCAGAATTTGTGAAGGATGCTTGTCAAGTTCGTCCAATATTTTTTTTTATAAATAGACCCCGCGGTGTGTGGGTAAGGACTTGGGAGTCAAGGCAGCAGAACTGTTTTGCTGTAAAAGAAATCAATGTACGCACGTGGAGAGGGACAGAGAGGGGTAGGAACAGGCTGAGTTCAGTACTCCAGCAGGTGGAGTGGGGGTGATACGATCTCCACCTCATCCAATCAAATGATTTGCATTTATTAGCGAGTGATCCCCTGTGGTTACTATGCAGCAGGGTAGTCTCTCTGCATGGCACTCAGAAGACAATGAGGATCACTGTAGTAGCGGCAACTAATTCAGCGATTCCCTGCTTCCACAGTGGTCCCACAGGTATGGCATATGTATACTTTCATTGGTCAACGTGGAACCAATAACCATGCAATAAAATCCATACTTAGAGCTCAGCTTTAAAGTTGTTCTAAAAAGACTGAGGTTTTTACCATCATGCATTCTATTCATGAAGGTAAAAAACCTTCAGTATGCAGCTCCCCCCCCCACCCCCAATACTAACCTGAGCCCCATCATGATCCAGCAATATGCACAAGAGCAGCTGCTCTCCCAGGTGTCTGCCTCTTCATTCAATGAGTGACAGCAGTGGGAGCCATTGGGGCAGCCGGCCAGTGAGGAGGGGGCGGGGCCAAACCCTGTTCTGTGTGTTTTATGGACACAGAGCGAGGCTTGGGAGCAAGCATGTAAAAGCGCCCCCATAACAAACAGCTTGTTATGGTGGTACTCGGGGAAGAGGAGGAGCCAGAGCACTGGCAGGGGACCTGAGAAGAGGAGCATGGGGGTTGCTCTGTGCAAAACCATTCCACAGAGCAGGTAAGTATGTTTTTTGTTTTAAATTTTTTAATTCTACCTTTAATATCATTTTAAGTATATTGAAACATTATATTTGGTTTTGTAAAGCTCTCATTGTACCACTTATTTTATTTAGCTGAAACATCAGCCAAATTCAAAATCAATCGTCTTAAAGCGGAGTTCCACCCAAAAATGGAACTCTGCTTTCCGGTTCCTCCCCCTCTCCGGTGTCACATTTGGCACCTTTCAGGGGGGAGCAGATACCTATCTAATACAGGTATTTGCCTCCACCTTCGGCCATAGATCGCTGCAGAATCCTCGACGATCTAGGCCATGTCCAGCCCCTCCTCCGTCCCCCGCAGGGACCAGTGAGGACGTGTAACTCGCGCATGCGAGGCTTCTCTTCCTGAAGATGCCGGCGCCTCCACCCAGGAGCCGAGAGACAGCCGCAAAGTGGTTCTAAAATGCCGGGAGGCCGTCATTATACGGCCTCCGCTCCTCCCGCCACTGGAGGGCGCGCGAGCGCCGCCGGCGGCGCGCGCGCGTGCCCGGCGCATCACTGAGATGTCGATGCGCGTGCCTGGCGGCCGCGATGTCCGCCAGGTGCCCGCTATTGGTCGGTACACAGACAAGGACGTGGATCTCTGTGTGTAAACACAGAGATCCACGTCCTGTCAGGGAGAGGAGACCGATGCTGTGTCCCTTGTACATAGGGACACAGATCGGTCACCTCCCCCAGTCACTCCCCTCCCCCCACAGTAAGAATCACTCATAGGGCACACATTTAACCCCTTCCTCCCCCCTAGTGTTAACTCCTTCCCCGCCAGTCACATTTATACAGTAATCAGTGCATATTTATAGCACTGTTCGCTGTATAAATGTGAATGGTCCCAAAAATGTGTCAAAAGTGTCCGATGTGTCCGCCATAATATCGCAGTCACGATAAAAATCGCAGATAACCGCCATTACTAGTAAAAAAAAAAATAATTAAAAAAATGTCAGAATTCTATCCCCTATTTTGTAGACGCTATAACTTTTGCGCAAACCAATCACTATATGCTTATTGGGATTTTTTTTAACCAAAAATATGTAGAAGAATACGTATCGGCCTAAACTGAGAAAAAAATCGTTTTTAAAAAAAAATTGGGATATTTATTTTAGCAAAAATCAAAAAATGAGTTTTTTTCAAAATTGTCGCTCTTTTTTTGGTTATAGCGCAAAAAATAAAAACCGCAGAGGTGATCAAATACCACCAAAAGAAAGCTCTATTTGTGGGAAAAAAAAGGACGCCAATTTTGTTTGAGAGCCACGTCGCACGACCGCGCAATTGTCATTCAAAGCGTGTCAGTGCCGAAAGCTGAAATTTCGCCTGGGCAGGAAGGGGGTTTATGTGCCAAGTAAGCAAGGGGTTAAGGACATGAATCACATAACACAAGTCTGTATGCTACTACTGTTACTTACAAACACAGGCACTATTAAAGTGATATATAGCAAATATAAAATGAACAGGAGATCCCAGCAAACTCTGAGTGCTAGCTAAAGAAGCTCAGGAACTTCCAGGACAAACCAAAACATGGTCTTCAATTAAATGACATTCTGATGTCAACCTTAGAATATGCAACAATTAATAAAATAAAACGTAATTAATCAAAACACTGGCTTTGGCAAAAGGAGCGTACAAGAGCTTGCAGCAGGCCAGAACTGAAGGATATGCTTAATTAGTCACACATGTCACTAGAAATAACAGCCAACAGCTGACCCATCTGTGCCCAGGCAAGGTTATCAATAAAAACCTGGCATGTCAGTATTCCTATATTCCTATAGGACAACTGGGACCCTGACATGTTTGAAAATACTATTATTATACCTACTTGAATATCAAACATTTCACTTCATTAACTGATATTTAGAAAATAACAAATCTAAGTAACTGCTTAATGCTAATGTATGAATGTTTAATGCTGCCGTTAGTATCATGACGTTTCATTTGTGACGCCCTGTATGCGTCTCCATTCCCAGTCTACCCGGCATATTAACCATTTATGGGACCAGACCCTTTTCTGACATTTGTTGTTTACAAGTGAAAATTTGTATTTGTTGCTAGAAAATTACTTAGAACCCCCAAACATTATATATATATATATACGTTTTTTGCGCAGCGGTTTTTCAAATGCAATTTTTTGGGGGAAAAAACACTTGAATGAATAAAAAAATAAATAAATATATATATATGTAAGAAGGCCAGTGTGCTGGCCTGAATTTATGGGAGGAGCCCGGGGGGCTATTTAACCAGCCCACTCACCTGCAGTCTTCGTCGGTTTCCTGTGAGTGATACTACACGTCACTGGGCCGACTCTTACCAGCTCACCTCATGTTTGTGAGTCCTGGCGTTTCGATCGCAGGGCATTTCGGCTTCTTCGTTCGTGGTCTTCGTCGGCGGTTCCCGCTCACTATCGCGGGTACTTTTTAGAATCTTTCGCGTCATATGCAATATTGCAATTAGTAATGCTTCCTGTCCTGCATTCTTTTCTTAAAAAGTCTGCTTCTGAGTTGTTGTCTGTCCCAAACATACGATTCATTTATAAATCCAAACCTCCGAGTCGCTGTCGGTCGTTGTCCGATATCACTCGCCGTAGGTTTCACTGGACATATAGATTCACTGTCCATAAGGTTGCCGTCTCATCCATTTGAAAAAAAAAAGAAGGGAGACTCTAATTAGTCCCACCTGGTGCCTTCTCTGCACTTGGTTAGCCTGGGGGGAGGGGTGATTGGTTGGTTTTCATACAACCAATTCGTATTACATTAATTCAATACTCCTCACTACCGATTCGTATCGGATTCCTTTTGTATATTTAGGAACTGATTCAGGTCACATACATTTGTTGTTTGCCCTCATGCCGTGTGTTTTAGTTCCCGCAGCGGAACTTACGTATCGTTTGTACACGTTTTTTCTCTCACTCGTTTACCAAACCAAAGTCATTTTTTGTGCGTCATGCACGGTGTAACACCACACTCTTTGGATGTCTTGGACACCCACCATGCCTTTCGTACATCAAGTTTCAAACTGTCGCAGGTAGGATTCGTACAGTTTCTTTGCTTCACACACTGTTTAACAGATAAACCATGTCATCAAAACCCCGCTGTGGAACTTGCGAGTCATTAGTCAAGTCTTCATATGCAGCCTTTATTTCAGCCTCGTGCAAGACCACGGTCTTGTCGTGCAATTCGTGAACACAAACGCAGAGCTGTTTTTATCAGTTTAGTTTCGTGCTTTTTTTTTTTTTTCTTCTCGTACCTTGTCGTTTCACGCCAAGTAGTAGGCCCATGTTACTTAGAAAAGCACTGTCTATCATTACAGTTATCTCACTTAGCATTACCCTCCGGTCTAAACTCACTGGTTCGTCCCCGCTAGTTTTGTCATCTCATTCCACTGATAGTAATTTCATTTGTCACATCTCGCACACCCTTCTCTCTCCTTATGAAACCCTGCACATCGCTACTGATTCGTCTCGTATCGATAGTGATTTCCTCTGCATCACTCTGATACGAATCCAAGTCGCATCCACAATGCACCGATTCGTCCCGGCGGGCCCCAGTTGCTGGCGTCATTTCAGTACATGCTCCAGAGTCCGCTCGTTGTCAGCCGCACATGCAGCGCACCGACTCGTGCCTAGATCATGGTAGAATTCTGTCATTCATGTCACCATCACGCATCTGAGTTGAATCCACGCGCATTCTTATGTGCAGATTCATCCCAAACGTGCCCCAGTTGCTGGCCTCATTTCAGTACATGCTCCAGAGTTTGCTTGCTGTTAGTCGCACAGCGCCGCACCGATTCATGCCTCTGTCATGGAAAATTTCTGTCACTCGTGTCACTGCCACGCATCTGACTTGAATCCACGCGCATTTTCGTGTGCAGGTTCGCCAAGCGTGCCCCAATTGCTGGCCTCATCTCAGAACATGCTCCAGAGTCCGGTCGTCGTCAGTCGCACCTGCGATGCGCCGATTCATGCCTCTGCCATGGGAATTTCTGTCACTCATTTCACTGTAACACATCTGATTTGAATCCACGCGCATTCTTAGGTGCAGCTTCATCTCAAGCGTGCCCCAGTCGTTGTTGGCCCCATTTCAGTACATGCTCCAGAGTTCGCTTGCTGTTAGTCGCACAGTGCCGCACCGATTCGTGTCTCTGTCATGGGAAATTTCTGTTACTCGTTTCACTGTCACGCATCTGATTCAAATCCACGTGCATTCTCGTGTGCAGACTCGTCTTAAGCATGCCCCAGTTGTTGTTGGCCTCATTTCAGTACATGCTCCCGAGCCTGGTCGTTGTCAGGCGCACCGATTCATGCCTCTGTCATGGGACATTTTTGTCACTCGTTCCACTGTAACACATCTGATTTGAATCCACGCGCATCCTTAGGTGCAGCTTTATCTCAAGCGTGCCCCAGTCGTTGGCCCCATTTCAGTACATGCTCCAGAGTTCGCTTGCTGTTAGTCGCACAGTGCCGCACCGATTCGTGTCTCTGTCATGGGAAATTTCTGTTACTCGTTTCACTGTCACGCATCTGATTCAAATCCACGTGCATTCTCGTGTGCAGACTCGTCTTAAGCGTGCCCCAGTTGTTGTTGGCCTCATTTCAGTACATGCTCCAGAGCCTGGTCATTGTCAGGCGCACCGATTCATGCCTCTGTCATGGGACATTTTTGTCACTCGTTCCACTGTAACACATCTGATTTGAATCCACGCGCATCCTTAGGTGCAGCTTTATGTCAAGTGTGCCCCAGTCGTTGGCCCCATTTCAGTACATGCTCCAGAGTTCGCTTGCTGTTAGTCGCACTAAGCGGCACCGATTCGTGTCTCTGTCATGGGAAGTTTCTGTCACTCGTTTCACCATCACGCATCTGATTTGAATCCACTTGCATTCTCGTGTGCAGGCTCGTCTTAAGCGTGCCCCAGTTTTTGTTGCCCTCATTTCAGTACATGCTCCAGAGCCGGTTGTTGTCAGTCGCACCTGCGGTGCACTGATTCATGCCTCTGTCATAGGACATTTTTGTCACTCATTTCTCCGACACGCTCCACCATCCGATCTGCTCACCTATATAAAAAGGCAGTGCAGCGCTGAACAAGTCCATAAATCAAAAGACAATCCCAGTGATCTTCTAAAGTGATTTATAGAATCGGAAACATGCAGATGATGATGTGAACACAGTGAGAGACCTCCACCAGATAAGAATGGCCGCTCACCTCCCAAAGTGGACCCTTTGGTTATAGAGGGTCACAGATACCTTCCCATATGGGTATATACGTCTCAGGCATGTATTGTAGCTCCGGGATGGTGGGATGACAACAGCAGATGGACCGGATCACAAATGACTCCAATGAGGTATGTATATAAAAGAAAGGTAGACCATAGTGTTCTCCGCATATTAAAGGACATTTAACAAAAAAAAAAAAAAGTGCACTTGCACGTAAAAGGCACTAAACCAGTGCAGAGTGTAACAGATGCAGTCTGTCATGTTCAAATCAGCTAGTCAAACCCCTCACCACTCATCACCTGTCATTTCTCCACCAGGTCAGTCAAGTAGGTCCACCCTGCACCAGGTTGGACGTCATTTCCCCGAAGAAAAAAAAAACATATTTATAAAAAAAATATATGTGTGTGTGTGTGTGTGTGTACCGAGCACTTACCAACAGCCGATCTGAATCTAGTCGCCCTATGATTCGGATCCTCAGCAATCACAAACCCCTTCAACCACTAACACCATGACCCGATCTGAGTCTAGTCATATCATCAGTGCAATGACTCGGATCCGGAACATGAGCTCCCTCGTCACCTTACATCTACAGCCGATCCAAATCTAGTCGCATCATCGGCGCAACGGTTCGGATCCTCGGCAATACAAACTTCACCGACCGATCCAAGTCCAGTCACAGCGCCGGCTCAACGTTTAAGATCCTTTACAAACCAAACCCCACCGGTGCTCACACCTCAGCCCGATTCGAACTATTCGCATCAGTAATACGAATAAAGTGGTACTTACGATTCAGATCCCTGGCCTTTCGTCCATTATCAAGCATAAACATTTACATCTCACTCCATCTGCATGTACAATGTTGCGCACGGTCATTCCTACATACTCAAAATTTCCGCTAACTTTGTTTTCATCTTTCCAATAAAGCTGCTTAATTGCAATCGCTGCAAGCATTTCTGCAAGCGGCTCAAATCGGTCACTCATCTCCAGTAGCAACTCGGCTGCTCACCAATTCTCTGTCGCGCTAAACACGCAAACTAGCTTTCACTACGTTGTTGTTCCTTAAAGCCGACCCGCATCAGGTCAGTTCTCCAAGACTTCACCCGTACACAGGGGTGTACTAAGGAGCAGCTTCAGTCTCTCCCGGGAATGCTCAATTTGCAGCAAGGATCATTCCCCAGGGTCGATCTTTTGTATCACGCCTCCTGGTCTTCCTCTCGCAGACACAGGACCCCGATCAGATCCTTAACTTAGACACCACGGCAGTAGCGGACCTGTCAATATGGGAGGAGTTCCTTACTACGTGAAACAGTATCAACGTTATACCATAAATATCGCCCCCATCACCGCAGGTAGTGACAGATGCCGCAGCCTCCACAGGCTTCTCTGCAATTTTTGGCCACTATTGGTTTGCAGGACCATGGCCTCCAGAGAAACTCTTAATCCCAGGGTTTACCCGGACTTCCTCACTGTTCGAACAATACCAGATCGTGGCAGCCGCTCAGCTCTGGGGTCATATCTGGACAGGCCAACCGTGCCCTTCACTACCGACAACCAGGCCACGGCCGATATTATTAGTAAAGGCAAGTCCAAGTATGTCCTTCCTACGCAGGCCCGTACAACCATCCCCACAGCACCAGTTAATGTCCACTACCCTAGCTAGTTCCCCATTTGGCCTTCTCCCCAGCCTGGTCATTCAAGCAGCCTTCGACTGAGCCTACCACGGGTTCTTGCGGCCTAGCGAGTTCACCCGCAGCTACCCCGCCGGCCAAGTTCTACGTAGACCTCACTTGGCTCGCTACCAAGATCATTTCATCATCCACCTGGCACTATCCAAAACCCAGCGATCAGGCACCGGGTTAGACATTTACCTCTAAAACAAACAATGTCTGATGTGCAGTAACCATACTCGATCGCCTTCTGTCACTCCCACCTGAACAGTCAAACTCTTGTCCCCTACTACCTTTCCTGATCAAACCCTTGTGTGCCTGCCAGTTCATCAAACACATGAGAATTCATCGGGGCACAACCAACCATAGGAAGTTGATTCAGGGTTCACCCGGTCGCCTCTCGGGGGATCAGGAAGGAATTTTCTCCCCTGCTGTAGCATTTGGCCTAGGCTCGGCTGGGGTTTTCGCCTTCCTCTGGATCAACGGTGGGGCAGTTAGGTCAATTTGGGTCCTGTCACCTTCACACTCACTCTTCCACGCTACCTACACCTCAACCCCAGTCAGTGTTCCAGTCGCTCTTATCGTATTGGAGCGGCCTCGGCCACATCCCGGTGTGGGATCCGAGATCACGACAATTAAGAGACTTGACAGGTGGAAGTCTGCCTGCTTCGCCCAGCACATCCCCAATCCTCAGGTGGAAATGGCACAAGCATTCACCAAACTTACTCAATGAATAAAGCTAAAACCAATAAAACTACACCCCTACCTGAATGTTTTTGCCCCCTTATTTTGGCATACCGTCCATCAGATCAGGACACACTTCAGGTCCATTTCATGTTGTAAGTCTTATGTTAAGTCTACCTATCTTGTTCATATCCGTATCGGATATAGGGCTTCAACCATAAGTAAGAAGGCCAGTGTGCTGGCCTGAATTTATGGGAGGAGCCCGGGTGGCTATTTAACCAGACCACTCACCTGCAGTCTTCGTCGGTTTCCTGTGAGCGATACCCACCCTCCCATCCCCTTTTTTAGGGCATTTCTAAAAATGTATTTCTCTCCACAAAATATTCATTCTAATCTTGGGTATGCCCCCTTATTTTGGCATACCGTCCATCAGATCAGGGCACACTTCAGGTCCATTTTATGTTGTAAGTCTTATGTTAAGTCTACCTATCTTGTTCATATCCGTATCGGATATAGGGCTTCAACCATAAATATATTATATATATATATATATATATATATATATATATATATATATACTGTATTTATTGGCGTATAACACTCACTTTTTTACCCTGAAAATAGAGGGTAAACTGTGCCTGCGTGTTATACGCAGGGGCCTGTGGAAAGTTTTTTTCCTGAAACTTCCCTCTTAAAGTTAGGGTGCGTGTTATACGCCTGTGCGTGTTATACGCCGATAAATACAGGTATATATATATATATATATATATATACACATACACACATACACACACACACACACATACACACACACACACACTCTGTGTGTGTGTGTGTGTGTATATATATATATATATATATATATATATATATATATATATATAATCACAATTTTTTTCATAATATGAAAGATGATATTATGCCAAATAAATAGATACCTAACATGCACGTGCTTGTGGAATGGCGCCAGTACTTAAAAATCTCCATAGGTGATGCTTTAAAATTTTCTACAGGTTAGCAGAGGAAGTCCAGTGTTGGAATTATTGCTCTCGCTCAGACATTCACGCCGATACCTCACATGTGTGTGGGAACACTGTTTACATATGTGGGCGTGACCTACATATGCGTTCATTACTGCGTGCGAGCATGGGGATGGGGGTGATAATTTTTACACTGTCCCTTGCGATAACAATACAGCAGGATAGGTCTTATTTATGGAGAGATCTGGGGTCTAAAAGACCCCAAATCTCTCCTATACTCTTAAAAGCAAAAAAAAAGCCATGTTTACTTGGCCTTGAGAACCGTAAGTGATGTCATGACATCACTCCGGTCCTCCAAGGGCATAGAGATGAATGGTGGCCATCTTGCCATCACTTATCTATATGGCAAGCCACCGCCAGCGCCGAATGGTTCCCAGGCTCAGCTTTCAGTACGTAAGCCCGGGAACCACAGGGAATCATCCGGAGGGGGGCACTTTTATCTAAAAGTCCGGTCCGGAGGGAAAAATTCTGGCGTTATGGCTTCTGGCAGCAATCATAGCCTCGGTGTTTACCGTCAAACAAATGACGTATTTTTCCAGTTATGTGGTCGGCAAGTATGGGTCTATGTGCAAAGTGCAGTAACTTATAGCAACCAAACATAAATCCCTTGTTTTTATTTCACCTAAAAAGTAAAATCTAACTAGCTTCTATGAGATATTTTATTTGAATATGCCTTTAGTGATTCTGCCTGTATATGTTACAGCTTTATTAACATAAATCCTAACTCCATAACATTTAGCTATCTAAAGCAAAGTGTATTATAAACAAGTAATTTTTTTCTTAAGTAAAATAGATGTTTTTAATCATCCTTTGTTGCCTCTATGCTGCTGATCACCTGCAGCCCCTCTGCAGCCACTTTCCACCCACATGCACTCCAGCAATGGCCATGTGGCATTTCTCAGAGTGTGTTTTTCTGAAATCAGCGGGCCGAGCCTGAGTAGTGTAAGTTAAAATGGCCACTTGTAGTGTTCTTCAGTAGCCCATTGGACAGAGTGACAACGCAGGGGCACAAATGGGAGACAGAGCGTTGTCACTCAATAACTGGAAGTGCATTAATGAGGAAATTCATGGCAGGATCATCATATTAATAAAAGCTGCATAAAAAATATATTCTTGATATGTGCCTGCCGTACCATTTACATGTATGAAAAAGTATCCTATTATCTTTGTTTTGCTTCCCTTGTGTGACACAAGAGATGAGACACATAAGAGCACAGCGTGTTTAGTTCTCTAGATGTACTGAAAAATCAGCCTGCTCTCCTCCAATAATCAGACTTGGGCTGACATGCCTCCCTCCCCCCAACCATTCAATGGAAGACCAGTGTAATGCTGTTTCTCCTCCCCCAGCTTTCTGAGGCACTTGTGCAGCTGAGAACAGAGGGTATGTAATCACTTATATAAAAAAAGGGGGGGGGAGGTATTTATTATATATATATATATACACACAGTGGGTACGGAAAGTATTCAGACCCCCCTTAAATTTTCCATTCTTTGTTATATTGTAGCCATTTGCTTAAATCATTTAAGTTCATTTTTTCCTCATTAATGTACACACAGCACCCCATATTGACAGAAAAACACAAAAATTGTTGAAATTTTTTAAGATTTATTAAAAAAGAAAAACTGAAATATCACATGGTCCTAAGTATTCAGACCCTTTGCTGTGACACTCATATATTTAACTCAGGTGCTGTCCATTTCTTCTGATCATCCTTGAGATGGTTCTACACCTTCATTTGAGTCCAGCTGTGTTTGATTATACTAATTGTACTTAAAGTGGAGCTCCACCCTAAATAGCAACTTTTGCTATTTGGAACCCTCCCCCCCTCCGGTGTCACAATTGACACCTTTCAGGGGGGAGGGGGGTGAAGATACCTGTCTAAGACAGGTATTTTCACCCACATCCGGGAGTCCTGTCTCCGGGAATCTGCGGGAGTTACGTCACTTCCCGCAGACTTCCCTTGGTGTTCTGGGAGACACTCGGCTCCCAGAACACAGGAGCACCAATCAGAACGGCGACTCGCGCATGCGCCGTAGGGAACCGGGCATGAAGCCGCAGGGCTTCACTTCCTGGTTCCCTCAGCGAGGATGGCAGAGGGAGCAGCAGAGCGACGAGCGGTCGCTCGTCCTCTGCTGCGGACGTCGCTGGACTCCAGGACAGGTAAGTGTCCAAATATTAAAAGCCAGCAGCTGCTGTAGCTCTAGCTGCTGGCTTTTAATTTTTTTTTTCCGGTGGAGCAACCCCTTTAATTAGGAAAGCCACACACCTGTCTATATAAGACCTTACAGCTCACAGTGCATGTCAGAGCAAATGAGAATCATGAGGTCAAAGGAACTGCCTGAAGAGCTCAGAGACAGAATTGTGGCAAGGCACAGATCTGGCCAAGGTTACAAAAAAAATTCTGCTGCACTTAAGGTTCCTAAGAGCACAGTGGCCTCCATAATCCATAAATGGAAGACGTTTGGGATGACCAGAACCCTTCCTAGAGCTGACCGTCCGGCCAAACTGAGCTATCGGGGGAGAAGAGCCTTGGTGAGAGAGGTAAAGAAGAACCCAAAGATCACTGTGGCTGAGTTCCAGAGATGTTGTCAGGAGATGCGAGAAAGTTGTAGAAAGTCAACCATCACCGCAGCCCTCCACCAGTCGGGGCTTTATGGCAGAGTGGCCCGACGGAAGGCTCTCCTCAGTGCAAGACACATGAAAGCCCGCATGGAGTTTGCTAAAAAAACACCTGAAGGACTCCAAGATGGTGGGAAATAAGATTATCTGGTCTGATGAGACCAAGATAGAACTTCTTGGCCATAATTCTAAGCGGTGTGTGTGGAGAAAACCAGGCACTGCTCATCACCTGTCCAATACAGTCCCAACAGTGAAGCATGGTGGTGGCAGCATCATGCTGTGGGGGTGTTTTTCAGCTGCAGGGACAGGACGACTGGTTGCAATCGAGGGAAAGATGAATGCGGCCAAGTACAGGGATATCCTGGACGAAAACCTTCTCCAGAGTGCTCAGGACCTCAGACTGGGCCGAAGGTTTACCTTCCAACAAGACAATGACCCTAAGCACACAGCTAAAATAATGAAGGAGAGGCTTCACAACAACTCCGTGACTGTTCTTGAATGGCCCAGGCAGAGCCCTGACTTAAACCCAATTGAGCATCTCTGGAGAGACCTAAAAATGGCCGTCCACCAATGTTTACCATCCAACCTGACAGAACTGGAGAGGATCTGCAAGGCGGAATGGCAGAGGATCCCCAAATCCAGGTGTGGAAAACTTGTTGCATCTTTCCCAAAAAGACTCATGGCTGTATTAGATCAAAAGGGTGCTTCTACTAAATACTGAGCAAAGGGTCTGAATACTTAGGACCATGTGATATTTCAGTTTTTATTTTTTAATAAATCTGCAGAAATGTCAACAATTCTGTGTTTTTCTGTCACTATGGGGTGCTGTGTGTACATTAATGAGGAAAAAAATGAACTTAAATGATTTTAGCAAATGGCTGCAATATAACAAAGAGTGAAAAATTTAAGGGGGTCTGAATACTTTCCGTACCCACTGTGTATGTGTGTGTGTGTATATATATATATATATATATATATATATATATATATATACACACACACACACACACACACGTGTTTTGCCTTTCATTTCTATTTTAAACTAAATGGGTTGTTTTACAAGGTGATAGTTTAAATATACTTTAAATATATTCCTCAATAGACACAGAAGACTTTGTATACCCCATGTGTCTTTGCAAACCCAGTTGTTACCTTGTGAAAGTAGCAGTGACATTATCACATAGCCTGTGAAGAGAGGCAGAGCTGTGGGAGGAGCCCAGAAGGCCCATGCACAATAGGCTGTCTGCAGAAAACTACAGAAGGGGGCGGAGACAAGACCAGTCACCCTACACCAAGAGAGAGAGAGCAGCAGTGACCGGTTTTTATTACAGGAAGCTCCTGCACAGAGGCAAGTTTCACACTGGATTACTGCACAGATCTGCAAGAATGACAGTAAAGCCTCATACACGATCGGATTTACCGTGGACAAAGCGTAGGACTTTTGTCCGAAGGGCGTTGGCCGTGAACTTGTTCTGCAAACAAACGGAAAAACTTTTGTCGGCTAACAAACAGAAACTATGTGGTTTTTCTGCTTTTTAGCGCCACCCTTTGGGCAACTTCTGCTAATGTTGTGCTATGGTTAGCATTGCTTCTGACCAGACGTGTTTGTACTTTGGATTTTTTTCCGAAGGACTTGTGTACACACGCTCAGATAATCCAACATCACACATTTGTTGTCGGACAGTTTTAAAGCATGCTACCCCACATTTGTTGTCGGAAAATCCAACAAGAATTGTCCGATGGAGCATACAAACGGTCGGATTTTCCGACAAAACCCTTCCATCACACATTTGTTGCAAAATCTGATTGTGTGTACGAGGCTTATGCCGCGTACACACAACGGTTTTTAATGTCATTGAAAAAAACTGCATTTTTCTCGACGTGATTCTTCTCAAGCCTGCCTTGCCTACACACTATCGTGGAAAAAAATGTTCGAGTAAAGCGCGGTGACGTACAACACGTACGACGGCACTATAAAGGGGAAGTTCCATTCGGATGGCGCCACCCTTCAGGTTAGTAAAGTTTGTTGAGCGACGATTCGCGCTTTTCAGCCTCGTGCTTTTCAGTCCGTTACAGCGTGACGAATGTGCTATCTCCATTACGAACGCTAGTTTTACCAGAACTAGCGCTCCCGTCTCATACTTGATTCTGAGCATGCGCATTTTTTTTCACGTCGTTAAAGTCCACACACGGTCGTTTTTCATGACGAGAAAAACGACGATGTAAAAAACGACGTGAAAAATTAGAGCATGTTCCAATTTTTTCATGGCCGTTTTTCACGTCGTGAAAAATGCTCTGAAGCCCACACACAATAAATTTTATTGACCATTTAAATTTTTTTTATTTTTCTCGTCATTAAAAATGGTCGTGTGTACGCGGCATCAAGATTCAAATAAAACCCCACGTTTCTTATATTTAGACAATCATTGCTTATCCAGGAGTTCATCTTTAACTAAATAAAAGTATCCTAAAAAGGCTTTATTATGATGCACTGGGCAATGATGTACAGTGACCTATAGTAGCCAATCACAGATCACCTTTCATCATCTGTACTACATTAAACTGTCAGACACTGTTTTCTAATGGTTAGCCATTCTTTTATTCATTGCAGTTTGTGTTGTTATTATAAAATGAGTCCTCTACTGCCCCACAGTAACATATGACAGTAGAGAGTACTGCAGGAACCCAACCAGGACTGTTTTTATAATCATCACATCAACAGATGAGCAGAATGAACATTTCATACCAAAGACACAACATGCAGGTAGTTTCAGGTTAGGTAGTCTCTATAACGTAAATCTAGGTATATCCCCTGGCCCTGCAAATCATTCCTATTTCTTCATCACTTACCATTTCACAAGCTTCCCACCCATGGTTGCCGATCAAGCCTTTGGCATGGTACCCTCTGGATCCATACAGCTGTCTGAGCCACACGTGGCTTATGAGCTACGTCCCCTCCAGATGTTGGAACGCCACGGCCGTTGCTGCTACCTGTTTACTGTGTCCGCCAAGGCTGCCTTTACTCCATCACCTGGGTACCGTCTCTCCTCAGCACCAGGACGGAAGCCTTAGTTTTCCCATCCACTGTCTCCATCCAATATTCCTGTCTCCTGACAGCGTAGATCACACCTTCCTGGGCTCTTCTCATTGCAAGCCTCTTGCTCCATTACACACAGCACTTTCCCATAACCCTCCAGCTTGTTTTTCTTCAGCTGTATGGCATTCTAGGCTCATGCAGATCGTGTCTCCATTCCAGCCGTAGAAGAAATTAACTGCATCTTCTCAGCGGAGCCATTACAAAGCACCCATCCTTACACTAATCAGACCCATTCAGATCCCTTTTAGAGGTCTCCTGTTTATTTGGAAGGCTGTCGGCTTTCCTCTTGCTGTCACCCTGAGCCGTGCAGAAAATTCCCACCCAGCATCACGGGAAGATGAATGCCAGCTTAGGATGGGGGGAGGGAGGGTCTCATTATCCAATCAGCAACGGGGATGCCTTGGTACCCTGGGAATAAGTGTGATTTTTTTTCTCTTTTGGCATATCCTATGTGAATTATTTATACACAACACATGCACCTCAGGAACATTGTTAAGTATAGAGAATTTCAGATACAATAAAAATCTACTTGTTATAGTAGTGTATATAGATATAAATATATATATATATATATATATATAGATATAGATATATATATATAGATATATATATATATCTATAGATATATATATATCTATATATATATATATATATTTATCTCTCTCTCTTTCTCTCTCTATATATATATATATATATATAAAATCTATTTACAGTGTGTGTGTATGTGTATATATATATATATATATATATATATATATATATATATATATATATATATATAAAAAATATATATACAGTATCTCACAAAAGTGAGTACACCCCTCACATTTTTGAAAATATTTTATTATATCTTTTCATGTGACAACACTGAAGAAATGACACTTTGCTACAATGTAAAGTGGTGAGTGTACAGCTTGTATAACAGTGTAGATTTGCTGTCCCCTCAAAATAACTCAACACACAGCCATTAATGTCTAAACCACTGGCAACAAAAGTGAGTACACCCCTAAGTGAAAATGTCCAAATTGGACCCAATTAGACATTTTTCCTCCCCGGGGTTATGTGACTCGTTAACGTTACATGGTCTCAGGTGTGAATGGGGAGAAGGTGTGTTAAATTTGGTGTTATCGCTCTCACTCTCTCATACTGGTCACTGGAAATTCAACATGTCACCTCATGGCAAAGAACTCTGAGGATCTGAAAAAAAAGAATTGTTGCTCTACGTAAAGATGGCCTAGGCTATAAGAAGATGGCCAAGACCCTGAAACTGAGCTGCAGCGTGGTGGTCAAGACCGTACATTAGTTTAACAGGACAGGTTACACTCAGAACAGGCCTCGCCGTGGTCGACCAAAGAAGTTGAGTGCACATGCTCAGTGTCATTTCCAGAGGTTGTCTTTGGGAAATAGACATATGAGTGCTGCCAGCATTGCTGTAGGGGTGGGAGGCCAGCCTGTCAGTGCTCAGACCATACACCGCACACTGCATGAAATTGATTTGCATGGCTGTCGTCCCAGAAGGAAGCCTCTTCTAGAGATAATGCACAAGAAGGCCCACAAACAGTTTGCTGAAGACAAGCAGACTAAGGACATGGATTACTGGAACCATGTTCTGTGGTCTGATGAGACCAAGATAAACTTATTTGGTTCAGATGGTGTCAAGCGTGTGTGGCGGAAACCAGGTGAGGAGTACAAAGACAAGTGTGTCTTGCCTACAGTCAAGCATGGTGATGGAAGTGTCATGGTCTGAGGCTGCATGAGTACTGCCAGCACTGGGGAGCTACAGTTCATTGGGGGAACAATGAATGCCAACATGTACTGTGACATACTGAAGCAGAGCTTGATCCCCTCCCTTCGGAGACTGGGCCGCAGGGCAGTATTCCAACATAACGACCCCAAACACACCTCCAAGATGACCACTGCCTTGCTAAGGAAGTTGAGGGTAAAGGTGATGGACTGTCCAAGCATGTCTCCAGACCGAAACCCTATTGAGCATCTGTGGGGCATCCTCAAACGGAAGGTGGAGGAGTGCAAGGTCTCTAACATCCACCATCTGTGATGTTGTCATGGAGGAGTGGAAGAGGACTCCAGTGGCAACCTGTGAAGCCCTGGTGAACTCCATGCCCAAGGGTGTTAAGGGAGTGATGGAAAATAATGGTGGCCACACAAATTGACACTTTGGACTTTTCACTTAGGGGTGTGCGTACTTTTGTTGCCAGCGGTTTAGACATTAATAGCTGTGTGCTGAGTTATTTGGAGGGGACAGAAAATTTACACTGTTATACAATCTGTACACTCACTACTTTACATTGTAGCAAAGTGTCATTTCTTCAGTGTTGTCACTGAATGAGAGGAGTGTACTCACTTTTGTGAGATACTGTGTGTGAATATATAAAAAGAGAGAGAGATATTTATGTATATATACACACACACGCTATATTGTCAAAAGTATTGTGACGCCTGCCGTTACAAGCACATGAACTTTAATGGCACCCCAGTCTTAGTCCGTAGGGTTAAATATTGCGTTGGCCCACCCTTTGCAGCTATAACAGCTTCAACTCTTTTGGGAAGGCTGTCCACAAGGTTTAGGAGTGTGTCTATGGAAATGTTTGACCATTCTTCCAGAAGCGCAATTGTGAGATCAGGCACTGATGTTGGACGAGAAGGCCTGGCTCACAGTCTCTGCTTTAATTTATCCCAAAGGTGTTCTATCTGGTTGAGGTCAGGACTGTGCAGGCCAGTCAAGTTCCTCCACCCCAAACGCGCTCTTCCATGTCTTTATGCTTGGAACAGGAAGGGGCCATCTCCAAACTTGTTCCCACAAAGTTGAGAGCTAGAAATTGTCCAAAATGTCTTGGTATGTTGATGCCTTAAAGTGGTTGTAAACCCTATATTTTTTTTTTCTCCCATAACCTCCTGGAAGAGAAAGGCATAATGAGCTAATATGACTAGCATAATAGCTCATTATGCATCACTTACCTTAGATCGAGGCCCCCGAAGCCGTCCTCGTCTCCCTCTTCAGCCGCATCCATCGCTGCGGCGATAGCCGGAAGGTTACTTCCAGGTATCGCCGCACCAGCCAATCACAGCGCCGCTCTGCGCATGCGTGCGAGAGCCGTCACAATCCGCTATGCCCAGCTATTGCTGGGATGTAGCCGATTTTGTGAATGGGATTAACCCCATGAATGCGCCGTTGTCTACGGCGCCTGTCATTTAACTAAATATCTCCTAAACCGTGTAGGTTTAGGAGATATTTCTTGCACCTACAGGTAAGCCTTAATCTAGGCTTACCTGTAGGTGCAAGTTGAAAAAGTGGGTTTACAACCACTTTAAGAGTTCCCTTCACTGGACCTAAGGGGCCAAGTCCATCCCTTGAAAAACAACCCACATCATAATCCCCCCTCCACCAAATGATATTTAACGAATGTACAAAGCAAGGTCCATAAAGACATGGGTGACCGAGTTTGGGCAGGTGTCCCAATACTTTTGACAATATAGTATATATGTGTGCGTGTCTACATGCAAAACATCATAACACAGACAGAAGAAAAAATGCTTTCTTCTAAATTATTTTTTGGACAGTTAGAACTGGTTAGCTTGTCACTGCGTAAAGTGATACTAAAGCTTTGTTCTTTTTTTTTATTAAAATACAAACATGCCATACTTACATGCTCTGTCCAATTGCTTTGCACTGAGCAGCCCCGATCCTCCTCTCCTCGCCCCCCCCCCCCTTCCGAGGTCTCCCATATAAAGTGTCTCTTTGGGGGAACTCGTGTGGGCTCGCTTCCCAAACCGCCCTGTCTGTGTCTATTGACACATACAGGGTGGCTCAGCCCCTCCCCCTCGTCAGAGGATTTGATTGACAGCAGCGAGCTCAGGTAAGTATAAAAGGGGGGTGAGGGATCCTGTGACATTTAAGGTTTTTCACCTTAATGTACAGACTGCATTAAGGTACAAAAAAACTTTAGGCTTTAGAACCACTTTAAGTCCAGATAAAAAATAAAAGGATACATACACATTTTGTATTATAGTAATCAGTGGCGGTTGGTGCTCAATATTTGGGGGGGGCGGAAAACAAACTTGCCCCCCTCACTCGCACATAACGCCGCCTTTTTTGAAGCCAATTAGAGCCTCAGGCTCTAATCATGTGCTTCAAAAAAGAAAAAACCCCACTGAAATCCATGCGTCCAGCGTCCTGCATGTAGATTAGGGGCCGGGCGCATCGATTAGGGGGGCGGCACCATAGAAGGATAGTTATCCTTCTATGGTCAATAACTAATAAGGTGTAGGGCTACATTCACATGGCCACTGGCGAGAATCTTCTGATTCTAATCACTGCTTGCACACCCTATACTCTGTACAAATCAATGGCCAGCACTTCTGCCGTTTACATGTACGTTCATCTGAGTGGTTACATATGAATAGAGATTCCAACCAACCATGGACGCAAGACAGGGTCGGCGTTTCTGCGGGGTTCTAGCTGCACGCAAACTGGCCGCATTTAATAAGTCATTTTTTATGGGACCATCCAGAGGAGGGCTTAACTGTCCCTGATCACAGCAAATAATGAACCCTAATGACCTGTGTGAATGTAGCCTAACATTATTTTGAAAAAAACACTAAGTATTAGGCTCCATGTACACAGAAGCTCAAAAACGGTCGTTTTGAACGCCAGATTTCTGGCAGAAAAAGCTGCTTTAAAATACGGTATAGCTTTTATCAGCGTTTTTTACTAGCGTTTATTAGCGTTTTTCAGTGTAGTGTTTTTTAGCTTTTTTTTTCAATGGATCAAAAAACGCTCAAAAACGCTGGCGACCAGCGTTTTTGAGCGTTTAGCGTTTTTTTGCGTTTTCCCCCGCCGAAAAACGGCACTTTGAACGCAAATTTTTTGCGTTCAGAAAAAAGCCCATTAACTCCACTGCTCATTAACGCAAAAAAACGCTATGTGTACATGAACACATAGGCTAACATAGAGTGCAGTTAATGGGCTTTTTAAAAAAACGCCAAAACGCCAATAAACTGCAGTTTATCAGCTTCAGTGTACATGGAGCCTTAGGCTGTGGATCTTAAAAGACACCAAACGGTCATCTACAATAATAAAAATACGAGCAGAGTGTGTGTTTAAAAAGGTAGAGGATTGAAAATAAAACTGCAATCAAAAAATGGCAAAGAAACATAATTCTTAAAATGTTTTTTTTTTCCTTTTTGGATAGAGTAGTAGGGAGGGTTAAGACCCCAGTCGTTTTTTTTGCCATTTGTGTCCCACTGGAAAGATTCCCCTTCATTTTTTTTCCCTAGCCAAAACAGGAAGTGAGAGGAAATTTCTCCAAAGTGAGGGAACCTCAGTGTGTCACTAGGGTCACCAGAACTAGTGTCCCCATTGGAAAATGTCCCCTCTATAAGGGCCCATTCACACTAAGAACTGCACAGGATCACTCTGCATGTTCCTGTGCAGTTTACATGCAGTTCTGTGCAGTGCGATTGCAGCCTATTCATTTTGAATCACACTGCACTGCACCAAAACCAACTGGATCTAATAGTACATTTGTACCATCGATCCAAAGTGGGCAAACGCACACTGCGACCTGCTTTTGGGGGGGTTGATAACTTTGCACTAATACCCACAGCAGATCGCAAGGGCAGTGCAATCTGAATACGGTATGAGAAATCGGTGAGGAACGTGGGTTTCCCACGCGGTATTCTAGTGTAAACGGGCCCTTAGCATTCTGCTGTCAACCCAAAATATGTCCTAAAAAGTTTTGTCTCTAGTTATACTTTAAATCTGCCACAAACTATTATCAAACTTTCATTCTTTTATTTTTCAGGCTGATTGATGAATTGAATCATGCAAGACTAGAAGTCTTTACTTCAACAAAACAAACTCTATCTGGAATTGCAGTGATGTAAGAAAATCAGGAAGTCCCAACCAGAAAGCAGAGCCTGTGTACGCAAGCAGATATGGCCACCCCCATGTACATATACAATTACAAATTGTGCTCATGCTATAGCGTATGTTTTTGTCGTTACATGTGCTTTGTTGTACTGTTATGAAAAAACACTATGGGGTCCGTTTTTAAAGCAGAGGATGTGGTATTCACAAACATTCGCTGATGGAGAATCAATCACTTCCATTTACAACAACACATGCACTAGGATAGTTGTCCATCAGAGAAAGATGAACGTCACATTCTCTGCTTCATAAATAGACCCCTGTGTGTTTTCTGTAATACAAGCCGTACAAAGACCTATAGGAAGTAAGGGCAAGGCATGATAACACACACATGCTCATACAACGTAACTAAAGGGAAGCAAAAACAACCTTACACAAAACGCTGTGTCAAAAGCAAGCCAAATGCATGTGAAAATTCATGTAGTGATGCACAGGCCTCCTTTAATACCAGTAGGTACATAAACAAATCTGCCAGGGGTTCTAGCCTTTATCTACTATACAAAAGAAAAATATTTAGAAGTGTCTTTGTTACTTTGACAGTTCACTTAAAGGGGTTGTAAAGGTTCATTTTTTTTTAAGCTAGTGCATTGTTGGTTTACTTACCTTTTCTTTCAATTTCCCTTCAAAATTATTTTTTTCTTTGTCTGAATTTCTCACTTCCTGTTCCTCCTCAGTAAGCTTGCCCCCATCATCCGAGCTGTTCTGGCTGGGGGTTAGTCAGCGTGCTCGCCCCCTCCCTTGGGACCACATCCCGCTGTGTGAACACAGCGTCTCCCCGCAGGGATGTAGTCCCAAGGGAGGGGGCGAGCACGCTGACTAACCCCCAGTCAGAACGGCTCGGATGAAGGAACAGGAAGTGAGAAATTCAGACAAAGAAAAAAAAACATTTAGAAGGGAAATCGAAGGAAGTGAACCAACAATGCACTAGCCTAAGACTCCATTCACACTGGGGCAACACGACTTCCAGCGCGACTTTACAAGGCAACTTGGACACGACTTGAGTATGAATCACAGCGCGACCTGGAGCTACTTACAAGGCAACTTCAAGTTGCCTGCAGGACAGGAGACATTCCAGTGGCCAATAAAACAAGAATCAGCTCTGTGGGAGGGAGGGGTTTGCCTGAGAAATGTATGTTCTATTCCTGGAAAGTTGCTTCTGTTAAGACAGGGAATCCAACTTCTGAGCGACTTCCATTGAAATCAATGGGTACAGGTCGCCTAGAAGTCTGATTGAAGTAGTACAGGAACCTTTTTTGAAGTCGGAGCGACTGCAGTCGTGTACATTAAAACGGCTCCATTCACTTCAATTATTTTTAAAAATAGCGCGACTTGGGGCAACTCGGGGCGACCAGAAGTCGCGTCCGGAGTCGCCCCTGTGTGAACCGGGTCTAAAGGAACCTATTTAGAAAATAAAAAACAAACCTTTACAACTTCTTTAACTTTCTGTATGGTGGAACTCTGTCAACAGTAGGCAAGTGAGGGGAAATCTCTCTTAAAAGGAGCCCCGGATAGCAGTAAAAACCTGATTCACTAAACCACAAATGTAAAAAAAAAACTAACAGGGGTTCTAACCCTTTTTTACTCTTTCCAAAAAATGAAGAAAAATATGTGGCTGGGCATTCACTTTAAACAGCCTAACACAGACAAAAGAAAATGGACAGTCAAGTTATATAGAAGGCACATATTTAATTTTCTGTACATAACGCGGCAAGGATGTGAAATTCCCTTCCACAAGCGGTGGTCTCAGCGGGGAGCATCGATATTTTAACTAGTAGATAAGCGCCTGAACAACCACAACATACAGGCATATACAATGTATAACTGACATATAATCACACACATAAGTTGGACTTGATGGACTTGTGTCTTTTTTCAACCTCACCTACTATGTAACTTTGTAACGCAGTTGTGAAAATGTAAGTTCTGTAAATCTATAGAAACTGATGCCATCACCGATGTAAAACCTGATTTAATATAATAGGTAGAAGATTCACAACATATAGTTTGGCCCATCCAACTTTAGCTCCAACATGTTTCACCCCGCAAAGGGCTTAATCGTGGAGTTCTGTATATCTATTAGGATAAAGCAGCCCATAGATTATGCAATTTTCTTTCCTTCCACATGGATGAAAGGAAAGAAAATCGCACGATCCCTCCATAAACACAGTCAGCGTTGAAGGGGGAATCGTTCCAGCAGCACTATTGTGTTCTGCCGGTAAGAGCCTTCAGGTAGTAATCACATGAAAAAAATCCAACAGGCTGATTGTACGATGGATTGACTTGGGTACAACAAACCTGCCCATAATTGGATTGAATCTCAGCTGGTCCCTGCTGAAACGGCTAATGCCGCGTACACACAATCGGAAATTCCGACAAGAAAACCGTGGATTTTTTTGCCGACGGAATGTTGGCTCAAACTTGTGTTGCATACACAAATGTTGTCGGAAATTCCGACCGTCAAGAACGCAGTGACGAGCCGAGATCAATGAAGTTCAATATGCAGTTCTGCTCTTCTGCTTGATTCTGAGCATGCGTGTTTTTTTGCGCGTCGGAATTGCATACAGACAATCGGAATTTCTGACAAGAAATTTTTCCGTCGGAAAAATAGAGAACCTGCTCTCAATCTTTTGTTGGCGGAAATTCCGACAGCAAATGTCCGATGGAGCTTACACATGGTCGGAATTTCCGACCAAAAGCTCACATCGGAGATTTGCTGTCGGAATTTCCGATCGTGTGTACGCGGCATAAGATTCAATCCATGTTTGGCCGGCTTAAGATACACAGGTAGTTTTACATTTGATTTGGCGTATCTTCTAATACACACAGGGGTTGATTCACTAAAGATTATGCTCTTATAATCATATTAGCATCCTGTGCGAACAAGCAAATAATATTTTCACAGTATTTACTGTGTGTCTAAAAAGTGTGCCAACCAGTGTGTAAAGGCTATAGAATATATACACAGAATTTACCGACAAAGAAGGTTTGCTATGGAATGTATGCTTCGGCATCTGACCATACATACGCCAGCTAAGTCGTGGTGTGCCTAAAATTAAAATTTGATTTTCTCTATATTTTTAAGCGCATAGTATGCACATACAATGTAGAAAGTGCGTCAAGAGTGTATGACTACCAATAGATGAAATTGTTAAAGAAAAAAAGCCTTTATTAGTAAAATGTTTTGGTAAACATGGGGAGGTATTGTGACATGTATACATTATTGTAAGCATGTGCAGAGGTGTAAGCACTAGCTAGCGTAGAAGATTCAATAAACTGCTATTTGGAATAGAGATCACAATGATAAAAATTGGAACAAACACTGCATTCTTTCTCATGATAACATAGTGTACAGATTATTTTTGACATGCCATTTAGCTTGGGGCACATGCAGTTCATTGCTTAGTGAGCCAGTCATATTATTTATTTCAATACATTTTTAAGAAAAATGTTGGTGTTGACATTCTGCGATGTACCTTATAGGAACAGAAGGCACAAAGGCAATGTTATTTGGAAGTTTAAGGTGCACCACAAGCTAGAAGCGCACGGTACATAGTACAATCAGCAGACTAGGTTCAGTGATCACGGCGTTATAAGCGCAAATGTCTGCACACATACAGGTCCACAATCCAAGACAAAAGTCCACACATTTGCCAATGTACAAGATTTGCTATGCTGAAATATGGAATAGAGAGTCCATTGATAAATACCTGTACATACAGTGACTTTTTTATAACAAAAATGTTCCTTGAATTGAGGCACAAAAAGTTAAGCATAATACATCAACTGTCCAAAATGGACCCAATCAAAACAAGGGAAAAAGAGTAGAATCAATACATATGGAAATCCGGTAGATATGCATATAAGAGATTACTAGTACAACAAATTAGCAGGGGTACCATCCACACATCCGAACTCCCTTCAATCCTATCAAAACCGGAGCCAAAACCAGGGTTACACCCCCACCCCCCAGGGTCTGTGCCAGAAGGCCTCTCCCCACTACGCTATCCAAGGCAGCCATATCTTGTCAAATTTTTTTGGACAGTTCCTGTTAATATACGTTAATTTATATAGTGGCAGCACGGCAGTCACGGATTTCTCCCAGGATTCCACCGCCGGGGAGGAAGAAGCGTTCCAACGCAAGACAATTTCCCTCTTGGCATAAAAGAAGAGGTAGGTGATGGGTAGTTTGCTGTATGTAGGTCTCTGATCATCGTCCTGAATGCCCAGGAAGTGACAGTTCATTCATAGTGTCCACGACTTTAGCCCAATATCTAGCAATTTTAGGGCAGGTCCAGAACATATGAAAATATGTGCCCACATCGGTTTGGCAGCGGGGACAGTGCGGTGTGCGCTGTGGATACACCATGTGGAGTCTCTGGGGAGTGTAGTATACCCTATGCAGGAACTTGATCTGAATCAACCTTTCCTTTGTGGAAATCAGTAAGGCAGTACTGTCAGCTAAACAATCATCCCAATCCTCCCTATCGAGGTCCAGTATGTCCGTCTTCCATTGATCCCAGAGCCTGTCAACCCTAGCGGAATCATTCCTCAGCAGGTCAAAATATAAGGCAGATAAGGGCTTTTGGAGTCGCTCTTGGGCCAACAGTTTCTCAATTGGATCCATAGACAGTCTGGGCGGAGATGGGAATTGGGCCCGAACCGCATGACGTATCTGGAGATACCTGAAATGCATCCACCCCGGCAGTTGGTGTTTGGCCCGTAGGGTCGTAAATGGCATCAGAGCTCCCGCCGAAAAGACATCCCCAAGCGTTTTGATTCCGTACCTGGCCCAGATCTGGGGATCAGGGACCGTTCTAAGATGCGAAAGGTTGGGATTCCCCCAGAGTGGGCAAAAGGGGGACCAGTTTCGTGGGCTGATAAGCCCCCGTCTGGCCACTGTCCAAGCCCTCAGGGTCGTGCGTGTTGGCTGTGGAAGAGCTGCATAAGCCCTACGCCCCCTGTAGACTAGGTTACCCAACTCTCGTAGCAAACCCAAAACCGCCGCCTCAATGCAAACCGCTGCGTTACTTTTGGAAAGGACATACCACCACCGGACCGTAACTAGCACCGCCGCCCAAAAGTATGTTCGGTAATTCGGCATCGCCAGGCCCCCACAGCGAACGGGGAGTGTTAGGGTTGATTTAGCTAATCTCTGGGTCGTGCCACCCCAGATGAAGGAGCCCACGCAGCGATCCACCTCGTCGAAGAAGGAGTTGGCTATCCAGATGGGACTGTTTCGAAAAACATATAAGAACTTTGTCTGTTCACCAACGCCAGAAGTCTGCCAAGCAAAATAGGTGAGTTGGAAGCTCTGGTGCATGAGGAGAGCTATGATGTAATCGGTATTGCTGAAACTTGGCTTCATTCCTCACACGACTGGGCTATTAATATTCCTGGCTATGCACTCTTTCGGAAAGACAGGGTAAAAAGGAAGGGTGGAGGGGTCTGTCTCTATGTGAGAAGTGATCTCAAAGCGAGTGTGAAAGAGGACCTGGTGGATGGAGAGTGTGATGAGTCTGAAGCATTATGGGTAGGACTGCATACAGATGTGCGTAGTTCAAAGCTAATCATTGGAGTTTGTTATAGACCACCCAATGTTAATGAGGAGTTAGAGACTCAGCTCCTTGCACAGATGGAAAGGGCTGCAAGGGCTGGGACGGTGATAATAATGGGGGATTTTAACTACCCAGAAATTGACTGGAGTAATGGAACTGCTGGGACAGTTAAAGGGCAAAAATTTATAAACCTATTGCAGGACAATTTTATGGTCCAGTTTATTGAGGCCCCAACTAGGAATGATGCTCTGTTGGACCTGGTAATCTCAAACCATGCAGAGCGTATTACTAATGTTCAGATAAAGGAACACCTGGGTAGCAGTGACCATAACATGATTTCATTTGATGTTAGTTGTAAGCAAAAATCACATACAGGAAAGATAAAAACACTTAATTTCAAGAGAGCAAATTTTCCAAGGATGAGTGCTGCTCTCCAGGACTTAGACTGGGAAGGAATATTGGCATCAATGGGCACAGAACAGAAATGGGAATTCTTCAAAAAGACTGTTTGTGAACTCACTGCAAAGTATATTCCCATGGGCAATAAGTTTAAAAGGCTAAAAATAAAACCTATGTGGCTCACTGACAAAGTTAAAAAAGCTATAAACTATAAGAAAAGAGCTTTTAAAAAATATAAAAATGAGGGAACACTAGTGTCATTTAAATGTTACAAAGAATATAACAGGATATGTAAAAAGGAAATCAAGGATGCAAAAATTCAAAATGAACGACAGATTGCAAAAGATAGTAGGACAAACCCCCAAAAATTCTTCAAATATATTAATAGTAAAAAGGTCAAGTCTGAGCATGTAGGCACTTTACAAAATAATCTAGAGTGGGTGACTGGGGACAAAGAGAAGGCTAATTTATTAAATACTTTCTTCAGTTCTGTGTATACAAAGGAGCATGGGGGAGCTCATGTCCAAAATGGGGGTGGTAGTGACACAGCCCCAAATCCACAATGGCTCAAAAGTGATATGGTCCAGAAATATTTAGATGGAATAAAGGTGGATAAAGCACCTGGACCAGATGGCATACACCCACGGATCCTAAAAGAATTGAGCTCTGTAATTTCAAAGCCATTGTATTTAATTTTTAGGGACTCATTAATGACAGGAATAGTACCACTGGATTGGCGCAGGGCCAATGTGGTGCCTATATTTAAAAAGGGAATTAAGTGTTTACCAAGTAACTATAGACCTGTTAGTTTAACTTCTATAGTTGGGAAAATACTGGAGAGATTAATAAAAGACCACATAGATGAGTTCTTGCTGGAAAAAAACTATTTAAGCAACAGACAGCATGGATTCATGAAAGACAGAAGTTGTCAAACAAACCTGATTTCTTTTTATGAAGAGGTAAGTAAGACCTTGGACAGAGGGGTGGCAGTGGACGTGGTATACTTGAATTTTGCAAAAGCGTTCGATACAGTTCCCCACACACGGCTCATGTGTAAGGTAAAGTCTACAGGATTGGAAATATCAGTTTGTAAATGGATAGAAAACTGGCTAAAAGACAGAATTCAGAGAGTAGCGGTTAATGATTCTTACTCTGAATGGTCCAAGGTTATCAGTGGTGTACCCCAAGGTTCAGTGCTGGGACCCTTACTTTTTAATATGTTTATAAATGATATTGGGTCTGAGATCAAAAGTAACATTTCTGTCTTTGCAGATGACACCAAGCTATGCAGTGGAATAACGTCCTTACAGGATGTCGCCAATTTACAAGCCGACCTCAATGCTCTGTCTAATTGGGCGACTATGTGGCAGATGAGGTTTAATGTTGATAAATGTAAAGTTATGCACTTGGGGGCTAATAATATGAATGCATCATACATACTAGGGGGAGTACAACTGGGGGGATCCGTAGTGGAGAAGGATCTGGGGGTTTTGGTAGATCATAAGCTCAATAATGGCATGCAATGCCAAGCTGCGGTTTCCAAAGCGAGCAAAGTCCTTTCTTGTATTAAGAGAGGTATGGTCTCCAGAGAGAGAGATATCATTTTGCCCCTGTTCAAATCATTAGTAAGACCTCATCTGGAATATGCAGTTCAGTTTTGGGCCCCAGTTCTCAAAAAGGATATTGGGGAACTGGAGAAAGTGCAGAGAAGGGCAACCAAACTGATAAGAGGCATGGAGGAGCTCAGCTATGAGGAGAGATTAGAGGAACTGAATTTATTCTCTCTTGAGAAGAGGAGATTAAGGGGGGATATGATCAACATGTACAAATATATAAGGGGTCCATATAGTGAACTTGGTGTTCAGTTATTCACTTTACGGTCAACACAAAGGACAAGGGGGCACTCTTTGCGTCTAGAGGAAAAGAGATTTCACCTCCAAATACGGAAAGGTTTTTTCACAGTAAGAGCTGTGAAAATGTGGAATAGACTCCCTGCAGAGGTGGTTCTGGCCAGCTCAGTAGATTGCTTTAAGAAGGGCCTGGATTCTTTCTTAAATGTACATAATATAACTGGGTACTGACATTTATAGGTAAAGTTGATCCAGGGAATATCCGATTGCCTCTCGGGGGATCAGGAAGGAATTTTTTCCCCTGCTGTAGCAAATTGGATAATGCTCTTCTGGGTTTTTTTTGCCTTCCTCTGGATCAACTGTGGGTATAGAATTGGGTATATGGGATTGTACGATATATGTTTATTTTTATTTTTTTATTTTTATTTTTTACGGTTGAACTGGATGGACTTGTGTCTTTTTTCAACCTGACTAACTATGTAACTATGTAACTATGTAACTTTGGGAGAAACAGCATTTTTAAAAGGTTTATACGCCCCATGAGGTTCAGAGGTAGGGAAGCCCAAGAGGCGCACCTAGACCGAAGCTGAGACAGGACAGGGAGCAAATTAAGTTCCTTGAAACTCGATAGTTCTCTACGCACCTGTATACCCAAATACTTGAATTGATCCACCCAGAGCAAAGATGTCTCCCCACCCGGGTCCCGGACCTGTGAGTCAAGGGGAAAAATAATCAATTTGGACCAATTAATACGTATCCCCGAAAACCTGCCAAAGGTGTCAAATAACTCCAATGCCGCCGTCAGCAAGTCCCCCGCGTCCTGCAAATACAATAGGGCATCGTCAGCATAGAGAGAAAGTTTTTCTTCAAGCGAAGACAACAGAGACAACCGATGCAGAGCAAATTGCCATGCCCCGTGGGTCACCTGATCGGGGTTTGCCACATAAGCAGCCTCGGTCTCCCTGGCCTCCTCCTCCAGCTCCCCCAGAGAACACGCAGCCAACCTACGAGCAGTGGAGATACGCGCCATGTACTCCCCCCTGGTACATACAGTGACTTTTACCTACAACAGCATGACAAAAATGTTGGCATGCACAGTCTGTGGTGCCCCTTTTAGGAACAGTACATTATTTGGACGTTCAACATCCTAGGCAAACTAGGAGAACGCAGTATACATTGAACATCTTCTGAATGGTCTGGAGTTGTGAGTGGGGTACCCCAGGGCTCTGTCCTAGGACCAATTCTGTTTAACTTGTTCACAAACAATACAGAGCTTGCTGAAGATACAAAGCTAAGCAGAGCAAACACTTTACAACAGGATACAGCAGCCTTACAAGAAGACCTAGCTAAAATAGAGGGGTGGGCGGCTATAAATCAGATGAAGTTTAGTGTAGAAAAATATAAAGGAATTGGAAGCTAAACATACGAATACAAGTTACTCGCTAGGGGGAGAATCGAGGGGGAATCTGGGGGTTCTAGAAGATGATAGACTCAGCAATGGCATGCAATGCCAAGCTGCAGCAAGCAAGGCCAGCAGACTATAAGCATGCATTAATAACGGTATTTATTCCAGAGATATATATACCGTATATACTCGAGTATAAGCCAAGTTTTTCAGCACATTTTTTTGTGCTGAAAATGCGCCCCTCGGCTAATACTCGAGTCACCTTTTTTGCGCCTGATCTCACGGTTTTTGGAGACCCGGTACCAGCCGGCTGTAGGTCCCCTGGACCCCAAACTTGGCACACATGTAGCCCCACTCTTCCTCTACAAGTGTGCACATTTTTTGTCCGGGGCACCTACGGCCGGGGAGTACCGATTTTTCAAAGCGGGGCACCCCTTCCATAGACTCCCGTGTTAAACGGTCATTTCTCTGGTGAATTTGGGTCCCCTGGACCCGAAACTTGGCACACATGTAGCCCCTATTTCTCCTCTATAGGTGTGCAAAGTTTTTTGTCTGGGGGACCTACGGCCGGGGAGCACCAATTTTTCAAAGTCGGGCACCCCTTCCATAGACTCCCATGTTAAACGTCAGTCTAGTCATGGGCACAGTGAGGCATGGGCACAGTGAGACATGGACACAGTGAGGCATGCACATGGACACAGCGAGGCAAAGTGAGGCATGCAGATGGACACCCTAGGCTTATACTCAAGTCAATAAGTTTTCCCAGTTTTTTGTGGTACAATTAGGTGCCTCGGCTTATATTCGGGTCGGCTTATACTCGAGTATATACGGTAACTATAATTCTACCACTTTACAAAACTCTGGTTCAGCCACATCTCGAGTATGTCGTCCAGCTTGGTCACTGATCCTCAGGAAAGATGTTTTTGAACTGGAAAAGGTCCAGAGAAGGACAACAAAAGTAATGAGGGGCCTGGAGGATCTCAGTTATGAGGAATGACTACAAACATTAATCTCCCTGGGGAAGAGTTGCTTAACCTCCCTGGCGGTATGATTATTTCAGATTTTAAGTGCTGAAAGCGGTACAATTATTTTGCATGGAAATTTGGCGTTTTATATTGTAGGCCTGCAATTCTTAGGAATAACTCACTTAAATCTGTCCAAACCAGAGTCTAGTAGACATCCCGGGTATGATAAAGTTAAAAAAACAAAATCATAAATTATAATATAATAAATAATTATAACAAGTAATAATATAATAATAATAATAATAATAATAATTATTCAATAATGTAATCAAATCAAAAACACAGAAATGTGCTCAGTTGCAGAATTGTCGCTGTCATTAGATTTAGTGTCTGATGACGAATTTCCCCACAAATCGCTATCGCTCAATTCTGCAAGTGATTCTAAATTATCGCTATTTTCTAGCTGGTCTAAAACCACTTTTGACATAAAGGGACACTTTTTGGTTGCTATGGACAATCTCCAGTTTCCAGGCAGAAAGAACAGTTTTTATAATATAAAAGTGCATGCAGGACACTGGACAGACCACTAGGGACAAAGGGGATGTGTTATTTGATACAGTACTGTAATCTGTAAGATTACAGTATACTGTATGTGTATTGTGTGTTTCACGTTTTGAATTTGGCACCGAACTCCGCCCCCCGTGCGCCACAACGTCGCAGGGAACGGAGCTCGGCGGCACTCCGCACTGTGAATCGAGCGAGACACGGCTCGCACACACTGCGGGAGAACATCGCAGGATCCAGGGGACAAGGTAAGTAACTTCCCCTGTATCCTGCGATGCAATCCCGAGTCTGGCTCGGGGTTACCACTTTAGGTACTGAAATTCCACCCGAGCCAGACTCGGGAATACTGCTAGGCGGGTTAAAGTGGAAATTAGTCAGAAACTTAAGTCCTGCTAAATCACTTCAGGCTGGCCCTTTTTGCAAGTATAGCTATGCAGTGCCTATATTGTGTATAATCCAGTAATACACCATTTCATCCTGCTTTGCACATGATCAGTTGCTCAGTTGAATTTGTAGAGGCCGATCTGCTAACCTCCTATCCTTTACAGCCAAGGAAGATGCTTCTGTTTGAACTGCAACTGCCATGGTGCTGCACATGTGATCAGTTATGACACCAGCCATTTGATGGTTTGACAGTTTGGTTGAGGACACATTTAAATGTGACAGTTTGCATTTCCATAATTCTAGGAATGTAACTGTTTTTTGAAACCAGTAAATCGATGATTTATGATTTACTGCTGGGGCTCTGAGCTTCAGCAACATGGCAGCCTCCAGCAAGAAGAAACAGGAGCAATGTAGGAGGTAATTTACAGCACACACTCATTTTGGTAGCCTAACTATTAGTGTAGAATGTATGTTCCTTGCTATAGAACAATCTTTTTTTATCAAGTTGTTATGGGTAAAGTTCTGCTTTAAGAGGGAATATGATTTCAATATACAAATCTTTAAATGGGGACTCTGGGATTAAGAAGAAACTATTTAACCCAAGGTCTCTAAAGAACACATACAGACACACAATGAAGCTGGCTGAAAAGTGGCTTAAAGTGGTTGTAAACCCACTTAGACAACTTGCACCTACAGGTAAGCCTAGATTAAGGCTAAAGCCGTGTACACACGATCGGTTTTACCGATGAAAACAGTCCGATGGACTGTTTTCATCGGACGAACCGATCGTGTGTGGGCCCCATCGGTCTTTTTTCCATCGGTGTGAAAAAATAGAACATGTTTTAAATTTATCCGATGGGGAAAAAAAACGATAGCAAAATCCGATCGTCTGTGTGGAAATCCATCAGATAAAAAACCCACGCATGCTCAGAATCAAGTCGACGCATGCTCAGAAGCATTGAAATTCATTTTTCTCTGCTCATCGGAGTATTTTACGTCACCGCGTTTGAAACGGTCGGTTTTTTGACTGATGGTGTGTGGGCAAGACTGATGGAAGACAGTTTAATCGAATTAGAATCCATAGGATATCCGATCGTGTGTACAGGGCTTCACTTGTAGGTGCAAGAAATATCTCCTTAACCTACATGGTTAAAGAGATATTTACTATAAATCGATGCGCCGATGACGTCACGCGCATGAGCACTAGCGGGCCGGCTTCATTGCCGGTTTTCTGAATGGGCTCTTGCCGGCCTGAGCGCGCATACGTGTGATGTCATCGTCGCTCCGGCCAATCACAGCACCGGAGCGGCGATACATTGACATCCGTGACGGGACACCGAGGCAAGATGGCGGCGGAGGTGACCGAGGACCGCTGGGGGGGCTTTGATCTCAGGTAAGTCATTCATAATGAGCTAGTATGCTATGCATACTAGCTCATTATGGCTTTCTTTTGCAGGGTTTCTTCCAGGGTTTACTTCTTCTTTAATCTTAAAGGGTTCTTTACTGTTAGAGCGGTAAAAATGTGGAACTCCCTTTTATGGTTGCTGGTGTCAGCGGGGACTGTAGCCACGTTATAAAAAACTCTTGGATGTGTTTTTCAGCGAATACAATGTACAGGGATATGGAAAATGGTAGTAACATAAACACACACACTCAGGTTGAACTGGATGGACTGGTGTCTTCATTCAAACTTACCAGCTATGTAAAATCTGTGTACTATTAGCTGGATAGGTTAAGTGATTGTGGCTGCTATGAGAACAAAACATCCATTCACACATGCATATCTGCAATCCAAGTGTACCTTAACCATTCCTCCCTGCTGCTTTCTTTTACTATAGAGAATAAACTGCACTGTGTATCTCCTCTTCCTGAGGTGAATAGAATCAGATTGAAAACGAATGGTGATGGCTCCTCAACTGTCACATGAATGAGGAAGAGCGGGATCCACTTCCAGATATTCTGTATGTAGTGTTTTGGAGGGTGGCTCTCTTCGCCTATGCCAGGTGACACGATAGGAAGAGCGTCTGTGAACAGCAATTTTCAAGTCTTGCCACAGATTCTCAGTTGGATTTAGGTTTGAACTTTGACTGGGCCATTCTAACACATGACTATGCTTTGATATAAACGATTCAATTGTAGCTCTGGCTGTATGTTTAGGGTTGTTGGAGGTGAACCTCCGCCCTAGTCTCAAGTCTTTTGCAGACTTTTCTTCTAAGATTGACCTGTATTTGGCTCCATCCATCTTCCCATCAACTCTGACCAGCTTCCCTGTCCCTGCTGAAGAAAAGCATCCCCACAACATGATGCCACCACCATGTTTCACAGTGGTGATGATGTGTTCAGGGTGATGTGCAGTGTTCGTTTTCCGTCACACATAGCATTTTACTTTTAGGCCAAAAAGTAACATTTTGGTCTCATCTGACCTGAGCACCTTTTTCACCATGTTTGCTGTGTCCCCCACATGGCTTCTCACAAACGGGACATCTTATGGCTTCCTTTCATCAATGGCTTTCTTCTTGCCATATTTGTGGAGTGCACGACTAATCGTGTCCTGTGGACAGATTCTCCCACCTGAGCTGTGGATCTCTGCAGCTCCTCCAGAGTTACCATGGGCCTCTTGGCTGCTTTTCTGATTAATGCTCTCCTTGCCCGGCCTGTCAGTTTAGGTGGCCGGCCATGTCTTAGTAGGTTTGCAGTTGTGCCATACTCTTTCAATTTTCGGATAATGGATTGAATAGTGCTCTGTGAGATGTTCAAAGCTTGGGATATTTTTTTATAACCTAACCCTGCTTTAAGCTTCTCCACAACTTTATCCCTGACCTGTCTGGTGTGTTCATTGGCCTTCATTATGCTGTTTGTTGCCTAAGGTTCTCTAACAAACCTCTGAGGGCTTCACAGAACAGCTGTATTTATACTGAGATTAAATTACACACATGTGGACTCTATTTACTAATAAGGTGACTTCTGAAGTCAATTGGCTCCACTATATTTTAGTTAGGGATATCAGAGTAAAGGGGCTGAAAACAAATTTTTACAAATTTTGAAAACCATTTATAATTTTTTTCCACTTCTCAATTACAGTTCTGTGAAAAAAGTAATCGCCCCTCCCCCTTGCTAAATCATGAATGAACTGTAATTAAAAAATTTTGGAAAGCTGTGTTAAATTTCACATGCCACAACCAGGCCTGATTACTGCCAGGCCTGTTGAATCTAGAAATCACTTAAGTAGAAGCTGTTTGACAAAGTGAAGCATGCTAAAAGATCAAAAAAAGCAACACATCATGCCGCAATCTAAAGAAACAGATGAGAAACGTAATGTACATGTATCAGTCTGGAAAGGGTTACAAAGCCATTTCCAAGGCTTTGGGACTCCAGCCAACCACGGGGAGAGCCATTATCCACAAATGGAGAAAACTTGGAACAATGGTGAACCTTCCCAGGAGGGGCTGGCCTACAAAAATTACTCCAAGAGCATGACGACGACTCATCCAGGAGGCCATAAAAGAACCCAGAACAACATCTAAAGAACCGCAGGCCTCACTTGCCTCAGGTAAGATCAGTTTTCATGATTCAACAATAAGAAAGAGACTGGGCAAAAATGTCATCCATGGGAGAGTTCCAAGGCCAAAGCCACTGCTGACCAAAAAGAACACAAAAGGCTCATCTCACATTTGCCCAAAAAAATCTTGATTATCCTCAAGACTTTTGGGCAAATATTCTGTGGACTGATGAGACAAAAGTTGAACTTTTTTGGAAGGTGTGCGTCCCGTTACATCTGATGTAAAACTAATACAGCATTTCAGAAAAAGAACATAATACCAACAGTCAGACATGGTGGTGGTAGCGTGATGGTCTGGGGTTGCTTTGTAGCTTCAGGACCTGGACGACTTACCATAATCGAGGGAAACATAAATTCTGCTCTCTACCAGAAAATACTAATGGAGAATGTCTGACCATCAGTTCCAGACCTCAAGCTCCAGTGCACTTGTGTTATGCTGCAGGACAATGATCCGAAAACACACCAGCAAGTCCACCTCTGAATGGCTCGAAAAAAACCAAAATGAAGGTTTTGGAGTGGCCTAGTCAAAGTCTGGACTTAAATCCAATTGAGATGTGTGGCATGACCTTAAACAGCCCATTCATGCTGGAAAACCCTGCAATGTGGCTGAATGAAAACAATTCTGCAAAGAAGAGTCAGGCAACATTTCTCCACAGCAATGTGAAAGACTCATTGACAGTTATCGCAAATGCTTGATAGCAGTTGTTGTCGCCAAGAGTGGCACAACCAGTTGTTAGGTTTAGGGGGCAATTACTTTTTCACAGTCAGGTTTGGACAGCTTTTTCGCCTTAATAAATGAAATCATCATTTAAAAACTGCATTTTGTATTTATTCTGGTTTTCTTTGTGTAATATTAAATTAAACATTTGTTTGATGATCTGAATAATTTTAGTGTGACAAATATGCAGTGGCGTTTGGTGCTCAAATTTTTTTTGGGGGGGCGCAAACAAACTGGAAAAAAAAATCAATTGCCGCCAATGTGCCTAATAAACGCAGCCACTGTGCCCAAACGCCACCAGTTTGTCCCCTCAAATGCAGCCAGCTTGTCCCCAAAGGCAGCCAGTTTGTCCCCAAATGCAGCCAGTTTCCCCCCCAAATGCAGCCAGTTTCCCCCCAAATGCAGCCAGTTTCCCCCCAAATGCAGCCAATTTGTCCCCAAATGCAGCCAGTTTCCCCATCAAATACAGCCAATTTGTCCCCAAATGCAGCCAGTTTGTCCCCAAGTGCAATATAATGTAAATAAAATTCACTGAATCCTAAACTGCTGAATTTGATTCATATCAACAGTGTGATTTTTTCTGTTGGATTCCAACACATATGAACTTCCATTCTTCCACATGAATAGTGGGATATACTCTTCAGCTTATATCAGTTTATTACTGTGAATTCCAGGTTTCACTAGCTATATTTCTCAAGAGAGCCACAGTAGCATGTCCTTTAATACTTGTTTTTTAATTATAACGTTACACTTTTTACTGTTATAAAATTGATTCAGATTACCTGGAGGCCTAATCTCCTGTTAGGAGTTTGTTTGAATGTTTTCACCATGTGTTATTTCTTCACAAATAAAGTCTCTTTCTTTTTGCAACAACACATCAGGTGTAGTTGATTCACTTCATTGACCGTTCTCCCTTATTGGAGCACCTCCGCGCTCCAATATTTCTTGCCTTTCCTTGTCCCCAAGTGCAGCCAGTTTGTCCCCAAATGCAGCCAGTTTCCCCATCAAATACAGACAGTTTCCCCCCAAATGCAGCCATTTTGTCCCCAAATGCAGCCAGTTTCCCCCCAAATGCAGCCAGTTTGTCCCCAAATGCAGCCAGTTTGTCCCCAAATGCAGCCAGTTTCCCCATCAAATGCAGCCAGTTTCCCCCCAGCCCTGCACTTACCTTCCTCGGGTCAGCGTCGTCCTCCTCCACGCTCCCTCATGTCTTCTTCCATCCTCGATTTCTTCTCCTGCCCTCGAAGTCGCTTCAGCCAATCAGGTTACCGGTAACCAGACTCGGTGAACCTGATTGGCTGAGACGCGTGTCAGTGTTAACCAAGGAACGCACAGCCAGTGCGTCCCCTGGTTATCTATTTGAAAGCCGATTACAGCCCACAGGCTGTAATCAGGAGCCGCTCTGATAGACACTTCCAAAAACCAACCAACTGCTGTTATTCAGATGGCCGGCGCTCGCCATGGGGCCGGCCATCTGAATAGTGGGTGGCAACGGCACCGGCGACAATACATACATTCATGCAATGCACGAATGTACGTATTGTTGACGTTGCAGGGGAGAGAGGGGGCGGCGCTCCTGCGCCCACTATGGACGAACCGCCACTGCAAATTTACAAAAAAAAAAATTAATCAGGAAGGGGGCAAATATTTTTTTCACAGCACTGTATGTGCCACTTTGTGTTGATCTATCACATAAAATCCCAATAAAATACATTTATGTTTTTGGTTGTAACATGACGAAATGTGGAAAATTTCAAGGGGTATGAATACTTTTTCAAGGTACTGTACACTATACACTTATACAGTTAAAATAAAATCATTAATAATTTAAATTAAATCACTATATGTCCATTTTCAGTCTACCTCTATACAGGTCAAAGGGTATGTAAGCGCAAGAGAATCAATTTTAAAGACATTTATTTGCCTGACATGAAACAGACTGCCTCTCTACAGTTTGAGCCATCGGACTGACCTACTAGATGGAATCAGCACAAACTGACTGCCCTTTCCATGGGTAACTCTATATTTTCAAAGCCTTATGATATGTCCAATGTGATAACAGGAAGCAGTCAGCCTTTGAGACACCGATTAAATCCTAATTAAACAGCATAGAGTATCCCTGTCCATAATTAAGATAATTACCAGCTATTCAGAGAATCAGAGACAAAGCACAGCTCTCAGAGGGGTTTTAGTTATGTTGCTGCGATATATCTGTGCTAATAGTTGTCTGTAAACCCAACAAATACAAACAGGTAACATACTGTAGATAAAATCCCACTTCTAGTTCAGGTCTGCAATAAATACGATGGAAGTGACCAGCTTTCCACGGGCGTTTTTTACAAGTATGGAGTACAAGTGACAGCTATTTTCAGCTGGATCTGGAGATGATCTCATGTCAATAAGCAGCTTCAAGTGGTTGTAAAGGTAAATGCATTCTCTGCTTCAAGGTAAAAAACCTTTACTTGTCAACTCACCCCAACGCCCCCTGAAATACTCACCCGAGTCTGATCTCAATCCAAGGCTGTGCATGTCTGCATGTTCCTCCCGTCTCACAGAAGGCTCGTCAGCAGCAGGAGCCCTTGGAGCCCTTGGACCCGCTGCCATCAATCAACTACTATGAGCAGAAGGAGGGGCATGGCTAAGCCCCACTGTGCCTGTCAATAGATGCACACATGGTGTGGCTTGGGATTGAGCCTGCTTGAGTGCCCCCATAGCAAGCGGCTTGCTATGGGGGCACTCAGAAGGCAGGAGGAGCCAGAAGCACCGGCGGGTGACCCCAGAAGAGGAGGATTGGGGCTGCTCTGTGCAATACTATTGCGCTGAATCGGTAATTATGCTATGTTTGTTATTTTAGGGGGAAAAAAACTCTCAGAATAACTTTTAGTTTTCCGGAGAGACCTCAAGAATAGAAGAAAGGTGTTGGATCCCGTAAAACACTACATGTTCTCAGTCAGGTCTTAAAATGTATGTAAACTCTAACAATATATTTCTTATATTAATCCCCTTTTGGTCTGTTAAATATACTATTGAAAGGGTTTTATTATATCTGTTCGACAAATAGCTGTTCATCCAGCCAGAATTCTGTGAGCTGACTCTAAAGCCTCGTACACACGGCCGAAAATCTCGTCAAGAAAAAACACGTCGTTTTTCTTGATGAGATTCTTGGACAAGAAACTTGTCCCGGCCGAGTGTACAGACGCTCCTTTCAAAGAACCCGCGGTTCTTTGAATGGAGCAAACGCGGTGACGTCATCGACTACGACGAGCATGCGCTCGTCACATTCGATGCCGTCGCCGCCATCTTGCTAGACCCTATCTATGCCTAGGAAGCTACCGCGCATGCGTCAAAGTCATTTCGAGCATGCGCGAGCTTCCCGGCGGACAGGTAAGTGTACACACACACAATTTTCTCGTCGAGAAACAGGCTGACGAGAATCTTGACGAGAAAAAAGAGAGCTGGTTCTCTATATTTCTCGTCGAGATTCTTGTCGGTTTTCTTGACGAGAAACCATACACACGAACGAGTTTCTCGGCAAGAAAGCTATCTCGGCAGTTTTCTTGATGTTTCTTGTCGAGAAACTCGTTCGTGTGTACGAGGCTTAACTGTTATCAGTTGGCAGCACTCCCTGCTATTTCCATTAACTACAACCGCCCCCTTACCCCCATTATAGAGAAAAGAGGGATGTGTTAAGTAGTCCTAACACAGTGTTCAACTACCCCTTAGGAATGCATTCAGCTCTTTTTTTTTAAAACAATTTATTTAGCTGGCCGGAACTAGTTCTTAAGGAAGTCTATGCCACTTTTTCACAACTCTTACTGCAAAGAAGCCTTTTTCGTATGTGAAGGCTAAATTGCTTTTCCTGCAACGTAAAGAGTTCCCCCTTGTTATGACCTGAAAGTGAAAAAATCCACACCAAGTTCAATATATGGACCACTTATGTATTTATACACGTTGATCATATCCCCCTTAGGCCCCATTCACACTTGGCGATTTGGAATGGTCAGCAGACTCCTAGTGATTCTGCCTGCGATTCCAAATCACGGTAAAATTGAGGTAACACACGCAATACAGAATTGGGTGTTGTTCATTTTTTATGAAGCACCCCAAACGCGGTGTGATTTTGCTGCATTTGTCTTGCAACGGAATTTCGCAAAAATCGTGGAAAAACCCGTGTGAAGCTCTTTGCCCAAAAAGGAGAAAGAGCTTAATTTGGGTGACAAACGCTCATAGGGCAGGCCGTGGGAGTCAATGGGCTTCCCTATGTGCGACACATGGAAAATATGTGTAAATCGCATTTAAAAAATCACGAGCAGGAACGCTCGTACCTGCTAAACGAGATCTGAATAGGGCCTTAATCGCCCCCTTTCAAGAGTGAATAAATCCAGCTCCTCTAATCTTTCCTCATAGCTGAGCTCCTCCATGCCTCTTATCAGTTTGGTTGCCCTTCTCTGCACTTTCTCCAGTTCCCCAATATCCTTTTTGTAATTTGGTGCCCAAAACTGAACTGCATATTCCAGATGAGGTCTTACTAATGATTTGTACAGGAGCAAAATATGTCTCTCTTTCTGGAGTCCATACCTCTCTTAATACAAGAAAGGATTTTGCTTTAGAAAAAAACTGCCCATGCAGATAAAGCCTCATACACACGATCGGACTTCAAACCAACTTTTCCGTGGATTTTTGTCCGAAGGCCGTTGGCCGTGAACTTGGTATGCATACACACGGCAGGACTTTTTCAGCCAACTTTCACCAAATCACGTGTTTTTTCAGCTCTTTACTGTCACCCTTTGGTCAACTTCTGTATTGTTGTCTGATCTTTTGCATTGGTTCTGAGCATGCGTGTTTGTTCTTTGGACTTAAGTCCGATGGACTTCTGTACACACGATCGGACTTTGCACCATCGGACTTTTGTTGCCGGAAAGTTTGTCTGTTTGCACAGCGAACATTTGTCCGATGAAAACCGAAAGAGTTTGTCCGATGGAGCGTACACACGGTCGGATTTTCTTTTAAAAATAAGTCAGTCGGAGGTTTTTGTCAAAAAGTCAGATCGTGTGTATGGGCCTTAAGGGATATCTGTAGATAAAAACAAACTGTGCAGCTCTAACTAGAGTTGAATCATGCCTTTTACTATAGGTGTAGGCCATTTACATACCTCATGAAGCCTGACTGGAATACTCCAAGGATGTTGGTAGAGAGAGGCTAAAGCCTAGTACACACAATGAGATTATCGGACAAATGATTGTGTTTTTTTTGCATGCTAGTCTCCATATTGAAAATGAAGAGGTTACTAAAGTACGAAAACTGTCGTACGACAGAATACAAATTTGGAAGTGATGTATTGTATTGTATTTTCGGACCAAAACTCTACTGATTAAATAAAAGTCGTTTGTGTTTGTCCCTGTAAAATTTTAGACGAAAGTTGGGTACCAATGATTTGATTATCGTACGATCGCTTCGAAAGCAGTATTTTTTGTACGATTTTGTGATCGTGTGTATGGGTCTTTAGTCATTACTGTTCAGCCACACAGAAGTGAGTTCTTTCTCTGATTCAAAACTTCTCACATGCTTTTTCTCTCCCCTGATGTAGTAGCTCTGAGCTCAGCATTTGAGAACTCACTCCTGTGATGGTGGAGGCTAGCACTAATGACTAGGCCTCTCTCATAGCAACATCCTAGCAATGTCCTAGAAGTATTCCAGTCAGGCTTCATGAAGTATGCAAATCACCTACACCTATAGGTTGGACTTGATGGACTTGTGTCTTTTTTCAACCTCACCTACTATATAACTATGTATAGCAAGGGCATTTTTCAACTTTGGTCAAAGCTGCACAGTTTGTTTTTATCTACAGACATCCCTTACCTGCATAGGCAATTTTTTGGTACAGCTGAACTAACCCTTTAGGTCTACGATCTGCCAAACCACCCCGATCCTTCTCCGCCATTGACACCCCAGCTGTTATCCTCCTGGTATGTATGATGCATGTATGTTTTTAGCCCCCAAGTGCATAACTTTACATTTATCAACATTAAAGCGTTTGTTAACCCCATAATAATTTGATCCTGTTTCTTTAAAGCATGTTACACAGCACAATGCTTGTGCTGAGTAATTTGGCCCCCTGTAACACCTGAAATACTTGGCTGATCCTGCCTGGCTATACTCTCCCCCCTGTACGCTGCCTTCGATCTATCAGGGCTGCTGAGCTCTGACACCGGAGTCAGCGCGTACGTGCCTCCGTCATCTGCAGCCTGCTCTCCTGTGTCTCCCTCTGTCCTCCTCCCCCCTCCCCTCCTTGCCTGTCAGCTCCCTGATCCGTCTAATATAACAGCTTTTTTCTTCTATAGTTCCCGCTAATATAGAATACTAAGCTCCCCAGTGCATGTCATTTATAAAAATATGCAATATAATAGCTTACTTCAGAGCACCGGTCACCTCCCATCCTCGGCTGACATCAGCAAAGGTTTCCCAGCACACCCCCCCCCCCCCTGCAGGTATCGCATCGGGAGAGGAGACCAGTGGGCAGTCAGCTGAGCTCTGAAGTAAGCTATTATACAGCATATTTTTATAAATGACATGCACTGCGGAGATTAGTGTTCTATATAAGTGAGAACTATAGAGCAATGTTTTTTACCTCAACAAACACTTTAAAACATTGTTTGCCACATATTAGGCCAATTAAACAGAGCATTGAGGTCTGCTTGAAAGTTGGAGTCATCTTGTAAGGACGTTATTCCACTACATAGCTTGGTGTGCTTGGTGATCTGCAAACACTGAAATTGTTCTTTTAATTCCAGACCCTATATCATTTATAAAGTAAGGGTCCCAACACTGAACCTTGGGGTACATGACTAATAACCAGGGCCGTCTTTATAATGGTTTGGGCCCTGGGCAAAAAATTTTTTGGGGCCCCCCCTCCAGCTTATTTTGGGCCTGGCTGGTTCACATGTATGTGTTTTGGCGGCCCTCATTTGCGCAGGCATAGCATCCTATTCATTTGAATGGGCTGCCGTGCCTTTGTTTCCTGCAGAAAAAAAGGTGCATGCAGCATTTTAAAAATGCAGTTGCCTTGAAATCCATTCTGCTTTTGCACCATGCAACTTACCTGCAGTTCCTGCACACACAAACGCACTGTGTTTTTAAAAGCGTGACCTAAACATCTAAAAATGCAGTAAGTTTGCCGGTGCGGGAACTGCAGATAAGTTACATGGTGCAAAAGCAGAATGGACAGACAGTGCTGTATTTCATTGCTTGATGGGCATAGGTGTGCCGTGTGCGCAGCCTATTACATGATGCATGCACTTTTTTTATTGCAGGAAACGCAGGCATGGCAGCCTATTCAAATGAAAGCAGTATAATAGGAGGGGTGTTAGTGGAGGGCAGTATAATGGGAGCGGTGTTAGTGGAGGAGGGCAGTATAATGGGGGGGGTGTTAGTGGAGGGCAGTATAATGGGAGGGGTGGTAGTGGAGGGCAGTATAATGGGAGGGGTGGTAGTGGAGGGCAGTATAATGGGAGGGGTGGTAGTGGTGGGCAGTTTAATGGGAGGGGTGTTAGTGGAGGGCAGTATAATGGGAGGGGTGTTAGTGGAGGGCAGTATAATGGGAGGGGTGTTAGTGGAGGGCAGTATAATGGGGGGGGTAGTGGAGGGCAGTATAATGGGGGGGGGTAGTGGAGGGCAGTATGGGGGGACTGTACAGCATGACTGTGTATGGGAGGGAGCAGAGTGACCATGAGCTACTCAGGGCAGTGCAGGAAGCATTTCTCCTACCTTTCTTCCAGCGGCAGGAACAGCCTTCACCTTCAGGGAAGACCCAGAGTCGGGGGCGGAGCTTAACCGTGAGGAGGAGGAATCCGAATGTTGGGGCTCTGCTCTCCTCGTCGTAATGTCACCAGGCAGGCAGCAGTGACTGTAAGGTGCACGCATAGCAAGGGGCGGCCAGCTCCTCCATTGAAAAAATGCAGCACTGGCACTCAGTGCTTGGACAAGGCCATTTGGTCCCAGGGCGAAGATGGCAAACTGCGCCCGCCCCCCTGTTTTTAAGAAAGAATCAATGTCCCCATCAGAGTGTCCCTTTACATCAGGGGTCCCCATTACAGTGCCCCTTTACCTTAGGGGTCCCCTTTAGAGTGCCCCTTCACATCGGGGTTCCCCATCAGAGTGCCCCCTTACATCAGGTGTCCCCATCAGTGTCCCTTTACATCAGGGGTCCCCATTACAGTGCCCCTTTACATCAGGTGTCCCCATCAGAGTGTCCCTTTACCTCAGGGGTCCCCTTTAGAGTGCCCCTTCACATCAGGGTTCCCCATCAGAGTGCCCTCTTACATCAGGTGTCCCCATCAGAGTGCCCCTTTACATTAGGTATTCCCGTTAGAGTGCCCCCTTACATCAGGTGTCCCCATCACTTCAGGTGTCCCCCTCAGAGTGCCCCCTTAACATAAAATGTGCCCATCGGCGTGCCCCTTAACATAAAATGTGCCCATCGGCGTGCCCCTTAACATAAAATGTGCCCATCAGAGTGACCCTTAACATAAAATGTGCCTATCAGCATGTCCCTTAACATAAAAAGAGGGGCATGCTGATGGGCACGATTTATGTTAAGGGGCATTCTGATGGGCACAATTTATGTTAAGGGGCACTCTGATGAGCACAACAAAACGTGCCCATCTGCGTGCCCCTTAACCTAAAATGTGCCTATCGGTGTTGCTCTTAAAATAAAATATGCCCAACAAAGTGCCCCTTAACATAAAATATGCCCATCAGAGTGCCCCTTACAATGTGCCCATCAGCATGACCCTTAACATAAAATAAGTAGCATGCTGATGGGCACATTTCATGTTAAGGGACACTCTGATGGGCACAATTTATGTTAAGGGACACTCTGATGGGCACAACAAAATGTGTGCCCCACTGCCCCTTAACAAAATATCCCCATCAGTGTGCACCTTAACTAATTCTGCCCATCGGGATGCACCTTAACAGATTATGCCCCACGTACCTTGAGGGCAGGAGAGAGCACATTTGGCAAGCTGCAGGGAGGCAGAAGCTGCAAGATATACCTCACAGAGCCAGGAGCAGGGAGTCGGGAGCCGCCAGCAGCAGGGGGGCGGGGCGCGCACGACGTCACGCACGGCTGAGAGAGAGCGAGAGCCGCGGTGAGGAACAGGAGGCGGGGCGCACACACGTGACGTCATTGGTTGCTGGGAAACCCGCGGTCCCAGCAAACAAATGACTGATACTACACTGGCTGCCTGGGCAGAAGCGTTCCGCCCCCACCCCTTGTATCGGCTCTGCTGGCACTGCTGCACTGTGCGCGCATCGCAGTACTGTGTGTGTGGGGGTTTTCAGCACCGATTTGCGGGCAGAACGCAGGCTTAATGGCAGCTCTGCCTTGGGCCCAAAAAAGTGACAGGGCCCTGGGCAGCTGACCCGGTTTGCCCTGCGGTAAAGACGGCCCTGCTAATAACCTTAAACCATTCAGAGTAAGAATCATTAACCACTACTCTCTGAATACGGTCTTTTAGACAGTTTTCTATCCATTTACAAACTGAATTTTCTAAGCCTGGAAACTCTAACTCATATGTTAGCCATGTGTGGGAAACTATGTCAAACGCTTCGGCAAAATCTAATCAACCTATGTGCACAGCCACTCCTTTGTTTTTGCTTACCTCCTCATAAAAAGAAATCAGATTTGCTGACTATTACTTTTATTTTTCTAGCAAAAACTGTGTTTTAATACACTGTATCCGAGTGTAAAATATTGCAAATGTGAATATAGCTGTCTTCTACCACAAACCAAAAGTATTCAAAGCAAACTCTCCCATCCATCCATGTCCTCATGCTTTATTTTGCTGAGAAATCATGATTCCTGTAGCATTTACTTCCTAGAATCCATCTGCCATTAGCTCAAGCATGCAGGTCGGAGGGTGTGCTTGGCTGATAAAACCCCTCCTCCTCTCCTGAAGACTCCTGGGATGTATGACATAATTTGCCTAGGCAGGGAACCCAGGAAGTAATTAAAGAAATGTAAAAAAAACTGTTTAAAATGAATAAATATGATAGTGAAGTTCCACTTTAAACTATGCAAATCCAGTGTGCCATGCCAATCATTAAAGAGTGTCTAAAAATTCTAAACAATGGGTTGGATAGCAGAGCTTAACTCTTTGAGGACCCGTGGGCATAAGCCATCTGCTCCAGGTGCTTTATTCACCTCTATTTTGTCTAAATGTTTCTGGACCATATCCCTTTTGAGCCTTTGTGAATCATTTGAGGCTGTGTCAATATTATCCCCAGTAAAGTGGTTGTAAACCTCAGACATGAAATATGAACAAAGCAAATCCCTCTATAGTGTGTACTTGTCTCAATTAAGAGCATTGTCATTTCTGTGACAGTGTAATTTCTGTCTTTTGCTTCGTTTTTCTGCTATCAGCATGAATCACTTCTGACAAGTTTTCCTGACACCAAGAGAAAAATGGAGATGGGGAAGGATCTCCAGCAGATTGACAGCTTGAGCTCTGTTCCTGTGAGCTGTGTGGAGGGGGGTGTGTCTTTTTCCTCCAATCAGCTCTCAGAGCTCTCCACACTGAGCTCTGCAGAGTGTATTTTTAGCTCTTTGCCCCCTTTTTTCTGAACTGTCAGACACGTGTTATAAATGCATGAGTTTGAAGTGAAGTAGAGAAGAGAGGGCTGCAGATAAACAGGTACAACTTATTCAGGAGGATTTGTTTCATCTCTGTTTATCACCTGAGGCCAGTCACTTCACTGGGTAAGGTATTATTAAATTATTGTGCCTATTACTGTAAAGGTATGTTGAGAGTGCCTACATCCGAAAATCTGAATTTAAAATACTTGTGGAGGCTTTTGTGGACTTTAATGGTAAGGCCACAGACACCAGTAATTAGTTATAAAAAAACATATTTTATTACAAAATTGGTCATTAAAAAAGCAGATTTACATATACAAACTAAATCAACCATACAATTGAAGTGATATATTAGTGAATAGGTGACAATCAATAGTTTGTTTCTTCACATTTTTATGTCACTTTTACATGTCATGTGGTAATATGTGCTAATCTTTAGGGGTTCACTCATTGAACTATTGATTGTCACCTATTCACTAATATATCACTTCAATTGTATGGTTGATTTAATTTATGTATAGGGAGCGCAGCTTTATATTTTTTCTTGTTCTTGTTTGGTGTATCTCACTTTTTAGTTGCTGCGTTTTAGGTATTAATAGCGCGGTGTCCTAATTTTTTGTATTTTTTACATATACAAACACATGCCAATTAATAGGCACTATAAAGTCTTTCTAGTGGTTGGGGAAATGATGACAAGATGGTACAGTCTATCACATAAGTCCTATCCAGATTCTACAGTACAGAAAAACAATCATAGTCATAACAAAGGTATGTCACAAAGTCAAAGAAACTGGATCTATTTAGAGACATAGGGTGAAACTTACTTTCCTTATTTCATCTGCCTGAGCAGCAATTTCTGTTCCTGGTGTCATGTGACTCGTTAGTGTTAGTTAGTGCTCCGCATCATATCCAGAGGTTGTCTTTGGTAATTGGACATATGAGTGCTGCCAACATTGCTGCAGAGGTTGAAGGGGTGGGGGGTCAGCCTGTCAATGCTCAGACCATACGCCGCACACTGTATAAAATTGGTCTGCATGGCTGTCGTCCCAGAAGAAAGCCTCTTCTAAAGATGATGCACAAGGAGGCCCACAAACAGTTTGCTGAAGACAAGCAGACTAAGGACATGGATTGCTGGAACCATGTCCTGTGGCCTCATGAGACCTAGATAAACTTATTTGGTTCAGATGGTGTTAAGTGTGTGTGGCGGCAACCAGGTGAGGAGTACAAAGACATGGTAACTCTGGAGGAGCTGCAGAGATTTACAGCTTAGGTGGGAGAATCTGTCCACAGGACAACTATTAGTCGTGCACTCCACAAATCTGGCCTATGGAAGAGTGGTAGGAAGAAATCTATTGTTGAAAAAAAGCCATAAGAAGTCCTGTTTGCAGTTTGCGAGAAGCCATGTGGGGGACACAGCAAACGTGGGGAAGAAGGTGCTACTTTTGGCCTAAAATCAAAACACTATCTGTGGCGGAAAGCTAACACTGCATCACACCATCCCCACCGTGAAATATGGTGGTGGCAGCATCATGTTGTGGGGATGCTTTTCTTCAGTAGGGACAGGGAAGCTGGTCCCTGCTGAACTTCTTCTGTTTGGTCTATTACTGTAGTATTATATTAACTGAATGTTGTGTGTGGCCCTTTGAATATGTCAGAGGCTGAACTTGTGGCCTCCTATATTAACCACTGTAAACACAGAGATCCACATCCTGTCAGGGAGAGAGGAGACCGATGCTGTGTCCCTTGTACATAGGGACACAGATCAGTCACCTCCCCCAGTCAGTCCCCTCCCCCACACAGTAAGAATCATTTACAGGGAACATATTTAACCCCTTGATCGCCCCCTAGTGTTAACCCCTTCCTTGCCAGTCACATTTCTACAGTAATCAATGCATTTTTATAGCACTGATCGCTGTATAAATGTGAATGGTCCCAAAATAGTGTCAAAGGTGTCTGATATGTCCGCCGCAATATTGCAGGCCTGACAAAAATCACAGATAACAGCCATTACTAGTGAAAAAAATATATATATAATAAAATGTCATAAATCTATCTCCTATTTTGTAGGCACTATAACTTTTGCGCAAACCAATCACTATAAGCTTATTGCAATTTTTTTACCAAAAATATGTAGAAGAATACGTATCGGCCTAAACTGAGAAAAAAAAATAGTTTTTAAAAAAAAAATTAGGATATTATTATAGCAAAAAGTAAAAAATAATTTTCTGTCTTTTTTTGTTTATAGCGCAAAAAATAAAAACCGCGAAGGTGATCAAATACCACCAAAAGAAAGCTATATTTGTGGGGAAAAAAAATTATAAAAATATCATTTGGGTACAGCGTTGGATGACCGCGCAATTGTCATTCAAAGCGCGTCAGCGCTGAAAGCTGAAAATTGGTCTGGGTACGAAGGGGGTTTAAGTGCCCAGTAAGCAAGTGCTTAAGTAAATTGACCAACCCTGTTCTAAGGTTATCACAGAATGTTCTCAACGCTGAGCAACAGGAATCGGGGGGTGCTTTATACATTTGTACCAACAGTGACCTCCAGTCTATGACTGTCTTCTGAAGCATTTACACATTCTCTGACACTCTCCCATAGCATGTTCGCAGTCTCTGACTATCTTCTGTTGCATATCTACGGTCTCTGACAGGTGCCCATAGCATTATTTTCACAGAATTTTATATGCTGCCCTTTGGAGATGTCAGAGGCTGCATTTGGGACCCTCTATATATATATATATAAGCAAGTTGACCACCCCTGATCTAATAGCATCTATACACATGTAAAGTACAGTGCATAGCCAACCTGATTAAATGAAGAATACTTGTTCCCAATTACTGATTGCTAAATGCAGTAACCCTTATCAACCAATCAGAATCCAACCACTAGTTTACATTTAAAAACAAATGTTCTATTACTGCAGAAAACAATATAAAAGCACAAGCCTACCCGGATGACCCAGAAGGAGATGCACTCCCTTTATGACCTTCATATTGCTTCACCATCGCCCGCACACTCCAGTATGGGTTCCCAATCTCTTCTTCCACACTGTTGTCCCTAAAAAGAGGTTATTCATTGTAATGCATTCAAATCAAAGACTTGCAACTGCAGATTGCATTAAGAGTAACTCCAGGGAACAAATAAAACCGTTAAATTGCTAATGATATCCAGAAATATTGCAAATGTGAATATAGCTGTCTTCTACTGTATCTGTAGGATAATGGGATTTTTAACTTACCCATAAAATCCCCTTTTTATAGAATACATCATAGGACAAATGAGAGTTAATTCTTACCCCACTGAGTTATGCTTCACCGCTAGGTGACTGGACACTGGCAAATAGCAAAACTTGACTCAGTCCTGTATTATCTGCATGGAATGGAGGTTTTTGCTGGCAGAGCTAGAAGAAGACCATGCATAAAATACATACCTAAAGCACTCACGTTTAGATTCGTACAATTCATTGAATGCCTTTCACATGTTAAACCTGTTTACATAAAATTTGTGCAGCCCTGGTCACAGCTGTGTCCTCGTACTTTTTTTTTTTTTACGCAGCTAAATGCAGCACACATTTTTACTTGTAGATGCAGCTGTGTGTATTGCGCCTCATTGATTACTATAGTGCTGCATTTAGATGCATACAAAACTGAATGTTGTACAAATCCAAATGCAGTGTTTTTGATGCCCATGTAAGTGAGCCTTAAATCATACGTCACAGGACTATTGGGATGACCAAAATCAATCCCACGAGGAGCAGGCAAGAGCAAACAGGAAGCAGGCACACAAATAACAACCCTTTTAACAGGAACAAAAAGAGGAAAAAACTGAGAAGGTTCCTAACGAGGCAACTTGGATGACCTTCCGACAAAGGCTGGCACCCCCTCGGGTTGTGACTAAGCACAAGATGTGTGAAACATGTTAACCTTCCATTCATTCCTGTGACTGCATCTGTATACATTACAATAAAGACGTTTTTATTGGTATCCTGTTGCGGTGTGCGGCTGCCTATTCCAAGCTTCCTTGGTGCCCCCTATGACCTGGACACCCACCCAGTAAAATCTACCACAAGTGTGTGGAGAAGCCCAGGCTTTAAGATCTGAGAAACCAAGGCCTGATGCTGGAAAGTTCACAAAGCACCATTACACTTGTAGTGGAGTAAGCCTTCACCAGGAAGGGAGATACCATCCAGAGTAATGATCTGCTGAATACACCTAGCAATTGTGGATCAAAAAGGCAGCATGTACCTTTCGGGAACTCTCAGGTAACATGTTAGGTTGCAAGAAAAACAAAACTCACTACATCCAGGCAGTGAAGAGCAATATCTTTAGGATGCTTTAGTGTCAGACATCAGGAAGGCAACACTATGTCCTGACTTAAATGAAACACTGAGACCACCCCTAAGAGAAAGGAGTTCTGAATCCTTAATACAACTTTGTCCTTGTGAACAAGAACGATTTCTTAAGCCATGTACACACGATCGGTTTTCCTGGCAGGAAAAAAAACGTTGGTTTTCCCGACAGGATTCCTGCCAAGCTTGACGAGTTTCCTGCCAAGCTTGTCTTGCGTACAGACTGTCATACAAAATCCCGCCGGTCCAAAGCGCGGTGACGTACAACACATACGACGGCACTATAAAGGGGAAGTTCAAATCCAATGGCGCCACCCTTTGGGCTGCTTTTGCTGATCTCGTGTTGTCGCGTGTTAGTAAAAGTTTGGTGAGAGACGATTCGCGCTTTTCAGTCTTCGTGCTTTCAGATCGTTTTCTGCTGTTCAGAATGCTGACGAATGTGCTATCTCCATTACGAACGCTAGTTTTACTGAACGAGCGCTCCCGTCTCATACTTGATTCTGAGCATGCACGTTTTTTTTGCCCTCGGAAAAGCATACACACGACCGTTTTTTACGACGGGAAAAAGTCCCACTGGGAATCCCGATGGGAAAATAGAGAGCAGGTTCTCTTTTTTTTTCAGCAGTTTTCCTGTCGGGAAAACTGCGATGAAGCATACACACGGCCGGTTTTCCTGGCCAAAAGCTCTTATGGCAGTTTTCCTGCCGGGAAAACCGTTCGCGTGTACAGGGATACACAGGATAAAGCTGCCAGTCCAGACATCCTTCTGATCAAAGTAATAGCTAAATGAAAGACAACCTTGTGTGAAAGAAGAGGGAGAGAAATATCCCAATCAGATTCAAATGGTGGCTTCTGAAGGACCGACAACACTAGGTTGAGGTTCCATGGAGACAACAGACAACAGAGAGTATCATCAGGGATACAAAGGCTCAAATTGTTGCATTACATTTAGCCAGGGGGTTGAACTAAAAAAAATGACCCAAATCCCCCATCCACACACTCGATGTGGTTGGGGAAATCCTCCCCTCTGAGTTAATGTATTCTGACAGTAGGGAGACTTACTGTCAGGGCTGCGTTCAGCCCTTCCTTCTCTGTGCTGGTAGCTCAGCTGTCAGCTTTTTGCCAGCTTCCATCTCTCCAGTGATCCACCTGTTGATGATCCGCTCGTCAGCTGCCTACTTAAGGACTTCCAGTTCATTTGCTCTTTGCCTTCGCCTGTGTTAACATCACTACAGACTTTCTCCTGCGTTCCTGTTTGAAGATCTGCTTGACTACGTTCCCTCTGGCTACAGATCCTGCTTGCTGGACTCTACCTTTATCCCTGGCTCTTGGACATTGGCTTGGCTGACTACCCGATCCGGTTACTGAACCCTGGCTTGTTTTACTACGCTTACTCTGTTTGCCTTTTTATTTTTATTCTTAAACAAGTGTGATTTAACTGTACTTCTGTCTCAGTCTGATTCATGGTTCCTGACACTTACCCGCTGTCAAAATACACTGATTAGTGCTGCTGGCTAAAGCCTGGTGCCATTGATCAATCGTGAAAAACCCAAATGCATGGCTGTACAGAAGTTGATAAGCCTGCCCACACATAAATTGAAATTCAGCTGGTTCCTGCTGAAAAAGCTGAATTTCGATCCATGTATGGCTGGCTTAAGCGTGAAATCTGTGTATTTATGAGCTGCTTATTGACTTTAAGTTTAAGAAAAGGTACTAAACTTCATCAATCACAACTGAGATTCCTAACCAAGATAAACATATATGAAAGACAATGAACTCATCACCTTGGAATGATAACACTTTGTGCTGCTTATCTATCGGAGAACAAAGTGACAAGGCAGCCAAACAGCAAAGTATCAAGCATCTGCTAGGGATATACCCCCCCCCCTATTTTTGGGCCGGAGGCCCAGCGTTGGAGCTTGTTGTGGCTGTCAATAAGGCCTCGAGGATAGCAGGTTAGGCACTTCCTTATGGCTAAGTCCCTAGGAACAGTAATGGGTGCCCCTGTGTCTTCTGATTGGTCCTCTGCTGTGGCCAATTTGGAGGAAAACAGAGCGGGCAGGAAGCCGGGTGGTGAAACAGATTAGAGCCGCTCTCTCTGCTTACTTTTGGCTGACAGAAAGAAAGGGGAGGGGAGTGAGCGGGGGAGATACACAAACAGCCTGAAGCTCTCTTCTCCCCTGTCGCAGCACCGCTGCCGAGTTCTCTGGCAAACCACTTTACAGATGGGGGGCTTGACGGCACCCACTAAAACTGCTTCCTGGTGTCACCCCTCTGGCAGGTGTCACCCAGGTGCGGTCCCCCCCCGCACTCCCATAGTGACGCCACTGCTCTGGGATTCAGCTGTACTCCCCTGATGGTGGCCCTGCGTGCGGGAGCCGGGAAGAGGGTGCGGGTGCTTTTTTTCGTGCAGAGGGGCAGCTTTTTTGCTGCCCCCCACGCAAAATGCCACCCTAGGCCTGGGCCTTGTCGGCCTAGGCCAAAACACAGAACTGACTCTGAGCTTGTTAGTGTAAATCAGAGCACCGATGATAGCTCAGAATCCAATAACTCACTAGGGCTGTATCATTTTTCAGCATGCATGTATGTGGTTTTCTCTATTGATAAATTAAAACACTTGGCTCTACATAACGCAGCATGGTATTAGAAATTAATAAAACAAATTACTCATTAAAGTATTATTGATCTCCCATGGTCACATCAACCATAATGGTTTGTGTATGCAGTGTGTATAATTTAGTCACAAGTGAGTGAGCATATATTCCCGTTTTTCTAAAGAATACTGCATTAATATGCAGCCTACACACGATTGGAATTTCCGACAACAAAACTGTGTTTGGCTCAAACTTGTCTTGGATACACACTGTCGCACAAATGTTGCTCGGAAATTCTGATGGTCACGAACGCGGAGACGTACAACACTACGAAGAGCTGATAAAAATTAAGTACAATGATTCCGAGCATGCGTCCAATTGGTTCCGAGCATGCACAGCACTTTTGTGCGTCGGAAATGGCTACACACGATCGGAATTTCCGACAAGAACATTTGTGACTTTTGAGAATCTGCTCTCAAACATTTGTTGTCGGAAATTCCGACAGCAAATGTCCGATGGAGCCTACACACGGTCAGAATATCCGACCAAAAGCTCACATCGAACATTTGTTGTCGGAAATTCTGATCGTGTGTACGCGGCATTAGTGTCTAAAGTTGGAAGTTTTTAGCACCACAAAGGATAAAACATTTGTGTAGAAAACTGTATGATAAAACATGCTGCGCTAATTAGTGATAAATCTAAACCATAGACATTATACATTAAAATTACAAAGCATTAGAATAATTCCATGTGATAATATAACAAAGTGTCATGTGAAAAAATAAAGTGCAGGGAACCAAGAAAAGTGATAGTCCACTTATATAGTGCAAAAAAATCCCAGTATTTGAATCAAACAATACTCCATTATTTGTGACTGGTATTCACAAAATTTCATGTGTAAATCACCGCAGTGAAAATTATCCGCCACCATAGGGGGTTAAATGTGTTTACCAAAGCTTGTGGACTCAAACAGGCCGAAATGTATATATTAATGAGAGAACACTTCGGTATCAGCTTCCTAGGGGACAATCCAAACGGCAGCTTTCAGGGGCAACAGCTCCACCATTACAGCTGGGTCATCTCTCTCTTCGCTGCAGAACAATGGTCATCCATCCCAAAAAAGACAAAACATCTCCACATACTGTAAAACCGTAACAATGGAGATTTATTTAAAAAGTTCAGAACACTTACACTCAACAAGTAGTAAAAGCATTTATCAATACATCCAAATAGTGAAGAACATGTAGTACGTACGGGCCTGAACAGGACTCGATCCAACGCGTTTCGTCTACTTGGACATCATCTGGGGTCCCTGCCCTTTTTTTTTGCACATGGCACTATATTATCACATGGAATAATTCTAATGTTTTGTAATTTCAATGTATAATGTCTATGGTTGTTAAGATTTACCACTTAATAGCGCGGCACGTTTTATCATAGAGCATACAGTATATTCAACCCAATTTCACCTCCTGCACACTGGGCATTTTAGCCCTAATGCGTGAGGCTTTGGGGTTTAGCTGCGGCTGGAGGGAACAGGTACACAGACCAGCCCCACTGCCAGCAGCCTTTCAAACTCTGAGAGTCTGACAGCCACTGTGGCTGGACAGCGCATTCAGAAGTACTTCTATTTAGGGCAGTATGTGCCCAGGGATGAATGCCCAAAATGCAGACTGCTTGCATCCTGGACATTTGTCCCTGGACCCACACTGCCCTAAATGTACATACCGCTAAGTGCACTGCCCAGCCCCATCCAGTCTGGCATAGGTGATACAAGTCTTTTTATGGAATATGTGGCTGCAAAATATGTTTACATTATAACATGAATTAAAGGATAAATGTACTACCACACTAATCCTAGCTGTCCTCCCTTGTCTTCCACATTCTAGCTCAGGGGATGACTCAGTCAATAAGTTCTGGCTTACACCAGGCCAAGCAATGTTCATATGTTCTAAAATAACTTACTCTGATTTCACTGCACACAGTAACCTTCTCACAGTGTGCATTAGAATCCACAGCAACTCAGATAGAGCCTGCTGTATTTCCAGCATCATCTAGCTCTTTCCTCTCCTGCCTTATCATTCCTTGCCAGAGGCGGCTCTCTAATTAGGCAGATTAGGCCATTGCCTAAGGCCCCGCACTGGCAGGTGTCCCCGCGGCCATTCTTAATGCGCCACCCATAGTGCCTGCAACTAGCTTTCCCTGACCAGGGGCAGTCTGACCGCCTGAGCATTCAGCACTGTGTTCGAGGTGACGTCCCATGGTCAGTGGATGACTCTAGTACTGCCCTCTCCCGGCTCCTCCTCTTCTACTGCGCTCCTCAGATCACTGCCATGTGCAGAGCACAGATAATGGCCGCAGCTGTAGCAGCCGAGCAGCTCCCTGATCTCTTCTACAGGATGGACCACACCACCTACCAATCCTTGAGGAGTCAGTCGGCCAACACATCAAGGTATTGCATACACTCAGTCCTGCTGCCCGACACTGACAGCATCCCAAGCAAGAGCGCCCTGAAAATCACCACTGCCAGCCGCCTGTGACCTCACACACACACAGAGCACTGACGATATTAATGCCACCTGGCATATGATGTCACCACCATCACCTCCATGCTCATCACCCCCCTGTGCCTGGCATCCCACCACCCCACCGCCTGTCACCATCATCTCCATCCTCATCATCCCCCTGTGCCTGGCATCCCACCACCCCACTGCCTGTCACCATCATCCCCATCCTCATCACCCCCCTATGCCTGGCATCCCACCACCCCACCGCCTGTCACCATTATCTCCATCCTCATCATCCCCCTGTGCCTGGCATCCCACCACCCCACCGCCTGTCACCATCATCTCTATCCTCATCACCCCCCTGTGCCTGGCATCCCACCACCCCACCGCCTGTCACCATCACCTCCATCCTCATCATCCCCCTGTGCCTGGCATCCCACCACTCTACCGCCTGTCACCATCACCTCCATCCGCATCATCCCCCTGTGCCTGGCATCCCACCACCCCACCCCCTGTCACCATCATCTCCATCCTCATCATCCACCTGTGCTTGGCATCCCACCACTCCACCGCCTGTCACCATCACCTCCATCGTCATCATCCCCCTGTGCCTGGCATCCCACCACCCCACCGCCTGTCACCATCATCTCCATCCTCATCATCCACCTGTGCCTGGCATCCCACCACCCCACCGCCTGTCACCATTACCTCCATCCTCATCATCCCCCTGTGCCTGACAACTCACCACCTGTCACCATCATCTCCATCTTCGTCATAATCCCCCTGTGCCTGGCATCCTACCACCCCACCCCCTGTCATCAATATTCCCATTATCCCCCTGTACCCCACCTCTAGCATCCAACCACCCTACCCCCATCGTCATACTTATCTTCATCCTCTCTGTACCCCACTGCCAGCTTCCGACAACCCCATCCATCCATCACCCCCCTCTGCTGACATCCTACCACCTTACTCATTGTCGTCATCAACATCCCTATCATCCCTCTCTACCCCCCTCTGGCATCCTACCACCCTGCCTCCTGTCATTATCATCCTCACCCCTCATGTACCCCACCTCTGGCATCTTATCATCTTACCCCCAATTATTATAGAGGAGATATGATCTCTGCCTCTCACACCAATGCTGCCACCATCACCCCAAACTGCATCCTGTCATCCAACCAACTGTACCCTAACAGTTGCATTACACACCACAATACTGCCTGCTACCCAGTGAGAGGTATTGATGTGCTGTAACCTCTAGCAAACAATCAGTGAGCAGTAATAATGTGCAGTAACCTCTAGCAACCAATAAGTAAGTGATAAGCAATAACCTATAGCAACCATTCAGTGAGCAGTAATAATGTGCAGTAACCTCTAGCAACCAATCAGTAAGTGATAAGCAATAACCTATAGCAACCATTCAGTGAGCAGTAATAATGTGCAGTAACCTCTAGCAACCAATCAGTAAGCGGTAATAATCTGCAGTATCCTCTAGCAACCAATGAGTGAGCGGTAATGATGTGCAGTAACCTCTAGCAACCAATCATTGAGTGGTAATATTGTGCAGTAACCTCTAGCAACCAATCCGTGAGCGGGTAATACATATATGTTTAATTATATATGATTAAAGAGTAATTGTTTAACGAAAATTCTAATGTGAATTTATAGTACATAGGATTTAAGGCTCTTAATATATGTAATTTATACAATTAATTCCTATTGCTTGAATTATTTTTCCCATTTTGGGCGTGAGTGGGGCCTCATGTCTAAGATTTGCCTAAGGCCTCACAAAGACTAGAGCCACCTCTGTTCCTTGCCCACCCCTTTCATTCATTGGATTTGAGTTCTTTTACTCATGGAGGTTTAGCATCATGTCAGTGTTACCTAGGGATCTCTGCATGCAAATACATCCTGCCTAGGAATGCCCCTCCTCCATACTGATATCCACCCATCACATTATTTTGATATTGCATAACCCTTCCCAAGAGCCATCCTACCTGAGAGGAGCAGAACCATGCTGGACCCCCCCCCCCCCCCAACAGCCATAATCTGCCTGCATTGCACTGAGAGCCCTGGTTCACACTGGTGTGATTTGACATGCGATTTGACATGTCAAATCGCATGTCAAATCGGCGGCATTTGCCGGCAATGTCTCCGCATCTGCGGCGCTGCACCGATTTCAAAAACTTGTTTCTGTACTACTTTTTGCGATTTCGGGCCGTGATTTACATTGACATCTGTGCAGAAACCTGTAATTGCGTCCGAAATCGGGACTGACAAGCGGGAATGAAGCCGTGCGAGTTCAGCTGAACTCGCACGGCTTCACTCCCGCAGCTCAGTGTAAACCTGGACAGAAGCACAGAGATCTAGTGATGATATCACTGGGTCTAAAATAAGGTACTTAATAAAAATGGAATAAAAAAAAAAAAAAATGATTTAAGGCCTTTTGCACGCTGCAGCTTGAAAAAGCTCAGTACAGCTTATTTTTTTACTAAGCTAAAATGCAGCCCAATAATTGTAATGTGCCTATGCACATAGGAACATAAACAAGCGTGTATTCTTTAATAAAAAATTAAAATTAATTGGCCATTAACATATTGTGAATGCGAGAATAAGTTTGCGTGCAAATGTGCAAAATTGCACAGAAATACGCACAAATACATACTATAAAAAAAAAAACGGCTGAAAAAATAGATGGTCAAACAGGGTTATTGTGTGCAAGAGGCCTAAAGGAGAGACCAGGTAAGGCAAAATATACCGTAAGCAGATTAGATGTCAGCTTTAATGACCAATGTATTGTTGAATAAACAGGCCCATAGCAGAAAAGTAAAAATTGCTCTGATCCATAGGGGGTGTAAGGTGTGTACATCTCTGTGAAAAGCAAAGGCACAGAGAGGGGAATAAACTGACAGCTGGGACAATATAGGTCTGTTAACTAACAAACTTCATGTGATCGCCATGTTATAACTGACATAGTGATGATGACATGATCCGGAACCATGCTGATTGGTTCTTAACAGGAGTAAAACCTTTGAGCTGTAAGTGACAGCATAGTCTCTCACAGCAATATGCGAGCAAAGCTGAAAGCTCCTGGCTCTGAAAGGCAATATAAAGTAATGTTCTCTATGCAGAGGGCATGATACTTTCTTAATCCACACATTATAGTATAGGAAAACTCTAGTCAAAGGGAGCATGGCCTACTTGTCCAGAGCTTCATTTTGTTATCCATACATGGCTTCTGTATTCTGGGCCTTAGTCATTGCACAGTCAAGCCTCATACACACGACCAAGTTGCTCGGCAAGAACCAGCAAGAAATTTGCTGGCAGAGCTTTCTTGCCGAGTAAATCGGTCGTGTGTACGCGGCTATCATGTTTCTCGTCAAGAAAACCGTCAAGAATTCTGACGAGAAATATAGAGAACCTGCTCTCTTTTTTCTCATCGAGATTCTTGTCAGCAGGTTTCTCGACGAGAAAAGTGTGTGTGTGTACACTTACCTGTCCTCCGGGAAGCCTGCGCATGCTCGAAATGACTTTAACGCTTGCGCGGTAGCTTCCTAGGCATAGGTAGGGTGTAGATAGATGGCGGCGACGGCATCGAATGTGTCGATTACGTCACCGCGTTCGCTCCATTCAAAGAACCGCGGGTTCTTTGAAAGGAGCGTGTGTACACTCGGTCGGGACAAGTTTCTTGTCCAAGAATCTCGTCAAGAAAAACGACGTGTTTTTTCTTGACGAGATTCTCGGCCGTGTGTACGAGGCTATAGGGTCCTAAATGTGAGCCCAGATCAGTACAGCATTCAGCCCTGACCAACCAGCTGAGCACTGCACCTGTCCATTCCTGGTGGGGAGGGATGCACTACAGACAGACACCTTGATGTAAAGGTAGGGTGACCAGACATCCCTGGTTTCCGGGGACAGTCCCCGGATTGAGGACACTGTCCCCAGACTAAGTCTGTCCCCGGTTTTGTCCCCGGATTGGATTTGAACAGGGGCTGGAGCAATTTCAAAGACAGTCAGTGCAGAATTAAAAAACAAAATTCTGAATTACACCCCCCCCCTCCACCGCACCTATTAGCTTAGGGGGGGGTGTATTTTTTCTATTATCTGTGCCCCTTTCTGATGATCATATGCTGATCAGAGCGGAGGGACCATTTCTTCAGTTTAGGGCGCATGCCCATTCAGCTCCGCTCACATGTACTTCTGCCTTGGATCAAGTCCCGGCCAGCCGCCTGCCTTCCCTGTTGGAGTGATCTTCCTCCGCTCCCCACCCAGTAGTAGCCGTGGCTCGGAGAGTGAGACTTGAGAGGCTGTGTAAACAAGGCAGATCGCCGTTCTGTCAGTATGGAAGACATTGATCCTGTGTTCCTGCAAAGCAGGTACAGGGATCTATGCATTCCCTTAGTAAAAACACCTCCCCCACAGTAACAAAAAACTTGTTAGGCACACATTTAATCCTTTGATTGCCCTAGATGTTATCCCCTTTCCAGCCAGTGTCATTAGTACAGTGACAGTGCATATTTTTAGCACTGATCACTGTATTAGTGTCACTTGTTCCCACAAAGTGTCACTTAGTGTCCAATTTGTCCACCGCAATATCACAGTCCAGCTATGAGTCGCTAATTGCCGCCATTACTAAAAAAAAAAAATGTCCTCGAATTTCATTTAAAAAATCTGGTCACCTTATGTAAAGTGGCATTAGGGTCACTAACTACATGCCACAGTAGTTTGAATCCAAGTTGTGATACTGCAAGCAGAGACAGTAACAGCTACCAACCACAGGCAGCCATCATACCCATCCCACTTGTAAGGAGCTCTTTTAAATCTGTCAGGAGTGGATTACAGAAAATACTGATCGAAAGTAAAGTTAGTGGAGTTTCTGTTGTTCGTTAACTTTCACTGTTTGCTGGATATGATTAGCAGTTTCCTGATTGATTTAATTTGTTTCCTGCGGATTTGCAGGCCAAACATTCTGACTATAGATATTCAATAGGAAAACCGAACACAATGCATATTAATGGGCATATTTAAAGAAAACAAATTATCTGTAAATTGTCATTCAATTTTTAACATCATCGTGTATACAGAATTCATTGCTTAGGGTCCACATGATGACTTACCTTTGTCTGTAGCGGGAAATATCTCGTCCTGAGAGTGACATATCCAGCCGAACATCAGCAAGAGCAGCGGCTGCACCCTGGGCCATTGCTGTAGTAGACTGAGGGCGATGATTGGCAGAGAAATTGGACTGGCCCTTTCCAGTTGCTCCCTGCACATTGTGGTTGACGGATCGTCCTGACACAGGTTTAAAATGGGCTGCCAGTGTCAGTATAATTCTCATAATGGATTTTAAATTTCCATCAACTATATCTGTGGAAAAATAAAGAACATTTGTATAATCTTAGGTTACGTTCTGAGAAAAAAAGCATGTCAAAGAGATAAACGGGTGGATTCACTGGAGGCAAAGAGGCTGTACACTCTGCAAGTGCATTTGCACTATGGTTTTTCAGCAAAACTATTCTCCCACAAAAGCGTATGGCTCAAAAACACTGATAAATGCAGAAAAGCCACATAATCAGCTTTTATGAGAGTTATGCCGCGTACACACGATCGGACATTCCGACAACAAAACCGTGGATTTTTTTCCGTCAGACGTTGGCTCAAACTTGTCTTGCATACACACGGTCACAGAAATGTTGCTCGGAAATTCCAAACGTCAAGAACGCAGTGATGTACAACACTACGACGAGCTGAGAAAAATTAAGTACAATGATTCCGAGCATGCGTCGTATTGATTCCGAGCATGCGTAGAATTTTTGTGCTTCGGAATTGGATACACACGATCGGAATTTCCGACAACAACTTTTGTTGTCGGAAAAATTGAGAACCAGCTCTCAAACATTTGTTGTCAGAAATTCCGACAGCAAATGTCCGATGGAGCCTACACATGGTTGGAAAATCTGACCAAAAGCTCACATCGAACATTTGTTGTCGGAAATTCCGATCATGTGTACGCGGCATTAGAGAGTCTTTACAGCTGAAAAACTCCTCTTAAAACCCACACTAGTTCTAGGGGGGGTTTTTCCAGCCAGAAAACGCCCCTGCCAAAAACTGCTGATAGCCTACGTGTGCATGGACACAAAGGATTACATGGTGGAGAGTTTACTAGCTGCAGAAAAAAACGTCTGAAGCCAAAAACAGCAGCTGTAAAAATGTCCAGTGTGCATGAGGCCTAATGCTGCATACACGACCATTTTTCCTGTCATTTGTCGCGATTCCTCTCAAGCCTGCCTTGCATACACACGTTCAGGAAAAAAAACACTCAAGCAAAGCGCAGTGACGTACAACACGTACGACGACACTATAAAGGGGAAGTTCCATTCGAATTGCGCCACCCTTTGGCTTCTTTTGCTGATCTCATGTTAGTAAAGTTTGTTGAGAGACGATCCGCGCTTTTCAGCTTCGTCCTTTTCAGTCCGTTACAGCGTGACGAATGTGCTATCTCCATTACAAATGCTAGTTTTACCAGAACGAGCGCTCCCGTCTCATACTTGATTCTGAGCATGTGCGTTTTTTTTCCCCTCGGAGAAGCATACACACGAGCGGTTTTCGCGACGAGAAAAAGAACCACGGGAAAAACGATGAGAAAAAATAGAGCAGGTTCTAATTTTTTTGTGGGCAGTTTTCTCTTCGAGAAAACTGCTATGGAGCATACACACTACTGGTTTTCACGACCAATCTAAAAAATGGCAGTTTTCTCGTCATGAAAAACGGTCGTGTGTACGCGGCATAATGGTATTACATCAGACTGAAGCTGCAGCAGATAGGTGGTTGAGCAGTGCTTTTTCCAACCTCCCCCTCCCCTTAAGCTGCAATTGCAGTCTTACTGGTGTTTACACATGCCACAGCCATGGCAATAATTGCCCCCCCTTTCGGCATTAGCAGGCAGTGATCAACTGTAGATTGCTTTTCAGAGAGTCAGCAAATGCTGTCGCATGTGTAAACCTTGCCTAAGGCTCTAAAGCCAGCCATACATGGATCGAAATTCGGCCAGTCCCTACTGAACCGGCTGAATTTCAATCCATGTATGGGCACCCTGGTTGTACACAAGTCGATTGATGGATCGATTTGTGTACAATCAGCTTGTCTGGTTTTTCCCAAAAGATTATTGCCGCTGGCTACAAGCAACATTAATCATTGTGTTCTGCTGTCAGGGAAGACACTCCACCGGCAGAGCACAATAGCACTCCAGGATGGTGGAAGGAAAGAAAATTGCATAATATATGGCCTGCTTAAGGCTGCCTACTTATATATTTACTTTGCTAGTTAGTAAGTGGAGCTCCACCACTTATACAGACTTGATGCCCTCATATAACCTCCGATGATAGATCTCAACAATAGAAAAAACTCCAGCAGTGTGTCAGGCAGCAGATGTGTCTTATGTAGATTTATCTTGTAATCAGCACAAGTCATTTTATTTTGATGTTTATTACTTTTCTGAAGCAGACTTCCTTCTATTCAGATGAGAACAATTGCAAAACTACCAATGTGTGGAATTTAATTTGATTCATGTCAACTTCAACAAAAATGAGTTTCTGAACAGCAAGGGTAAGAGTATAGCAAACAAAAATTTGGCTAAGACACATATGAGAAAATGAGCTACTTTTGGCGTATAGGCATTGTACTAAACACAAAAGCTCAATGCAAAAGGGCATCCAGCAAAGCTTCATTCTGATCATGTACAGAGTGACTGCATGCTGGCACATCGGCCGCATTTAGGTGTGCCGCTTCCCCTGGACAGAAGTCGATCTGTCGCACTGGAACGTTGGAAAATGTTTCTCGATCAGCGGCTGCAGCCAACCAGTGTATTCTGACAGTGGAACATCAATGTCGGAATATGTAGTCTCATCAGGATGGATCAAGGAATTGATTCATTTATTGAAGATCAGCCCTCTGTTCAGCTTTAAGCCATTTATAACTTACATGGCTTCTTCAGATTCCAGTAGCTACAGTACCTTAAAAAATATTCATACCCCCTTGAAATTTTCCACATTTTGTCATGTTACAACCAGAAGTGTAAATGTATTTTATTGGGATTTTATGTGATAGACCAACACAAAGTAGCACATAATTGTGAAGTGGAAGGAAAATGATAAATGTTTTTTACAAATAAATATCTGAAAGTATGGGGTGCATTTGTATTCAGCCCCCCTGAGTCAATACTTTGTAGAACCACCATTCGCTGCAATTACAGCTGCAAGTCTATTTGGGGATGTCTCTACCAGCTTTGCACATCTAGAGAGTGACATTTTTGCCCATTCTTCTTTGCAAAATAGCTCAAGCTCTGTCAGATTGGATGGAGAGCGTCTGTGAACAGCAATTTTCAAGTCTTACCACAGATGCCCAATTGGATTTAGGTCTGGACTTTGACTGGGCTATTCTAACCCATGAATTTGCATTGATCCAAACCATTCCATTGTAACTCTGGCTGTATGTTTGGGGTCGTTGCCCTGCTGGAAAGTGAACCTCGTCCCCAGTCTCAATTCTTTTGCAGACTCTAACAGGTTTTCTTCTAAGATTGCCCTGTATTTCGCTCCATCCATCTTCCCATTAACTCTGACCAGCTTCCCTGTCCCTCCTGAAGAAAAGCATCCCCACAACATGATGCTGCCACCACTATGTTTCATGGTGGGGATGGTGTGTTCAGGGTGATGTGCAGTGTAAGTTTTACACTACACATAGCTTTTGCTTTTATGCCAAAAAGTTCAATTGTGGTCTCATCTGACCAGAGCACCTTCTTCCACATGTTTGCTGTCTCCCCCACATGGCCTCTTGCAAACTGCAAATGGGACTTCTTATGTCTTTCTTTCAACAATGGCTTTCTTCTTGCCACTCTTCCATAAGGGCCAGATTTGTGGAGGGCACGACTAATAGTTGTCCTGTGGACAGATTCTCCCACCTGAGCTGTGACACTCTGCAGCTCCTCCAGAGTTACAATGGGCCTCTTGGCTGCTTTTCTGATTAATGCTCCCCTTGCCCGGCCTGTCAGTTTAGGTGGATGGCCATGTCTTGGTAGGTTTACAATTGTGCCATACTCTTTCCATTTTCGGATGATGGATTCAACAGTGCTCCATGATATGCTCAAAGCTTGGGATATTTTTTTTTTAACCTGGCCCTGCTTTAAACTTCTCCACAGCTTAATCCCTGACCTGTCTGGTTTGTTCCTTGGCCTTCACGGTGCGGATTGTTCACTAAAGGTCCTCTAACAAACCTTTAAGGGCTTCACAGAACAGCTGTATTTATACTGAGATTAAATTACACACGGGTGGAGTCTATTTACTAATTAGGTGACTTCTGAAGGCAATTGGTTCCACTAGATTTTAGTTAGGGGTATCAAATAAAGGGGGCTGAATACAAATGCACGCCACACTTTTCAGATATTTATTTGTAAAAAAAAATTAACACCATTTATCATTTTCCTTCCACTTCACAATTATGTGCCACTTTGTGTTGGCCTATCACATAAAATCCCAATAAAATACATTTACATTTTTGGTTATAACATGACAAAATGTGGGAAATTTCAAGGGGTATGAATACTTTTTCAAGGCACCGTAAAGGGGGGGGGGGGGGCATGTGTCAATAGAAAGGAAGGGTATCTATGTGATACAGGAAGAGGGACATTAAAGATAAACTGTTTCTTTGTTGCTCAAGGGCAATGCAAAAGTTCACTTTAAAGTCAACTTGTTGCAAATCTAAAAAGATTGATGAAGTGCTAGTGAAAACCGCAATTCTAAATGATCAATGAATTTAGAACATTGGCTGGTTATCACTGCCAAATGGCAAAGATAAAGAACCTAAAACCAATGTTTTTGGCTCCTACAACTTTTCCTGTTTCAACCACTCTCAATATAGCTAGCAGCAGTTACGTTCAACTGGACTGGTTGAACTGGAGATATAGTAATGATTAGTAGGGGTTTCCCTGAGACTGGAACGTTATTTCAAGGGTTCCTCCATGTTATTAAAGCTGAGAAAGGCACATTCCACATTTATAGACAGACTGTTAACTCACCCTAAATACGATTACTTTGCTTGTATTTGAATGTTGAGTCCAAAACAAAAACCCAAACACAAGTGAAGTAATCTGGTATATGCAACTCAGTGTAGTGAGAGAAGCAAAAACCTGGGAGGACAAAACTGATGGCTCAACATAGGAGGGAAGCCTCTGCAGGTCAGGACTCTGACTCTGAGGCTGGGTTCACACTATGTGCGGCACTGGCACAGCAGGGGGTCCGATGCGTCACTGTTCACCACTGTCTCAGGTCTGAATTAGGTCCTGGAATGGAGCAGAAGACGCACAGGACCCTTCAGGGAGCAGAAGACGCACAGGACCCTTCAGGGAGCCGAAGACGCACAGGGAACCCCGCATCCAATTCACATAAGTGTGAACCCAGCCTCACTCCTACATGTTAATTAAAAGGAACATTCGATCAAAGATAATCTGGCACACATTTTGGACACAGAGTACAAATTATTTGAAAGCGGCACAAAAGTGTCTATCTATGTTAAACTGGAACAACTATCTCTAAATGGTGTGGGGACCATTGACAACCACATATAAGGCTGTTTTAAAATCTCTACCACAGCAATGTACCTCAAATGAATAACACATGGCCCAAACTTTATTACAAGAAGGTTATTGGATTATATAATTAGCAAAGGGTTGTGTCACAAATTTTACACCTTCCCTCAGTGGGATTGGATTAAGGTGACGAGTTACAAGTATGACTATAAATCCTGAGAAATGTTCCTGGCACGCAACAGATCCAAAGAAGCAGCTTCGATGGGTAGCAAAAATCTATAACTTTACAGAACAAGTTCAGTTGAATATGACTATGATTAGCTATACCATGACCTGGTTAAATTAAAATATTCACAGTCAATTCCAATACCAGTTTGGCCACAACAGGGATAAAAAGCAGGGGGGCTGCCCAGGACACCCAATTTTCATAGTGCCATGTAGATTTTTCATCCATAGAGTAATATAACTCAGTGACCAACTATGATGCCGCGTACACACGACCGTTTTTCATGACGAGAAAACTGCCATTTTTTAGATTGGTCGTGAAAACCGGTCGTGTGTATGCTCCATAGCAGTTTTGTCAACGAGAAAAGTGCCCGCAAAAAAATTAGAACCTGCTCTATTTTTTCTCGTTGTTTTTCCCGTCGTTCTTTTTCTCGTTGCTAAAACCGCTCGTGTGTATGCTTTTCCGAGGGGAAAAAAATGTGCATGCTCAGAATCAAGTATGAGATGGGAGCGCTCGTTCTGGTAAAACTAGCGTTTGTAATGGAGATAGCACATTCGTCACGCTGTGACAGACTGAAAAGCACAAGGCTGAAAAGCGCGAATCGTCTCTCACCAAACTTTATTAACACGAGATCAGCAAAAGCAGCCCAAAGGGTGGCGCCATTCGAATGGAACTTCACCTTTATAGTGCCGTTGTAAGTGTTGTCGTACGTGTTGTACGTCACTGCGCTTTGCTTGAGCGTTTTTTCTTTTCCCCGGAACGTGTGTATGCAAGGCAGGCTTGAGAGGAATCACATCGAGAAAAACATTGTTTTTTTGCATGACAGGAAAAACGGTCGTGTGTACGTGGCATAAGAAATGCTGAACTGAACTTCACACCGCTACACCTACCTTTTGCTGTTGTTTGATGCATCCTGATCTTTTTAGAAGCCATGAATTGTAGTACTTGTTCCACATTGTCCTTCATTTCCTGTGTGTTATTTGGCTGCTGATGAATTCCACTGAGCTTCTCACCAGCTGTAGGAGAGAAAAGCAATGTTTCTAATGCATTCATTAACCTATATTATTATAAAGCATTTATTTAAAACCTTTTTGCCAATAGCACAGCATGTATACTGATGAGTGTGAACTCCATTCCCACTACCCTCAGATGACAGCTTAACTATAGAATTGTGCACTCACTAACCACAGTGTTACTATTTTGACAGGTGGTGCATACATGCCATGTGCTCTTTGCCCACTTTGGACAGCTAGGTGGCTGTCATTGGGCAGCTTATTTAAATTAGAATAGCTGCACTTGTGGTGCTGCAGCCACCAATCTACTGTCCTCTGCACATACTGTACTGACTTATTCCCTGTATGGTGCCCAGGTACATTCTCAAGTGGGTTGCTATGGCAGACTATCTTTTATCAGTAGGCTTTTCTCTTACATTACTTACTCAAACATGCCAACCCCATCTAAAGACCAGTCAATGCAGAGAATGTGGATGCCTGCTTTCTCGTTGCTATTACGAAGAAGATTCTCTTTTATTTACCAACAGGTTCGTATGTTCTTGGTTTCTAGCACATCCAGATACATATTTGATGGAAGATCTTCCAGAGACAGCTGAACTGGAGTGTGTACGTGGGAGCCTGCATAAACCATGTTGCTCCCCGCAGAGAAGATTCCAATAGTTCAATGGAGAAAACTGAAGGCTTGAACTGTGATCTACATGTTAGCGGCCAAGTGTTTGAGGGTGGTGGGGACTATGATCTCTGCAGTACCAATGGCCAAATGAGCTCACTGGATATCTTGGCCCTTTCAGAAAGGATTCCTAGGCCAAAGGAAATCTGAAGACCGAATCCTAGTTTCTTCAAATATGAGACAAAGTCTTAAATGGTGGATGAACAGGGAAAATCCCCAGAATTGCCATTCTCTTGTCCCTGCACTCTGGATTGTCCTCACCTTGAATGTCAGAGAGATTGGGTGAAAGTCCTCTGTCTGGGGGAAACAGCTCAGGGGGTATGAGCCTTTCCCTCAATGAGGGTGGTATCAAACATTACAGAGCTGAGGGCAGCCTTTCAAGCTTTAGTGGCCTTACAACAGTAGATACGGGGCAAGTCTGTTTTATTAAAAGATGGACAATGTGACAGCAGTGGCTTATGTGAAAATACAAGAAGGCACTTATAGCAGCAAGCTGATGAAGGATGTCACTCAGATTTTAGAGTGAAACTGGGTCAATATAGCTCACTTATCTGCCGTTTGCATCCCGGGTCAGACCTACAGTATTAATAAGACAATTACCTCTCCTGGGTCCAGTAGACAACAACGAAGGTTAGAGTTCCTGAGATTGTTGCATTAGGGGTTAAAAAAAAAACGTCACCACCTTTTTTTGCTGGCAGAGTTTTGTTAGTACCCACGACAGGGTTAACCCTGAAGATGTTCACAAACTATCATCTTAAAACAGGAAAATGTACTCCTTATGTTCTTCTTTTCAGATATCCGGCAAGTAAATCGTTTAGATGTGGGCAAATCTTCACAGGTGTACATACAAGTTATGGCTAGCTTCAGAACTTCTGACAACCTGTTTTTGATTTCCAAAGGTGAAGGAAATTTCAAGTTGAACAATTGCATTCTAGATAATCAAAACAATCCCCTTGACCTACAAATCCAAAGCTGGCCATAGACGGTTTGAATCTCGGCTGGCTTAGCAGAAACCAGCCGAGATTCAAACCATGTATGGGCAGGCCGAATGTACCTAATTGATTGATTAATCAACTTGGGTACAACAGCCTGTCGGATTTTACATGCGATTATTGCTATTATTGCGATTATTGCTAGGTATAGCCACTTAGCAATAATCACTGTGTTCTCCTGACAGGGACGGCTTTCCCTGCCCCCCACCTGGTGAACACAATAACTCCACGTATGGTATGGCAGCATCATGGGCAGCGGTTATATATAGAAGGCTGCCTCTTGTTCCTTGATACACACTTGTATGACTTATTATTGTGTTGAGCCTGCATCTCTTGCAACTATAAACTTTGGCTGAAAGATCTTATCATCTGCCGTTTCCCACCAGTATGCTGACATGGAGCTGTCTACACCCACCAGTATGCTGGAGCTCGTCAGGAAAGGAAAATTATGGCAAGTATGTATTCAATTTTCTTCTTTTATTTATCCACTATTGCATTCTAAATAGCAAAATCATAAAAATGATCAATCTGATTAAAAATAAATAATAGGCAATAAATCTCAAGAAAGCTATAAAGCAACCATAAAACAACGTTTCATGAAAGCAAATACAATCTAGCTCCATTTTACTAATGCAGGGTGGTTAAATCATCAGCTCTGTAGCTAGTATTTTTAATTAATTTAGTTTTTTTTAGTTTTGGTTGGAGGAGGGAAAGGGAAAGGAAGGGCCAGACTCTCTATCAGGTTTTTATTGCTGTCAGTGTGTCCTCATTAGGGGAGATCACCCTTCTATATGTACTGGTGACCATTGTCACGAGATGAAAGTGAGGGGAGATCCATCATTTTAGAGTTGTCCCCAGAACAAAATCTAGGGAAGATCTTCCAATGATGACAGTTGTTCTGGGGACAACTAAGCTAACTTTGGGAAATTTCCTCTTCCTGTTTTGTCTCTGGGACACAAAGTGAAGGAAATTTTCCCTAATGGGATACAGACAGCAAAAATAAATACATAACTTAATAAAATATTGTGTTTTAACATTTCCCTACTCTATTCAAAATGAAAAAAGTTTTAGCCATAATTATCGTAAATGTTAAGCTGACTGCTCAAAATATCAGTTGTGCTAGCTGGCAAATATTCTGATTTTGTCTGTTGCTGTATAGACAGGGTTTTATTCATGAAAGGTATAAGAGAAATCCAGAGTTCCTATCAACCAATCAGTTTCCATGGTTAAAGTGTCAGTCCACCTATCACTGATATTTAGGTAGATGAGGATGATAGCAGCACTTTAACATCAGAGTCTGCTTAACTGTTGGGATCATTATGAGCCGTTTCCACATTCCCTGTTAAATTTTTATGCAAGCAGAAACAAATCCATCCATATAAAATCTATTAGGTAGTACATTTCACATTAATACAAGCCAATGAATTGCATTGATGTAAGACTTTCATATGGAGGGTCATGTTGCTGGCTTGCTGCTTGGTTACATGTGTCAGATTACAAATGATAAGAGATCAAAAAAATTGCAATTATGAATCGGCTCCATAAGAGCTCTGAGGGTGCATTACAACCAGCACAATTCTATTATTCTCTTGACATTCTTAAACTTCCTAGCTTCACAGTAATTGTCAGAAAAAATGAGCGGCAATGGGAAGAGGTAACCATAATATGCAGCAGATATATATAGTTGCAATAGATGGAATACAGAAATTACTGAAGCCAGATTTTAAAAAGACATGTAGACAGAAATTACCACTGAATCTTAACAGGTTAGGCCACATGTATAATCTGAATGGCCAGGGCGGCACTATCCTCCTCATCCTGCAAAAATCCAAAAGTTTCCCCCCATGTAAAAATAATAAGAGCATGTGAGATTAACAGTATGTTATTCCTTCATCATTGTACCCCTACTCCCCTTGCCCACAATTTTACAACTATTAGTGGGGGGGCTTTACTAAAACTGGAGCGTGCAAAATTTGGTGTAGCTCTGCATAGTAACCAATCAGCTTCCAGGTTTTAGCCCACGTTCACACTGGGGCTGCGGGAGTGAAACCTGCGAGTTCAGCTGAACTCGCACGATTTCACTCCCGCTGGCCTGGCAGTCCCGATTTCAGCCACGATTTCAAAGACATCTGAAACAGATGTCAATGTAAATCGCGGCTGAAATCGCAAAAAGTAGTACAGAAACTACTTTTTGTAATCGGTGCAGCGCCGCAGATGCGGCGTCGCACTGATTAGGACGGTGCCATTGCCCGCAATTTGCAGCAAATTTCGCCGATTTGACATGCGATTTGATATGCCAAATCGCATGTCAAATCGCACCAGTGTGAACCAGGGCTTATTGTCAAAGCGTAATTGAACAAACTGAAGTTAGAAGCTGATTGGCTACCATGCTCAGCTGCACCAGTTTCTGAGGGCTCCAGTTTTAGTAAATCTCCCCCAATGAATCAGTATTCCAAGGCTTCTCCACTGTCAGTATAATCTTTCTTCTATGGTGCTTAGTTTTTCTATGAGACTCTCTATGTCACTGCATCCAATACATCCATTCCTTTGCAGGGTGTAAACAGTCAGATGCCAGCTTCTCTGACATATGATAGGGGACAATATTTAAGCATCATGCACACCTGTCAACCATAAGTAGAGGTGGAGTAGAAATAGTAATCTATGCCATGCATGTAATCTATTAAATCAGAAATCAAAGCAGATATGGAAAAAAAAAACAATAACAGTAATGCAGTTATATCATTACAATATCACAGAATATAATTTTAATTGTGTATCAGTCTCTTGCAGCAATCCCCTGCACAGCAGTTCTCCAATTGGGGGCCAATCGGTTGTGTTGCATGCATACTGTATATTCTGACAGGAGGAGAGAATAGAGAGAGGATTTATCAGTATTCTGCTGCTCTATCACTTTCCACTCAACAGCTGGGGTCAGGAGGGTAACCAAGTGATACTTCCGAACTGCCCAGTAGAATTGTGTAAATCTCAGGACTGGATAAAATACTAACCCTTTTCTACAATTTATGTAATACTTTTGTTCACGTGCAATATTTTTTAATGTGCCTTTCTGATTTAAACAGGGAAAGTGTGATTTTCTTTCTGTGTGTCATGATAGAAGTAGATGTATACGGCAGGGGTCAAACTCAGCTGTACCTTAGGCCGGTCCTACGTTTGTAATTATGCAAGACTGCAGAATGTATAAAGGAGCAGATTAAAATACTATTAAATGTAGAATAATGGAGCAAGTGGCACATTTATCTGTACACTTTATGGAGGTTTTAGAATTTAAATGTACTTTCATGACCACTTAGATTGGCACAGTGATTTAATGTGACGTGTATTATAATGTAAAATTGGGTTATTTGTACTCTGAATACATTAAAGAACACCATTTAGAATGAAATTAAACCAAGCTGTATTTATCTCCTCCAATACTTCAGCTGCCCTCATTATTCAATGGAGTCTGAATTTTACAAGAATACAGCAGATAAAGCGTTAATAATTGCAACCATTGTGGAAAGGATTGACACTTGTCCCCATCCATCATGTAAAGATGTCACTTCAGATCTGCAATATTTGTAGAATGATAAGACATTTGAGACGTCTATGGGTAACAACAGACAACCAGACTACCTCAAGTCACCAATGTCAGATAAAAAAGCTACTAGCTGAAATCAAAATTTCCTTGACTTTGATAAACCATGGGCATATCAGGTGGCAGATGAAGCTTTGTCTACCATATGTGTAAACCACATATTATGCACACTCTGCTAACATTAAGGGGCTCATTTACTAAAACTGGAGAGTGCAAAATCTGGTGCAGAAATAGAAACCAATCAGCTTCCATGTTTTATTTTTTTGCTAAATCTTAATTAACCACCTGCCTACCGGGCACGAAAACCCCCTTCCTGCCCAAGCCATTTTTCAGCTTTTATTGCTGTCACACTTTGAATGACAATTGCACGGTCGTGCGACGTGGCTCCCAAACGAAATTTGCGTCCTTTTTTTCCCACAAATAGAGCTTTCTTTTGGTGGTATTTGATCACCTCTGTGGTTTTTTTTTTTTTGCACTATAAATAAAAGAACAGCGTCAAGTTTGAAAAAAAAAAACATTTTTTACTTTTTGCTATAATAAATATCCATTTTTTAATTTTTTTTTTAAATTTTCCTCAGTTTAGGCCGATACATATTCTTCTACATATTTTTGGTTAAAAAAAATCGCAATAAGCATATATTGATTGGTTTGCGTGAAAGTTATAGCAGATACAAAATAGGGGATAGATTTATAGCATTTGTTTTTTTGTTTTTTTTACTAGTAATGGCGGCGATCTGCAATTTTTATCGTGACTGCGATATTGCGACGGACACATCGGACACTTTTGACACATTTTTGGGACCATTCACATTTATACAGTGATCCCTGCTATAAAAATGCATTGAATACTGTATAAATGTGACTGGCAGGGAAGGGGTTAACACTAGGGGGCGAGGAAGAGGTTAAATGTGTTTCCTAGATGTGTTCTAACTGTGGGGGGAGGGGACTGACTGGGGGAGGTGACCGATGGTTGTCCCTATGTACAAGGGACACACCACCGGTCCCCTCTCCCTGACAGGACATGGATCTGTGTGTTTACACACACAGATCCACTGTTCTGCTTGGTTACTGGGCAATCACGGGTGCCCAGCGACGCGACGGGCGCGCGCTCGCACCCCCTAGTGGACTTTAAAGGCGCGACGTCATATGACGTCCGTCCTGGATAACAGTGTCTTCCTGCCACCATCAATTGACGGCGGCCGGTTGACAACTGGTTAAACAAGCTAGAGTTAGAAGCTGATTGGCTACAATGAACAGCTGCACCAGATTTTGCACTCTGTTTTAGTAAATCAGTCCCTAAGGGTGGAAACAGATGGAGTAATACTTACAAACAATGTTTCAAGTTTCAAGCATTGTTTGCCATACCAAAAATGAAAATATCACATTAGGGTGGGTGGACTGATCCAAGATTGGAACCGCTCATTATTGTAAATGGAGATTTGCAGCTTGTTGAAAACATCTCCTAGTGTAGGTCCTTATCCTTCACTCCTCTGTAGAGAAGACTGAAGGATCAAATTTATCATGCAGGTACCATTGTCAGCACAGGGTGAGGATTGTGATGGATGCCATTTAAGGAGGGACTTGTCCAAAGGGCGAGCAAATATATTGTTGTCATGTAGACATTGAGCCAATATTGGTCAGTCTTTGTGACTAAAAATCTCTATGCCTAGTAGTGACTGACCAAATCCCTTAAGATAACAAACACTGGCTCAACAAGTACTCAATTGTTCAGTTTTGGCATTTAAAATGCAAATTTTTTTTTGTAGGCAGGCGACCCAAGAAGCTGCAAAGCTAAAACGGGATACAGAGGGGTCACCTGGCTAGCTCCCCACTAACTGCTCCACTCTAATGTTAATTAATGGGTAGAGGACTGAGAAGGACAGCCAGAGAGTACAAAGAACTTGGTTGTAGTCACCACCAGTGTAGTATCTTATGCCATGTTCAGCTATTTCTCATCCAAGAATAATGATTGTGAACCAAGCTCATACCTTAGAGACAAACTGGTCACCAAGTGTTAGGCATCCGGTTTTCAGTTTTACAATAGCAATACATTTAATTGATAATTAGTAGAAAAAGAATAGTATCCTATAAAAAAAATTACAAGATACCTCTACACAGGTCTGTGTACTTACCCACGATTTCAATCAGATGACCCAACACCACCCCATCCCGAAGATCGAGACGTAGGTCTTGAACTGGATCAACCCCAGCTTTTTTCTTTAACTGTGAATTCACCCAGGCGACGTAGGCCTGTAGTTGTTGCTGAAAGATAAAAAAATGTTTTGTTTCATTTAGATTCATTTCATACTAAAATATATATTCATTACGGTATATGTAATTGGTAAAAAAGAGCTCTGTAGTGTAACAATCGAATTCCAGGAGGATGGGCTCACAGGAGGCAAGAAGTTGCTCAAAACAGGACTTTCATACGCTGAATTCAATTGCACACTACACTCGACCCATCGGCCTTCTCCACTCCACCAATTAGATTCTGTCTTAGAATAGGAGATAATGAAATTCACCACCCTATGCAGTCCCCCTGTTGCATTACCAAGTGAACAAAAATGAACAGAGGATGAATGGCCACCAAGTTGATTTCAGTGGGTAATCTGAATTTAGAAGAAGCAACCTCACTTTTAGAGCGCTGAGAGATATTCAGATAGGGTGTTCAACCCTCCCCGAATGCCATCCAAGCCTGTAATAGCAGTTTTGGGTAGAATAACCATTCAATCAATTCACAAATATAAGTGTAAAGCTTCGTACACACGGTCGGACTTCCATCTGACTTTTCCGTGGATTTTTGTCCGAACAGAGTTGGCCGGGCACACTCATAGCATACACACCACAGGACTTTTCTGCAAACTTTCCCAAAACTTTTCCAACATGACGTGGTTTTTCTGCTCTTTTCTGCTCTTTAGGCTCGGTTCACACAGGGGCGACTCCGGACGCGACTTCAGGTCGCCCCGAGTTGCCCCAACTCGCGCTATTTTTAAAACTAATTGAAGTCAATGGAGATGTTTTAATGTACACGACTGCGGTCGCTCCGACTTCAAAAAAGGTCCCTGTACTACTTCAATCCGACTTCTAGGCGACTGCTAGGTGACCTGTACCCATTGATTTCAATGGAAGTCGCTCAGAAGTCGTATTCCCTGTCTTAACAGGAGCAACTCTCCAGGAAGAGAACACATATTTTTCAGGCAAACCCCTTGTGACAGGAGGGTCACTTTGGACACAGGGTGAGCCAGGAAATAATGGACATTAAGAAATATATCTTGGACTACCTAAAATGGGTCTGTACTATTTATCCACCATATTCCCAAGGATATCTGTAAAGGACTATTTACTTATTCTGAACTTAACAGGTTAATTGAGAGATACTGAGGTGTTCAGCCTCAATCACCTGTCTGCCTAGTGTAATGCTAATGAATTCCAGCTTCTAGAAGACCTGTTCATTGTTTGTGGTGATGTGGATTGGGTAAATTAAGTCTGTCCTTGTGTGTATTGTAAAGTACCAGACAGTCTGGTGAATATAAAGGTCATGCATAGTTATTTAAACATAAAGTGGATTAGAACCTGTTGTCTCCTAGCAGACGTCAAAATAATGTGTATTGGCTCTTGTTATGTTGTGGGTGGAGCTGGACCATTGTTAATTTTAGGTTAATGCAGTATTGGATGGGTATAAAAGTTACAATGTTTTTCTCAATAAAATCATTCGATCCTAGGAAGATACAGAGTGCGTCTCGTTCTTCCAGAAGGATTAATTCCTATGGGAAGTGGTCTTCTGGCTGTGGAGGATCGACAGTGAAGTTGTGTCCAGGAGAGGGAAGGGATCTAAACGGCGTTACCCCCTTTCGTATTTGGGGTGCCGTTACACCCCTTCCTCCCACAGAGCTGATTCTTGTTTTTTTGGCCACTGGAATGTCTCCTGTCCTGGAAGCGACTTCAAGTCGTGTTGTAAATCACCACAAGTCGGGCTGAGGTCGTCCTGAGGTCGCCCTGTGATTCATGCTCAAGTTATGTCTGAGTTGCCTCTCAAAGTCGCGCTGGAAGTCGTGTTGCCCCTGTGTGAACCGAGCCTTACCGCCACCCTTTGGTCAACTTCTGCTATTGTTGGTTGATTTTAACATTATTTGTTTTGTCCATCGGACAAAAGTCCGATGGTTTTCTGTACACACGGTCGGACTTTGCTCCATTGGACTTTTGTTGGCCAAAAGTTTGTCCGTTTGCAGACCGAACTTTTGTCCGATGAAAACCAAAAAAGTGCGTACACACGGTCGGATTTTTTGTCAAACTTGCTCAAAATGAAGTTTGTTGGCAAAAAGTCTGACCGTGTGTACGGGGCTTAACAATAAAAAAAACAATAAGGGCCCATTTACTTTCCTGTGCTTTCGGCATGCTCTCCCACATCTTAAACATTTTAACAGTTATAGTGGTTAGCACACTTGCCTTCAGACCCAGATCATCCGCTAGGCAAACCAAAACAGATGTCTAGGGATCAGTGGATGTTTGATGGGGCCAGCTACAAACTTCATGCTAAACCAGGGGGATATTGTTTGCCGATGTTTTGCCGCGTTTGCGTTTTATTAATGGGCAAAAACGAAAAATGTCTATAAACGAAATGCAGCTAAACGCGGGTTACCGCATTTAGTGTCTGAAATGTAGAAATCTTCGGTGTCTGAACCCATTTTTTTGCTTTCAAAGAAACGCTGTTAAACACAACTGCCTAAAAACGTCAATAATCGAGACAGTGTACATGGTCACATAGGATAACATTGAATGAGTTCAGGGGCAGTTAAAAAAGTGTCCAACTGCCTCTGAACGAGCGTTTAACAGCGTCCCGTGTACATGGGACCTTAGACTTAGGCCCATGTACACGGGACGCTGTTAAACGCGCGTTCAGAGGCAGTTGGACACTTTTTTCAACTGCCCCTGAACTCATTCAATGTTATCCTATGTGACCATGTACACAGTCTCGTTTATTGACGTTTTTAGGCAGTTGCGTTTAACAGCGTTTCTTTGAAAGCCAAAAAATGGGTTCAGACGCAGAAGATTTCCACGTTTCAGACGCAAAACACGACTAAACACAGTAACCCGCGTTTAGCAGCGTTTTGTTTTTGGCCATTTAAAAAAATTTTATACCGTATATACTCGAGTATAAGCCGAGTTTTTCAGCACATTTTCTTGTGCTGAAAATGCCCCCCTCGGCTTATACTCGAGTCTGTTTCCGACTTCAAATTTGTGCGCCTGATCCCAGACATCCGTAGGTCCCCTGGACCCCAAACTTGGCACACACGTAGCCCAATCCCTTCTCTACAAGTGTGCAAAGTTTGGTGTCCGGGGGACCCTGGGACGGGGAGCACCGATTTTTCAAAGCCGGGCACCCCTTTCCATAGACTCCAATGTTAAACGGTAATTTCTCCAGTGATTTTGGGGACCCGGTACTGGCCGGCCGTAGGTCCCCTGGACCCTAAACTTGGCACACATGTAGCCCAACCCCTACTCTACAAGTGTGCCAAGTTTGGTGTCTGGGGGACCTACAGCCGGGGAGCATCGATTTTTTTAATCCCGGCACCCCCTCCTTAGACTCCAATGTTAAACGTCAGTCTAGTCACAGTGAGGCATGGACACAGTGAGGCATGGACACAGTGACAGTGAGGCATGGGCACAGTGAGGCATGGACACAGTGAGGCAGAGTGAGGCATGCACATGGACACCCTCGAGTCAATATACTCGAGTCAATAAGTTTTCCCAGTTTTTTGTGGTAAAATTAGGTGCCTCGGCTTATATTCGGGTCGGCTTATACTTGAGTATATACAGTATATATTTTTTTTAACTCTTCTAAGCGCAAACGCCGCAAAACGCCGCAAAACGCGGCATGTAAACGTGGCAAAACGGACGTTTTAAACGTGGGTTACTATCTGTCAAGTTTAATCATTTAGGAGCAGTTGTAAAAACGTCACGTGTACATGGAGCCTCGTGCACCTGCCTGTCACTATAAAAGGGAGGATGTCCAAGTAGGCAGTTGGTGTCTCATGGAGCCATGCCATTACAGACACTACAAATGGGGCACATTCTGTATCTATTGCAATCCTTATCAGTGTCAATCAAAGAGGTTAAAGCAGGATCAGCAACCAATTTTCTTTTGTCCATTTGTCTCGCCTTACAGCTCTAGGGCCCCAGGGTTAATTGACAACAAGTACAATGCCTGTAGTGGTTTACAGGTTCTCCCTGTGTTCGTGTGTCATCTCACAGTCCAAAGATATACAAAAGCTGGCCCTACAATTTGTGCAGGCCTGTTGCAGGCACATTCGATTGTAAGCTCTTTCACGGGACTGGGACAGCAATTCATTGTTTAATGTATAGGGTTTAAAAAAACATCAGTAGTGAAAAATGGCTCAAAAGAATGCTTATGTAAAGTGTAAATGGACAATGATGATAACAGAAGGTTGGAGGCTAGGATAACGTATAATGCCGCGTACACACCACCGTTTTTAATGTCATTAAAAAAAACAGCATTTTTCGCGACGTGATTTTTCGTGTTTCCTCTCAAGCCTGCCTTGCCTACACACTATCGTGGAAAAAAATGTTCGAGTAAAGCGCGGTGACGTACAACACGTACGACGGCACTATAAAGGGGAAGTTCCATTCGGATGGCGCCACCCTTCAGGTTAGTAAAGTTTGTTGAGCGACAATTCGCGCTTTTCAGCCTCGTGCTTTTCAGTCCGTTACAGCGTGACGAATGTGCTATCTCCATTACGAACGTTACTTTTACCAGAACGAGCGCTCCCGTCTCATACTTGATTCTGAGCATGCGCATTTTTTTCACGTCGTTAAAGCCCACACACGCCCGCTTTTCATGACGAGAAAAACGACGATGTAAAAAACGACGTGAAAAATTAGAACATGTTCCAATTTTTCTAGTCGTGATTCTTGGCGTTTTTCTCGTCAGGAAAACTGCTGGAAAGCCCACACACGATCATTTTTAATGACCATTTTTAAAAACGTAATTTTTCTCGTGTGTACGCGGCATAAGAACATGATCTTCTAAACAAAATGACATGTACTGTATATTCAAATGTGGAAGAAAACGGTTATCCCGCACATGTAATATTCTACTATTCATGAAAAAAGAAACAGATATGTGCAGGTCACTGGGGGATTTTGCAGCAATCTCCCCTTTAAAATCCTCCGCCGATTGTTGTGACAGGATAAAGCCCTGCTTTTTGCTAAATCAGATCCGCTCTGTATAATCTAATATGCTGAGTCAGTCGGATGTAATACACATTCAGACACATGGCAGGGAGACCTGCAACAAAATAACAGGAAATGATATCAAATCCAAAACAAAGTCATATGGAAAAAAAAAAAAAAGGAATACTGTACCATTTGGTGCAATAAAATTATAGTATAATTTAATTTAAAGGGAATACAAAGTGGTTTTGTATAAATTTTCTTTTATTCACACTGTTCAGGCGGGGCTTGAATAACACCGCCAATTTAGGCTGGTGCGAATTGCAGCAGCAGGCATCTTTCTGATACGTGCTGTGGCTGTGAGCGGCTAGGTGTACCCATTTACTATAATGACACGTTCGCCATTGTGCATCCACAATGTGCATCCAGCAGGTAAGAGCTGTGCGAATTGCTGTGACCTGTCATAGTAACCGGGGCTGGCAGGTTGCACTACCTGCAGCAGGAACCAGAAGATTCTTCGCACCAGCCTAAATCGCCTGAGTGAATGTAGCCTAAAGCCTCGTACACACGATCGGATTTTCCGCAGACAAAGCCTCGGACTTTTGTCTGAAGGGCGATGGCCAGGAATTTGTCTTGTATACAAACGGCAAAGAATTGTCGACCAACAAACACGAACGTAGTGACGTACTAGACGTACTACGTGTTTTTTCAGCTCTTTAGCGCCACCCTTTGGGCACCTTCTTGTTGTGTTTGGTGAGCATTGCTTCCGAGCATGCGTGTTTGTACTTTGGACTTTTGTCTGACGGACTTGTGTACACACGATCGGAAAATCCAACAACAGACCGTTGTCCACAGAAAATTTTAAAGCCTGCCATCCAACATTTGTCCGTGGAAAATGCGACAACAATTGTCCGATGGAGCGTACAAACGGTCAGATTTTCGGCCAACAGGCTGTCATCACACAATTCCCGTCGGAATTCCCGATTGTGTGTACGAGGCTTTAGTCTCCTTTTCCAGATGGACTTTAACTTTATTGTTACTGTAGATATACAGTAACATTACATGCTTTTTTCAAAGACCAGTAGCTCAAGTCTCCACACACATAAAGGAATGAGTCAGAGCAGTGAATCATCTTTTACTGGATGGCCTCATCTGTGGCTTTAATCACACAAAGCCAGCCTTAACGCAGGCTTCCTCTGGTGTGCTTTCTGTTTAGAGAATCCACAGTGCTCTGGGAATCCTTTGTCATGTAGTAAATGTTTACTTGTTAACCACTTGCTTCCCCCGCCCATAGTCAAATGACATCTGCAGGAGGGATCTCCCATCCTGGGCGGGCGTCATATGACATCCTGGGCTTCCCGGCCGTCTAGGGGGTGCACGCGCACCGCCGCATCACTAGGAAACCGATACACGTGCCCGACGGCCGCGATGTCCGCCGGGCACCCGTGATTGCCTGAAACAGAGCAGGGACGTGTGTAAACACACAGATCCACATCCTGTCAGGGGAGAGGAGATCCGTGTGTTCCCAGTACAGAGGAACACTGATCGGTCTCCTCCCCTTGTGAGTCCCCTCCCCCTACAGTTAGAATCACTCCCTAAGTAACATGTTTAACCCCTTGATCGCCCCCTGGTGTTAACCCCTTCCCTGCCAGTGACATTTATACAGTAATCAGTGCATTTTTATAGCACTGATCGCTGTATAAATGTGAATGGTCCCAAAATAGTGTCAAAAGTGTCCGATGTGTCCGCCGCAATAAAAATCGCAGATCGCCGCCATTACTAGTAAAAACAAAAATTACATAAATCTATCCCCTATTTTGTAGATGCTATAACTTTTGCACAAACCAATCAATATACGCTTATTGCAAAAAAAAAATTACCAAAAATATGTAGAAGAATATATATCGGCCTAAACTGAGGAAATTTTTTATTTTTTTTAAATTGGGATATTTATTATAGCAAAAAGTTAAAAAATATTGTGTTATTTTCAAACTTGTTGCTCTTCTTTTGTTTATAGCGCAAAAAATAAAACTGCAGAGGTGATCAAATACCACCAAAAAAGAAAACTCTATTTGTGGGGAAAAAAATGATGGGTACAGTGTTGCATGACTGCGCAATGGTCATTCAAAGTGCGACAGCACTGAAAACTGAAAATTGACCTGGGCAGGAAGGGGGTGAAAATGCCCTGTATTGAACTGGTTAAACAGCGATTGTACACATATAGTAAAGCAGATAAAAAAAGCATCAGCTTAAAAACGTATGAACCTAGAAAGGTGCCAAACTCAAAAGCCATAACAATTTTAAAGTTAAATGATGGGGTCTCACTACTTCTGCTGCATGTTATGCAATTCAAATATGTAACATTCTAAATGAATGGAACCATCAGAGAAGATAGAAAGAAATTGAGATTTCCCATTGTCACTGAAAAACAACCCAAAACTCATGGAGCCATACGAACGCTCGTGTATAGGTTCAATGATAACGCTACAAACACAAAGGTCTGTTTCACACAGGCTTCAGCTTGTATAAGAGCCTGTGAACAGCAAGCTTTGACAACATGTGCAGAGCTTTCAGCAAGCTTTGTTAAAGCTCTTAAAGCACTATGCAGCTCCAGTTTGTAAATGTTGAACACAGATCCCAAAGGGAGTGCTGATTGGCACTGTAGACAAGCTGCTAGCAGGCTTTAGAACTTCTTAAAGCCTGCTGAAGCCTGCTAGCAGCTTGCTTAAAGTGCCAATCAGCACTCCCATAAGGATCTGTGTTAAGCGTTTACAAACTGGAGCAGAATGGTACTTTAAAGGCTTCAACAAATCTTGCTAAAAGCTCTGCATATGCTTTGTCAAAGCTTGCTGTTAACACTGCTCTTATACAAGCTGAAGCCGGTATTAAACAGGCAAAAGAGAACTGCGTTATTCAAGGAACCCAAATGGCTGTCTAGGACTGAACAAATAGAAGGACTAGGCAATTTAATTACTGGTACTCTAATTTTAAATTACTTTCTGCCAACATTAATGTTGATCATACCCATAAATGTATAACATTGTTTATGTATATTAGAAATTTGCGTAAATGAGTGTAGGCATAACAACTGATCCAAAACAATTTCACATTACACCCAATAAAGTTTGGACAAAAAATAGAAAATCCGCCCTTTAGATTTTATGTATGATTTAAAATGCTATCAAGGCTTATAACAAAAAATAGTGTAATGCCCCGTACACACGACCAGGTTTCCCGACGCGAAAACTGCGAGGAGAGCTTTTGGCCGGGAATGTATGCTCCTCGCAGTTTTTCCGACGGGAAAACTTCCCAAAAACTGCCGAACAAAAAAAGAGAACCTGCTCCCTTTTTTCCCTGCCGGGATTCCCGGCGGACTTTTTCCCGGTGGAAAACTGACGTTTTTGTCCGTTTTCCTGTGGGGAAAAAGCACGATGGAGCATACACACGGTCGGGATTCCCGAGGAAAAGCTCTCATCTGAGTTTGTATAGGGGGAAAAGTCTGTATGAGGGAAAAGTAGAGAGCAGGCTCTCGGGTTTTCCCCTCGGGATTTCCGACGGATCTTTTCCTGTCGGGAATCCTGGTCGTGTGTACTAGGCATAAGAAACAAAGTGCTGGGGACACAGTGCAGTAACCTTGTGCTTCTTACTATGGACAGCACATGCACACGGCATTTAAAGTGATACTACACTCTGGTTTAAAAAATAGATTCTATACAAGTATGTATTCTTAAGGTGATTGTAAAGCTTTTTTTTTTTTTTTTTTTTTTTAAATAACAAACATGTCATACTTACCTCCACTGTGCAGCTTGTTTTGCACAATGTGGCTCCGATCCGCGTCTTCTGGGGTCCCCTGGCGGCTCTCGTGGCTCCTCCCGCATCAGATAACCCCCTAAGAGAAGCGCTCTCCCGGGGGGCTACCTTGCGGGCGTGCTCCCAAGTCATTAATTCAGTGTCCATAGCCGCCAAATTTATGACTTGGTCCCGCCCCCGCGACATTGGATTTAATTGACAGCAGCTGGAGCCAATGGATGCGCTGCTATCAATCTATCCAATCAGGAGCTGAGAACCCCCCGGAAGAGGAAAAGCGTGTCTCCGCCGAGTGAAGTTCAAGGGCTCAGGTAAGTAAAATGGAGGGGCTGGGCGGCTGGTGACTGTAGTTTTTCACCTTAAAGCGGAGTTCCGACTTACAAACAAAAATTTAAAGTCAGCAGCTACAAATACTGCAGCTGGTGACTTTTAATAAATCGGACACTTGCTTGTCCCAGGGTCCAGCAATGCGGGCGTACGAAGCCTCGCTCCTCTCCCCCTCCTCTCTGCGGCGCCGGCATCACTACTGTGGGCACCCAGCTATGGCTTCACAGCCGGGCACGCACTGCGCATGCGGGAGCCGAGCTGCGCACCCTGACTGGCCGGGCAATCATCTGGGACCTGTGACGTGTCCCAGATGTCTGCCGAGAGGGAGGGGGAGAGGTGAACTTCCTTTCGGCGCCGCGGTGCCCCGGGAGGAAGTGGGAGCTGGAACCCTCTAAAAAGAGGGTTTCCGCTCCCCCCCCCCCCAAAAATGACTATGATTTAGTGTCACTTTAAAGCTTTGCTCCTTGCATTCTCTCAGAGCCAGCCAAGAAGTGCTCGGTTATTGGGTATCAGGATTCATTATTCATTTAATTCATTAATTGTAGAGCTGCACGATTCTTAACAAAGCATTTTACCGATTCTATGCAGAGTTGTCTGCTCACAGCTGACAGCTGTCTAAAAAGAAAAAAAAAGGCAGCCTGACAAGTTTATGACAACATCGCTTAGACCCCTTTCACACTGGCAGCGTCCGGCTGTTCGCGCTAAAACGCTGCTTGTTTTAGCAGCGCTTTAGCGCTGTTTTAGCGGGGAGCTTTTTACCCCAAAAATATGGTAAAGTGGCAATCACACGATCAGAAAATTGAAAGTAAAATTTTGTGCGACGAATGATCTGCTGATTTTCTGATCGCATGGTGCTTTCGACAGCCGATTCCGAATTTTCAGGTGACAATAACTGGATGTGCAGGCTATAACATTTTTGTCATAATGTGTACATAACGTCCAATTTTCAATGAATTTGTAGAGTTTTCGTCTGAAAAAAATCGTAAGAGCACGACTAAGCATGCTCAGAAGCAAAAGAATACAAAACATTCTTAACACATTGGGGGTTATTTACTAAAGGCAAATCCACTTTGCACTACAAGTGCACTGTAAGTGCATTTGGAAGTGCACTTGGAAGTGCAGTCGCTGTAGATCCGAGGGGGACATGCAAGGAAAATAAAAAACAAGCATTTTTGCTTGTACATGCCTGGATGATAAAATCAGCAGAGCTTCCCCTAATTTTAGATCTTCCCCTCAGATTTACAGCGACTGCACTTCCAAGTACACTTGCAGTGCACTTGTAGTGCAGAGTGGATTTGCCTTTAGTAAACCAACCCCATTACATCACTTCTGAAGGTGAATTCTGTCCTACGAGAATTTTCATATTTTGAGTAACCACTTCACTTTCGATATGAGACTAACATGCAATAAAAAAACTGAAGAAAATTTGTCCAATAATCTGATCATGTGTAACAGGCTTTAGTCCTTTTAGATCAAAGGGAGGAACTTCGGTCTGTAAATGAGGGAACTTTAACCACTTAAAGACTTATGCCGCGTACACACGATCGGAAATTCCGACAAGAAAACCGTGGATTTTTTTCCAACGGAATGTTGGCTCAAACTTGTGTTGCATACACAAGGTCACACAAATCTTGTCTGAAATTCCGAACGTCAAAAACGCGGTGACGTACAAGACGTACGATGAGCCGAGATCAATGAAGTTCAATAGGCAGCTCGGCTCTTCTGCTTGATTCTGAGCATGCGTGTTTTTTTGCGCGTCGGAATTGCATACAGATGATTGGAATTTCCGACAAGAACTTTTTCCGTCGGAAAAATAGAGAACCTGCTCTCAATCTTTTGTTGGCGGAAATTCCGACAGAAAAACCTTGATGGAGCATACACACGGTCGGAATTTCAGACCAAAAGCTCACATCGGACTTTTCTTGTCAAAATTTCCGATCGTGTGTACGTGGCATTAGAGGGTTGGTGACAGTAACATAGGACTTTTTCTGACATTTGTTGCTTACGAGTTAAAATCAGTATTTTTTTCTAGAAAATGACTTGGAACCCCCAAACATATATATATATATATATATATATATATATATATATATTTATGGTCGGAGCCCTCGGTCTGAAGAGATATGGATCACATAAACACGTTACAAGACTAACAACACAAATAAGACCTGAAGTGTGGCCTGGCCCGCTGGACGGTATGCCAAGAGAAGGGGCCATACCTTAAGATAGAAAAGATGGATAATTCTGTTGAGAATTGTTTAGAGAGGAATGCCCTAAAAAGGGGATATGGGTGGGTGGGTACCGCGCACTAGAGCCGACGCTGACTATCATGGAAGGTCTGCTTAAGTATCCCTCGAACTCCTCCCATAATTTCAGGCCAGCATACTGGCCTTCCTATATATATATATATATATATATATATATATATATATATATTTTAGCAGAGACCCTAGAGAATAAAATGGTGGTTGTTGCAATATTTTATTTCACACTGTATTTGCTCAGAGGTCTTTCAAACACCATTTAAAAAAAACACACTTTAATGAATAAATTAAAAACTACACAGTAAAGTTAGCCCAATTTTTTTGTATAATGTAAAAGATGATGTTACACCGTGAGAATCGTGATCTTTATTCTAAGCAAAAAAATCGTGCAGCTCTAATTAATTGCCTCATTCATTAAGCAAGTATGCTTCCTGTGAGAGGGCCTATTATCTAATAGCTAATAAGCCACTTGATATGACCACTTATTGCCCCATTCTTTACTAGCAGATGACAAAAAGCAGTAAGCTTTGTCCCTAAACCACAACTGCATTTCCCCTATAAATAGGAGTAGTCATGGCATGGGTTCTGTGAAACTCATCATATGCCAGCTGCACGGAAGAGGCTGAGCTGTCAATGCGATGAATGTTTGTTTACATGGGAAAAGAAGGTCTGAGCCTTTGCTGCCAGGGAAGAATGGCCCATCTGTGTCTCTTATACTGTAGACATTGTTTACTAGGCTTTCCTTACCCAAGACGGCTCTCCAGGGGTTGGCTGTATTTCAGATATTGAGCTGCCATGCAACAGTCACTTAAGATTACATTTATCAGACAAAGCAAAAATCAATACATGTGGGGTGCGGACTGTCAGACTTGTGTTCAAGCAATGGTGGTTGGGTACCAATTTAATCATCCCATCTCTTCATCCCAGCTAATCTCTTTCAACTGCATTTCAGCAGAGCTGGTGATGCCAGAGGTTTTATTAACCATTTCATACCCTGTGGTTGCTTGCATGTCA